>OX371260.1:91330443-92530443 GCA_947311025.1 Lypha dubia | reverse complement strand
GTTTCATTTCTCATTTCGTCTTTCTTTTCAGTTTCTTTTTTTTTTCTGTTTTTTCCGTTCGGTAGCCATCTTTTTTTTTCGAATACCGTTTTTCCACTGTCTCATCTTTTTCCCCAATAACAGTTTTTTCTGTATAACAAGTTTTTATTTTTACTGTTTTAAACTTTTCTTTATGATTTTTAAAATTTTGGTACAGTTGTACCCAAAAATTTGACAAGAAATTCACACTTTTAAGTTTTTAGCCGAAATTAATAGATTTTATCCTTATTTTGTCGTTTACTTTTAACGTCTGTTGTTAGGTATTGATTGTTTTATATTTTTCCACGTAGATATAAAGTTATCTTTATGCTGCTTGAATTTCTTTTACTTCTTGCTTGAAGTTTGTGGTAATTTGTAATTTAAAGTCTTTTATTTATATATTTATTTATTTTTTCGATAATGTTTTAATTTACTTCACTTGTGCTGATTATTCTATTGAATAAACATATGTACATAATATAGATATGTTTAGAATTTTGATTTCAACCACCAGCAGACACACTAACACAGTCAAACGATTGCAGTACATTTAATTTGCAAATTTTCAATGGCATATTTAAACTTTAATTTTTAGATTTAGATTTGTTTTTTTTTTTTTTTATTTATTGAAACTCACCAGGCTGTATGGAATTTTAATAAAAGAATACACACATGAGATGATTAAAAATCTGTCTCGGTCTTTAGTTCATGATTATTTTGTTTTTATAAAGTTGATTTTTATTTTTCTAAGAAAGTTTAATTTTCCTTTTTTTCCACTTCTCCATTTTTAATTTTCCTTTTTTTTTCACTTCTCCATTTTTCTTTTTAAAAATTTTTTGTTTTATATTTAATTTGCCGTCGCAAATTCAGTAGTCACGGTCGCCATGTAATATATTAAAAGACAGCTGCACAGATTGAGTGGTATGTTAAGAGTGTCTTTATTAAATCTTTTCTATATACTTATTCGCTATCTTATTCTACATGGTTGTACTAAGTCTAAGGTCACACACGACGATTTTAATTGCCCAACTTTTTCAGAATTCTCTTTTGAACTTGCTTTTATGTTCACACACGACGATTTTAGTTGGGCAATTCTTCTGTTTTGTTTAGCTTTTATTTTCCTACAATTTGACATTTGTGTTTTAGTCGTAAAGAGCAATAATAAATATAAATACATATATAAATTAATTTAACTTGTTGAAAAATGAATTCAAAAGAAAAAAATGAAATAATAAAATTCACATTTGAATTGATGGGAGAAGCAATTGATTTGGATTCTGAAGACAGTGACAAGGACGACATATTGATTGGTATGTATAATGTGCTTTGAAGAAAACAATATTAATTTGAAACTTTTTCAAGGTTTATCTAATTTGTGTGAAGCAGCATCCAATCTGCCTGTAAAAAAACAAAGAAGCAATGGATAAAACCGTGGAGAAACGCAAGAGTGGATCACGGTTCATATTCATTTTTAAGAAATGAATTATTGTTGACGGACGAAATGTCATATAAAAACTACCTTAGAATGTCTGAGGAACAGTTTAATTTTGTACTGAACTTAGTACAGCAGGATATAAGACGCGCTGACACTAAAATGAGAAATGCTATATCTCCTGCTGAACAATTAGCAATAACGCTGCGTTTTCTTGCCACCGGTATGTATTTGATGTTGAAAATTTATTTTATTTTATAAAACTATCCACATTTATTTTAGGTGAAACTTTTCGCAGCATAGACTACCAGACAAGAGTATCGAGGGCGAAAATTTCGGGTGTAGTTCCTGAGGTGTGCAAAGCAATTTGTAAGCATATGGCTCCAATATATTTGAAGGTATTGTAGTAGAAGTTATTCTATTTTAATTATATATGGAATAACATATATACATATGTACATTAGACCGTATC
Source organism: Lypha dubia (assembly GCA_947311025.1). NCBI lineage: Eukaryota > Metazoa > Arthropoda > Insecta > Diptera > Tachinidae > Lypha > Lypha dubia. The sequence goes on along the minus strand of OX371260.1, from coordinate 92,528,521 downwards.
ACGCTATATGGGGCGAAAAAAAAAGTTCGCCGTACGCACCCTAATATGAAGTATTTTTGCAAGATGATTGGAAAAAATTTTTTTTTTTTTTTTTTGCCGAACGTAGGGGTCTCCATTTTACAATTTTCATTATAACTCCGGCATTTACTGTCGGATCTTAAAGTTTGATACGTCGATGTTTTTATCTCGAGGAGATCAATGTTTTGTGTAAAGAAGAATTTACGCCAAGTAACCCGTTCTAGTATTAACTCACTATATCTCAGTTCCTACCACCCTAATGTGCCACCCTAATGCCAAAAAATTAAAGCTCGCAAAAAAGCATTAAACTTTTGCAAAGAAAGTTTTTCTCTAATTCCAGCAGAACTATTTATGTTTAATTGTTTTAGTTTTTTTTGTTGCCGAACGTAGGGTGGTTTTTGAGTTTTTAGTTATTTCTTATGTATTTACAGTCGGATCTTAAAGTATGATATATCAATTTTTTTTTACAACGATACCAATTTTCTGCATCAAAAGTCATTGATCTCAAGGATCTTTTTCTCGTACTTAAAGAGTAAAACCTATAAAAAACATATGAATACATATTTTATTTCTTTATATTTTATTTATTAACAATGTGTATTAACAAAGATAAGTAAAAACAAAATGTGTTTCTTAAATATTAATACATATCGCATACTAAACTTAATTAGGTATTCACAATATTTATAAACTCATACAACTCTTAATCGATCATATTTTGACGAGATTCAAGTTGACTGTATTTCTGGCGGCTCTCTAGTTTAGAAAAAATGTGGCCCTGGCGTTGTTCATCGGTGACCGCCAAGGCAGATTCATGAACTACTTGAACAAAACGCTCGGTGTTTTGTGAATGACATGGATAATCTGAAAAAATGACTAAGTTAATAAAAAAAACTATAAAATTGAATTGTTTTCCTAATGCCAACCTGGTAATTGTATTATATCATCTGAAAATTGTAATTGTTCCAGCTGGTCTTGCGTATAGAGCTGCAAGCATGGCGGCTCCGTCACTTCAAAGATGCTCCAATTGATTATATCGACGTAACACTCACTTTCGAAGTTAATAAACTTATCAACTTGTGGTCCGAACATTTGGCGAATGCATCCTGTTGCTTCAGTTCGGGCTAATAACACTTTGGCAAAGCCATCTGAACGTACAAGTGGATCCTGGTCTGTTATCATCGACAACAAAATATTTTCGGGGTGAAAAAAGTATGGATTGTTTTCGATGACCGGACGAAGGACCTTTTGAACGTCTTCCGGAAGCTGACGAATCCAAGATATGTATTTAAAAACGTTTCTACTTCCATGTATTGCAAGCGGTTGGCTTTTTATAAGAAACCAGAATGGCGCATAAATTTTCACTATGAACTGAACCAGATTTTTTAATATCATCGAGGGTTGCGTACACGTTACATAATAGCGGAGGATTCGAGAGGCTGTTGTTAGCCAGCGCGCTGTGCTGATTTCACCAGGCTTCTGGACGGCTAATCTATCATCGCATTCTCCAGTATGAACGGCTACAACCATACGATACAAATAAAGCTGGTCACCTCTTAGATTCCAGCCATCTACGTTCACTGGCATTTCTCCCATTGGAATGTGTTCGAAATCTTTATTGACCTAACCGAACGAAATAATTTATACAACTACATTGAAGTTTAGCATAATATACGAAATACAATAAAACATTATTAATATATTGAACTTACAGAATAGTGCATGCAATTCTGAATGCCTTCTCCGATACTTCCTGGCCAGATACCAGGTCCCTTCTGCTTACCAAGCAATGATCTCAATAGTGCATTTAATGGTAACTCGTTAAAATGAAAAAGGCACACTAACCATTGCAAAGGTCTCTGTAAATGACGTTCCATTCTCGCAACGACTCCATTTTTGTACCCAGTGTTGGTAGGAGTCCCATCGCAACTGATAGCTACTAAGTGATCCAAACTGATCTTCTCATAACTCAAATAATCAATGATGCTCTTTTGGATTGCAAAAGCAGTGCCATCAGTGGGCGTAGCATAGCCAATGAATTTGGAATCCGGTTCTTTCACAATGGTGATATGTTCCTCCTTCATAATAACATTTCGGGTCACACTTGCCTCCGTTACTCGTTTCAAAGTTGACTCTTTCTTTCCATCAAAATAGATACATGTTAACAATTCATTATTTCTTGCCGCGACCATTGCTTCTTTTCGAAATTTCACTCGTTCTCTAAATATTTTGTTTTTGTCTATAATGAGCCCGTCAAAGAACTGGCATATATTTGCGGCTGTTTCTGCAGATAATTCTTTTTCGGCTTTTGAGGTAATCGACAGTTTCAAATCTTTAATTAACATGGTCGCAAGCAAGGCACCGTAGCGAACTGAGGTGTCGCTGCGATCCAAAGCTGAACTAAAATTACGCAATGAAATGTCCGCCACTTTAAATTCGTTTTTTAACGTCTGTGAGAAATCGCTAACATTTTCTTCAAATTCTTGATCTTCATCGCTGTCTGGTTCATACCCAACGGTATGCACTGCATTCGATGTTGCAACAATCGACGACATTTCTACATCATTAACACATATTACCGACTTCGCATAAGCAACATCATTTAAAGACATCAATCGTAAACCACACTGATCGATGAAGAAATATTTCGCAGCATCTGACATTTTATCAGAGGTGCTGCAATTGCATATAATATTCCTTTCAATGCCGCACTTACAACGTGAAATCACGAACAATTTATTCCAGTCACTTACATTATATTGCAATTGGTATTTAACTATTTTGTAGTAATCACTCAAAAGCCTATCCAAATGTTTACGAATAGTTGTTACCGATAAAATTTCAATGCCTGCGCGCTTCCACAAAATGCTAATACTTCTCAACACTTCTTGTTTAAAAGCTTCCAACTTTCGATTTCGATCAGTATTATGGCGAAGAAACAAGAAGAAATTGATAACATCGCACTTCGTCGGTAATTTAGTATTATTTAGTTCACTTATAGTAAAAGACATTTTGTTATTGTTCTGTAATTAAAATAAATATAACACAATTAATTATAATCGAGATATAATAAGAAAAAAATATAATAAGAAATATAATAAGAAAAATATTATAAGAAAAAATATAATAAGAAAAATTTTACGAAAACGTTAAAAACCTTAAATTCTATGATGCGAGCAAGATTATTCGAGTTGAAGATAAGTTTGTTTTTGTTTACTGTTATTATTTTATTTTGAAACAATAACAAAAAACGTGTAAATTTGATTGAAGAAATTAACCTTTATACAAAACAATGTTCTTAGAAGAAAAATGTAATGTTTTTGTTTTGAACTATTTCAACGCTTCAAAAAAGACCCTACGTTCGGCAACAAAAAAAACTAAAACAATTAAACATAAATAGTTCTGCTGGAATTAGAGAAAAACTTTCTTTGCAAAAATTTAATGCTTTTTTGCGAGCTTTAATTTTTTGGCATTTGGGGTGGCACATTAGGGTGGTAGGAACTGAGATATAGTGAGTTAATACTAGAACGGGTTACTTGGCGTAAATTCTTCTTTACACAAAACATTGATCTCCTCGAGATAAAAACATCGACGTATCAAACTTTAAGATCCGACAGTAAATGCCGGAGTTATAATGAAAATTGTAAAATGGAGACCCCTACGCTCGGCAAAAAAAAAAAAAAAATTTTTCCAATCATCATGCAAAAATACTTCATATTAGGGTGCGTACGGCGAACTTTTTTTTTGTGATACGGTCTAATGTACATATTTATGCTTCATTTCAGTTTCCTAAAACTCAGTTAGAATGGGAAAGAATAGCAAGGGAATTTGCAGTAAAGTGGCAGTTTCCAAACTGTTTAGGCGCTTTGGATGGAAAGCATATAAACTTTCGGCCTTTACGAAGTGACGGAGCCTTCTACCACAATTATAAAGGAACTAACAGTATAGTTTTAATGGCCTTAGCTGACGCCAACTGCAGATTTATATATGTGGATATTGGTTGTAATGGCCGCAATAATGATGCTGGTGTGTTCCTTCAAAGTGCTTTAAAAGAGGTTTTGGAAGACGAAAAGCAAATTCCAGCTAACACTGTTTTAGGAAATGGTAGAATGCTTCCATACGTTGTGGTTGGAGATGATGCGTTTCCATTACAAACGCATTTAATGAAACCTTACCCTTACCACAGCAATTTAAGAGAAAAACAGGTTTTCAACGCCAGGCTTTCCCGAGCAAGGCACGTTGTGGAACACGCTTTTGGAATTTTGTCAAATAGATTTCGCGTTTTCTTAGCTCCAATGAATTTAAAATATCCAGAAACTGTGGAAATAATAACATTAGCCAGCTGTGTTTTACACAATTTTTTGTTGGATCCTAATGACAGATTATTAAACCAATCCGTAGATTCCCCGATGGAAAACAATGAAAACCCTGACAGTGTATACAATCCTAAAAAGGGACGTGCAGAACATTTTCGTCAACAATTTATGTCATATTTTAATAATGAAGGCAAAGTAGATTGGCTGTAGATTTAAATTTTTAATGTTTTTCTCCTTGAACAACCTTATGTAATAATAAATATTAAAAATGATGATTCTTTATTGTTAAAGAAAATGAATTCAACAAATTTTTATTTATATTTTCCAAGTTAAAAAATTCTGGAAATTTATATTTTAAAACTATGTACATACATATATGATAACGGAAAACAATTAAATACGTTATACAATAAATACAAAATTATAGATTTTTAACAAATCAAAATAAAAAAAACAAAATTTAATTTCAATATTCAATTTCACAAACAAATATTAATTCAATAAAAATTTAAAGTGTATACACTTTGATGACAAAGTCACCTCTCAGTCTTTCTGTTAATACTTTTCAGGTATGGGTTTTCTGAAATCTGGAAAGAAAAATTGATTTTAAAATAAAATATGTATGTTTATGTGCAGGGGTAATTACCTTTTAAAGTTAATCGAAATCATCATTACTAAATACTCCCTGCATTGACATTTCTAAAATGTCGTTGGGTTCTGGCGAAAAACATACAAGTTCATCTTCAATATTTCTATTTTGTGATGAACAAGATGGAGCTTCTTCAAAAATCTCCGTGGACACAGAAGAGGTAGATTTCAGCCGCCTTTTTTCAGCGGATTCATTGAAAAGTTTTTGCATTAAGCATTGAACTTGCCAGGCTGCATCAGTTTGGTCTTCTGGGTGTATTTCCTCCATTCGAGCTGTGACTAGATTTCCAAGCCATGCAAACTTTGTGTCACTTTTTCTTCTGGTAATCATGGTTTTCAAATCTTTCATCTCGTTCCGAAAAACATTTATTGAACTTGAGCCCTAATTATATATAAAATATATATAAAATATATACATATAAAATATATATATAAAATAATATAAATATATACATACATACATACTTACTTATATCAAACATTATAAACATACCGTTCTTCTTTTTGCAGGGGATTCATCATATAAACTTTCTTCTTGAGTGCTGCATATTTCACTTTGTACGTCCTGCGTTATGAGCTGATTAACACATACATACATATGTACATAAGAATAAATGTCAGAATAAATGAATTAAAAAAATTGTTTAATTACAAACCTCTATATTATTTATGCTTTCCCTTACATCAAGATGTGTTTGCAGAAAATTTAGTTGTTCGAAGCACCAAAGTTTGGGAGCATATATATCGGCAGACCCAGCTCCGCTTTTTTTTGACTGCTTTATTCTTCGCTGCTCTTGACTAAATTGTGTTCTTAGGTTCTTCCATTTTCTTTTTATGTCATCCATTGTAATTGAGCACGTCACTGTTTGCATCTCCTTCCAAATAGTGTTGTATGCTTGTGCCTTCTTGTCCCTGTCCAATAATAAATGGAATATTTTTAGCAAACACTATAATACCCAAAGATGGCCAACGCTATGTAAAAATTTTGAATACATTAGAGGAACCAATGCGCCTAGAAAAGTTGGGAGTCACAACAATACCATTAAAAAATTATACAATTTATAAAACTAACATGCGCAATAACAATAAACATTCAGAGCAAAGATTTAATAAATTATTAGAGAAACTAGATTTCAAGAACATTGAAGAAGAAAATAAAAGAGTCATATGTGATATTCTAAGACAATATCAAGAAGTATTTCATCTTGAAGATGAACCATTAACTGTAAACAATTTTTATAAACAAATTAAATGATAACACGCCCACTTACATAAAAAACTACAGACTGCCACAAACACAATTAGACGAAATAAGTAAACAAGTACAAGAGTTATTAGAAGAAGACATAGTAGAACCATCTTTTAGTCCATATAATTCTCCATTATTACTAGTACCAAAAAAAGGATAAAACGACACAAAAAAAGGCGATAGTAAATGACAAATTTCCTTTAACCAGACTTGAAGATGTATTGGACAGATTGGGTAGAGCTAAATATTTTTCCACTTTAGACATGACAAGCTCATTTCACCAAATAGAACTGGAACTACAATCACGACCACTAATAGCATTTTCAACACCAAACGGTCACTTTCAATATACAAGACTACCATTTGGTTTAAAAATATCATCAAACAGTTTCCAAAGAATGTTGACAATAGCATTATCTGGGTTAGAATCAGAAGCATTTTTGTATGTCGCTGACGTCATTATTTTCGGATGCAGTTTGAAGCACCACAATGAGAACCTCATAAGAGTGTTAGAAAGACTAAAACAATACAATTTGAAGCTGAATGCAGCAAAATGTTGTTTCTTAAAACCAGAAGTTTTGTATTTAGGACATTTGATTACTAAAAATGGTATAAAAACCGACCCCGACGAAATACAAAGTAATTGAACAATATCCTGTTCCAAAGAACTCGGACGACGTTAGACGATTTATAGCTTTCTGCAATTATTACAGAAGATTCATTCCAGACTTCTCCAAAACGGCAACTTGACTTAATAATTTATTAAGAAAGAAAGTAACTTTCAATTGGACAGAAGATTGCCAAATAGCATTTGAGACACTAAGAGACAAATTAAAAAACCCGCCTATATTACGATATCCGGACTTTGACGAAACATTCATTTTAACGACAGACGCTTCAAATGTAGTTCTGGGAGCAGTCCTTTCACAGGGTGAAATCGGAAACGATTTACCCATATCATATGCAAGTAGAACATTAAATAAACATGAGAAAAATAAATCAGTAATTGAAAAAGAATTATTAGGTATTCATTGGGGAATACAATTTTTTAGACCATATCTATATGGTAGAAAATTTACCGTAGTCACAGACCATAGACCTCTTATTGCTTTGTTTACCCATAAGAACCCGTCTTCAAAATTGACCAGGATTAGACTTGAATTATCAGATTATGACTTTGATATATAATATATAAGAAGGGAGCGAATAATATAAACGCAGACGCTCTATCGCGTGTAGAGATAAACTCACAAATATTAAGAGACATGATTCCAATCTATGTTGATGAAAAAGAAAAGAAAACCTTGGCAATAACAAGAAATATGTTTAACAACGAAATGAAAAATAAAATTAATAACGAAATGAAAAATAAATATTATGAAGATGAAAATAAAAAGAACGACTACATATCTCGAAAGGAGACTGATCACCTCCATATGTGGGAATGTACGTCAATAAATAATATTAAGGGCACCCAAAAGATTGAATTTATATATGATAATGAGCTGCAGCAAGAATTAAAAAATAAACTAAAAGAGAAGAATGATAGAATAACGCGCATAATATGCAATAATATATAAAATACAAAAAATGTTTGTACCCATGTTCGCTATATACTCGGAAACTATCCAACCGATTTGACCCAAACTTAAAATTCAAAAGGAAATTTATAGAGGATGGTTTTAGGCTTTTAATATTTCAAGTGGGCGTAGCCCCTCCCACATAAATTGAATAACATCATATATCTTGACTATTGTGATAGCAAGAGTTTTGAAACATTGCAATAGTTCATATGTTACTAATGTGAGTAATCAGGACAAAAATGGGCGTTATCGGACAAGTGGGCGTGGCAGCTCCCATATAACCCAAAAATACATAACAACATGTGATTCATGCCAAAAACATAAACAGATAAGAAATACAAAAGAACCCTTTACTATAACAGATACACCATCACACGGTTTCGATACTGTTGTAATGGACACAGTTGGACCATTAATACCATCCGGACAATTTAGATACATACTTACAATGCAGTGCCAACTGACAAAATATGTTGTTGCTTGTCCGATTGAATCTAAAGATGCCAAAACAGTCGCAAAAGCTTTAATAGAACATATTGTATTAAAATACGGTTTATTTAACATTCTCAAAACAGATAGAGGAACTGAATTTACCAACGAATTAATGAGAGAGATTTGTGTATTATTAAAAATAAAACAAAATTTCTCAACACCTTACCATCATGAGACTTTAGGTAAATCATCGCGTTCTAAATGAATATTTTCTAAATTTTGTAGATGACAATAGTTGGCATGAGTGGATACCATATTATACTTTTGCTTTTAATACGACACCAAATGTCGATACAGACTATTCTCCATTTAAACTAATTTTTGGTAGACTTCCTAGACTGCCAAACCACATTTCAAGTAATACTAGAAAGATTTATAATACTGACAACTATTTAAATGAACTAAAGATTAGACTTCACAACTCATTACAAAGAGCAAGAGAGATAATTCTCGAAGTAAAAAGAAAAAGAAAATTAGAATCTGAAAAGAAGCAAAATAGAATAGATCTTAGAATAGGAGATTTAGTTTTAGTTAAAGTTTTAAATAGAAAAAAGTATGAACCTCCATACAAAGGCCCATACAAAGTATTAGATATAGAAGATTTAAATATACTTATAGAAATTGATAATAAAACAAAATTAGTACATAAGAACAATCTAAAAAAATATTTGAATTGACAAACAACAATATATATATATATAAGAACATAAAATTTATTTTTGTAGACACATACATAAGTATAATTATATATACATAACAAGATATCAAAACATTTTTTACGTTTATAAAGTTTAATATTACATCAACAATTGTTAATTTCTTTCTATAAAATTACAACTTTTTTTTTAGTTATTAATATTTAAGATATAGTACATAACGTCTTGTTCAGCCAAAGTATTTGTTTTTATTGTTTCATTTTTAATAATACCCAAAACCAATAAGGGTGAGGGTGTAGTGTATGTACATCACTATGTGCTAAATTTGTGTACACTGCTGTTTGTCGTGCAGTTGTTGTAATATGAACTATTTAATAAAGTAAACAAACATTCTTTTATTGGCCTTGAATGAATAAGCGTACTGTCAGCAAGTTTCACGGAGGTCATTAACGTATTGGGATTTTTAAACAAAATTGTTTTCGTGGGGTAGTGCTGACATACATAGGTAATAATTTAGAATAAATTTTAGTATATAAGCTGAAACAAAATTCAATAAATTTTAGAATTAATTTGACAATCAATCAAATTGAAGTCTATTATTTTCTCAAAACTTCTGGTGCTGAAGAAAAGCGGCTGCAGAGCTTAGAAAATACTTCACACCTTTTTAAACACACACTCACCACAATATATAACCTAATAATCCTTCGCTTTCATGCACTACTGACAACTTGTATATGTCATTATGCCAAGATTCTCCAGGCTCCATGTCCGTGTTTTGCAGGGAAATACCGTAAAATGACTTCAATAGATTGTCCAAACCTTCCATACAACCGCCTAAACTGAAGTAGGACAAAAACTCACTCGAACTGGCGTTTAAAGCTTTACGTTTCATAAACGAAGTAAAGTGTTATGAGTCATTTTCCCCTAACCAATAGAAGTATCAGCGACAGCAGAACATACGCTGCACACACATACTGACGTTGAGTTATTTTCCCTCAACCAACAAAAATACCAACGACAGCAAAATACCGCTGCATGCATTACTGAAGTTATTACCAGTAATTTTCCTACAGATATATGCTGACGATGCAATACCGCTGCATACATGTATATGCCAGTAACTTTCCTACAGAATATGCTGAATTTGCATACTAGCACACTTAACAATGACCACGCCGGCGGCAGCGAACGTCAGCAGCATCGTTCAATCAGTCAGCGAAATTGGGTATAAAAGCGGAGGGTGATTTGGTATGGACCTGTAGTCAGTCGAGTCAGTGGAGTCAACGGTAGTCAGTAGTCAGTCGATCCTAGTCAAGTCTAGTCAGTCGAGTCAATTCTTAACACATAACACACATAACAAAAACCTGATCAAAAACCAGCTTTAAAAAGCGGGTCCCTGAGACGGTTATAAAATAATAAAATTAGACTTAGTAATAAAAATTAAAAAGTAAATAAAATTAAAGTAATAACTAAAATCATAATAGTCTCTTATGTTTTTAATTCTGAAAAAAGTTACAAAATAAATTGTAACATTTTGGCGCAGCCGGTAGCCGCGTAAATAATAACATCAAAGAAATATAATAATCCTTGTGTTGATCTTGCTCAAGAAAAAACTGTCCGGTGTAGCAAAACCAACAATACATAAAAGTCTAAATCCTAGCTACCTTGTATTGTTGCATCCTACATTCGACGGTGTAGAACTGCACAGACAAATTAAATAAAGTCTTAATCCTAGCTACCCTCATATTGTCGTTGCAGGACTAATCGCTAAAGCGGATCAAGGCAAAAAGGAGAATTACTTTGATTGTAAAAATTCTGCGCGGTTGCGAACAAACACATATAATAAAATAAAAAAATAATAATATAAAGTGAAAATAAGCCTTAACCACAGACCACTATGAGGATAATAACCAGCGGAACATGGGTAAGTAGAAGACAGCTTTAATGGACAACCCACAGAGGCAGACAGACAAATTAATAGAACGACAAGCATAGTTATTAAATGGACAGTCTACAAGTTCTTGCGTGGACACAGCCCACTATCAAGATGATTACCAGCGGAACATAGAAAGACGATCACCGTCACCCCAGCAAAACCATACTACTGAGAGAGCGGAAATTGAAAGGATCAAAATGCCTTCGCTGTATGAGATTATTAAGATCGTTAACAACACAGTCCCATCATTCTTTGGGACCGATGGACCAGACTTACCATCAGAAGTATGCAGGTACATACAAGGATGCAAGATGGTAGAAAGATAAGTACTCACAGGTGCAAATAACGTCCTAGCACACGATGTGATACAGTGCCTGAAATTGCGGCTGCTGGGGGGTGCATACTCAAAAATATCCCAGATGACTTTTGGTTCAGTGGACGCATACTGTAACACCATCAAGAAGTTTTATCTAAAAAATAAAAGCCTGGATAAGATAAGGGAGCTGATCTTGGGTTGCAAACAGAGCATCAGAGAGTCAGCATGCAAATTTGGAGAACGCCTGGATAACCTATTGAATGGGGCAAAAACAACAATAGAGAACGAATGGCCGGTGGGACCTGGCCGGGAAACCATGCTGAAGGACTTCAAACGGATAGCAGTGAGAAGTTTCATCAAGGGGTTGAAAGACCATGCTCTCAAGGTTCGATTTGTGGGACAGGAAGAAGAAGAGCTCACAAACTTAATAGAGGTAGTCGAAAATGCAGAGGAATTGTTTGGCGAACCAACGCACAGCATCAACGTAATAGATTCAGAAGTCCCCTGTAGTTTTTGTAACAAGATGGGACATGAATGGTATAGCTGCAAAAAGCGGCTAAACACACCATACTGTATGAGCTGTGGAAAATATGGCCATGAGATGGGGCCACTGTGCAGGAATATCGTGAGCTATACGTTCTGTGGAGACAGCGGGCACGATGTGGAAAACTGCAGAAAGAGATTAGGCTCCTTATACTGCCGATTGTGTAAGATAAACGGTCACAAGGAAACCCCTTTCTGCGAACCAAGAAGAAACATACCAAACCAAAATCAATTGGATAGAAGGACGGCAGAAAACAATAGGAGGATAACAAACACAGAATTCCGTGGAGGCCCACAAATGGCGATGGGACAAAATACGAACAGAGGGGCAAATAGAAACAATGGTACACTCCCAACCTGTTTTAAATGTCAGCAACAAGGACATTTTGCACGGGACTGCAGAAGCAATATCAGACAAACTCAGACAGTAGGAACAGGGATCTACCAACAGGCGCGAAATAGCAACAACGGCAGGGACCTAGCTAACAATGCCGTAGAGGCCTATAGCAACACAAATCGGACAAATGCTCAGGGAAACGAAATTCGGCCCAGTTATCGCCAATAACTGGGGTCCGGCAAATTAACAGAAAATTAGATTGGCATAAAAAAGAGAACAAATACAAGTATAATAAAGAAACAGAAACAAAGAGTCGAATAAATAAAGATGATACGGAGACTGACTCAGAAACAGAGCAGCCAACCAGGATAGTGACCGAGGCAGTTGTACACTCGGTAAATAAGGAGAACGGGCACACTATAGAAGAAAATACTGCGAAAGATAATAAATTAAACAAAAAAAAGGAGGAAAAAAGTGAAGAGATGGTACGAAATATAGAAGATAGTACTGAATCACCGGGCAATGTGGACACAGTTTTTATGACGCTACCCTGCCAAGGAGCTAGGGAGCGAAAATTGGTCTTACTTGTAGATACGGGAGCAGTTACTAAAGTACCGGTTAATATCATATCAAGAGATAAAACCGTGGTTGTGCATAAACAGGCAAATCAAGAGAACGGGCAAACTTTGGAAGTGAAAGCAGAAAAAGACAAAGTATTAAAACATATGAAGATATGAAGAGAAAATATGAAGAGAAACAAAGTGAAGAGATAATGCCAAGTATAAATAATAGTACTGAATCACCGAGCAATGTGGACACAGTTTTTATGACGCTACTCTGCCAAGGAGCTAGGGAGGGAAGATTGGTCTTACTTGTAGATACGGGAGCAGTTACTAAAGTGCCGGTTAATATCATTTCGAGAGATAAAACTGTGGTTGTACAAAAACAGGAGATTTCCCCTGGAGTTCATGTTGGAAATACTGTGGTCAACATTAAAAATGGAGGCACAGCAGTACCCATACTGAACGCAACCGAGAAAGATATCCTATGGAGGAAGGAGATCCAGTCGAGATTTTCAAAATTCAACCACTACACGCAGTATGGAGGAACACAACAACACACATTGTCATTGGCAAAACAGGAGGAAAGAATAAGGCGTCTAAAAACCAACAATATGACGGAAATGAATTGGAAAAAGAGAAGAAGGAAAAACTCACCGCAATATCGACGGTATTGATGATGAATATTTAGGGTCTTCAATGGCAATTTCTCAATACACTCGGACACTTCTATGTATTTTTTTTTTTGGGTTCTCAATTTCTCTATAAAGGAAAATTAGGTAACCGTGGATTTTGCATAGCAGTAGAAACAGAAAGCAATTGCAAAAATTTTTAATGTTTGCACATGCTTGCGTCTGTAGATGTTTGAATAATAAAAACAAAACCCTGCAGTTTTATGCACATTAATAGAAACATAAATAAAGCAATTGCAAACATTTTTAATGTTTGCACATGCTTACAACTACAGGGTAAAATATGAATGCAATATATCCAAACTGAAACAATTTTTTTTTCTTAATTTTTTTTGCATGACTTTAGTTGAGTACTTGACTGTGAAATATGATTACACAGCAAAATTCTGCCAGACTATTTCACAGCCGGGTACAACTGAATAAACAGATATACACATGCATGTATGTGTGTGAGAATACAAATAAGTTTGGCATTGACATTTGATACAAAAATAAAAGCCAAACATACATACATGCATGGTATTTTAGTAATACTAACAATAATAATAAAAAGCACAAATTAATCTATGTTTGAATGTAAGCTTTTAAGCTAAAATGAATAATGAACAATGAACAATGAATAAAAATTTCAAGTACAGAAACTAAAATTTAATTTTCAAATAAAGAAGAACAAGCAACTTATGAAATAATTTCAACAAATTTCCTATTAATATTTATTTTTGTCTTTCTTCTAAATAACAAACTATTTGCAATTTTAAACTTTCCTAATTTTCTGCCATTTTTGCTGTTGATTTAAAAAAAATTATAAGCAAGTGAATAATTTTTCTTTCAAATCATTAAAACAGCAAAGGTGTTAAATTTCTTTCACAAAGACAAGGATAAATACAAGCTAAACTAAACTCATTTTTTTTATCTTTATATATATAATTCTTCTGAAAGTGTGTTAGTAACTGAACTCCTCCTAAACGGCTGGACCGATTTCCATAAATTTTTTTGTATGCGTTTGGGTGGCGCCCCGGATGGTTTAGATTTACAATTCGGTCCAATTGGACAAAGGGGCGTGGTACCTCCCATACAAACCACATATTAAAAATCTATTATTGCTGCTCCTGATAACGGTATTTGAACAAAATTTGGTATGTCGGTTTGGTGTGCATTTCTAAAACTAAAATTTAATTTTCAAATAAAGAAGAACAAGCAACTTATGAAATAATTTCAACAAATTTCCTATTAATATTTAATTTTGTCTTTCTTCTAAATAACAAACTATTTGCAATTTTAAACTTTCCTAATTTTCTGCCATTTTTGCTGTTGATTTAAAAAAAATTATAAGCAAGTGAATAATTTTTCTTTCAAATCATTAAAACAGCAAAGGTGCTAAATTTCTTTCACAAAGACAAGGATAAATACAAGCTAAACTAAACTCATTTTTTTATATATATATATAAAAAAAAAGAGAAGAAAAAATGTTTAAATAAGTTGAAATTTGATATATGTAGTACTAAATGTAATGAAGTTTTTTTTATTTTACTCATTTTTGCAACGTTTTCAAATAATTTAAGAATTTTCAATTTCTTGTATGACTTTATTTCAAAGTTAATATAAGAGTACATATATATAAATATCAATACACATACACAATAATTATACAATTAACTTGTAAATGCATAACTATTATAAATTTTTTGTGTGTCATACATACATACATACAATTTTATATTAAGTTGGAAATAAGAAAAAACATACCATTAACAATACACATATATATATACTTATTTTTGCAACGTTTTCAAATAATTTAATAATTTTCAATTTCTTGTATAAGTTTATTTCAAGGTTAATATAAGAGTACATATATATAAATATCAATACACATACACAATAATTATACAACTAACTTGTAAATGCATAACTATTATAATTTTTTGTGTGTCATACATACATACAATTTTGTATTAAGTTGAAAATAAGAAAAAACATACCATTAACAATATACATATATATATATATATATTGAAAAATTACTTCTAAAATAGATAGAACAAATAGTTTCATGTAAGAAAAAAAATTTTGATATAAGTATATGTAAGAAGAAATTGTTAGTTATAAGATTAAAAATATTAACCAGCGTTTTAAAAATCAACCAACAATCATCATCCCGTTAAGAAAGAAGAATCCAACAATCATCAACAGCAGCCTATATCTATCAACCTCACGCAACCGCAAAACCTATATACGATACCACAACGCATACATGGACGAAAAACCCAGTTCCGACAACAATAAAGAATCCAATCCACCGATCAACAGACAGACAGCCATAACCTTCAACCTCATACAACCATAATCAACAGTTAAAGCTATATGCGATGGCACAACACATACATGGACGGAAAACGCAGTTCCGTTAGAAAATGGGAAATCACCCCAACGTCAGTAACAACCTCGACATGTCACCAACAATATCATATTTTTTTTCCTTGGAGACGCAGCAAACGTACCAAGTCGACAGACACTCAGCAGCCACCAACTAATGGTAAACTGCGGACCTTCAGGCAATCGAGGCTCGGGAGATAATTACATATTACTCCGAGAGCTGCCAAAGCTGTATCGCCAAGGTAGTCGGATGCATACACACATCTATCTTGACTTGATTCCAGAAGGATGGCTACGAAACATCCTAAGACAGGATGTTTCTTGTCCGTAAGGGGGGAGGGATGTTATGAGTCATTTTCCCCTAACCAACAGAAGTATCAGCGACAGCAGAACATACGCTGCACACACATACTGACGTTGAGTTATTTTCCCTCAACCAACAAAAATACCAACGACAGCAAAATACCGCTGCATGCATTACTGAAGTTATTACCGCTGCATACATGTATATGCCCGTAACTTTCCTACAGAATATGCTGAATTTGCATACTAGCACACTTAACAATGACCACGCCGGCGGCAGCGAACGTCAGCAGCATCGTTCAATCAGACAGCGAAATTGGTTATAAAAGCGTAGGGTGATTTGGTATGGACCTGTAGTCAGTGGAGTCAACGGTAGTCAGTAGTCAGTCGATCCTAGTCAAGTCTAGTCAGTCGAGTCAATTCTAAACACATAACACACATAACAACAACCTGATCAAACACCAGCTTTAAAAAGCGGGTCCCTGTAAAGGCTTAATATATTTTTATAAACAAAAACCTGATCAAACACCAGCCTTAAAAAGCGGGTCCCTGTGAAGGCTAAGTAACATTTTAAACATAACATGTGGTTAATAAAAATAAATAATAAATCGTTTAATTTAAACATAACAAAAGTAAGGCGTATACCAAGCCTCTAATTTGGCTTGAGCATTACCACTCTCTTTACGCTTCATTTCTTCCATTAATCGGAAATCATCTTCCGCTCTTGGACGTAATTGGAAAGTCAGCTCATCGATAAATTTTTGTACCATTTCTGGATTTTCAACAGTACTAGACTTTTAGACACGATCAGAATAAGTATCAAACCCACAAGTTTTTGCTAAAGCGTGTCGGCATTTAAGCATATCACTGAGTAATTCCTCTTGGCGCTCTGAATCTGAAAATTGTTGCGAAGCATTGAGCGAAGTTTCGAGTAAGCTGGACAAATTACGTTTGTTATCATCTTTACCATGGAAATTTTGAGTTGTTACTGTCTGTTGTCATTATCAACTCCTCAACATCAGATTCCACTGTTAAAACATATACATATTTATTTATTTATTATTATTATATTTATTTATTCACTTTATTTTACACAATTTACTTATTAAAAGTTTTTTCATATATTCTCCAATAGATGAAATTTTTGATTGTAATTGTTTTGTTTACACTTTTACTTTTGACAGCGAGGGTGATGAATTCGCCGATTACACTAACAAAATGCCTGTTGTTTGTTTTGTTGGCGAATTATTGTAGTCCTGCACAAGGCAAATTCATTATTAATTCGCCTTGGTCCTGCATAAACCTGGTATGAATTTGCCTTGCTGCATATACCTGGTATGAATTTGCCTTGAATAATAATAATAAATTCGCCTTGGGCAATATTTTATCCAAGGCAAGTGTGTAAAAAACCACCACCATTTGGCAAATTTACAGCATATACATATGTATGTACGTATGTATATAAATTTAATATACAGAATATGTAAGCACACACTAAATTGTTTTATCACTTTATTATCGAATTATATGCCGTAAATAATTAATTTTATTACATTTTAATAAATTTAAGCGTGCTTTCATGTAGCATTTTCCACTAAAAACTGAACTTTTTTTGCTTTCCGTTTTGTTTACTTTCATAACAAACACTCTAATGTTATCTCTTTTTCACGATGCCTCTTTATGACAAATAAAATATGATCCAAGCCCAATTTATTTCTTTCGTCGCATGTGGCTTTGAGCCCACCAGCTTGATGATTTGTTTTTAAAAGTCAAATATTTTCTCTACCAATCAAAAACAAAAGACAAAAAAACAACAAACAATTTGTTTACAGTGTCGCCAAAAAGACACCATAATTGTTGACAAATATATTGACATGGATACAGTTAACCCCATGTTTCTTCAGGGTCTTGAATTTTCTTATTTTACGTACATACTTACATATGTATTACAGATTATGAGCAGAAGGGACACGGCCATCTAGCGGTGTGCACTTGAACTAAAATAGTACTAATGGCATCACGAAGATAACCCTAAAAACATTAAAGGACAGAAAATTTTGTTTACATACTTATCTCTTTTAGTTCTACCGGTTAAAAATAATTTTTTTTGTATACATTTTAAAAAAAAAAATTTCAGTAAATTGGCGCAAATCCTAATTAGGAAATCCTTGTTTTGGCTGACTGTTTGACAGATTTCCTTAATTTTTTGGCCAATTAGCATAATTATTAGTTAATAGTGAATAGCAAGTGTAATGAAGAAGACCAAAAAGTTTAGGCGGAGCAAAAATAACATTTTGTATGTAAGGACATTTAGCAATTAATGAAAAATTTCTTTTCATTTCAGGAGTCGCAAATGTGTTACGGGTTGGACGAAAATGGATCGTCTGTATCGATTTCCGAAGGATAACTAATAATGATTTTTATTTCCAATTGGTAAAAAGAAAACCAATTGGAATATGTGTTAAAAAAGTGAAAAAGGTCTTTTAAAGACATCAGTAACGTCCCGCCAGTGTTATGCGTCCAAATCAGTAATATGTACTATCCACCGTGAATACTGCTTTGGTACGTTTTTGTTTTTGGTTTATGAAAATAACAGGCGTATTAGGAAGTGGAACCAATATTCGTAATTGGTATCATTGGCAGACGTGCACTTGCGTTGGAAATTTACTGATGGATGGAAATAGACCTTTAATCGTTATATCGTGAATAGTTAAAAGACTTTACAAAAATATTCCCCTTGGGAATCTGATGTGGGTGTAGTAAAAATAAACCATAATTTCAATATAAATGCTAGAATGAAGTGAAGAAAAATTTTTAAACTGCAAAAACATGTTAAGAAGTTTTACAATTTCGCATTCTCTTGGCATTAATCTTTAAATTTAGAACTTGGTTTATTTGGACACCTATATCAGAACTCCGAGATAAATATTTTTATACATTTTTTTAACGTTTTAACTGCTGTGTGTCAGTATGTAATTTATGAATACATAACTGAAAAGGTTGTAAAATTTTTAAAAACAACACTAGTGCTCACGGTATATAACGGCACCACGAAATAAGCCCCAATGAAATAAGCCCAAAATCGAAAAATGAAATAAGCCCCAAAAAATTGTATGAAATAAACCCCCAAAAAAATGAAATAAGCCCCAAACAAAATTTACGAAATAATACCCAAAAAATATGAAATAAACCCCAAATAAAAAAATGAAATAAGCCCCAAATTTTTTATTTAATGAAATAAACCCCAAAAAAATGATATAAGCCCCAAATTTGTTAACTTGATGAAGTAAGCTTAAGAAGAAATCCTAAAATGCAAGAATTTTATCCTCTAAATTATATCGAACACCGGCTTCGCATTCCAAGCATTCTCTGCATAACCGGCCTACGGCCGGACGCAAGGATTTTATCCTCTATGGTATATCGAACACAGGCTTCGTGTTCAAAGTATTTTCTGCATAACCGGCCTACGGCCGGGCGCAATCAATTTATCCTCTATGGTATATCGAACACAGGCTTCGAGTTCAAAGTATTCTCTGCATAACCGGCCTATCGCCGGGCGCAAGGAATTTATCCTCTATGGTATATCGAACACAGGCTTCGAGTTAAAAGAATTCTCTGCATAACCGGCCTATCGCCGGGCGCAAGGAATTTATCCTCTATGGTATATCGAACACAGGCTTCGCGTTTAAAGTATTTTCTGCATAACCGGCCTACGGCCGGACGCAAGCATTTTATCCTCTATGGTATATCGAACACAGGCTTCGCGTTCAAAGTATTTTCTGCATAACCGGCCTACGGCCGAGCGCAAGGAATTTATCCTCTATGGTATATCGAACACAGGCTTCGCGTTCAAAGTATTTTCTGCATGGGCGGAAGGACTTTATTATAACACAGTTGAAACTTGAATTTTTTTTTTTTTTTTTGATAAATTTTATTATTTATTCAATCTTCAATTATAGATTAAATTATCAATAAGTTTTTCAAATCTTAAATCTAAAAAAAATATTATATATAAATTTAAGCAAAAAACAAAATTTTTAATTTCAACGGTTAATTTATGTTGTTTTGCATCTCTCGTGTACGGCTGAGAAAAAGAGTATCCCTCCTTTTCAACCGGGTGTGGCCTATATAATATAAAATATTGCGTGCAAGTACATTTGGGTGCACCTCAAGTTTTTTTATATATTTTTTAGCGGTTATTGAAAATACTGTCTTCACCAACGGAACATCTAGATCTTTATGAATCCGATGATTTCTGACATACCAGGGAGCTGCTGTAATTGTACGTAGAATTTTATTTTGTCGCCTTTGAATTTTTTCGACATTTGATGCTGAGGCAGTGCCCCATAACTGGATTCCATAGGACCATATTGGTTTCAGGATCGCGTTGTATAAGAGAAGTTTACAGTCAAGGCTTAATATAGAGTTTCTTCCAATAAGCCAATTCATTTGGGCTGCTTTTAATTTCATTTGTATTAACTTTGCGTTTTTATGCGATTTCCATGTTAAACGACGATCAAGATGAACGCCTAGATATTTGACAACAATGTGTTGCGGTATGGTCTCGGTGTTAATTTTTATAGGCGGGCATGTTTCCTTGCGCAACGTAAAAGTTACGTGCACACATTTCTGCTCGTTAACTTTAATACGCCATTGTTTGAGCCAATTTTGCAATTTGGATATATACCCTTGTAAATTGCGGGAAGCTTCTACAGGATTTTCGTGAACGCTTAGAAAAACTGTATCATCGGCAAATGTTGATGTATGAATGTTACTGCTTAACGGTAAGTCAGAGGCATATATTAAAATAAGTAAAGGACCCAAGATACTGCCTTGGGGAACTCCAGCTTCGATCGACTGCAGAGGGCTTAAAAAATTGCCTTCCCTAACTACAAATTTTCGTTCCATTAGGTAGCTTATTAAAAGCCTAACAATGTTTGCGGGTATATTTTGCGTTAATTTGTGTATAAGACCTTCGTGCCATACTTTATCGAAAGCTTGAGAAACATCTATAAAGAGCGCAGAGCAATATTTCTTCTTTTCGAAGGTGTCTCTAATAACATTCACAAGTCTGTGAGTTTGTTCAATAGTGCTATGTTGTCTGCGAAAACCGAATTGATGATCTGGAATGCATCCACTTCTTGTCACTATAGGCATCAGCTTGCTCATATACAGCTTTTCAAATAGTTTTG
Source organism: Lypha dubia (assembly GCA_947311025.1). Lineage (NCBI taxonomy): Eukaryota > Metazoa > Arthropoda > Insecta > Diptera > Tachinidae > Lypha > Lypha dubia. The sequence continues at coordinate 92,507,304 of OX371260.1, read as the reverse complement.
CAATGTTGGGCAATAAACTAATAGGCCGATAGGATTCAACCTTCGTATGATCCTTGCCGGGCTTTGGTATCATAATAATCATCGAAACCTTCCATTCTGCAGGATAGTATTGCCTACGGCTATTAAAAATGAATAGTATAATTCTTTTTGCAATAGAAGGCAGTTGTTGAAGCATTTTGTTGCCTATTTTGTCGACACCTGGGGCTTTTTTGGTGTTAAGACTAGTAATGGCCTTTTCAATCTCCACAATGTTAAATCTTAACGGTATTTCTGGTAAAGAGATGACTGGTGGCAGTTCAACAATATCAGTAGAAATATTCGGTGTAAATACTTTTTCTAAGTGCTTAACAAAAAGAGCACCCTTTTCAGCATCAGATCTTGCCCAGTCACCATTCGAAGCTCGTAGCGGAGGTTTCTATATGACTGGCCTTTTAAGTCCTCTGGCTGCATGCCATAGCGAATAATCTGTTTGAGGTGTTGCATCTAGTTCTTGGAGAAATTTTTGGAGGGAAGCTGTTTTTTGTGTTTGTAAAACTTTTCAAAAATGTTTGGTACACTCCTTAAGCCTTAATTTTAGCTGGGGCGATCTGTAACGTTGCCATTCTCGTCGAGCTCTACGTTTTTCTGTCAAAAGCCTTTCTATATCCACACAAAAAATATTGTTTAATCTCATTTGTTGATTTGGTTGATTGGAAGAAGCACTAAGAGCAGCTTGTTTAACATGTGCTTCAAGCAACCTAATAGAATTTTCTATGTCAGAAGGTGTTGTCAACGGCATATTTTCCGAGCAATGGGCGCTCAAATATTTTTTGTATTGCAACCAGTTAATACGTGCAGATATCATCGGTAAATCACTTGTAGGTGTTGAAGTTTTGTGTGAGAATATAGTGACAATAGTAGGTGAAGATAAATCCAGAGATGCTTCAGAGATGCAACCCCTATAGTTAGCAAGTGGTTTCCGCCGCAATTGCCACATTTTTTTGCCTTGGGATCACCTTTCAATTTGTTGCAGTTAGCGGTACTGTGTAACTCACCACATACGACGCACACGGTAGGCAACTTACAATATGCTTTAGTGTGAAAATAACATGCAATAACATGCACGAGCTATAAATACCCTAATAACAAGGGTAACAGTAATATGTGAATTTCAATAATATAGAGTAAAAATAACAAAAACGTTAGAATGCAAAGTAGAATACTTTGATGATAACGGACTATCAGTTTGTGATGATTATTAGTACTTTCCAAGCAGTAATGAGGGAATTTCGTACTAACCAGCACTGTTTCAAGGTGGAATAAAAAATGAATTAAAAATTAATTCTCATATTCTATTTCTCTTGAAAACTGGTTAAGTAGTTGATATTCTTCTCAATTACTATCCACTTTACGAAAATTGTAAAGATGGACAATTGAACGCTGATGAGAGGTGTAGCGGCCTTGAAATCAGTACTGATACGTTCTGCTAAAAACTGATTGGATATAAATAATAATATTTTCCAAAAGAAAGAAAACATCTCACGATTTGTTTACCTTAATGCAAATATAATGGGCCAAAACCATAGTCGCAAAAAAAGTGTACTTTAATAATTCAAAAGTTAACTTTTATTAAAAGTACATATTTCTTTAACCATAGACACGCAAAAATATACTTTAACTGCTAAAATATGTTTTAAATTTAAAACCAGCTGAAGTTGTTTTTAAACAATTTAGCATCACTTTAAAATGAACCAGCTGTTTGCGTCAAGAACAATAATACATTTTATAAGCTGTGGACGTTTAGAAAATATATAAAAAACTAAAAAGCTTTATAGTGAAGTAATAAGTACATAATTGTAAAAATGTATTTCTGTTTGTGTGTGTTCAAAATAAATAAATAAAATGCTTGGAATCTAAAATATTGACACAGATTTCGCAATTCTCGAAGATTTGCGAGAAGAAGCCCAAGGTTTACAGGGAAAGATTTAATGCATTTGAACTTGATGACGAGGAGTTTTATTCAAGATACCGTTTACATAAGATTACTTGTGACTTTTTAATAGAATTATTAGATCTTGAGGAACCAAAAAACAACAGAGGACTACCAATACCATTAAGTTTACAAGTGTTAACCACATTAAGATTTCTTGGAAGAAATGGTCATCAAAGTGATATTGGTAAGGAATTAAACTGTCAAATAGTTATTAGCGTTTAAACTTTAAACATTTTATTAAATAATTTTTTAGCGGATCTGCAGGGTATGTCTCAAACTACTGTGGGAAGAATAATCAAAAGCATTTCTCAAAAAATTGCTTTATTACTACCACATTTCATAAAATTCCCTACATATACTGAACTTGCTGAAGTCAAAAATAAATTTCATCAGGTGGCTGGGTTCCCAACAGTAATTGGAGCTATTGACTGTACGCATGTCCGTATAAAATGCCCCGCAAAGTGGGACAAGAAATGGCGGGTCATTTTCTCAACAGGAAAGGCTTTTATTCGTTAAATGTTCAGGTAACTTCTTGTGTTAGTCTTACAGCTTTCGATATTAATATACCTACCGTTGATTAAATTTTACTCATTTGATCGTATGTGATGCAGACTGCAAAATAGTTGATATTGTAGCTAGATCTAGAGGTTCAAAACATGATGCTAGAATTTGGTCTGAGTGTCAACTTAAAAATAAGTTAGAACTCACCAAAAGTGAGCGCAAGGGAGTATTATTGGGAGATGCCGGTTACCCTTTGTCACCGATTAGAAATCCGTCTACGCTCAAAGAAGAAAGGTGGGATTTTAAAAAAAGTAAATTTTTATTATATAATTATTTTCTAACAGATACAACAAAAGTCACATCGCAACAAGAAGCAAGATTGAATGTTTAAATGGCCAATTAAAATCAAAATTTCTTTCAATATTTGAAAGACTTCGCGTGGACTTGCATACAGCGAAAAATATAATAGTTGCCGTTGCAGTGCTTCATAATATCGCAAAAGAAAGAAATTATTCTTGTAAGTTAGTAAATTCGAAGCTACATATCGTCACCTAAAGTTCAGAAATTTACCCCTACATATTGAAAATTAACGTAATTCAAAATGCTATTCAAAATTTACTAAAATTCATAAATTGTTATTCTTATATAAAAAAAACTAAAAAGTGTCAATACAGCTTTTTGGATTTTAGGTGACATCTTAATGTTTCTTTATTTACCCACACAAAAACTTATATTTATTAACTCTTACAGTTCTAGATACATGCACTGTCTATGTGCCAGAATCACCAAGCGTTAATTTTAATCCAGTCAATAGCCTTTCAAGGCAGACCGTTAGTGGGGCAAATTCTTGAAATGCATATAGAACAGCTTTCTTAAACGCTTATTTCTAAGGATGAAAGAAACTCGTTTCGCTTTTTAAATCCATTTAACAAATTTATTAAAGCAAATACATACATATGTATGTAATTGGTTCACAAAAACTGCTTTTATTTTAACTAAAACCAAAATTATAATTATGTACAATACTTATACGTAAGTATGTAGATACAAACTTTAATAAAAATAAAAATTATAAAAATTAAATCAAATTCAATAACTTAATTTTGTATTTTAACGGTAACCAGTCTTATTCATTTCAAAAACTTAAGTAATACTTTAACAAATATATCTACATATGTACATGTATTAAAAAAAATTTATAGACTTGCACTTTGTACAGGCACTAGTAGGCAATATTTGTTATATATGTGTGTACATACTATGTACATTGAAATTCAAATTTATTTTATTTAACTTTTATAAACAGAAAACAATTTTTATTTTTTTTTTGTATTGAATCTTCAATTTAATTGAAACACCAATAAGTTGTTCAAATCTTAAATCTAAAAAAGATAAATATATGTTTAGCCAATGCTAAACAAAATTTTTAGTTTCAACGGTTGATTTTTGTTGTTTTTACATCTCTTGTGTACGGCTGATAGAAAGAGTATCCCTCCTCCTAAGCCGGGTGTGGCTTCTATACTCTAGAATATTACGCGCAAGTGGATTTGGGTGCAACTCAAGTTTTTTAATGTATTTTTTCGCGTGTTTAGAAAATACTGTCTTAACCAACGGAACATTGAGATCTTTCTGAATACGATGATTTCGGATATACCATGGGGCTGCTGTTATAGTACGTAGAATTTTGTTTTGTCGCCTTTGAATTTTTTCTACATTTGCTGCGGAGGCAGTGCCCCATAACTGGATTTCATAGGCCCATATTGGTTTTAGGATCGCATTGTATAATAGAAGTTTACAGTCTAGGCTTAGTATAGAGTTTCTTCCAATAAGCCAATTCATTTGGGCTGCTTTTAGTTTCATTTGGATCAACTTTGCGTCTATGTGCGATTCTCATGTTAAACGACGATCAAGATGAACGCCTAGATATTTGACTACAGTGTGTTGCGGTATAGTCTCGGTGTTGATTTGTATAGGCGGGCATGTTTCCAATTTTGAGATGTACCCTTGTAGATTCCGGGAAGCTTCTAAAGGATTTTCATGAACGCTTAGAAAAGCCGTATCATCAGCAAATGTTGACGTGTGAATGTTACTGCTTAACGGTAAGTCAGAGGAATATATTAAGTAAAGTAAAGGACCGAAGATACTGCCTTGAGGGACTCCGGCTACAATCGATTGCGGGGGCTTGAAAAATTGCCTTCCCTAACTACATATTTTCGTTCCTGTAGATAGCTTTTTAAGAGCCTGACGATGTTTGCAGGTAGATTTTGTGTTCATTTGTGAACAAGGCCTTCGTGCCATACTTTATCAAAAGCCTGTGCGACAGCAATAAAAAGCGCTGAACACTATTTCTTTTTTTCAAAGGTGTCTCTAACTACGTTCATAAGTCTGTGAGTTTTTCAATAGTGCTATGTTGACTGCGAAAACCGAATTGATGATCTGGAATGCATCCACTTCTACTCACTATAGGCATCAGCTTGCTCATGTACAGCTTTTCAAATAGTTTTGAAATGTTGGGCAATAAACTAATAGGCCGATCACAATTGGATACTCTTTGAGGTCATATTACAAAACAAAGAAAAACAATGCTTTAGAAACCCGAGGAGAACCGATTGGAACAGGTTCAACGGGATTTTGAAACAAAAACTAAAAAGAGTTCCAGAAATCGACAATACGATTGGACTTGAACACAATGTGGAGGTCTTCAACAAGGCTATTAGCAAAGCCTTCGAGATTTCCTGCCCCTTAACGAAAGCTAAGAAGAGTTGCCCTCCATGGTGGAGCACGGAACTCTCTAAGCTACGCAAGGAGGTACGTAGAGCCTTCAACACTTGCTACGAGAACAAAATCTGGCAACCATATCGCGAAAGGCTAGCAGCGTATAAAAAAGCTATAAAAATCGCCAAAAGAAAGTCATGGAGGAATTTCTGTGAGTCAATAGATAACACTAGAGACTCTGCAAGGCTTAGTAGGGCTCTGTCCATGAGCCATTCCTGTCCAACCTTCGTCAAAAGGGCGGACGGCTCCTGGTCAGACTCCTCTGCAGAGTCACTAGATATCCTCCTTAACACCCACTTCCCGGGCTGTACGGACACGACTAGGTCAGACAGTTCATCTAGTGGGCAACAATATGCTGTCAATGAGAATATTTTATCCCCGGAGAGAATCTCATGGGCAATCGACAGTTTTTCTCCATTTAAATCGCCGGGTCCTGATGGCATTACGCCAAAGATGTTACAGAACGCGAAAAGCTCTATCATACCCTGGCTTTTTAGGTTCTACAAACTTTGTCTCTCTCTAAACTACGTTCCAACCAGCTGGAGGAAGGTCAGAGTAGTTTTCATTACCAAGATTGGCAAGAGAAGTCACGAGAATGCAAAAGACTTCAGGCCAATCAGCCTTTCATCTTTCTTGGTCAAGACACTGGAAAGATTAATAGACTCTCACATTAGACATCGACTTGTTGGGTCGTCAACTCTCTCAGAAAGTCAGCATGCCTACCTTAAGGGACGCTCTACTGAAACAGCACTACATGAGGTGGTAAGGTTCATAGAGAGATCCCTTGAAAATAAACAATACACTTTGGCTGCCTTCCTAGACATAGAAGGCGCCTTTAACAATGTATCAGTGACAGCCATTCAACAGTCTCTCCAGGATGCCGATGTAGAAGAATACATCAGCATCTGGATTATCACCATGTTGAAGGCAAGGAACGTCACCGCAAAACTAGGAAACAGCGAGAGGTCAAAATGGGCATACAGAGGAACACCACAGGGCGGGGTGATCTCTCCACTGCTATGGCTTCTCGTTGTTAACACAATTCTTCTCAGACTGGACACTGCGGGAGTGAAAGCTGTGGCTTATGCGGACGATGTAGTAATAATGGTATCAGGGATGTTCACGGACGTGATAAGCGATATCATGTCCAGTGCCTTGGGTACACTCAGCAAATGGGCTACAGGTTGTGGTCTAAGTGTGAACCCTAGCAAGACGGAGCTGGTACTTTTTACTACTAAGACCAAAGTCCAGAGCTTTAGACTCCCTCGGCTACATAATCTGGAACTGTCTCTATCGGACAATGCAAAATATCTAGGAGTCATCCTGGACACAAAACTATTGTGGAAACAAAATGTGCAACACAGGGTCAAAAAGGCCACAGTTGCCTATTACTCCTGTCGGAGGATGTTTGGCTCCAAATGGGGCCTAACCCCTAACATGCTTAAATGGATGTACACAGCAATTGTACGTCCCATATTAACTTACGGATCAGTAGTATGGTGGCCCGCCACAAATAAGAAATATGTGGTGGACCAACTATACAGAATACAGAGATCTGCTTGCATCGGGATTACTGGATGTTTACGTACTAGTCCTTCAGAGGCTCTGAATGCTATGCTAAATCTGATTCCGATCGACCTTCATGTATTGGCGGCATCCTCAAGCAGTGCGGCAAGACTAGCGGCATCTGGGAGGTGGAGATCAAGGACCTATGGCCATGCCAAAATCCTAGATCAGCTACCACCGACACTGAGGAAACCCACCGATTACATGGTACCTCATCTGGACTTTGACAGTACGTTCAAAGTTCTTATTCCATCCAGACGGGAGTGGAAGGGGGGAAACATAGAAAAAGACTTTAACTTCAGGACGTATACTGATGGATCAAGAATGATCTGCGGTGTGGGATCTGGAGTATTTTCGAGTGACCTTGGAATAAAACTCTCATTCCGACTTCCTGATGAAGCTAGTGTATTTCAGGCGGAAATATTGGCCATAAGGGAGGCGTGTAGGGTTTTGATTGACAGGGGTGTCCAAGGAAGAGTCGGCATCTTTGTCGATAGCCAAGCGGCACTTCTGTCTCTAAGGTCACACACTACTTTTTCTACCTTAGTTAGCCAGTGCAAGGACGCGTTATCCAGACTAGGTAGTCAGACTGACGTTACCCTCATCTGGGTTCCCGCACATAGCAACTTCCAAGGCAACGAACAGGCGGATGAACTGGCCAGGGCTGGATCTGCCATGGACGTCTCCATTGCTGAATCGGTAGACATGCCATTTGGCAGTATTAGAAATCTCATTCTCAACCATTTCAGGCAGAAAGCTGAAGACAGGTGGCGCAGGTTGAGCACGTGCAAGGTGGCTAAGAAAATGTGGCCTTGCTACAACGTAGGGACATCTCGAGGCTCGTCGCAGTATTGACGGGGCACTGGGTTATCGGGAGACATGCTAACAGAATGGGCCTTTCCTACAATGCGTTCTGCCGTAGTTGCCGGGATCAAAGCAAAGAGGAAACAGTCTTCCACTTTCTTTGCGAATGCCCGGCCTTACACCATTCGAGACTCAAACTTCTAGGCAACAGCATAATAGACGATCTCTCGGAGGTATCAGGGATAGGTCTAGGTGACCTCATTAGATACCTTAATTCGACGGGATGGATCTAGAATCTTACTCCGAATCTGAGGTCTGGATTCGGACCTAAATCAGGTTGACACTGACGAGTGGAGTGGTCTGTCAAAACGGAATCTCATTGATTCTACTTGAATGCTTGCGCGTAGCAGGCAGCCACGTAAACCAACCAACCAATAGGCCGATAGGATTCAACCTTCGTATGATCCTTGCCGGGCTTTGGTATCATAATAATCATCGAAACCTTCCATTCTGCCGGATAGTATTGCAGCCGTAAAATACCATTAAAAATTTTTAGTATTATTCTTTTTGCAATGTAAGGCAATTCTTGAAGCATTTTGTTGCTTATTTTGTCGATACCTGGGGCTAGCAATACCATTTTCAATCTCCACAATATTAAATTTTAGCGGTGTTTCTGGTAAAGAGACGACTGGTGGCAGTTCAGCAATATTAACAGAAATATTTGGAGTAAACACTTTTTCTAAGTGTATAACGAAAAGAGCACCTTTTTCAGCATCAGTTCTTGCCTAGTCACCATTAGAGGCCCGTAATGGAGGTTTGCATACCACTGGCCTTTTAAGTCCTCTGGCTGCACGCCACAGCGAATAATCTGTTGATGGTGTTTCATCGAGTTCTTGCAGAAATTTTTGCAGCGAAGCTGTTTTTTGTGTTTGAAAAACTTTTCTTAGCTGTTTGGTGCACTCCTTAAGCCTTAATTTTAGCTGAGGCGATCTGTAACGTTGCCATTCTCGTCGAGCTCAATAGCCTTTCTATATCTGCACAAAAAATATTGTTAAATCTCGCTTGTTGATTTGGTTGAATTGAAGAAGCATTAAGAGCAGCTTGTTTAGCATGTGCTTCAAACAACTTAATAGAATTTTCTATGTCAGTAGGTGTTCTCAATGGAATATTTTCCGTGCAATAAGCACTCAAATATTTTTTGTATTTCAGCCAGTTAACACGTGCAGATGTCAGCGGTAAATCACATGTTGGTGTTGCAGTTGTGTGTGAGTAAATAGTGATAATAGTAGGCGAGTGATCTGAAGACAAATCCAAAGATGCTTCAACTTCAATCATTTCGCTGGGCACACCTTTCATAATTCCTTAGTCGATAACATCAGGAATTTTTTGTCGATCCGTTGGCCAATAGTTGGCTGGCCACTTGAAACTACATTCAAAACCATTTTTGTAATTGTGTCAAACAAAGCACGACCCTTAGGACTGATTAAACGTGAACCCCAAAATGTGTGTTTAGCATTGTAGTAGCCAGCTGCTAGAAAACGGGACCCCAGTGTTGTATAAAATGCCGTTTATTGACTCTGAAATTGAAACCCTGGGAGGAGAATAAACAGATGATATTACAAGCTTTTGATAAAAATTTTCAATACAAATATTTGTTGCTTGAAGATATTCTTCACGAAGGTCATTTAGCAGGTAGTGTTTTATTCGAGTTTTTATTAGGATTTCAGATCCACCACAAGCTCTACCTCGGGGATCCTTAGTGTCGTAGAAAGTATATCCACTAATTTTAAAATAGCTTCGAGACGTCAAATGAGTTTCTGAGATAAGCATAACATCAATTTGTATATCCAGAAGAACAATTTTTATGATTTAATAATTCGAGCTTGTGGTCACTTCTGTTTTTATAAAAATGTTTCTTGCTTATTCTATTTTTCTATACGTCTTTGTGCATCTTCATGAAATTTTTTTAATTTTTTTTAAAATATCAAAAAGGAAAAATTTTATACAATGTTTTCAAAAATGAAAAGAATTCCTGAAGAAGATACACAAAGGCGTTTCGAAATATGTAATAAACAAGAAATAATTTTATATAAAACAGAAGTCGCCAGAAGTTCGAATTATTAAATTAAAATATTTATTATTATTTCAAGAATTTGTGCTTTTAAGAATTATTTAAAAATAAAATTAAAATTAATCGTATTTCAATACCTACTGCAAAAATATAAAATAAAGATTATTTAAAACATTTTTATATTATTATTATTACGAATAAACGTAATTATTATTTGAACTTATATTGATTTACATATGGAAAGTAATATTATCAGGCTCAAGTTCAGTTTTATTGAATTAATGAAAATTCAAAATTACTAAGAGTTTTTTTGTGTTGGAAAATATTATTATTTATATCCAATCAGTTTTTAGCAGATCGTATCAGTACTGATTTCAAGGCCGCTACACCTCTCATTAGCGTTCAATTGTCCATCTTTACAAATTTCGTAAAGTGTAATTTTGAATTTTCATTAATTCAATAAAACTGAACTTGAGCCTGATAATATTACTTTCATTATGTAGATTATTTAAAACTTATTAAATATAATTTGAAAATTTGTACTTCAGTTTTTTGTCTTCCATTTTAAGAATATTTGTTGAAGAAAAACATATGTACACCTAATTCTCTTTTTACACGAATTATTTTTACACGAATTTTCATTTAACACGAGTTAAAAAGTTAACATTTTTCTCTTTTTACACGAATTGTTTTGTTTTAACACGATTTTAAATATTCTACAAATTCTTTTTATAAAAAATTACAAATTTATCAACTCAATAACAGGTAAGTTTTAAATAATTTCCAAATCGCTGCATTATTAATTATAATTGAAAATCAGAATTGTGTTTAATTATAACTATTTCTTAACTATTGTATATTGGTAGCCCGGTCACAATGTCACATAAATCACCTGTAATATTATTTATGTAATATTAATTATTATTAATTTATTATACTTTTACGTTATTTTTTAGGTCTGGAACCAATCTACTATTTTCATCTTTGGCTAGTATCTTTTTTTACACGAATTTTTTTTACACTTTTTTTTTGGGAACGTATCTATCGTGTAAAAAGAGAATTGGGTGTACATATCTTCATATAATTTGACTAGTATTATTTTTTTTTCAGAATTTCCATTTTCAAATTATGCAATTCTGCATCGTAATCTATTTGTTTCTGAAGTCTCTTTAATTCAAGAGTGTAGAGTAACTTCTTGTTTTCAATTTCTGCTTCAAGATGTTGTTTTTGAAGTTTGCTGATTTCTTCAGAGTGCAATGTTTCTTTGGCAATCTGGCGTTGTCGTTCGAAAATAACGCTGTTTTTCGATGGTGTTTTGGGAAGGCCTCGGAGACGTTGAATTTTGGAAAAAGAAGAATTCTTGCTGTTTTGAGTGTTATGTATAGTTTTCAAAGGTGTAATGGTGGGCGAGATATCTTGATTGTTTTCATGGACTGCTTCAGCAAAGCATTGTTTAGAAATTGAGGGCGATTTATCCAGTTCGATGACAATATCTTCGTAAATTATATTCCGACTATCCTCTTAATATTCAGGCATTTTGGTGCAGTTGCTGTCTATTAAAATCTCGTCTTCTTCAAATTCGTGGCAAATCATACCTTGGACTAGATTGTCCTCCGCATTTATTTCGGGAATTTGAACATAATTACCAGTTGCAGACGCCCTTTTCATAACACCAACAGCTTTCCTGGCGCTCACTTTCTTTCTTACCCATTGTGATTTGAGTTTTGGAACTTCGCGTTCATAGCCTGTGGAAGCACTCTTTTTTTTTTAATATCATGGAAGTATCGTTGCCTTTGTGCTCTATAACATCAAGGTGCAAATTTATACTTTCCCTCAAAAGCTCTTTTTCTGCAAAAGACCAATTTGCCTCTCTTTCTCTTGAATTTTTTTGATCCTGTAACTAATTAGCAATGATTAGCAAAAATAGCTTATCGAAAATATATTAGTCTTACCTTTTCCATTTTTCCAAAACAAACACTCTTTTCTGTCCAACACAAACACACTTTTCCTGGTTAATTTTATCGTTTTGCAGTTTTTTTTTTGTTTTTAGCTTTTTATTCAATTTTCAATGACAGCTGTTCAGAGGTACCACTTGTTCATATTTCGTCGCAGATTGCATGCAAACATTTTCTACATTTGAGGCGGCACCTAGTTAAAGTCGGTTCAACTTAAAACAAACTTTAATTTTAAGTATAGTTGGAAAATAATTAAAAGCAGGCTTTTAATTTAAAGTTATTTTTAAAAAGAACCGACTTTAGTGTTTGACTATAGTTATGGCCCAATATGTATGTATGTACATATGTACTTATATATGGAAATTTTTCTTCAAATATAATAATATAATAAATATTCTTCTCAATTAGTATCCACTTTACGAAAATTATAAAGATGGACAATTGAACGCTGATGAGAGGTGTAGCGGCCTCGAAATCAGTACTGATACGTTCTGCTAAAAACTGATTGGATATAAATAATAATATTTTCCAACACAAAAAAACTCTTAGTAATTTTGAATTTTCATTAATTCAACAAAACTGAACTTGAGCCTGATAATATTACTTTTCATATGTACATCAATATAAGTTCGAATAATAATTACGTTTATTCGTAATAATAATAATATAAAAATATGTTTTTTTACCACACTAAAAACACTTATGTACTAAAAAACACAATTATGGCCAATAAATGAGTGGATATTTAATTATAGTTTTAGTTAATTTTCATAAAAATTTAAAATTCGTTTAAACACACTTTCATTTTTTCAGTCAAACTTAAAATTCTTATTTAATTACGATGAAAATATGGTAGCACTACTTAATATAAAAAATTTCCCAAAAAAAACAGCTGACTAGAGCAAATAAAGAAAAATCTAAAAAAAAATAAATTATTATTTTAGCTATAAATAAGAATAATTAAGAACTGTTGAAGTGTTTTAAAGGAATAAGAGCAACTTTCAGAACGATTAAAAGGGTAATAGCAAAAAAAGATGCCAAAATGTTATGCAACTTGTCAGCAGCCACAAATATTTTATTTGCTTTTTTTCAAACAAGAAGAACAAGCAGTCGAAAACATATGTTCAATTTGCATAACTTAAACCAAGTTTAAATACACAACATTGGCTATTTAATGTTGATTTAATATTGCAATGAAAAACAAAATTATTCATTTAAACGAGTTTTAAAAATAAATGAAACATAATCATCCACTCATTTATTGGCCATTAGAATATGTTGATATTAAAATAATAGTCGAAAAATAATCCAAATTATATAAACAAAATAAAAATCCCCAAAAAATCTCATAAATTCCCCAAAGCATATAAATTATCCTCAATGAATTCGCCAAACCAAATGTTTAACCCCATTTAGGTAAAAAATCCCCGATTTGGGGATAAATCCCCTATTCTTACAACGCTGGTTTTGTTAGTTTTGAAAAAGACTTTTTGAAACACTTGTAATAATATAATTATGTAGGTATGTATATTAATTATTAAAAGACAAAAAATTTGGAGAGCTTATATTGAAAGCCAACTGAATTTTCATCTGCCGTATTATGTATATGCAGAATAGCTTATAGGTACATACTATTATTTGAAAACTGTAAAATAACCGACATTCGCTGTCCGCTACGTACCAAGGCGTATCCAACAAGTGAACTTACTTGCACAGCTGATTGAACTCGCTTTATAGCAAATTTTCATACAAACTGATATAGTTTGAAGAGAGCAAGGCGAATTCACACCAGGTAGTCTTATTAGTACAAAAACAACAATTCGCCGCAAAATCTGATCTGAAGTGTCAAAACAAATACGACAAGGTTTTGGTATAAAATTGAACATTAAAATCACAGGTAATATTCCTAGTAATATCGAGGCCTTTCTCATTAAGAATACGAATAGTTTTCAAGATCTTCTTTATTATGCGACATGTGTCATTAATTTACGATTGTCAGTCATTTGTTATTCTACTTAATACTTGTAATACTTTTATCTTGAATTAACATTAGCCAACAACGTAAGGCACTCCTTTTTCTCATTTCGAATTATATAGAGGTCAATAATTCATCGTATTCTCTATATTCAAAAGTATCTCTGCAAAAAATTTTTCATATTGAACGATTTTTAACGAAGTTCTGGCACAATTTCTTGCTGCTTTTCTGTTTTTAACTAATTTTCTAATATGGAATAACTTCTTAATTTGACTTATAAAATATTGCATTTCAAATTGAATATCTTTCTTATGGTGGGCATAACCATGTTTTATGAAATCAATAGAATCAAAAAACGAATGATGAACTTTTAGTACAACGCAATTACATTTTTATCAAACCACTTATGTACATAAACATTTAAAACTGCTTTTCTAGATAACTACAAAATATGACTTAAACACTTTTTCCTTACTTTTTTTGCACAGAATTTATGTATGTACTCACTTTGACATTTTTGCAGCAACAGAAGATTTTAGGTGGTTTCCGATCGAGTTACTACCTGTGCTACTATAGTGTATAATGCAATACATCCTTACCTCTTCGGATCCTTGGGGAAGCTGTGCAGTTTCTCACCAGGCGGACATCCTTTGATACATTTCATGCTCCTGAAATATTAAATAAATTTGTTTAAGGACTTGGAAATCCTTTTCTTTATTATATATATGTATGTACTTACATATTTTATTCTTCCGGAGAGTGGAATCTGCAAAATTTCTGAAAAGATAAAAATCAGTCAATAAACAAATATATCAATTATTCTGCTACTTTATAATAAACTTACCATAAATAGTGGTCCAATGAATTGTTTTCTGCAAATAAACTAACCAAAAAACCATAATTGAAAGAAAATTTAGAAAATTAAAAAATTTTCAAACCTTTTACTTACCAAAAAAAGCAAATTGTGATTTTATTGCGCCAGAAATAAAGTACAAAGAAAAAAAAAAAAAACAAAAACGAAGGATTGTATGAGTGTATACAAACCAATATGCAAAATCTTCCGTATCGTGTCATTTCTGTATATTTTGTAATTAAAATGGAAACTTTATTGCAAGAACAGGTAAACAAAATGTATATCCAATTAAAATTATTAAAAGCTTTTTTCTATGAAAAAGGAGGAAACGTTCGACTTCAAATTGAAGGATGCTCACAGTTCACTGGATGTAGATGGTACGTGCGATACAAGGTAAATTGGTCTTTGTTGAAAATTTGCATTAGAACTAATGATCGATCCTTTACATCCCAGAAACAGCAACAAACCTTTGAATTTCCGGAAGTTCAAGAGGAGTATATAAAATATGAACAACGAAATCTTAAAAAAGAATATCTTCACGCCCAAGAGGTAGTAAAACGTATTCAGTCATTTTCTCTTGCAATTGGTAGATTTTTAAAAGCTGTGGATCAATACCGGCATCGTTGGTTCTACTACTGGTTCTAATAATTATGTGCGCATTTTGTCAACATTTGATCGTGAATTGTTAAAACCATCGGCATAAGCACAGACACGCTTTAGTTGACGTTTTACCTCCAGGAAATAAGAGAAGCTGTTGAATTGCCCCTCACACATTTTGAATTGTATAAACAAATCGGTAAGTTGAAAATTTATTGGTGTTCTCTGTATGGCCCTCCTGGCTGTGGTAAAACCATGTTTTTATAATTTCTATCCTTCATACGATTTGTTGGTTCTGAATCCGTTCAGAAATATCTTGGGGAGGTCCACGTATGGTGCGTGATGTATTTCGCTTAGCTAAAGAAAATGCACCAGCAATCATCTTTATAGATGGAATCAAAGCTATTGCCACTAAACGCTTTGACACTCAAACTGGCGCTGACTGTGAAGTACCACGTATCTTGGAATTGTTGAATCAAATGGACGGCTTTGACCAGACAACGAATGTCAAAGTTATAATGGCAACAAATAGAGCTGATACTTTGGATCCTGATTCACTTCGTCCCGGTCAATTATACAGAAAAATTGAATTCCCATTGCCTGATAGACGTCAAAAACGCCTTGTATTATTACTTACAATTACTTCTAAAATGAATTTAAGTGAGGATGTTGACTTGGAAGAATTTGTAGCGAGACCTGATAAGATATCGGGTGCTGATATTAATGCTATTTGTCAGGTGGCAGGTATGCACGCAAAAAGAGAAAATCGATATATTGTTTTGTCGAAGGACTTTGAAAAGGGGTAAAAGAACACTATCAAGAAGGATGAACAAGAACATGAATTTTACAAATTAGTATGTCCATACACATACATATACAGTAGACGCTCGTAAATTAGA
This sequence comes from Lypha dubia, assembly GCA_947311025.1. Taxonomy (NCBI): domain Eukaryota; kingdom Metazoa; phylum Arthropoda; class Insecta; order Diptera; family Tachinidae; genus Lypha; species Lypha dubia. Next base: position 92,491,336 of record OX371260.1, on the reverse strand, counting down.
ACCACTGTTCCTGGGGTAGTTGTAATTATCGAGAAGTTCTAATTTCCAAAAGTTTCGTTTTGAAAATACAAAAAAAAACTTCTGCATACATTTTTTTAATGTTTTTATTTAAAGCGAACACAAAACATGCGATTTCATTAAAATTCATTGCAGTTTAATAAACTAATATATTTTAAAAATGCATATGTATGTTGATGTATAACTACTAATTATTAAGTTCCATTCATACGTGTGAAAATAAAAACAAAGTTTAAATTTACTTAGTTTCAACATCACTTTATTTAGCTAATTGGATAACGTTTAGTATACAAGCTTCTGAGTCATTTGTCTTCTATTCAGATTTCAATGTGGGATAACTCATCAAAGCACCTGTGTAGAAGGCAGAGACCACAGCCTATACGTAAGCCGCCACACCACGTCAAGGTAGTTATCCATGTGGGGTTGATGTAGGTAGCTTAAACAAATGCTATTATATAATAGCTATCCATGGGCTTAATTGATTGTTGTTGAAACTATATTAATAAAAATTTTACATTTATTTGAGCATGTACTCAAGTATTTATGTTTTAAATTTTATTTATTTGTTGCGGGTTAGCAATATCTAGATATATATTTCGTTGGTAGCTATACCAATTCATCAGTAGATGTTTGACCCTTTTTGTTTAAAAAATTCCAAAGCTCATCTATTTATACAAAAACTCACAAATATATTTTTGTGAATTACAAAGCATAAAAATAGCCTTTAAAAAATTTCTCAAACACACACAACAATAATTTTCCATTATGAATGTTTTTACTTTTCTACACCTATACAATTAGACAACCGCTGGTTGCCATTAAAAGTATTTTATAAGGTAAAAATGAAAAGCAATTTTGTAACGGGGAGATTTCCGGGCTTCCTCGTCTCTAGGAACACAAAACAAGTTTACCATTCCAATTGGGTATTTTGTTTTGCACACTGCACACCGCATATTGTACTTATATTTTAATATATTCTATATATTTTAATTAACTGTATATATATGTATATAGCTTTATATATTTTAATATTTTTAGCTTTGATATTATTTTGTTTGCTGTTTATTTTTTCAATTCACTACACTATTCCTTCACTTTATTGATTTGTTATATGTATTGTAAACAATAAAAAAAAGCTAACCCAACTTTAAACAAAATCAGTTTTTACAGCTCAGATTCACAGCTGATCTCTGTTTTGGCTAACGAGGCCACCTGGTCTTGAATTCGCCTTGGAAGAGAGTACTTAAATAATGGTACTCATTTGAGTATGAGGTAAGAAAATGCTTTAAACTTGTTTGTGTATTTTGATCTAAAGCGAGTACTTTACACTAACAAAATACATGTTGTTTTTTGGATTATTGTAGTTGTTTTCGAACTGCGCATACCTGTTAGTTTTACCATGCTACGTACATAAGTTACAGTAAAAGCTTTAATTATGTATACAACTGATAAAAGTTGTGGACCATATTTAGGTAAAAAAGTTTGTGTAGCTATATTAGAGATCACACTGTAAATACTAATGAACATACACCCAATTTAGACGATGCCATTTATGGCATGTAACTTTTCACGTCACATCTGGTTTATTGCCGAGCACAAAATGTGTTTAATTATTTTCATAATAATTTAATATAAAGGCTCTGTAAGTCAATCGCATATAAGGTACTTGATATTATAAATATTAATAAATAAAATTAAGAAAATTTTGTTAGCAAAAAATATTTTGCGACCAAAAACATCACACGTTCTTATCTTATCTTGTTAATTTTAATTCAATAAATATAAAAATTTTCATAACATTTACATTTTTTTCAACATTTGGTTTATTTTAAATTGCTCTCCATAAAGCAGGCAAACAGCGATAAAATTTAATTAATCCCAGTATGAAATTTTTTTCATCCATTTTTTATTTATTGCGCTATCAAATTTTCCGCGTACGATATTGTCGCTGCGCAAACTAAATAAAAATGAGATTTGATGTAACTACCCAGCAACACATCAAATTTGCTTCAAATTACAGTATGGACGGCAGTGAATATCTAAATCCGCGGTGCCCACAAGTTCCTTATGGAAGAGCAAACACCAATACATTTAAAGAAAAACAAATTTTTATTCAAAATTGTTTGTTGTAAAAACAAATACATGCAAAGAAAACACAAAAAAATATATTTCATATATATATTTCATAACATACGTTAAACAAAAACAAAATGTACATTGATGATCGCTGTCGTCAATGTTTACCAGCAAAGCATATGAAAGTGTTGTTGCTTTGCTCTTGAGTGTATACAGTGAAGAACGACAAAAAAAACTAATAAGTGTTTTGTGTATTTCGCATTGAGGTTGCTGAGTGCTGTATGAGTATATCAAAACACACAGCCTATAGCTAAGAGTATTACAAAAACAAATGAGCATGAAGAGCATAGGGCCTGGGCACCAATGATCTAAATTGTTTTGATTTTCGTCAAACTCACATGGACATATACGTGAGAGTTTTTTTTTTCACTAACACAATCAAAAAACCCTTGGTTTGTCAAGCCAATTTGATACGTGGCCATGACGCTTAAGAGAAGCCCAATTTGAGAGTCTATTGTTATTGAAAAAGTAAATATATGTACATACATATGTACATACATATATTGTTTTATTTTTTTATAAAATTAATATTCATGGAAACATTCTTAAGCTTACAGTACACGGCATGTCAAAAGCCACATTCGCATGTGGCTCTGACGTAATTTTGACGTCACCATGAAGCTAAATTGGCAACATGTTGAGTACTTCCACTTTTTGTGACACTCACATGCAGCGCACATTGATATGTGTGCCACATTGATATGTGTGCCACATGTTTCTCTGTAAAGACATGCAAACATGCGTATTTTAGATATGTCGTGTACTAGCTTGGTGCATTTGAATTTTGACATTTGTAAAGCTTACAGTACACGGCATGTCAAAAGCCACATTCGCATGTGGCTCTGACGTAATTTTGACGTCACCATGAAGCTAAATTGGCAACATGTCGTGTACTTCAACTTTTTGTGACACTCACATGCGGCACACATTGATATGTGTGCCACATGTTCCTTTGTAGAGACATGCAAACATGCGTATTTTAGACATGTCGTGTACTAGCTTGGTACATTTGAATTTTGACATTTGTAATATTTTTACATGCGCATGTAGCAGTCCCAAACATGTGGCAGCAAACATTTTTACACAACATTTTTCAATAGTATGTAGCCAATGGCACTCTTTGCCAATGTTGATTTTCTCCAACAAAATGTGGTAGGAATTTAATGACGAAAAAATTTTTTTATTATTATTACTCACACGTTGACTGAGATTCATGATAATTTTTTTGGTTTGCGAGCGGGGTAGAGATGAAAGAAGGGTAGAAAATTGATCATATTTTCTCTTTTCCATGCATTTATTTGTATTTCTCTTTGCTTTGGGGTTTTTGTTTTATTAATTAATATCTTAATTAACAGCTTAATTAGTTTGGGTTTTTGTTATTATTTCTCGTTTTTGTTCTAAACCATGCAAAAGATACTTTCAAAGCTAAGATGAAAAAATTCATGTATAAATAGTAAATTTATTCAATAATTAATAAAACAACTGTGATCGCCAATTGTTGCGTTGTTTTTGTGTCAGTGCAGTATTATTAATTTTTTCACCATTTTATTGTTCATGGGAATTATTTCACGATAAAAGTGAATTTATTTTACTTTTTATCAGATGTTGTTTTATTTCTTCTTTCTCTTCGACATTTTATAAATTTGACTTCACACAAAATTTTAAAAATTAAACAAGCGCCATAAACATATGACTGTTGTACATGTTAATATAAAAAATGTGTACATATGTTACATGCGGTGTACTGACAATACATATGTAGCCAATCAAAAGTTCACACATATGCTGCCATTGCAAATGTGTACGCTTCGGCTACATTTGTCACATATAAATTTTGGGACAAAACAACATTTCATGTACTACCAAAATTTTGAAGCATGTAGGCACTTCTGCATGTTTATTAAATGTAAACAAAATGCTGCAAATTCTCGTGACGTCAGAGCCACATGCGAATGTGGCTTTTGACATGCCGTGTACTGTAGGCTTAATATTTTTACATGCGCATGTAGCAGTCCCAAACATGTGGCAGCAAACATTTTTGACAACATTTTTCATTAGTATGTAGCCAATGGCACTCTTGCCAATGTTGATTTTCTCCAACAAAATGTGGTAGGAATTTAATGACGAAAAAATTTTTTTATTATTATTAATCACACGATGACTGAGATTCATGATAATTTTTTTTTTTTACGAGCGGGGTAGAGAAAGGGAGAAAAAAGGAAGGGTAAAAATATGATCATATTTTCTCTTTTCCATGCATTTATTTGTATTTCTCTTTGCTTTGGGGTTTTTGTTTTATTAATTAATATCTTAATTAACAGCTTAATTAGTTTGAGCGTTTGTTATTATTTCTCGTTCTTGTTCTAAACCATGCAAAAGATACTTTCAAGGCTAAGGTGAAAAAAATCATGTATAAATAGTAAATTTATTCAATAATTAATAAAACAACTGTGATAGCAAGTTGTTGCGTTGTTTTTGTGTCAGTGCTGTGACGACAAAAGTCAAGCCATTCGTTTTTGCCCACACCATCTTTCCAGAAGCAGACAATGTATAGTTATTTTTATTTTTTATTCATTATTATTTCGGCATGAAGCCGCATATTTATTTTACGCTTACAAATAAGTTATTATTATTGAAGAAATATTGTCATTATTATTTTTGCATGAAGCAGCATATTTATTTCTTATCAATTAGTACCATAATATTATTGACTGAATTAATTCTTTTTATTTTCTACATTGAAGTAGTACTTTGTTAATTATTATTTAATTTATTCAACTAAGACAAAACTGTGTTAGTATTTTATTTCTGTAATAATTATCACACGAGCCACTGTATATAGTATTGTGTACAAAACAAACAAGTAACGGTAGCCACATTCCTCACATGCCATTCAGTATGTATGTAAACACATTAGTAGCTTCGTTGATCGAAATGATCATCAACAACTTTGAGTTTTGTGCTTATAAATTTCATTGCCTGTGTCTCACCATAACAAAAGTAAATACATAACCGGTTGTATGTTTGTCGTCATGTTGATCGTTTGTGTGTGTGTACCTTGTATTGCTTGTACTTCACTATACAAACTTAAACACATGCTGGTTGTTATGCGCGCATACACATACATACATCGACTAGTATATGGGCAGGGATTTGCTATAAAAGGCCACGCGCAACGAATATCGAGTTTAGTTGGTGTTTGACTTGGGACAGCAAGGTTGGTATTTTTTTGGTGTATTCCGAAATAATAACAACACAACAAGTGCTAATATTGACAAGGCGTATTTCTTGCAATAAAAGTACAACAGAGACACTACAGTACAAATAATAACAACACAACAAGTGCTAATATTGACAAGGCGTATTTCTTGCAATAAAAGTACAGCAGAGACAAGACAGTACAGGCCATCAGCCATGAATGATATCTTCTAGTGGCGAGGTGTATTCCGAGTCAAGAGAAGTACCATTCATTGGATAGGTATTCCTGGTGTGGTGGGAGCGAACAAATAGTCGTGTGCTGCTGTATCTTGGGGAGTACCAGTTGAAGGAGCGGTGTATTCCGTTTCTCTGGAAAACACACTCTCCCAAGTACCCCAGTCGTACCGCGGGGTGGTCTCTAGTGGCTTGGTGTATTCCACTCCTCTACAGGCACCTCCTGGGGCTCCGGGCAGACACTATTCAGGAAAATTCACCACATAAGCGTAATACCGCATCAGAATTACGGACGACCTTTTACCAGACTGTGACATCAACTACACTTCATCAACCCACTATCTTTTATGTACGACACTGGACCCCGCTGAGTTATCCCGGCGTCAGAGCGGAAAATCGTGTCGTTACAGTGCAGTATTATTTAATTTTTTTCACCATTTTATTGTTCATGGGAATTATTTCACGATAAAAGTGAATTTATTTTACTTTTTATCAGATGTTGTTTTATTTCTTCTTTCTCTTCGACATTTTATAAATTTGACTTCACACAAAAGTTTAAAAATTAAACAAGCGCCATAAACATATGACTTTTGTACATGTTAATATGAAAAATGTGTACGTATGTTACATGAGGTGAACTGACAATACATATCGCACCCTAAATACAAAAGGGTCACAACTCAAAATTTTCCAAAACTGACTTTTTTCCATAAATTAATTCAGAGTACACATCTCTAACTACTGCAAAAATTTCTTTCACATCACTATCTTCTTTAACTGGAAAAATACAGTTATATCTATTTTTATGTTAAGTGTGTTGCTTCTGCACGAAAACAGTTTTTTGTCTCTCCTGAACATTTTAGTATTTTGAGTTGTGACCCTTTTATATTTAGGGTGCGATATGTATTGTCAGTTCACCTCATGTAACATACGTACACATTTTTCATATTAACATGTAAAAAAGTCATATGTTTATGGCGCTTGTTTAATTTTTAAACTTTTGTGTGAAGTCAAATTTATAAAATGTCGAAGAGAAAGAAGAAATAAAACAACATCTGATAAAAAGTAAAATAAATTCACTTTTATCGTGAAATAATTCCCATGAACAATAAAATGGTGAAAAAAATTAAATAATACTGCACTGACACAAAAACAACGCAACAACTTGCTATCACAGTTGTTTTATTAATTATTGAATAAATTTACTATTTATACATTATTTTTTTCATCTTAGCCTTGAAAGTATCTTTTGCATGGTTTAGAACAAGAACGAGAAATAATAACAAAAGCTCAAACTAATTAAGCTGTTAATTAAGATATTAATTAATAAAACAAAAACCCCAAAGCAAAGAGAAATACAAATAAATGCATGGAAAAGAGAAAATATGATCATTTTTCTACCCTTCTTTTTTTCTATCTTTCTCTACCCCGCTCGTAAAAAAAAAAAATTATCATGAATCTCAGTCATCGTGTAATTAATTATAATAAAAAAAATTTTTCGTCATTAAGAGTGCCATTGGCTACATACTATTGAAAAATGTTGTCAAAAATGTTTGCAGCCACATGTTTGGGACTGCTACATGCGCATGTAAAAATATTACAAATGTCAAAATTCAAATGCACCAAGCTAGTACACGACATGTCTAAAATACGCATGTTTGCATGTCTTTACAAAGAAACATGTGGCACACATATCAATGTGTGCTGCATGTGAGTGTCACAAAAAGTGGAAGTACACAACATGTTGCCAATTTAGCTTCATATTGACGTCAAAATTACGTCAGAGCCACATGTGAATGTGGCTTTTGACATGCCGTGTACTGTAAGCTTTACAAATTTACCATGTTTGCGATCAAAATTTTATGTTGGCTTGTTACTTTCATTTCAGCACATTAATATTTCCAAAACACAGTCATATACACACATACATACATACATACATATACTTTTGCTTTTACATACATATGTACATAAGTGTATAAATAATATTGTGCTAGTGCTTAAATATTACAGGACTGCATGAACGTGGTCATCAATGAACATCTTTGTTAATTTTGATTAATTAATTAATTTTTTGTTTTAACGACGTGTGAACTTTTAGGCATATTTAATTTCTGTTTTAAACATTAAAATAAGTACAGGCATATCTAACTACTTGTACTAGTCACTAATATTACATTGTTTGAATTATATTTTTATTTTATTGATATAAAATATATCTATGTAAAGTTAATACCAATAATTTTTATCTAATTTTGAGTGTCCTTTTTTTTGTCGAAAAATATGGTCACCGTACCCATAGTCCACAAATTGTACACAAACATACATATTTATTAAAGAACTGCACAAGCACAAGAAAAATGGCTTACAAACAATTTCATTAAATTTAAATAGTGTGTGTATATTACTCTCTCATTATAAAACACATACTTCCAAAACCAATTGTTTTGCTTTATGATAAAAATATTGAAGAATAGAACAACACTGCAATAGAACAATGTTCCAATAAAATAAAGCTGAATCAGAACAAAGATGAAGTAAAACAGAACTGAAATAGAACATTCAAAACATGTCGGGGGATGACCCCTACGTATGCAGTGCACTATGCAGGAACTCAGGGAGAGGGGTAGGTTAGAGAAGATAGATGTTGAAAATTTAGAAGACTTAACTCTTTCACAACTCTGCTTTGCGCGTTATGTTAATTTTTAAGGCAGTGTTGAGGCGCCTCCGGTCTTAAGTAGACGCAATTACTTTGTTAAGGTGTATTAGCAGACATTTTATTAATTGTTTTACTTCTCCGATGTTTCTGCTAACCGACGAAGGAGGTGTAATGTGTGTATATATTTAGTGGGTTTCAAAAGACCTACCTATCGAGGGTGCCGGCGCTAATGAACGCCACTGGCAATAAAAATTAAAAGGCAGTTGAATGCCAGTGATAAAAATGCCGATTTAGGCAAAGTAGAAATATTTTTATATTAGTGCCGATTCAAGGCAAAGTATTGATTAATTTATTTTCAAAAATTCATGATCTTAAATACTAACATAACAGTATCTTAAAACTACAAAAATTTCCAAAAGATTCCAATAATAATTCCAATAATAATAATAGTTAGTGTAATTATTTATATGGAATTTATACAAGAATTTAAATACAGTATTCTACGAGGGTAGATCTAATTATAAGTAAATAATATATTAACAAATACTAATCATATAAAATATATGGGTGGACGGTACTCTCCCGCCAACCGATTCTTGAAGTTGCCCCAAACAAAATAAAAATTAGCCTATGTGATAGAAAATTAAAAAAAAAAAAAGAAAAAATTTAATAAAAAAGTTGGCGGCAACGCATAGTTTTCGAGTTATTGGCCTCTGAAGTTTTTATATACATATATGTGCGATTTCCCTTTACATTTTTTTTCAACGTATAAGACCAATTTGCATAGCCGGCCTTCGGCCGGGCTTAATGAATTTATCCACCATGGTATATCCCGACACGGCGGTATATAGAATAACTCCTAAACTATAAGTTTCCGGAAGCTAAAATTTTAGGAGTGGACTAAAGTAAGCAAGGGCTACCAACCATATAAATTTCAACCCTTAAATCGGGTGGCGGGAGAGTACCGTGGAGCCAAATATATATACTAATCATATAAAATACACTACACCCTACCCCTTAAGAAAAATTTTACAATTTTGAGGATTAAAATTTAAAAATTTCTTACTAATATTTTAACAATTAATATATTTTTAAATTATTATTGTGTAGTTCTTTTGTTTTGCCTCTTATATCTATGACAGAGTTTACCCCTTTCGTTTTAACAATTTTATACGGGCCATGGTAAGGTGGCTGATTCTTTTTTCTATTAAAGTTTTTTACTAAGACCATGTCTCCTATATTTAAATTTAATGTATTGAATTTTACACACTGGTCGACCCGTTTGATTTTAGATATTTCTAGTAATTCTTTTGCTTTTTGCAATGAAAATTTTAACCTTGCTTTTAGTTCTTTCGAATAATTATCAATATTATATACCGGTTCGAAAGTTAATATCTTGTCATTAGGCAAATTTGGAAATCTACCAAATATCAATTCATATGGAGTGTAATTAGTGTCCACATGTGGTGTTGTGTTGTACGCGAAACAAAAATAAGGGATCCATTTGTCCCATTCATTATCTTTACAGAAGCCTAAAAGAAATTCATTTAGCACTCTATGACTCCTTTCAACTGAACCAAGAGTTTCATGGTGGTATGGTGTACTAAAAACTTGTTTTATTTCTAATAATTGGCATACTTCCAACATCAACTCGTTTACGAACTCAGTACCTTTATCTGATTTTAGAACTTTGAAGTGCCTGTACCTTAAAACCAAATTTTCTACTAGAGCCTTTGCAATAGTCTTAGCTTCTTTTGTTTCAATGGGGCATGCTATAATGTATTTTGTTAGATCGCATTGTATAGTTAGCACGTATCTATAGTTATTCGAAAATCTAAGCGGGCCTACTGTGTCTATTGACACTGTTTCAAACCTTGTCCCTGGCGTATCTGTTACAGTTAATTTCTCTTTAGTGTGTTTTGTCTGTTTATTGATTTTGCATTCTTTACAATTTACTATATATTGTTTAATCATCTTATTCATATTCTTCCATACATATTTTTGTTTAAGCTTTAGTGTTGTTTTTCTGACACCTAAGTGTCCTCCTATCGTTGAACTATGGTACTCACTAATGAGACTATTCTGTACTTCTCTATTTGTTATTCTTTCTGGTTCTTTATATATAAGAATTTTTAAAATTGATTTACTTTTACTTCTTTAAATATTTCTTTAAACTGTTCTTTCGATATTAATTTAAAAATTTCATCTTTAGCATTTAATGCCAGTTCTTTCACGTTCTTGAATAGTATTTTTGATAATAGCTTCTCCAAATACATCTGTGTGTTAGTTGGATTATCACCACATCTCACTACTATTTCTAAATCGTGCATTACAACTTGTATTAATTTACATTTTTTTATTATTTCAAATCTAAGTTTCTTCATCCCTTTAATATCAGAGATTGAAGTGCATTCCCAAATATAATCTTCATCAGTCTCTTTACTGGAAGTATTAAGTATATGTTCTATATCTTTTCGCGCATTTAATTTATTCTTCATGTTTCTAGTTACGACTAATATGTCTTTACGTGTATGTTCACTTTCGGTAGGAATTAATGTTTTCAACGATTCGCTATTTATAACTTTTCTAGATAATGCATCGGCATTGGTATTCATTTTACCTTTTTTATACGATATTTCGAAATCGTAGTCACATAAATACAATCTTATTCTAGTCATCTTTGATGATGGGTTTCTGTGAGAAAATAATGATACTAAGGGTCTATGATCAGTAATTACGTAGAACTTTCTACCATAGAGGTATGGCCGGAAAAAATTTATTGCCCAATGTATCGCTAGCAATTCTTTTTCTATAACAGGTTTGTTTATATCGTGTTTATTTAACGATTTGCTCGCATATGATATTGGTAAATCTGACCCAATTTCACCTTGCGACAATACTGCTGCTAGTGCAAAATTGGATGCATCTGTTGTTAATATAAAAGGTTTCCTAAAATCAGGATATTGAAGTATTGGTGGTTTAATTAATTTTGATTTTAATGTCTCAAAAGACTTTTGACAATTTTCATCCCACTTAAAAATTTTATCTTTTTTTAATAAAGTATTTAAATCTTTAGCTATTTCTGCAAAATTTTTAACAAAACGTCTGTAGTAATTACAGAACGCAACAAAACGACTGACTTCATCAACATTCTTAGGAACTGGATAGTTTTTTATTACATCATGCTTTGCAGGGTCTGTACATATTCCCTTATCAGTTATCAGGTGACCTAGATAGACTACTTCTGTCTTTAAGAAACAGCATTTACTTGTATTTAATTTTAAATTATATTTTCTCAACTTTTCAAAAACTTTTACTAAATTATCATGATGGTGTTGCATACTACAACCAAACACAATAATGTCATCGACATACATATAAAAATGCTTCGGCATCTAATCCACTCAATTCAATTGTGAGCATCCTCTGAAAACTATTGGATGATATTTTCAATCCAAAGGGTAAACGAGTAAATTGAAAATGACCATTTCTAGTAGAAAATGATGTTACTGGTCTAGAATCTTTATCTAAACTGATCTGATGGAAGGAACTAGTCATGTCTAGCGTAGAAAAGTATTTAGCTCTACCTAGCTTGTCTAATACGTCTTCAATTCTGGTTAATGGAAACTTATCACTTATGATTTTTTCATTTATCTTTCGGAAATCAACTACTAATCTCCATTTCTTCGTGTCATCTGCTGATTTTTTTGGTACTTCTAACAATGGAGAGTTGTACGGACTCACAGATGGTTCAATTATGCCATCTTCTAGCAATGTATTTACTTGTTTGTTTATATTTTGCAATTATATCTTCCAAAGATTGTCTTGATGACGGATCTATTGATTCTATTTTTAAATCTTGTAAAACTTTATGCACTCGTTCTTTGTCTTTATTAGCTATTTTGTTGCAACTATATATCTTGTACTTCGACGACGGTTTAGTTTCTAATTTTAATTTATTCAAAACTACATCTTTGTCAGTAGTATTTAATAATTTCACGTGTTTTATTCCCACGGCTGGTATCACACTATTTCCTACGAAAATTCCAGGACTTATTTCCTGATTTAAAACGATGCTTTCCTCATTGGTACATATATTAATTGGTGCTATTAGTTCTGATCGCGCTGGTATACATATTTCAGTTTTATAAACGCGTTTAGGGGTTATCGGTAAAATAACTTCTTCATTATCTATATTGAAAGACGTTGTATAAGTTTCGAAATCAATTTTACATCCATACTTTTCTAAAATGTCCCTACCAATAATTCCATTAGTATTAATCGGAAAATTATCTTCAACTATGTGAAATTTGTGTGTAATGCGTTTGTTATCTAACTTTAGAGTTAATTCTGCAGTACCAAGACTTTCTATAGTACCTGCAGTAATACCACTCAGTGATGATATATCACGTTCATCTATATTATCTATATTATCTTTTTTGCAAATTGAGATATCGGCTCCAGTATCTATTAAAAACTTGAGTTCTTTATTAATTGTATTGCAATTAATTGCTATATAATTATCTGTATTGTTTGAAATTTTGAAACATTTTTGCCCTTCTGGATAACAAACTTTGTTATCCGGGTTTGTTAGTTTCCCAGATTATTTCTATTGTTGCCAGATCTATTCGAGAAGCTGTTTCTATTGTTATTATTAAATGGATTATTACTTCTTGCTGCACTACTTCTATTTGCACCATTCTTATTATTTCTATATCTATCAGGGTTATTGTTATTATTGTTATTTCCGTATCCATTACGAATGTAATAGTTTGTTTCAGCACGATTAAAACTGTTATTATGATTATTATAATTTCTATTATTATTTTGATTATAATACCCTTGATTTCTGTACCCTGTGTAATTTCTATTATTTCTTTGTGAATTATAGTTATTAATGCGTTCATTTTCACGCCTGTTGATTCTGAAAATGCTATTATTATTATCTGTTTGTAACGATCTCTCTATAGTTACACATTTCTCAACTGCTTCGCTAAGCGTTTTGGGACTACTTGCCACTAACACGTTTTGGTATTCTATATTAACACCTTTCGTAAATACATTTAACGCCATATTTTCGCTCATTTTAAAAATTGCATTTTTTGTCTCTAGCGTTGGATTTTCTATTGCTTTTAATTCAAAATTACTTAATTGTTCTGATAGTAATGCAATTTTTTCCCTGTAGGCTAAAATACTCATGTTTCCTTGCTTCATTGTGCCTAACTCATTTAAGACTTGTTGCAAAGTTCTAGGGTTTGGGTACGCATCAATTAGCAACTTCTTCAACTCCGCAAACGTAGTTGGTCTGTTGGAACGTCCTAAGACACCTCGGACATGCGCAGCTAGTTTGAAGTTATAGACGTACTTGATGAATATCTCTCGGTCTTCTGTTCTCAAAATATCATGTAATAATTCTGTTTGAACTATAAAATCTTCCAACACCTCATATGAACCCTTAAAAACATGTATATAATATTAGCTTTAAAACTTCTGTATTTAATGCAGATTTGGAAACAAAAAAATTATGTCAAAATATTTTATAAAAAAAAAAAAGTTATTGCTATTTCAATACTTTGAGGGCAATAAGGGCAAAAAGATTTATTTTGAATTGGTACTGCGATCGATCTTGCCTTATTAAGTGCGGGTTTTCTAACTGCCAGCTATGCAGATTATGTAGGTTCAAATATCCATCTTTTTTGCATGATGACTCATCGCTCCATAATATTCTATTAAAAAATGGTTCATCTTCTACGCAGCATTTCTCTACAGAGTGCCAGTTTGTCCAAATCGAATGCAATCCAAAGTCAGTTACACGTAGCCAAGGTTGTAAGATAACACCAAAATAATCAGTCCAAATCAATAAGCAAATCAAATGTAATAATCAGTGATGTAATAGTCATTTCTTGCTCCAATTGCATCCAATTCTTGCTTCCTATAACGAGCTTTCCCAATTATTATTCTCCGACATCATTAAGAGTAGGATAACTGGAAAGGAAAGCAGGTAATAGAAGTAAACACCCATATTCAATCCTGGGCGGAAATAAAAAATACTTTACATAATAATTTCGGTGAGAGAAAGACTAGCGAGCAACTCTATGACGAGCTGCGAGCTGTAACATTTCAAACTAATGTGGTCGACTTTTATAACGATATTAAATATATTTTAAGGCGATTAAATAATAAAGTCCTACATCACTAGAAAGTGCTATGAATATACTTTACGAAAAGGAGTACAATAGAATGGAGAAAGACGGTCCTTTTCACACAGGACGCGCAAAACAAATTTTAGCTTATCAGAAAAACAAAAATGAAGTAAATTCAGGTTTTTCAAAACACAAAGAAAATGATTATCGACAAACACAACAAAACTTTAATAGACAGAGGAACAACCAATATCACCAACAGTCACAACATCATAATTATGTTAGAAATAATGCACAGGAACCTAGATGGCGGACTAACCGAGAACAAGAGTATCAACAACCACAATATCATAATTATTTTAGAAATAATATACAGGAACCAAGGTGGCGGAATAATCAAGAACAACAGCACCAACAACAACAACATGATGATCTTTATAGGAATAATATACATACCAAACTAATCAACAACAACAGGAACCATTGGAAATTAACACTGCGGAAAATTTTCAGCAAGAAGCCTCTGCGAAGAATTACCATATATATATAAGAACAAAATTGGGTTTTCTTAGGTTTATCATTGACACAGGAGCGACACATTCCATAATAAATCCTGAAATATGTCACCCAAAATGGAAAATTAATTCTCAACCTACCAATTTAAAAACACTTCAACATTTAATAAATACAAAAGAGAAAGTATCTATACCACTTTTTGAGGTATTAGGCGATACTGAAAATAATATAGAGTTTTTAGTATGCAAATTCCATACAAAAGACGAAACAATATTTTAAAGATATTAAATGCAATAATAAATTTAAAAGATAACCTACTAGAAATAGCAAATAAAAAATTGCCTTTGAGAACGTGGAATACTTTTTTCAAACAGATGGTGTATACAACGTAAATATATAAATATATTAATATATACACCTAAAACTATAATAAATAAGCAAAATTTAGAGATCATGGATGGAATATACGAAAATTTTAAAATTAGTGCTACTGTAAGTGTCCAAAGTAACTTTGGACAATAATAATTAACAGACCGGCAACAACAACAGCATCAACAAAACAGCAAAATATAAGTCAAAAATGAATTTTAACATAATTATAAAACTTTTCAACCCTAGCTTAAAAAGTACTAAAACGAAGTGAGTCGGGTTAAAGTCGAGGTTTCTTATATTATAAAATTGAATCTAAAATCACTTGCCTTTTTGTCTTCAAGCTATTCACTTGAAATCCTCTAAAAATCATAATTTACATACTTACAAATTATAAATTACTTATACCTACAATTTATAAATTACTTACGGTTAACAACATTCCAATTGCTGCGAAAACCTACCGATACCCGTATATTCACAAGGAAGAAGTGAATAAGCAAATTAAAGAAATGCTGAACAATGGGATAATCAGACCCAGTCACTCACCGTGTTGGATTGTATCAAAAAAACTGCATTCCAGCGGAAATAAAAAATGTAGATTGGTTGTCGATTATCGTAAGTGAAATGAAATTACTATTGATGATAAATACCCAAACCCTAAAATAAACGAGATCCTAGAAAAACTAGATCATCAGATAGAAATACACGAAAAAGACATACCCGAAACCGCATTTAGCGTAGAGGGCGCTCATTACGAGTTCCTTGGTATGCCTTTCGGGCTCAAAACAGCACCAGCCACTTTCCAAAGGCTGATGAATAATATCTTGTGTACCTTGACGATATCATCATATTTTCAACCTCACTTCAAGAACATTTGGAATCCCTTGCAAAAGTGTTTAACCGTTTAAGAGAAGTAAACTTAAAAATTCAACTCGATAAAAGCGAGTTTATGAAACGAGAAACCAATTTCTTGGGACACGTAGTGACCGATACAGGTATAAAACCAAACCCGGATAAAATTATGTGCGTACAGAAGTTCCCCTTACTAACTATTCATAAACAAATCAAACAATTTTTGGGACTTGCAGGTTACTATAGAAAATTCATTAAAGATTATTTAAGGATAGCAAGACCGATGACAAAGTATTTAAAGAAAGATATTCAAATGAATATTAATGATCCAGATTATAAAGAAAGCTTTGATATGTTGAAGAAATTGTTGACAAACTCTCCTGTGCTAGCATACCCAGACTTTAAAAATAAATTGGTGTTGCAAACTGACGCAAGTAATTTTGCAATTGGGGCGGTACTTTCCCGGGACGGACATCCCCTCTGTTACGCGAGTCGAACACTCAACGACCACGAACAAAACTATAGCACAAAAGAAAAAGAACTATTGGAAATAGTGTGGGCAACACCAAATTTGTGACCATATCTATTTGGTAGAAGATTTTTAATAGAAACGGATCATAGACCATTAACATGGCTATTCTCCATAAAAGAACCTAACTCTAAATTAATCCGGTGGAGACTTCGTCTACTAGAGTATGACTATGAAATAAAATACAAAAAAGGAATCTTAAACGGCAAGGCAGACGCTTTGTCAAGAGTTGAAATAAATCTTAACGAAGAAACCATTACCACAGAAAACACAAACCATAATGTAATTTTGAAACAAATAATCCTTTAAATTTCTACACAAGACAGATTATATTAAATAAGACCAAACCCGGTTCTATGAGGATAAAAAATGAAAATATATTCCAGAAAAAAAGAAAAACAATTTGAGCTAACACATTTGATGAAGCAACCTTAATTACAATTCAGAAAAAAGCAATGCAATCGTAGTTCATGACGATGACATTCTAATAAAATTTAAAGATACGGTAAATAAATACTTCGATTCCAACAATAAATTCATAGTAATATTATGCAAAAGAGTTTTGAAAGTTATCCTAGATGAAAATGAACTTACCAAAATAATAGAAGGAGAACGTAAAAAAACAACCATAGAGAAAATTTCGCTGAATTGAAAACTGAAATATCCCATCCGAAACTAAAACTGCGTATTACACAGTTCAAAAATAATAAGGAAAAATACGATAGACAGCCAATTAAACAAGAATACAAAATTACTGAAACTCCTGATAAGCATGGATAAGATGGAGAAATTATTCAAGCAGACGTTTTTTATAGCCTCGAAAAAATACTATTTTTAACATTTATAGATAAATTCTCTAAATATGCCCAAGCAATCAAAATAAAAAATAGATCACGGATAGAATTTAAATTACCTTTGACACAGTATTTATCAACAGTCGGAAGAATAAAAAATTTGGTAATAGATAATAAACTAGGATTTAAATCTCTACCTCTGCTAGAGTTCCTTAAGGAACAGGAAATCGAAATACATTATACATCAAGTAATAATCACACATCAAATTCAGGTGTTCAGAGATTACACAATACGATTAAAGAACACATTCAGATTTTAAAACCTGACCCTAACAGAGATACAGAAAATACAGAAGAGAAACTTTACAACATTATAATGTATTACAACAACACAATTCATTCATCAAAAGCTAGGAAACCCGCCGATTTCAGAAATGCCACTATAGGTTTAAATGACTATCCATCAATTAAAGAATTTATTATGAAGTTAAAGAGATAAAACAAGATTTTCTGTTATTTAAGAACTATTATGGAAATTTATCGCATGATTGCACCCGCGAGAACGATGAAGAATTGTTAGGTACTTTTATATAAAAATTTCAAAACTGTAAAATATTCATAGAAAATAAGGCCTACTATAATAATGAAATCAATTATAAAGAAAATATTATTCTATCTCTTTTAATAACCGACATATATGAAAACAAAACATATCTTGATCTAAAACTTGAAGATTTGTATTTAAAACAAATAAATTATGAAAGTAACTTTAAGAAAATAGATTTTGACAACTTAAGTAGTAATGGAATGAATATCACTATATTTATCATTGTTATTATAATTGTAACATTAATCCACACAAAAACATAAATGTGAAAATAAGGCCAAGTTCGTATCCAAAAAGTTTCGGCCGTAAAAAGTACTGAGATCAAAATAAGGACCAAGTTCTTGATAGGTACAATTCAATCTCATTTCTAGGCAACCTGTAAGCTTCAACTCTCGTAGTGAACAGACGCGTTTTTATAATCGTCGCAACTGAATATAAAAAAATATAAAAGAAAAAAAATTTTCAAGTCACAAAAAATATAAAAAAAAACAAAACATTTATTGAACAGTTATTTTACTGGTTTTATTTTATTTTTTGCTTGTGTGCAATACATATAAATATTTGCATACACAAACTAATATAAGTGAAAATAAAAAAAGAGAACTCTGATGAGTTCATCTTCTGATAAAAACAACAATAATCCTACAAGCAGTAGGAATGTACAATATATAACTTTAGTTGCTGATGACGACAATAAAAAAAATGAATTAAACAAAAACCTGAATTTAACAGAAAACACAAATACTCGTGCGCGATCATTATCTTTGAACATGTTAAATAGTGATCAAGAAGCAACAACAATTGCACCCATCAGCAAACTTGTCAGCTTAGCTGTACAAACAAACAAACAAACAATAAGTAACAAGGTGACCAACGTGCACAAAATGGTAGATGCGGTGAGTACAATAAATGATGAAAATAAAATTCAAACAGGAATGGACAGATACATAACCGTGTTAAAAAGGGGAAGAAGTCCAAAATCAGCTCAAATAGCTTCAACAGCGAAAGTTCCCAGAGATGGAAAAAACAAAATAAAAAATTCCGAAAATCGTTTCGCGATTTTATCTGAACAAGACAATGAAGACACAACTACAACAAGGTCGAGTAAACCTCCACCGATAAATTTAAGAGAGCAGAACTCTAGTTTTTTGGTAAAAAGCCTTATCTCCTTAATTGGAGAAAATAAGTTCTATGTAACTCCAATTAAGCGCGGAAATATTAACGAAACAAAAATCCAGGTAGTGCAAGAAAGTAATTACCGAAAAATAGTTTCTGACCTTGAGTCAAAAAACAAAAATTTTTATACGTACCAATTAAAGAGTGCTAAAGTTCTAACCGTCGCAGTAAAAGGTGTAGACTCTAGTGTGAATCCAGAAGAGGTTAAGTCTGGCCTTGAAAATAATGGCTTCAAAGTTAAAAATGTTTCTAACATCAAAAATAGGGATAAAATCCCCCAACCTATTTTTAGAGTCGAGCTACAGCCAGGTGACTTGAAAATTAAAAAAAATGAATCGCACCCAATCTATAATCTAAAGTACTTGTTACACAGAAGAGTTACAGTTGAGATGCCACATAAAATGCATGAACTGTCAAGAATTTAGCCATACCAAAACTTATTGCAAGTTGCCTACCGTCTGCGTTGTATGTGGTGAGTTGCACAGTACCGCTAACTGTGACAAAAAAAAAGGTGATACCAAGGCAAAAAAATTCGGCAATTGCAGTGGAAACCACACTGCTAGCTATAGAGGCTGCCCTCTTTACTCGTTTTTTAAGAATTCATCAACCAAAAAAACCAATGCTACTCCCGCTCAGCCTAAAACCCCTATTAACTATCCACAATTACCTCAACCGTCCACCAGCCAAAATCAATTTTCAAACATTTTCAAGCCTAACGCGACTAGTGCTCAAAAACAATCTAACAACAAATTTTCATACGCTAGTATTTTAAAAAGTAATCAGAGTACGGCGCAAAAAACCGTAAAAGTAAATGAATATTCGGGGTATAATTTTAGTCGTATTGAAGCCTCAATTGAGAGCTTAATACAAACTGTAAATACATTTACTCTCAACATGTCCTGTATGATAAAGGAAATGTTAAAAATGCAGTCTACCTTGTTGCAGGCTGTATTGAAAAAACCATGAACTTAAGAATCTGTTTTTGGAACGCAAACGGCATCTGCCAACATAAAAATGAAATAGAATATTTTCTTCTGGATAAACAAATCGATGTTATGCTTATCTCAGAAACTCATTTAACGTCTCGAAGCTATGTTAAAATTAGTGGATATAATTTCTACGATACTAAGGATCCTCGAGGTAGAGCTTGTGGTGGCTCTGGAATCCTAATAAAAACTCGAATAAAACACTACCTCCTAAATGACCTTCGTGAAGAATATCTTCAAGCAACAAATATATGTATTGTAAATTTTTAACAAGAGCTTGTGATATCATCTGTTTATTCTCCTCCCAGGTTTTCAATTTCAGAGAGTCAATACACCGCATTTTATACAACACGGCTAAACACACTTTTTGGGGTTCACGTTTAATCAGTCCTAAGGGTCGTGTTTTGTTTGACACAATTTCAAAAATGGGTTTGAATGTAGTTTCAAGTGGTCAGCCAACATATTGGCCAACGGATCGACAAAAAATTCCTGATGTTATCGACTTTGGAATCTCGAAAGGTGTGCCCAGCGAAATGATGGAAGTAGAAGCATCTTTGGATTTGTCTTCAGATCATTCACCTACTATTATCACTATTTACTCACACACAACCGCAAGACCAATATGTGATTTACCGCTGACATCTGCACGTATTAACTGGCTGAAATACAAAAAATATTTGAGTGCTCACTGCACGGAAAATATGCCATTGAGAACACCTACTGACATAGAAAATTCTATTAGGTTGTTTGAAGCACATGCTAAACAAGCTGCTCTTAATGCTTCTTCAATTCAACCAAATCAACAAGCGAGATTTAACAATATTTTTTGTGCAGATATAGAAAGGCTATTGACTGAAAAACGGAGAGCTCGACGAGAATGGCAACGATACAGATCGCCTCAGCTAATATTAAGGCTTAAGGAGTGTACCAAGCAGCTTAGAAAAGTTTTGCAAACACAAAAAACAGCTTCGCTGCAAAATTTCTGCAAGAACTCGATGCAACACCATCAACAGATTATTCGCTGTGGCGTGCAGCCAGAGGACTTAAAAGGCCAGTGATTTGCAAACCTCCATTACGAGCCCCTAATGGTGACTGGGCAAGAACTGATGCTGAAAAAGGTGCTCTTTTTGTTAAACACTTAGAAAAAGTATTTACTCCAAATATTTCTGCTGATATTATTGAACTGCCACCAGTCGTCGCTTTACCAGAAATTCCGCTAAGATTTAATATTATGGAGATTGAAAAGGCTATTACAAGTCTAAACTCAAAAAAAGCCCCAGGTATTGATAAAATAAGTAACAAAATGCTGCAAGAATTGCCTTTCATTGCAAAACGAGTAATACTATTCATCTTTAATAGTATTTTACGACTGCAATACTATCCGGCAGAATGGAAGGTTTCGATGATTACTATGATACCAAAGCCCGGTAAGGATCATACAAAGGTTGAATCCTATCGGCCTATTAGTTTATTGTACAATATGTCGAAACTTTTTGAAAAACTGTACATGAGCAAGCTGACTCCTATAGTAACTAGCAGTGCATGTATTCCAGATCATCAATTCGGTTTTCGCAGTCAGCATAACACTATTGAACAAACTCACAGACTTGTGAATGTTATAAGAGAAACTTTTGAAAAAAAGAAATATTGTTCAGCGCTTTTTATTGATGTCGCACAGGCCTTTGATAAAGTATGGCACGAAGGTCTTGTCCACAAATTAACACAAAATCTACCCGCAAACATCGTCAGGCTCTTAAAAAGCTATCTAGAGGAACGAAAATTTGTAGTTAAGGAAGGCAATTTTACAAGCCCCCCGCAGTCGATTGAAGCCGGAGTCCCTCAAGGCAGTATCTTCAGTCCTTTACTTTATTTAATATATGCCTCTGACTTACCGTTAAGCAGTATCATTCACACGTCAACATTTGCTGATGATACGGCTTTTCTAAGCGTTCATGAAAATCCTGTAGAAGCTTCCCGGAATCTACAAGGGTACATCTCAAAATTGGAAACATGGCTAAAACAATGGCAGATAAAAGTGAATGAGCAGAAATGTGTACACGTTACTTTTACTTTACGCAGGGAAACATGCCCGCCTATACAAATCAACACCGAGGCTATACCGCAACACACTGTAGTAAAATATCTAGGCGTTCATCTTGATCGTCGTTTACCATGGAAATCGCATATAGACGCAAAGTTGACACAAATGAAATTAAAAGCAGCGCAAATGAATTGGCTTATTGGAAGAAATTCTATATTAAGTCTTGACTGTAAACTTTTGTTATACAACGCGATCCTGAAACCAATATGGGCCTATGGAATCCAGTTATGGGGCACTGCCTCAGCATCAAGTGTAGAAAAAATTCAAAGGCGACAAAACAAAATTCTACGTACAATTACTGCAGCCCCCTGGTATATCCGAAATCAGCGATTTCACAAAGATCTCGATGTTCCGTTGGTGAAGACAGTATTTTCGAAACACGCAAAAAAAATATATTGAAAAACTAGTATTGCACCCAAATCCACTTGCGCGCAACATTCTAAATTATAGAGGCCACACCCGGTTTAGAAGGAGGGATACTCTTTCTCTCAGCCGTACACGAGAGATGTAAAACATCAAAAATCAACAGTTGGAATTAAAAATTTTGTGTAGCCAGTGCTACATAAAGGCTAACACATCTACTGATGAGTTGGTATGGCTTCCAACGAAATATATATTTAGATATTGCTAACCCGCAACAAATAAATAAAATTTAAAACATAAATACTTGAGTACATACCCAAATAAATGAAAAATTTTGAAAGTTATTAACTGTAAAAGAATTGAACAATTCTCTCAAATATGGAGACATTATGGCAAATGCACTAATATTGAAGACTAAACAGGTACATACACATAAAGAAATTTAATTGTCTTATTTATTTGCAAAGACAAGATTCAGATATTAAATTTAATAAGAAATGGTTTGTGAATAAGTCAAGTTCTAATATACCAGCAGATGTGCAATACATTCTTTCTTTAGGAAATAAACATTCCCTACCTGTTATGAAAGAAGATTTTCCGATTATGAAGATAAAATCTGACGGAGAGGATTTTGTTCAGACTCTTCAAGATAAAGAGGAACAATATATACCTAGCTAGATCTAGACTTACTACGATTATTGATAATCATATTAACAGGATTAAATTAACGAATAGGGAAAGATTTATAATAGAAATAGTAAAAGATTGTGAAAAATTTTTAAGAAATAATAGAAACATAATTATTTAAATGCTGATAAGGGAAATACAAATGTAGCTATGAATAAGGATTATTATAATTTAAGGATTGATGACATTGTGAGTAATGTTGAAACTTATAAAATAATTAGTAAAAACCCTACAAATAGATTACAAAAACTTAATAATGATATTGTTGAGGAACTTTTCAGAAAGAAGATAATTACTGATAAAGAGAAATATCGACCTCAAACAAATGAGGCTATAGCTGCTAGATTATATGGATTACCGAAAATCCATTAAGATAATTTTCCTTTGAGACCAATCTGTTCGAGTATTAGCTCTCCTTCTTCTGAACTATGTAAATATGCCGTGCAATTACTAAAAAAGTTAACAGTAGATTCAAAGTATAATGTAGTTAATTCCTTATAATTTAGAGATAGGATTAAACATTTAAGAATTGGTAATAATGAAAAATTGATATCACTTGATGACGTTTCATTATTTCCTAGTATGCCAGTAGATTTTGCCATTACTATTATAGATGAAAAATGGTATAAGATAGAACAACATACAAATATAGAAAAAGAATTTTTTTTACGCATTATTAAATTTTGTATAGATGATAATAGATATTTTCAATGCAATAATAAAATTTACACGCAACTCAAAGATCTTCCAATGGGTTCACCAGCATCACCAGTAATAGCTGATATTATAATGGAAAAATTACTTAATGATTGTATCGAGAAATTGACCATTAAACCAAAATTTTTGACTACATAAGTACGTTGACGACTTATTTTGTATTATTTCTGAAAATGAAGTAGATATCATGCTATCTACTTTTACCACCAACTGGATAGCTATCTTGTCGTGATGTGGTGGCTTAAGTGCACGCTGTGGTGACTGTCATTGCCTCAGGCATCAGGGGACTTATTCCAGGGGTTTCTGAGTCAAGGGCAGTGACTTTAAAGGCATGCATACAAAAGGTTGTCCAACTACAACAGTTGTTTAGTACATAGTTACGCCACTAGGCGTATAGTACTAGTTCACTCACACAGTTTTTAAGCTCAAGGTGGAAGAGAGCTATGCCGAGGTCCTGAATGGCTGGTTTAGTGTATAAAGAAAACTTAGTCCCAAATAGTTACTCCCTCCGGTGCCTATGGCATGGGCCGGTTGTAGACATTTGCCTAGTCACGCGCACGCCTTCACTGCGCGGATGGTCTTCCTTTTTACTGGCATACTCGTGGGAACAAAATAGACCTTTCAAAAAATATCAATTCCAAGGACACAACGGACGAATCGTCGAGAAGAGACGCGTTGCTGCCTCTTTTGCATGACAATATGGTCACGCAGGAGAGCCAGCTTCGTAATGCAAAAGAGGGTGACTGTCTCTTGACTCTGTCAGGAGACTCATCCGTAGGAGCTATTCCGGCTCTGAGGAATCTAACTTTGGGGTCCGACGACGAATTGGAGACAACTAGGTCTCCAACTTGCCGTCAGTCCTCGGGGGCTGAAACCTCGGGATCTGTGGCTGTACGGGAGGGTGATTTGATAGACAAGGAGCAGCCATCTACCTCTAAAGGCATTGTTCGGCAGAACGCCTTGCAGGTGTGGGAAAAAAGGATCTGTCGAAGAAAGAGAAGGCCATGAGGGGCACTAGGAAATCTCTTGACTATCTGGAAAAGATGGCCAAGGGGGACCCAATGCTTTTCACGGCCAAGGAAAAACATCTCATCAGGAAGCACAAACACGATGTGAACAAATTCGTAAGAATTTATGGTCCTGTCAGTGTTCTCGTGGGGAGACCATTTCCTTTGGTGAGGGTTGTGGAGGCTGACAAAGCTCTGGATGTATCTCGAAAGGATGTAAGCGCAATGTTAGCAGGCACAACCATCTCTAAAAATAGAGTTGAGGCTAGGGTAACTAGTGGGGCTTCGTCCACCAGGGCGGTCAAATCTTCGACTGTCGTGGCTGGCGGTGCACCTCTAGGCTCCCAGAAGATGAAGGGCAGCGCTTCAGGTGGTGCTAATGCTGATTCCAGGAAAAAGGTATCAAACACAGCACTATCTGGGGAGGAGCTGCCCTCCACTTCGAAGACGCCGAAAAAGCCCTTGAGGCAAGAAGGAGACCTACAGGAGGCTGTCATAGACCGGAACGATCAGGATTTGAAGATCTGCCCGGATCTGTGGCAGCTAGTTGAAGGCAGACTCTTGGACGAATTCGGCAAGGCCGATGTAGGAAAGGAAAAGGAATTACGGTTCCATGGCGCAGACTGGCGGAAAGGGGTCTAGCTTGTGAACTGCAGTAATAGGAAGACAATGAATTTTCTTAAAACCGTGGTTGGCAGGTGTATCTACCTTCGGCCGGAAGCGAAACTGGAGGTAATTCTAGCCTCTGACCTACCACGTAGGATAGTGGTGACAGCATGATTTCCACCACCAATAAGATCGATGGAGACCGTGCTATCAGTATACTGGAAAACCAGAACGTTCCCCTTAGGACCAACCACTGGAAGCCTTTGGCCTCGCTGGAGTGTAAGAGTATGCTGGAAAAGAGCTTCGGTTCGCCGTTGACGAGGATTCTCTCAAGAGAGTGCAGGTATTGGGGGTGGATTTAGATTCAGATTTCCGAAATCTGATGATCCCAGGGACGCTGCGAGTGGTGCAGTTAAACCTGCATCATAGTATGGCAGCCTAAGCCGCGTTGACAGCGCACCTCAACAGATCGCAGGAAACCTGGATAAATAAAAATAGGGTTTGTGGACTGGGAGTCACGGGCTACTCTTTGTATGTCCCGGGCACGGGGGACAAGGTTAGGACTTCCATTTTAGCAAGGAAAGAACTAAATCTAATACTATTTAATTCTTTCAGACAAGGAGACCTCACGGTCGTTTCAGGTGTGGCCAGGGGCAAGCAGGAATTTGTGCTTGCTGCGGTCTACTTGCCCTATGAGGCTGTGGGTTCACCAGGGAATGGTGTGTGGAAGTTGAGTGGCAGCATATTGATACTCGGGTGTAATGCAGGCGCACACCAAAATCAATGGGGAAGCAGCAACATAAACAAAAGGGGTGAGTTACTATTTGATTTTATAACTTCTTGTAATATGTCTATCTGTAACAGGGGAAATACGCCAACGTTCAGGAATAGGGATAGGGCGGAGGTTATAGACTTAACACTAGCCAACAGGCATAGGAATCTTATAGAGAACCGGAGGGTTGACACGGACTGTTGTTTTTCAGATCATAGTAGGATATCCTTCAGTCTTAACTTTGCAGGATCAAGGCGTGACCCATATTGGATTCCGAGAAAGACAAACTGGGATACCTTCAGGGCCATTGTAGATAGTAATGTAAGGGACGCTCCTCTGGGGATTGATTCAACAAGAGGGGTGGAAGAGGAGGTAAATTATTTCACCAAAATATTTAGAGAAAATTTTGAGCTATCCTGTCCATTAGTTTTTCCAGGAAAAAGGACACAGCCATCGTGGCGGACAAGTGATCTTAGAGATCTACGGTCTGCGGTAAGAAAGCAGTTCAATAGGACAAAACTTACAGGCAGAGTAGAGGATTGGGACAGCTCTGAGACCCTTTCTGTGCTTATGGACACTCACTTTCACGGCTGTATGGAAGTAGCAAGAGGGGCAACGATGGGGGCTACTTTCAAACATTTATCGTTAGCGCAATCAAGGGAGATAATGGACGACATGGTGACATTTGAGAACACAGCGTGGGCTATAAATAGCTTTGAGCCATATAAATCACCCTGACAGTATTTTTCCCGCCATGCTGCAGAATGTGTCAGAACACGTACTCTTGTCCCTGGTGAATATCTTCAGGACATGTTTGAGTGGGAGGGTTATACCCAAAGGCTTTAGAAAAGTTAGGGTAATCTTTATACCCAAGGCTGGTAAAGCAAGCCACTCAATGCCGAAGGATTTTAGACCGATCAGCCTGTCGTCTTTTCTTTTGAAAACATTAGAGAGGCTGATCGACTTACATGTTAGGAACACAATAAAAGCGCGGGTCATCAGTGATGCTCAACATGCCTATCGTAAAGGCAGGTCTGTTGAGAGTGCGCTTCATGATGTTGTTAATTTTATAGAACTGGGACTGCATCACAAGGATTACACCTTGGCTGCATTCTTGGACATTGAGGGAGCCTTCAACAATATTAGGATAGGGGCTGGAGTCGCTAGAGGAACTGGGTGTCAGTAGCCTTCTGGTGGAGTGGATAGTTCTCATGCTCAGCAGCAGGATTATCAACTCGAGTATGGGGGGCGAAAGCCTGAGGAGGTTATTGACAAGAGGGACGCCGAAGGGGGGAGTATTATCAAGAAAAGGCTCAATGCCTACTATACATGCAGGAATTCCATTGGGAGGAACTGGGGTCTGCAACCGAAGGTGGTAAATTGGATTTATACATCGGTTGTCGGGCCTGTGATTTCTTATGGATGTGTCGTATGGCAGGAGGCGTTGGGGAAAGAAAGCCATAGGAAGCTGCTTGCTAAAGTCCAGAGGTGTGCTTCGCTGGGTATTACTTGGGCCCAGAGGAGCACCCCTCAGGCTGCCTTGGACGTCATCCTTCACCTGCTTCCCATTTAAGAATGTGAGTTGAGAACGGCGGCAAGGATTTTGCTGAGGCTTATGGAAGCGGGCTTTGTATTTATTTACAGGTCATACATCACTCTTGAAAAAGATTAGTTTTAGCAGACGGGAGACCATATCCTCTGGTTTTACGGACTCTAAGGTTGTTGAGACTAATTTTATTAGAACGCCTTCACTATTCATTCCGGTTAGGGATCTTTGGGTCAAATCTGATAGACTGTATGAGGGCTGCGCGGTCTTTACAGATGGATCGAAAATGGAAATAGGCACGGGTGCTGGCGTTTATTCTTTAGGAACGGACATTCGTAGGTCTTTTAGACTACCGAACGAATGTAGTGTATTTCAAGCTGAGATCCTAGCGATCCTCAGGGCCACGGAACTAGTGACAGAACATGTAACTTAAAGCATGGAGGTAACATTCTACGTTGACAGTCAGGCGGCGCTGAAAGCTTTGAAGGGGCATAGTGTCAAATCGAAGCTGGAAGCCAGTGTAGGCTATCTCTCAACTTGCTTATGGACAAATTTAGCGTTAGGCTAAGTTTGGTACCAGGGCATAGCAATATTGAGGGAAACGAAATTGCTGATGAGCTGGCAATAATAGGGTCAGTATTAGGTGTGGCAGTTAGCGACAGGTCGGTTGAACCTCCAATGAATGATGGATGCTAAAGGCTCTTTGTTTCTCCTTGGACAGTAAGGAGACTAATTAGTCAATAAATTATAAATGAAGGGAATCACAATGGATCCATTTGGGTCTCCGACTGGATGTGTATTTCACACTACCCTTCCTAACCTAACCTATCTACTTTTAATTCATATCATCCAGATATTAAATTTACATTAGAGAAAGAGTACGACTCAAAACTGCAGTATTTAGATACATTAATAATACGGAGAGGTAATAATTTATTGGTAGATTGGTACAAAACCAACTTCTTGAGGTAGAATTATTAACTATTTTTTAAAACATCTAAAGAGAATAATAATTAATACTGCTAAGAATCTTATAGATCGAATATTATCAATAAGTGATAGTGAGTTTCATAAGAAAATTAAAAGTATAATTATTGATATATGAAATGATAATGATATATGAAATGATAATAATTTCCCTTCTCACTTGTCTTGCAAATAATTAAGAAAATATAATTATCATATGACAAACACAGTTACTGTTTCAGAACCAAAAATTTATAAGTCATCAACATATGTACCTTCAGTACCCTCTCCGAGCTCTCAAATACGGAACTCGGTTGTCTTAGCTCCTTCATCAGGACAAGTGGATCGTTCGCCGAATAGGGGGCTCGACATCCTGGCTGTTCTGCAAGACAACTCCTTGCTTTGGTTTTTCCCACCTGTTTCTGTTTTCTACTCTTCTCTTGCCCCTCTATGGTCTTCCCTCATCTACTCTTCTTCCGACTCTTCTAATCTCCTTTCCTCTATCACTCGTCTTCACTACAGGTAGCACAATGGGACCATATCAGTACCCAAGTGAGCTGGAATCTAATCTTCCCTTTACCAGCAGCCTGCTAAACTAACCTAACCTATGTACCTGGAATGTCTGAAAGAATAGAAAAATCTAATATTTTTGATAGCAATAAATATAGAATGGCACATAAGATGTATAATACTATTAACAAATTATATAGCAGAACGAAAGATAAAATACAAAAATCGGACATGTCTAACTTAGTTTATAAGATGCCATGTATTGGTAATAGTAGAGAAAATTGTGATATGGTATATGTAGGAACAACTAAAATTAAATTGAAGATTAGAATAAGTGGACATAGATCAGATCAAAAATACAAGAATACAGTAGTTTCACAAAAAACAGCTCTATCAAATCATTGTTTTAACTCTAATCATACCCCGGATTTTAATAATGTAACAATTTTAAGTAGAGCAAATAACTATAAAAGACGTTATATGCTAGAAATGTTGCATATTATAAATAAGAGATTAAGTTTTAGGGCAGACACAGCTAGTATAGCACATACATATAGTTATTTTTTATATAAGAAAAAAACCAAAAATTGAGTTATAAAATACTATCTATTTTGTTTTTTGTTTTTGTTTTTGTGTATTTGAAATTGTTCAATTTCTCTGTTTGACAATATTAATATTTAAAAGAAGCTTTTAATGTAATGTGAGTTTTTCATTGTTATTATTATTAATTAATAATTTATTAAAAAACATTTCCCTGAAGATGCCACACAAGGAAGTGGCGAAATATCGGATAATATATAATTTGGGTAATCACCCTTGGTTGAAAACTGCTCTTGCATACGTTGCAGTTCTTGCAGGTATAGCTTATTCACACATTTTGATATTGCATTACTGCAAACTGATGAAAATAAGCTAGACTTGCAAGATCTGCAATGATTACAATACTAAGATTGATTTCCCCTAATAAATTTTATATAAAAAATACAAGACCTCAAGCTCGAATAAAATAGATATAAATAATTAATAAAAAAGGTCGAAGAAAATAGGTGAAATAAATGTATAATATTGTAAATTGTGTTGTAACTCAAAAGTTTAAATGAAAAACTCTTAGTATTGTAATCATTTCAGATATTGCATCAGTTTGCAGCAATGCAATAACAAAATATGTAAATAAGCTAGACCTGCAAAATCTGCGTCGGATGCAAGAGCAGTTTTCAACCAAGAGTGATTTCAGCTAATAACAAATTTAAAAATATTTTAAATTTTCGTTCTTGCTTTGCAACTAAATATAACATTTAAAATTCAAATTTTATTGATTCAAAAACAATAAAAGCAAACACAACATATTTTCTATCTGTTAAGTAACAAAAAAGGACAGAGAAAAGAAAAAAAATTTTAAATTAATATGTACCTACAATACAAAAACGAGATGGTCGTTCTACATATGTATGTAATCGCATCACTTGAGTACTACTGGACCGATGGGTCTGCACAATTTTTATTATTAATATAATTAAATAAGTATACCAGCAATTTTGTTATATGGTAAAGCAGCGAAAACACTTCCTATCTTTAAGCACGTTCGAGGAAAAAGAACTTTAAAACGCCATTACAATTAAATTGATGTGAAAATTTATACTGGGGAGTCGATTATTTATCGAAAAATACGGATTTTTTTCCATGGTCGCATTTTGAAGCTAAGTGTTTTACTACGTAATTTTACAGTTCAGGCTTTCTAATGAGAACACTGGCAAATTTAATTCATGGTGCCATATCTTATCACATGATTCAGTCAATATTTTACAATTTCAAAAGAAAATAAAACATAAAATTGATATTATAAACCTATGCAATTTTGAAAAAAACTGAAACCTCAATTTTCTAAATTACCATTAATTTTTATTTTCTTTGATTAATTTTGTCAATCTTGGTTGTGTCAGCATTCGTACATTACAAACCACATAATACTGCTAAATTTAGTCACAGTATTAGGAGGAAGCATCTCGACTAGGTTCGAAGGTCTTTTGTGTGGTAGGTACCTAATATTTTGCCATTCGGATCCTGTAGTATATAATAATTATTTCCCACCTTTTCCTTGATGATCGATTTCAAAAAGACCCGGGGCTAACTTGGCATTAAACTTTTTTTCAACGCTGCTCTGTGCGAAATTTCGGCTATACACTTCTTGCCCAATTTTATAACTAATGGGTCTTGCGCGTAAAATATATTGGCTTTTATTTGTTTCATAAGCCGTGGCTATATGATCTTTTATATTTTTGCGAAGTAAGTACAGTTCATCTTCTCGGTTTAATCTAACATATGGATCATCCACTAATTGAAGTTTCTTTAACAACGAATATGAACTACCATGAGTTATCATTTCGAATCCGAATACTGCGTGGTAAGGCGAGCACTTGATAGATTGGTGGAGTGAGTTTCTTAACAGCTAATGGCACTTAGATTTTGATCCCATAATGTTTGGTCACTCTTTAAATATGAACAAATTCCAGCTAGAATAGAGCGGCTTACTCGCTCGGACGCATTGGATTGCGGTGAGTAAATAGCGGTGTAAGAATGTGTGATACCTAGAAGTCAAAAAGGCATTAAACTCGTTTGCCCTGAACTGAGAGCCGTTATCACTTACTAGAATTTCAGGCACGCCGAAAATATGAAATACTTGCTTTAACAGATGATCTTGTATAACACTAGAGGTAAATTTCTTTAAGGGAAAGAGCCAATGAAATTTAGTCATATGGTCTAACACAATAAGCAGTCCAATATGGCCTCGTTCGCTACGTGGATACGGACCTAAAATGTCTAAATAGAGCTTTTGAAATGGTCGTGATGTTTCTACAGAACTTCCCATTTCAGGTTTAGTTATACAATTTGGTGCTTTTGAAGTCTTACAAATCTCAGAGGATCTGATATATTCGCGTACATCGCGTACTAATCCAGGCCAAAATAATTGTCGGTGAATGAGTTCAATGGTTTTAACCATTCCACCATGAGCTGCTATAGGAGTATCATGAGCCCGTTTTATTACAGAAATCCTTAAATTATAGGGTACCCAAAGCTTCCAACAATTATTTTCTTGTTCACTGTCACCATTATAATGCTGAGTAAGAATGTACACAAAGATGTCAACTACTTTAAGGTCTGGATATTTAGAATTATTTGCTAATATTTTAGTCTTTAATTCACCATAAACTTTATCCTGAAAATGAGGGGAAGATAAATCGATTTCGGGAGCCGAAAATTCTATACTATTTATTTCTCCACTAGGCATTCTTGAAAGGGCATCGGGAACGGTATTTTCGCTACCTTTTCTGTGTGATATTGAAAAGTTAAAACTTTGTAATTTAAATACCCATCGGGCAAGACGACCTGACAAATCTGGTTGCCTCATCAACCATACTAATGACGAGTGATCCGTAATAATTTCAAATTCTTGCAGTTCCAAGTAACACCTAAATTTTTTTACTGCCTCAATGGCCGCTAAGCACTCACGCTCAGTAATACTATAATTGCGTTGTGCACTGTTCAATTTTCTGGACATAAACGCAATCGGGCGTTCATTTCCTTCCTCATCGTGTTGGACTAATACCGCGCCGGGATTAGCTGATCCATTAGTCGACACATTGTTGAGGGGGCGTTACAAAGCCCAAACGGCATAACCACAAACTGGTACAATGGACGACCGGGGTACAACAAAGGCAGTTAAAGGCTTAGACTGTTCTGATAAGGCAATTTGCCAATATGCATCTTTTAGATCAAGTTTTGATAATATATTAGCTTTTGGCAACCCAGAAAAAATACCTTCAATATTTGGTAACGGATAGGCATCTTTTTTAGTGGCTTGATTGAGCTTACCTGCATCAAGACAAAGACGTATCTTATTAGGATTTAAAACCAAACGCATGGGAGAACTCCATGGCGACGTAGATGGCACTATCACTCCCAAAGCCAGCATTCGATTAATTTCTTGGAACATAAGATCCTCTACCGCGGGCGACACTGGGTAGAAGCGCTGTTTTACCGGATTACTATCGCCAACATCTATAGTATGATTTATAAGGAACGTTTTACCCAAACCTTGTTTTGCAAAATTTGGAAAAAAAAATGCATTACGGTGGATAACTGTTGACGCTGCGCTATACTTAAGGGGTATTCTTTACTTTGCTCGGAATCGTCACATTCTCTTGAGAACGCAGACAAAAACTTAGGATGGTCAGATTTTTTTCCGATAATAGATATTTCTGAATTAATCGCTGCAATATTCTCATTCCCAGTAATACAAACAACATCCCCAAGCACATTAGGTGCTAAATTAAATTTTTGCCAAAAATCTAACCCTAAAATAAACCTTTGTCCAATAGAGGGAATTATTAAAAGTTTAAGATTTATTGTTTCATTTCTAAAGGTAACATCTACATTTAAATAACCAACAACTTTCAGAGGCTTTCCGTCTGCTGTTTTAACATAGGAATTAAGCTTTGCAAACTCATCATATGCGGAAAAATCACAAGCAGCTAAATCTGAACCTACACACGACACATTGGCACCGGTATCCAATAAACCTAATTCGTTAAAATTTAAAAATTTTACTGACGCATAATATCTGTGATCTAACGGACTATTGGTAATTGAGGATAGAATAAAATTAGCTGAAAATTTCCGATTTTTATAATAGTTTCTCAACCGAATGGTAGAGCGTTTTGGTTTCCTATAACGAGCGAGATCACTCAACGATTGACTGAAAATAGCATTTCGAATTCTACAATAATTTTCCCACTTTTTGTGAAAAGGCACAATAGGATGTAATTTTGGCTCTGAGTTTGTTGTATTATAATTATTAGATGGTTCGTTATTATTTAAGATATTAATTTTGTTAATTACTAGTGAGTCGGTCTTAGTGTTACCGGTTGAGGAGTTCGGTACATTTATAGAAAAAGATGATTTTTCTGCCATTGGTTGTGAGGAAATGGATGGCGTGGAAAGTTTTTTGAAGCGATTCTTTTTGATGAACATTTCGAACATTGAGGCTTATACGTGTTTTTTTCTCCACATCCATAACAAAATATTTTTCGCGTTTCTAAACAATCTTCCCAGAAATGTCCTACCTCTTCGCAATTCCAGCATTTAGGGGATTGCTTAATAGCATCAATACAAAGTTCAGGTTCAACAGCAAAATCTTTTGTTTATGCATGAATCCGAATAGTACCCATATTCGAATGCTCCTAAGTGTGAGCGTTTATTTGCTTTTTTCATGATCACTTGCTTTGTGTTCGTTTCGTCGAACAAGAAACCAACAACTGCTTTATTCGTCAAATTACTCAAAACCAGTTGAAAATTACCATCCAAAGTGTAGCAACTTAAATCGAAGCCAAACTTAAAAATAAATCAATTAAAATATTCAACTATCTATACATACATTTATTTAACATAACAAACACAAAACATACACATTTATAAATAAAAATATAAGTGAACTCAAACTCAAACAATTTAAAACCCCATAAATAATTTTCGATAAAAGGATTAAACCGTCACGGGTTTGTATTCTTCCCACGAAAAACCATTCCTACACAAACATTACTGGTGCTTCGAGCCGGATCCATATATTACATATTTGGACCCATCTCTAAAAACCCCGTGGAGTTGCTCCATTAAATCCCCCTTGGAACTACTCCAGAAACCCGCTTGGAACTACTCCAGAAACTAACTTGGATTACCCAACAAAACCTAACTTGGATTACCCCAATTGGAATTTCCGCAGAAGCCCACTATACATTACAAAGTACATAGTAAGTCAAATATTTCCCTTACATATTTCGTTGTATACGTATATACATAGGTACATGATTTAATTATAGCCATCTGTACATACATATGTATACTTATTGACCTTCACTGTATCCCCTGAAAATAATCGTTACATACTTCTCTTAACATATGTACATATATATGTACGTACATACATACATACCTTAAATTCTATACATACTTTATGCCGTTAAATTTTTTTGGTTGCTGTTATCAACAACAAAAATTTTAAGACAACAAAATCCAAAAAAAAAAAATATATGTTGAAAAGACCTTCAATGTCCATATGCTTGACCTTGCATTCGTCCTTCGATTTTATCTAAGAGTACTTGTGTCCAATTCATCTAATCTCATTTCGTTACAAGTGCTCTTAATTGCATACAATATGTTCTCCTCAATATGATCATACTGGATGAGCCTGAACACAAAAATCATCATCGCGAACATAAACACAACATATAAAAGTTGAAACCAAACATATTGGACATCGAACTTCTCTCTTGTGTGACCACAACGCACATATTTAAAGCAAAATAAAATACATAAAAGAGGTCAACGAATAAATATACAGAAATCCTCATACGGATACATGTACATTGATGTATGTATGTATGTCGAAAACATTTTAAAAATTATAAACGAATCTGTGACAACAACGTATGTAAATACATACATACATACATACATACATATATACAATCAAATATAATAAACCAAAAAAATCTAACCATTAGTTTCAATCGCCCGTGTGGAACAATTTAACGATTTAATATCAACTTTTATTTATATTTGACATAAATATGTACATATATATACATACATATGTATGTATACATATGCTAATTGTTATCAAAGTGCTTATACATACGAGGTGCGTCTGAAGAGTTTTACGGTAAACTTCTTTACATATTTTTCGATATAGCATCTTCTATAGAGCTAAGCTACACCCGCCGCTTACGAGGCACATCTATAAAGGTTGTCCGCGTTCTATCTTTATTCAAAATATATACACATACATTTTTAGAATTAGAAGTAATTCTACAATACATACATATACATATATGTAAAAATATATACAGATATAAAACAAAATATATATACATATATCTATATATATACATAAATATATACAAAGATTAAAAGGAAAAGAGAAATATTTTTTACAAATAAAATAAACTAGCCGCATCTACCAGGCGCAACCACGACGTTTGGAAATATTCTGCTACGCTCCCTCGAAATAAAGAAAACCCCTTATCACTACTCTATTTATACATAGATACTTACATATAAATAATTATCATCGCAGCGTCTACGAGGCGCACCCGAAAAATTCTTAAATTATTTCTTACTTCTCTTCGAGAATAAGAAACCCTCCTATACTGTAGCATGTGTAGTATGCATTGCGATTCAATAGTACCGCAACATGCAAGCATTGACAAACTGCAGGCAAGATATTTTGTGCGTGTCGGTAATTTGACACTTGTACGGTTAATCAGGTGCAACAGCACAATGCACTTAAATGAATCACATTTATTAACGGCATTTGTTTGATTGTAAATATAAGCTACACAAAGTATCTGTTGCTTTTAAGTATGCACTCGTTGAACTTTAAAACTGTTGAACACATGCCATACATAAATAGTTGGAAGCTAAATATGCTTTCTATTCTTTTACTCTTATGTTAAGGTACCCCTAAGAATTAGTCTCATAATTAGTATATAAGCCAATGTCATTTAGTTTATAATACAATTAATAAATCAACAGTCTTAGGAGCTCCAACTATACAAGCTCTAAGACTAAAATAAAATAAATAAAAACTATTTTATTACATGGCGATCCTGCCAGTCTTCTTCAGCGAGTGCTACTAAACTGCACCCTGAAGAAGCAAGTGCAGCCTGCTAGTTTTCTTGGAGTGCTACTAGATTTGCACCCAGAAACAAGAGCAGAAGAAGGAGAGGGTCCGCCTGGCCAAAAGGCACCCCAGCATTAAAGAAGCAAATAAAGGTCCGCCTGGCCAAAAGGTAGCCAATGAAGGATGACATCTTCAATAAAATATCACCTCCATCAGCCAGCCAAAATCATCTGAAGAGAACCAAGAAGACCACAAAATCACCAAAATATATAACTATATTTACATATATTTTACTTCATATGTATTTTAAATTTAATTAATTAATAACTTTTATATTAAAAGTGGTGCGCTAAAGTCGCACACTAGGGCCAGTAAGCGTTAACCGCTCGTGGCAAACATTTTTTATTGCGTTTACAAAATAGCTCGTAGCTAAAATATTTTAAAAAACCTCATATTTACAAAAACACAAAAAAGGGGATTAAGAAATTTAGCAATGTTACTTAAATAAAAATTAAAAAAGTAACACTTAAAGAATAATTTTCAAAAATTCTGATTGAATAAAATTAAACCTAAATAAGACCAACGTTTTAAAAATTTTTTAATGTGTAAAAAAAAAAAAAAATAAAATTTTTTATGTTTATATCCTTAAGATGGATAGAAGTAAAATAAATTAATTAAAAATATCATAATTTTAATAGAAATAAGAATAAAGTAAATTAAAATAAAAATTTATAAAATTATTATACATAAATTTTTACACGGTCCTTTATAATGAATAGAAAACAGAAAAAGAGGGCAGAAAAATAAAAATAGAAAAACTAATTAAAGACATTAAATCTAATTATACTTATGGAATGGCAAGAAATACTTAACAAAGCCAGATTAATAAAGGAAAATTTTGACCGTTCTTATAAATCCCTAAACATTGACAGACCTACAAAAGAAGAAACAATAAAAATACATTTCGATAAACTTTTAGGTTGCTTGGAAAGAATAAGAACTTTATTTAATGTGCACTACAATAGACTTACAGTTTCACACAAAACAGCAGCAGATGCATTCTTTGCAGATTTAAAAGAAAAAATTTTCAAATTGGCAGCTAAGAAAGGGGTAGAACTTGACCTACCAACATCCATCCACGAAAATTCACCTCATAAATTCAGAACTAAGCCAATAAATACTAAAATGGGCCAAACAATAGTGGAATTTTTAAATACAGCCTCAAAGCTAATTCCAGACTTTGATCGCAGAGCAGAAAATTTACGCTCTTTCATAGATTCATTATCGTTACTAAATTCAATAAAAGGAGAACACGAATCCACAGCAGTATCCCTCATAAAAACAAAATTAAAGGGTACTGCAAGAAATCTTATCAACGATGAAGCAACAATAATAAACATTATAAATAAGTTGCAACAAACCCTTAAAGGTGAATCAGTAGAAGTAATATCTGCGAAAATAATGAACATTAAGCAAAGCAGTAAAACGGCGAATGCCTACTGCAATGAAATTGAAAGTTTAGCAAAATCATTAGAAAGTGTATATATAACAGATGGATTACCATCAGAATTAGCAACCAAATATTCAACACAAGTCGCTGTAAAAGCACTTACCAAAAACTGCAACATTGATAAAGTAAAGCTTATCATGGAGGCAGGCCAATTCAATAGCATGAATGATGCTATAAGTAAATTTGACAATAGCTGCACCGAAGCCACAGGCCAACAGAATGCCATACTATATTATGGGCAAAAACATAGACCCAATAACAATTATCATGGCAATAATACACGGTTGCGTGGAAGAAATAATTTCCCACGTAACAATAATAGCAATAACAGCTATAACAACAATAATGACAATTATAACAGAAACCGACAAAGAAATAACAATAACAACAATAGTGACAATTACCGCCAAAGATACACCAATAACCGTAGGAACAACAACTACGTAAGAGCAACAGAATCTAATCAAAATGATTCGGAAAACTCCGAATTTCCCCTAAGACAAAATCAATAAATATCTATCATCTAAACCTCAACTTAAGTTTCTTTATAAATGTTCAACTAAATAATACCGACACTACACTCACACTTTTGGTAGACACTGGTGCTGATATTTCTCTAATAAAATCAAAATTTTTCAGATTAAACAAAATAAATACTAATGACACAACAGTTTTTAGTGGAATAGGACAGGGCAATATAAAATCAATGGGAAGTATATTTTTTGATCTAAAATTCGAAAAATTTTTAATACCACATAAATTTCAAGTGGTATACAATAACTTTCCAATACCATGCGATGGAATCATTGGAATGAATTTCATGAAAAAGTATAATTGCATGTTGGATTTTAACAGGGACAATGATTGCCTTATCCTAAGACCATTTAATATATCACACACAATCAATATACCAATAACAAATAATAATAGCGAAATAACTTTACCACCAAGATGTGAAATAATACATAAAATAAAATTTAACAATTTAAACAGTGAAATACTAATTCCTAATCAAGAAATTGCACCAGGCGTCTTCATTCCAAACACAATAGTTAACACTAACAAAGCATACGTTCGTTTTTTAAACACTAATAACACTAATGCCAAAATTAAGAAAAGTAACATAAAAACCGAAAACATCTCTGATTATGATATAATAAAAGAAAATTCTTGCAAAAATATATCAAGAAAATCAGAAATACTAAAAATTTTGAAGAAAAATTTCCCGGAACAATTTAAAAATACATTAACAGAATTATGCTCAACATACAGTGATATTTTCGGTTTAGAATCCGAAAAAATAACAATAAATAATTTTTATGAACAAAAGTTGAGGGTAAAAGATAAAGAACCGGTATACATAAAAAATTATCGTATACCACATACACATAAAGAAGAAATAGATAAACAGGTCAAAAAGCTAATAGATGATCAAATTGTAGAGCCTTCGTACTCTGAGTACAACAGTCCAATAGTACTCGTACCAAAGAAATCACTGCCCAATTCTGATAAGAAAAGATGGAGACTTGTTATAGACTACAGGCAAATAAATAAAAAACTAATTGCAGATAAGTTTCCATTGCCTAGAATAGACGATATTCTAGACCAGCTCGGCAGAGCAAAATATTTTTCTTGTTTAGTCTTAATGTCAGGTTTTCACCAAATTGGCTTGGAGAACAAATCTAGGGACTTAACATCATTTTCAAAAACAATGGCTCATACAGATTTACTAGATTACCGTATGGTTTAAAAATAGCTCCAAATTCGTTTCAAAGAATGATGACACTTGCTTTTGCTGGTTTAAAACCAAACCAGGCTTTCCTATACATGGGTGACTTAGTGGTTTTGGGTTGTTCAGAAAAACATATGCTTTAAAAGAGGTATTTGATTTGTGTAGAAAACACAACTTAAAACTTCATCCAGAAAAATGTTCATTTTTCAGGACAGAAGTTACTTATCTTGGACACAAATGTACAGACAAAGGAATATTACCTGATGATAGTAAATACGCAGCTATCGAAAACTATCCAACACCTAAGGATGCGGATAGTGCAAAACGATTCGTTGCATTTTGTAATTATTATCGAAGATTCATCAAAAACTTCTCAGAATATTCCAGACATCTAACGAAATTGTCAAGAAAAGGAGTACAATTTGAATGGACTAAAGATTGTGACA
The DNA here is from genome assembly GCA_947311025.1 of Lypha dubia. Taxonomy (NCBI): domain Eukaryota; kingdom Metazoa; phylum Arthropoda; class Insecta; order Diptera; family Tachinidae; genus Lypha; species Lypha dubia. The sequence goes on along the minus strand of OX371260.1, from coordinate 92,450,478 downwards.
ATGCATTCAAATATCTGAAAAAAGCTCTAATAAAACCCACACTACTTCAATACCCTGATTTCACAAAAGAATTTTGTATAACGACGGACGCAAGCAAACAAGCTTGTGGAGCCGTATTAACACAGGAATATGATGGAAAGTAATTACCAATAGCATACGCATCAAAATCTTTTACCAAAGGTGAAAGCAATAAATCTACAATCGAACAGGAATTGACAGCTATCCATTGGGCTATTACACACTTCAGACCATACATATATGGTAAACATTTTCTTGTTCGTACTGATCACAGACCATTATCATATTTATTTTCTATGAAAAAGCCAAGTTCAAAATTAACAAGAATGAGGTTAGATTTGAAAGAATACAATTTTACTATAGAATATCTTAGGCGAAAAGATAATTATGTTGCAGACGCGTTATCAAGAATAACGATTGATGACTTAAAAGATATAAATATAAAAACTAATACGGTGTTAAAAATTACAACAAGATCTATGGCATATAAAAAGAAACAACAAAGTAATATCGAAAAATATTCAGCATCAAATTAAAAAAAAATGATAAAAAGCCCAATATGACGTCAGAAGAAAACTATTTACTAAAGGGAATCTTGACTTAGGACAAGTTTTCCCTAGGATTGAAAAAGTGGCCGGTAAATTATATATAATGTTCATTAATGGGAATATTGACTTAGGACAATTTTTCTCAAGGCTTGAGAAAATGGCCGGTGAACAAATAGGCACCTAACGAAAAAATTTTAGAATTTATCTCAATTAAATAATTAATAAATAAAAGGGCATAAAAGTAGCGCTACTACTTAATGAGGTGACCAATGTAAATGATAAGAATGCTAAGGCAATTCTTGATATAATGCTGAAATACCATGATGATCCGATAGAGGGAGGACATTGTGGAATATATAGAACAATAGAAAAAATAAAGAGGTATTACTATTGGAAAAATATGATAAAAGACATAACGAAATATGTTAAATCATGTCAAAAATGCCAAAAATTAAAAACCATAATAAAAGTCCTATGACTATAACAGAAACACCAGAAAAAGCATTCGACACGGTGTATGTAGATACAATAGGGCCATTTCCGAAATCGATTAATGGAAATGAATATGCAATCACTTTAATATGTGATCTTACTAAATATTTGGTGACAATACCAACACCCGATAAATCTGCAAAAACAATCGCTAAAGCGATATTTGAAAATTTTGTATTGACCTATGGACCAATGAAGACGTTCATCTCGGACATGGGAACAGAGTACAAAAATTCTATACTGACGGAACTATGCACACTACTAAAAATTGAAAATATAACTTCCACGGCACATCACCATCAAACACTAGAAAGAAGTCATAGAACTTTTAACGAATATGTTCGTTCTTATATATCTGTGGACAAAACGGACTGGGACGAATGGTTAAAATATTTCACTTACTGCTTTAATACGACGCCATCAACGGCACATACATAACTACTGTCCTTATGAGTTAGTATTTTCAAGATTACCAAACAATTTTAGACAATTTGCTAAAGTAGATAGTGTGACACCACTATACAATGTGGATAACTATGCCAAAGAGGCAAAATTTAGGTTAGAAGTAGCACATAAGCGCGCGCAAATACTTTTAGATAAAAATAAAATAAAACAAAAATTAAATTATGATAGGAATATTTTAGAACATAATTTTAAAATAGGAGATTTAGTTCTACTTAGGAATAATTCAGGGCATAAATTGGTAAATCAATATAAATTTCCGTATAAAATTAAAAAAATAGATTTAAGAAATAATGTTACCATAGAAGATAAGAAAACAAATAAACAACAAGTAGTTCATAAAAATAGACTTAAGATATATAATAATAACTAACATTTAATATTATTGTATGGCCATACGACTACTATAAAATTAGAATATAAGTACATCTAAATACTATAATTTTTTTTTCTTTTCTTTAAAAACAAAATAAATATTATATTACACTTATACTTAGACTAATTAAAAACTAATTGTAAAAGAATGTCCATAAAACTAACGTTATATGAACATTCTTGTAAAAGGTGGAGGTGTAGCATGTGGCCAACAGTGTGTAGTATGCATTGCGATTCAATAGTACCGCAACATGCAAGCATTGACAAACTGCAGGCAAGATATTTTGTGTGTGTCGGTAATTTGACATTTGTACGGTTAATCAGGTGCAGCAGCACAATGCACTTAAATGAATAACATTAATTAACTGCATTTGTTTGATTGTAAATATAAGCTACACAAAGTATCTGTTGCTTTTAAGTATGCACTCGTTGAACTTTAAAACTGTTGAACACATGCCATACATAAATAGTTGGAAGCTAAATATGCTTACCCAACAATAATATATATTTCTACTCTTTTACTCTTATGTTAAGGTACCCATAAGAATTAGTCTCATAATTAGTATATAAGCCAATGTCATTTAGTTTATAATACAATTAATAAATCAACAGTCTTAGGAGCTCCAACTATACAAGCTCTAAGACTAAAATAAAAAAAATAAAAACTATTTTATTAATATACCCCATAATTATAATCGCAGCGTCTACGAGGCGCACCCAAGCAATTTTTAAAATTATTTCTTACTTCTCTTCGAGAATAAGAAACCCCCTGTACCGAATAATTTGTAATAGCCGCGTCTACGAGACGCATCAATACCTCTTTTAAACTTTTCTACATCTCTCCGAGAAAATACCCCTTTTTGCGTCACTATTTGGTGGCTGTCTTTTATCTGTCGGTCGTTTTGAAAGTTTTTTTGGGCATCTATTATCATATAACTCAATATGTCCTTGGTAGCAGCTTTAGTCCGTGCGTCAGATCGCATAGTCGAGTTTGAAACTTATATGACTCAACGCGATACGGCAGAAGATTCAGTTCATACCATGGACGTCTATAAGAGTGAAGTCACCAGTCTTTAGTCTAAATTTCGAATCTGCTACGATAAAGCACTGGATAGCTACGATGAACTGAAAAAGGAGATTGATATGGAAACACTAAAGAAGCGGTTCTCTTCCACATTCAAGACCCATGTAGAAGTGCTGTCCAACATCAACGAAATCATCTACGGTCTTCGTCGGAAGCATAGTTCAGTCGCTACCCCTTCAGATGTTCATTCTGATCAAACATCCCATATATCGCTTCCGCCGTGTGATACCGAAACTTTTCACAGAGATTATAAGTCATGGCCCTCGTTCCGGGACATGTTTACAGCCCTGTACGGAACTAACAAACGCCTCTCACCCGTAGAGAAGATGTGTCATCTTCTCAAGAAAACTCAGGGAGAAGCCCGTGAACTTCTCAAAACCTGCCCCATTACAAACGATGGTTTCGATATGGCCTGGCAGAATCTCGTCAATCGGTATGAGAATAAAAGGGTTCTGATCAATGCACAACTCAAGTGCCTCTTTAACATCTCCCCAATTGCGAAAGAATGTAGTGTACCCATGTCGCCATACAATATGAACAATGTATACATACCAACTTCAACAAAGTAGTGCAACCAACAAACAATAAACGCTTGGGTTACACATGTTGAAGTGGGTCAAAAGAATATTGTTTGCTTGCATTATTGTTGGCACATGTAAATTTAAGATGTAATATATTATTTGATAATTGTAACCTTCATTTCTATTTTCTTTTATTTATGAATTTGTAAAATATTGAGTGATTCAGAAATCACTCAATGACCTAAGAAATTTTAGTATATAAGCTAGAACAAATTGTAAATAAAAACAGATTATTACAAGCAACTGAATTCGGCACTTGTTTGCCTTTTGTTTTAATCTCCATTCTTTTGGCAGTTCTTTTGAACGCCTAAGTTTTAGCTGGGACCCCCTCAGCTGTTTTAAAATAAAAAAGGGGCTATAGAAAACATTTATAAACCTTTACATGGCGATCCTGCCTACAAAACCTTTATCGCCTGATGTCAGAAGCGGAAATAAATGAGATTGTCGCCCGCTGGGAACAATATATTGAGGACAGCAAAAGCGAAGAATACGAGCCTTCCAACATAGCCAACGCATTGGTATCGGCACCAATATATACACCACTTCCACGTTCCGCAGGTCCCAAGGCAAGCTAAGAATGCCATTAATAAGAAAATTTAAAATTTAAAAAGAATCAAAACTGTAAATGTAAAAATCTTATCTTTAACTATTTCAAAAATAAAAAACTTATGTAAAACAACAATCAAATAAACCCAAATAAAAACAAAATAGAAACTAAAAATGGGTAAACCACAAAGTAAAGTGGAAATTCAAGAAAATATTCTCACCAATGGTACAGCCAATACCAAAGAAAATTCAGTTACATTAGATCACATAATCATATTTGCAATAGTGATGATTATTTTATATGTTGCACACAAAATAAACAAATATTTTAAAGGATATGTAATTAAACACACTAATAGACAAAGCAATTCTATAACAAATGTATAAAATTATAGAAAACTTTTACCTATTAATAAAAATCAAGGCAACAAAATATAAAAATGGTAGGTCCTATTTGGGGAAATCCTATAAAAAATACCCATCTAGACAAACAAATTATAAACAATAATTCAAATGATACTAATGAACCTTTTATATCAAATTCACATCTTTTATTAATTTTAATTGTAGTAATATTTTTAGTATATACCATAGATAAAATTTTTTAATACTTCAAAATTTACATAATTAAAATTAAAAATATAAATTGCAACAATGCAACACAAGTTTAAATAATAATAATAAAAAGAAAATATGTATTATACATACATACTTAATAAATAATTTTAATGGAACAAAATATTTCAGACTTAAAAGAGATATTAAAAAACTTAAAGAAAAGTCCAGGAAGGACATATACAGAAAAAACAATTCAAAGCAAATTAGAAACAAAAGAGACTATAAGAAAAGATTTTCAGTCAAATACACTCGAAGAAAATTATGAAGATAAATTATCTGCTCTAAAATTAGAATTTAATAATATATATAGAAAAATTAAAGAATACTTATTGGAAAGCCCGAAAGAATTAGAAAAGAAGACTACAAACATGGCAGCATTTAGTTTAGAAACAGTGTCTAAAGCACTCCCACTTTTTGTTGAAAACCAGGAAGAACTAGAAAGTTTTTTGATAACAGCAGAACTCATTGAGAAAACTCTAGCTGAAACAGCAAAACAAGATTTCTTACAATACGTATACCATGTAAAATTGACTTCAGGGGTAAGAACGGCAATAGGTAGCTATGCGAAACCAGAAAATTTCAATGCATTAAAAAATTTGTTACAACAGAGGTACAAAAGTACAAAGACAATTCCAGAGTTACAATCAAAACTAAGCACTATTTACCAAGGGAAAATGTCTGTTAATACATTCAAAGAAAGAATAATGACGACAATAGACAACATGAACAAGTTAGGAGTTGAAGAACTTGGTAATGACGCCACAGAAGCAGAGAAAAATGTTATTATCAAATTAAACTCAAAGCTTTCTCTAGATACTTTTAAAAGAGGTATTAATGACAGTTTAAAGACAGCCATTTTCGCAGCTCGCCCAAAGACTTTACAAGACGCGGTAGAACTAGCACTAGAACTAGAAAATGAGAATAAATTAAACAATAATGCGGTAATCCACATTCAAAAGCAACAACATAATAATAATCGAACCAGGCATTACAATAGCAATTTCCGCGAAAGAAATAATTTTGAAAATAACAACAACTCTCGTAGTAGAAATAACAACAACAATTTTAGCAATAATAGAAACAATAATTTTCCTGATAGGTATAATGGCAACAACACAAATTTCAACAGAGGCACCAATTACTCTAGGAATGACAATTTCAACAACAATAATTCTCTTAGGAACAACAATCATTTTACAAACAACAATCGTAATAACAATACACCTAGAAACAATAACAACAATAGAAACTACAGAAATAACACAAACAGTAACAACAATAATAACAGTAACAACAACAGAAGATATATACGTACGATACAAGACGAGGGAAACGAGGAAGGCTCGGAATACAGGGATATTCCGGACAGCCAAAATTAAGAGTATTTAAAGTTTCAAATAATAACACAAATTATATAATCGCTAAATACAAAAATAAAGAATTAACATTTCTTGTCGACACAGGAGCCGACATATCGTTATGTCGCACTAGAACAATTTTTGATGATGAACCACTAAATATAGAAAACAGATGCAAATTAACAGGCTTCACTAATGAAGAAATATATTCCTTAGGGACAACTGAACTTGAACTTTCATTAGCAGACCAAACATGCAAACACAAATTCCATCTAGTAGATGACAATTTTCCAATAGAGACAGACGGAATAATAGGGAGAGACTTTTTAAGAGAATACTTATGCAAAATAGATTACGAGACATTCACAATTTCTTTGTTTACCAATAATGAAACCATAATTCTGCCAATGCAATCAAAAGCATTCGACACATTAAAAATAACTATACCACCACGAACAGAAATCATACAACCATTGAAATTAAACCTTACAGAAGATTGCGTAATACTAAATAATGAATTAAAAAGCGGTATTTTTTTAAGTAATTCAATAGCACCAAAAAACGGAATGACACACATTAAAATTTTAAACACAACAAATGATACACAAATTTTACAGGGCATTAAACTGCATACTGATCCACTAAAAAACTATGACATATTATATTACACAAATGGAAACAATGACGAACGTTTTAAACAAATTCTAAATGACTTGCAATTAAATAATACTGATGAATATGCAAAATCAGAATTAATAAACATATTCAGAAGATATCAAAATGTATTTCATTTAGAGAGTGAGAAATTAACTGTAAACAATTTTTATAAACAAAATATAGCAGCTTCAGATAACACTCCGGTGTATATAAAAAACTACAGACTACCCCACTCGCACACGGACATAATAAATGAACAAGTACATAAAATGTTACATGACGATATAATAGAACCATGAATTAGCCCCTACAATGCTCCACTTCTTTTGGTACCCAAAAAGAATACAGAAGACAAACGAAATTGGAGACTTGTAGTAGACTTTAGAAAGTTAAATGACAAAATAGTTAATGACAAATTTCCACTAACTAGATTAGAGGATATTTTGGATAAACTAGGAAGAGCTTAATGGTTTTCGACTCTTGACATGGCTTGCTCATTTCACCAAATTCAGTTGGACAAGGACTCAAGACCACTTACAGCTTTCTCTACACAACAGGGACACTACCAATTTAAAAGACTATCATTTGGACTTAAAATTTCATCAAACAGTTTTCAGAGAATGCTTACGATAGCACTTTCAGGACTTGATTCAGAAGCTTTTCTTTATATCGATGACATAATTGTCTATGGATGTAGTTTGAACCATCACAATGAAAATCTTGTCAAAGTTTTAGACAGACTTCAACGATACAACTTAAAACTGAATCCAAAGAAATATTGTGTTTTGAGACCAGAAGTAGTTTACTTAGGAGATTTAATAAAAAAGGACGGCGTGAAAACAGATCCAGCTAAATATGAAGTTATTAAAAATTACCCAACACCCAAGAACGCAGACGAAGTTAGACGTTTCGTTGCATTCTGCAACTATTATAGAAAATTCATACCGAATTTTGCGGACATTGCAAAACACTTAAATATGCTATTGAGAAAATCAGTAAAATTTCTATGGACAAAAGAATGCCAAAATGCTTTTGATACCCTAAAAGAAAAATTAATGAACCCACCAATTTTGCAGTACCCAAATTTTGACAAACCTTTTATTTTGACGACTGACGCCTCAAACTACGCACTAGGAGCAGTCTTATCACAAGGTGAAATTGGAAAAGATTTACCTATTTCTTACGCAAGTAAATCACTTCAAAAGCATGATATGAACAAACCCATCATTGAAAAAGAATTGCTCGCAATTCACTGGGGAATAAATTTCTTCAAACCATATTTATACGGTCAAAAATTCATAGTGGTAACAGACCACAGACCATGATATCACTATTTTCACATAAGAATCCTTCATCAAAAATGACAAGAATTAGACTAGATTTAAGCGATTATGACTTCACGATAATTTATAAGAAAGGAAAAATTAACACTAATGCGGACGCATTATCAAGAATAGAAATAAACTCAGACATACTAAAACAAATGATACCGTTGATGATGAAAAAAAATGATGAAAAAGAAAAGAGAATTTTAATAAGCACAAGGGCAATGACAAAGAGAAGTGAAAAAGAGGCAAATAAAGTTACAAAAAACGAGGCAAATAAAGTTGATGATAATAAAAAAAAATAGATAAAGCGCACGCGAATAGGAATAACATGGGAAGATGCATCTCTCAGGAGTCTGATCAACTTCTAATATGGGAATGCACATCCATAAATGACGTCAAGAATATGAAGAAATTACAGTTTAATAAATTTGAAAATACAGAGGAAATCGACATAACAATTGAAAATAATACTGTACACATAGGACGTGACGATAATTCATCGAAACAAGATTCGATTATGAAGAAATCACGTACCCAAAAGAGTAATTATATGAATGAGGGAAGTAACGATAATTCATCAAAACAAGATTTGATTATGAAGAAGTTACATTCCAAGAATAAAGATAATATGCATGCAAGATTCAGCGATAACTCAGCGAAACTAGATTCGATTCTGAGGAAACTGTTATCCAAAATGAGTAAAGAAAACATTAAAGAATTAGCGCTAGCAAAAAATGATATGATATTTAAAATATATACAATCAAGGATTTAAAAGAAGCATATGCAAGGATAAGAATAAACAACAAAAGACCTCAACTAAAAATATTAATATATAACGCCCAAACAAGAATAACAGATGACATACTGAAATATAAACTCATCGATGAATTCCACAATGCCACACACGCAGGCCACTTAGGAATAAGAAAAACAATTATTAAATTAAAACAGCGGTACATTTGGAAAAACATGAATAAGATGGTAAAGCAATTCGTAAAATACTGTGACAAATGTAACATAAACAAACAAACCAAACACATTAAAGAACCACTTAAATTAACGGACACCCCAAGCAACAGTTTTGAGATAATATCAATTGATACTGTATGACCTCTTCGTATTTCAAACGGATACCGATACATATTGACAAGGCAATGCGAACTAACGAAATTCGTTATTGCTCACCCAATGTCAACAAAAGACGCACTTACAACTGCCAAAACACTAGTAGAACAATTAATTTTGAAATACGGTAAATTTAAAATGCTCAAATCAGACAACGGGACAGAATTTAAAAACGAACTAATGCGCAACATATGCTCGTTACTTGATATCAAACAAACATTCTCAACCCCTTAACACCATGAAACAATGGGTGCGGTAGAAAGAAATCACAAGGTTCTCAATGAATTCTTGCTTACATCAGCAAACGATTACGAATGGGATAAGTGGATAAATTAATTTACTTTTGCCTACAACACGGCACCACACATAGACACTGGTTACACACCATTTGAATTGGTATATGGTAGATTGCCATGCTTACCATCAGAATTGTATGACACAGAAAATAACAAAATATACAATTATGATGACTATGCAAAAGAGCTGAAACAAAGATTAAAATATTCTTTGAATAGAGCTAAGGAACTTACAGAAAAAACAAAAGAGAAAAGAATCATAGAAAATAGATATAGTAATAGTTTAAATCTAAAAATAGGAGATTTAGTTTTAATAAAAGTAGAAAATAGGAAAAAGAATCAAAGCCCGTACAAAGGCCCATATAAAATAATTAGACATAACGGTGTAAATACTATAATAAACTACCACGGAATTGAAAAAGAATTCCATAATAATCAATTAAAACCATATATAGGCTTTAGAAACAATAATTAAGTACACAATAAACACTAAAAATTATAAGAACACTATTGTAAAAATTATAAAAATATTAAATACTACATTAAGAATTATGTAAATTATAAAATTATAACTATATTAAGAATTACTTTGTAAAACTATAACATATGTAAATAGAAATTAAGAATTATTTTACAAATATTGTCGGTACTATGAATATCAAGAAAAATCAATCCCCTAATTTTTCCTTAGCGGTGAGGGTGTAGTGCACCCATGTCGCCATACAATATGCACAATGTATACATACCAACTTCAACAAAGTAGTGCAACCAACAAACAATAAACGCTTGGGTTACACATGTTAAAGTGGGTCAAAAAAATATTGTTTGCTTGCATTATTGTTGGCACATGTAAATTTAAGATGTAATATATTATTTGATATTTGTAACTTTAATTTCTATTTTCTTTTATTTATGAATTTGTAAAATATTGAGTGATTCAGAAATCACTCAATGACCTAAGAAATTTTAGTATATAAGCTAGAACAAATTGTAAATAAAAACAGATTATTACAAGCAACTGAATTCGGCACTTGTTTGCCTTTTGTTTTAATCTCCATTCTTTTGGCAGTTCTTTTGAACGCCTAAGTTTTAGCTGGGACCCCCTCAGCTGTTTTAAAATAAAAAAAGGGGCTATAGAAAACATTTATAAACCTTTACAAGAAACAGGCCCCAATATCCGACGTTTACACAATTAACGATTGTGTGACAAATGTAACCCGGCTTCAAGTTGATACGAAGAATTGGGACCCAATCTTTGTTTATATCTGTTCCACATGCTTACCAGATATAACCCTTAGCCTGTGGGAACATTCGTTACCTCACAACACAGATTTACCTACTTGGACAAAAATGGACGAATTTTTAACATCTAGGTTCCAAACTTTAGAATCGGTAGCAGATATTCGCTCTACCTTCTCAAACCCACACCCTTCTAGTCCCGCCAAGACGCCTATGGCCAAGAAAATTGAACCCAAAAAACTTAATAGCTATAGCACTAATTTATCAAACGATAAGGCTGGAAAATGCATTTTTTGCTCTTGTCAGCACCCCCTAAGACTTGCCCATCATTTCTTAGAAAGTCAATCGATGAGCGCTTCGCCTTCGTGAAGCAGCAAAAACTATGTATTAATTGTCTTGGAACCTCTCACGATTTCAAGAAATGTAAAAGTAAATTTGTTTGCAATGCGTGCAAAAAGAAGCACCACTCTCTACTTCATCGTGTTGAATCGCATCAACCATCAAGTCAACAAAGCCTTGCATTCCCCCCTCACACCACTGTTGTAAATCAACAAAATGGCCAAGGGAACCCTCAAGTACTCAATTTAACCCCCTCTACATCACATCAAGCTGCAGATCGAGCACTACAATCATTCTCGACCCAATTACCTGTCACGACACACTCCGTGGTTCTTGGCACTGCTCTTGTTGACGTTTATAACGGCGATATGAAATATACCGTGCGTGCAAGCTGAAATTCACGGATTAAATGGCTCGTTGACGGCTACCTCAACCCAAATATGCCACATCAAAATCGGATCTCCCATCAAATGTTTGTTTGAAATTGCCGCCGACGCGTTGGTCGTCAAGAAACTTACCGGCCAACTCCCGTATTATCCAGTTTCTTCCCTCAAGAATAGTAACTTTTGTAATCTTCAACTAGCCGACACGTGCCGCCAATCCAGCTCTGAGATCGACGTGCTTCTCGGATGTGATGTATACCCGAAGGTCATTCAGAACGGCGTACATTGGGATAATGATCAGTCTCTCATTGCTCAAAATACAGTTTTTGGCTGGATAATTACAGGTAGGGTTAAAACTAACCCTTACACAAAATCGCTAGTTTCATTTTTCAACGAACTCTTCCTCTCTGAGCAACTACAACGCTTCTGGAAGCTCGAGGAGGTATCGCAAAAGCTTAAATTGTCCCCTGAGGACTTATATTGCGAGAATTTGTATCAAATAACAACGTTTCGCAACACTAACGGCCGTTTCGTGGTTTCACTCCCTTTTAAGAAAGAATTTCCTAAAACCCTAAATGTTGGGCTATCTCGCAATATTGCCTTATCCTAATTTCTTAGAAATGAATCAAAATTAGCGAAAAACCCCCAACTTAAATCCGAGTATGATCGTGTGATCACAGAATATTCGACACTAGATCAGATGACAAAGGTAACCCCCTTTTCTAATAGCGCTAAAGGTTATTATCTACCACACCATGCAGTTTTTAAGCCAGACAGCACTACGACTAAACTACGTGTCGTTTTTAATGCTTCGAGCCCTTCATCAAATGGGTTCAGCCTTAACGATCTCCCTCACCCAGGCCCTATCTTACAAGGGGACTTAACCACTCTGATATTGCGATGGAGACTCTTTAGGTACGTGTACAATGCGGATATCGAGAAAATATACCACCAAATTTTGGTGAATCCTTCCCGCACAGGCTATCAACGAATACTTTTCCGCAGTTCTCTCCAGGAGCAGATTCATGACTACGAGCTAAACACTGTAACCTTTGGCGTGAATTGTGCACCATACTTGGCCATCCGCACGTTATTGGAGCTTGCCAAGGAATGTGAGTCAAAGCACCCCCGATCATCAGAAATTTTAAAAAACTTCATGTATGTCGATGACGTATTGGCCAGTGCTCACACTTTGTCATCAGCCCTAGAATCAAGAAATGAGCTCATCAAAGTTCTTGAGTCTGCCGGTTTCTCTCTCCGCACATGGACAGCAAATAACGACTATTTGCTTAAAGACCTCCCCCAAAAGCACCTCCTAGATGAAGAATTCCTCAAACTATCTGATTCTAGTATCACTAAAACTCTAGGCATACGGTGGAACGCTGGAAACGACCACTTTTATTTCAAACTGAAATCCCATCCAGATCGAAACATGACAACAAAAAGAGCAGTTCTCTCCGAAATCGCGAAATTGTTTGATCCCGCCGGTTGGCTATCGCCCAAGATCATCGTGGCAAAAATCATTATGCAACAAATCTGGAAAGACGGCACTGATTGGGACGAAGATCTTCAGCCTTCGACTCTACAACAATGGAACGATTTCTTAGATAACTACACACAAATAGAACAAATCAAAATTCCTCGTCATGTAGATTTTGATCCGTCGTACTCGATAGAGTTACACGGGTTTTGCGACGCCTCAGAGAAAGCTTACGCCGCTACTCTTTATATTCGTTCAGAGAGCGCTGGGTTTGTTTCCACCCACCTTCTAATCGCTAAAACCAAGGTTGCTCCAGTGAAATTTGTTTCACTACCCCGAAAAGAACTTTGTGGAGCGGAACTCATGGCGACTATGATCGATGCTAGATATACAACCCCAACTCAACCTTACAAGCTATAAGCTCTTTTTGTGGACCGATTCAACCATTGTACTGGCATGGTTGCAAAAACACCCCAATAAGTGGAAAACTTTCGTAGAAAACAGAGTTTCCTCCATTATCGAAAAGGTAGGGAGTGACTCATAGGCTCACGTCAACTCCAAAAATAATCCTGCTGACTTAGCATCCCGTGGCCTCACAGTGTCCCAACTCTACTCGAGCGATTTCTGGTGGAACGGGCCGCCGTGGCTCAGACGTCTTCACTCAGAATGGCCATCGAGAGTGGACAAGTTTTCGACAGAAGAGGAAGCCAAACCAATTCTTGTACATTCGACGATGATTGGTGACGATGATATCCTGAGTAATTTTTCCGACCTGGCTAAAGCATTGCGCATCATTTGCCACGTATTCCGCTTTTACTACCGTTTAAAGCGTGATCTGAAACCTGAAGCCGTCATGAATAATGAATTTTCTCTACTTGAACTTAATCTAGCTAAAACACGTTTAATCACCGCCTGCCAAAAATCCTACTTCACTGAACAATATAATAATTTATCTGAAGGTCGATCGTTATCCCGCAAGAGTCACCTGCTAACATTTAACCCCTTTATTGGGACTGATGGAGTGATGAGGATCAACGGCCGATTATCGAATTCAATGACACTTAGCTATGACGAACGCTACCCCATCCTATTGCCTTATCACGCGCGTTTTACCAGGCTATTCCTCCACTACCTCCACAAATATTCACTCCATGGTCAAAATGCGCTCTTAAATCGACTAATGAGGATGCGTTTTTACGTTCCTAAACTGAAAACATTAATAAAATCAATAATTTCTCAATGTATCGTATGTGTAAAACAAAAGCGTCATCGAAGCCAGCAAATAATGGCTGCCTTACCCCGAGCGTACTACCCTCTCACGCCCTTTCTACGACACCGGTATAGATTTCGCCGGACCATTTGACGCAAATCATATGCCGGACGTGGCTGTATGGTTACAAAAGGATACGTACTCGTCTTTATCTGCTTTGCTACCAAAGCCATTCACCTCGAAGCGACTGGAGAAATCACAACCCAAGCATTTTTAGCCGCCTTTGCACGTTTTTTCTCCAGACGTGGAACCCCCGCTCTTTGTATTCGGACAATGGGACGGCCTCTGTCGGCACCTCGAATATTCTGAATAGTGATAGACAGGAGTTTCTATCTCTCGTACGGAAGAATATATTGTCTCAAAATAGTTTTTCACCCCTTGTATGGCACTTTATCCCGCCAGGGGCACCCCCTATGGGCGGTCTCTGGGAAGCCGGGGTAAAAAGCTTCAAATCTCATTTCCGGAAAATCTGTTACAGCCAAAGTTTCATGAAGAATTCAGCACTATGCTTGCTCGTATTGAAGCTTGTTTAAACTCGAGACCTCTTAGCCCAATGAGTGACGATCCATCGAATTTATGTGCCTTGACCCCGGGCCATTTCCTCATTGCCGCACCCTTATTATCACCTCCGAGCCAGACTTGACTAGCCATTCACTAAGCTATGTCAACCGATGGCAAAAACTTAAGATACTTCATCAACAATTAGCCCGAAGATGGAAAGAGGAATATCTAATTGACAAACGACTAAAGTGAAAATACCCCGAACGGGATTATGACATAGTGTAGCATGTGGCCAACAGTGTGTGGTATGCATTGCGATTCAATAGTACCGAAACATGCAAGCATTGACAAACTGCAAGCAAGATATTTTGTGTGTGTCGGTAATTTGACACTTGTACAGTTAATCAAGTGCAGCAGCACAATGCACTTAAATGAATCACATTTATTAACTGTATTTGTTTGATTGTAGATATAAGCTACAGAAAGTATCTGTTGCTTTTAAGTATGCAGTCGTTGAACTTTAAAACTGTTGAACACAGGCCATACATACATAAATAAATAGTTGGAAGCTAAATATGCTTACCCAACAATAATATGTATTTCTATTCTTTTACTCGTATGTTAAGGTACCCCTAAGAATTATTCTCATAATTAGTATATAAGCCAATGTCATTTAGTTTATAATACAATTAATAAATCAACCGTCTTAGGAGCTCCAAATATGCAAGCTCTAAGACAAAAATAAAATAAATAAAAACTATTTTATTACAATAGGCGACTTAGTTGTAATAAAACACGATAACCTACCACCGAATCAGTGGCGGCTAGGTCGCATCGAAAAAACTCACCCCGGTCCAGACAAATGGGTCCGCGTCGCAGACATTCGTACCGCTAATGGCGTCGTCACTAGACCTATTTCTAAATTAGTCCTGCTCCCCAACCCAGAACAACAATGACTAAATAAATCTTTCCTTCTCTTTTTTCCAGTCAAAATGCCTGGTATTCGTCGCAGCCGTTCCTCACCAATAGAGCAAAGAAGATCTACTTCCCAACGCAGCAAATCGGAACGAGCATCACATAAATATGACTGTCAGATATGCCGTCAAAATCACGCACTACGCAAATGCCTCAAATTTAAAAGGATGAATGTATTGAAAAGGTTGGATATTGTAAAACGTTTTCGGTATTGCGAGAACTGTCTGGCACACTCCCATCAGAAACCAAAATGTAAAAATACCGATCGGTGTCAACAATGTGGAGGCAAACATCACAACTTGCTCCACTATCATGAGCGTCTTCGGAATCGTAAGCAAACTTCTACACCTGCAAGCCAATTAACAACTGGCGGAACAGCTACTTTTGTACCAACCATCGTTGTCAAAATGCGACTAAAGGAGGACTGGGGAAATGTCAGAGGTCTCCTCAACCCCTGCGTAGAACACAGCTCTATTGCATCTTTTCTCATAGAGCGGTACCAGCTTGCCACGGAAACAGTGGGCGATGCAAAATGGTGCACCATAACCTTTCGCTCTCGCTGAAGATAGCCCCTCCTTTGTAGTTACCGCTAAGGTGACTAAAAATTTACCGACACGTCAACTGAAAAGGAGACTTGATGACCGAGTTGCTGACTCCTACCAAAATCTTCGATTGGCCGACCCCGACTTCTTCAAAGGTTCTGAAATAAACCTCATCCTTGGAGCCGACATCTATCCTCAACTGATGAGATGCGGAATCCAACCAGAATCGGTTACTTCACCTATGGCGCAGGATACCATGCTTGGCTGGGTCATTATCTGCAAATTTGGTTTTTAGAAAACTAAATTGTATTAACAATTTTTCATTTCTTTCATTAATTTTCGCTTTGCAACTAATCAATAAAGAATTAAATGTTATTTCTGCAAAATAAATACTTTTTAAGGATTTACACTTTTTATAATCTATTGTTTTTAAAAAAAAATGTATAACTTTTCCTAATATACATAGCAATTATTTCTATAACCCTGAATTTTAAATACTTGAAATTAAAATTATTAATCTATACCTAATTCATCGTGTATCCCATTATACAATTATGACAAATTATATTATTACTATTTGCATATTTACCAGTTACATAAATTAATTATATAAACTTCATTAGCCGTATTCACATTGTGCATTTGATATTGCAAATTTATGCAATTGCACATTTATTCTATCGATTGTGAATGATATCTTTGGGTTAGGTTGCAATGCTTGATGCAAAACACAAAATTCACAGCTGATTGATAAATAAAAAAATTTTTTTCCACTGAAGTTTTGGCCTAAAAATACATATCAGAAATTACTCAAGTATCAAAACATTCAAATAATTCAAATTTTTATTATAAAAATAAGGATTAATTTGTTAGTTAGTCAGGATTTTAAATAATATGTAAATTTAAATAATTGAATAATTTGATTTGAGATGTTTTGCGTTTTGCTAATGTTTGCTTTTTGTTATTAAAATTTTTTATTTCAATAATTAAGTTATGCATTTTTTTTATTTCATTAATTTTTGTTTGTCTGGTTAATTTCCTTATGGTTGAAATATTTTTGTTTTATAATTTTGAATAAAATTGTTAATATTTGAATAAGCAAAATCGGCTTAGCTCACTGCGTATCAGCTGTCGTTTTGCAATTAATGCCCCTATTATGATTCACAACTGAATTGATAGTTGAGTTGTAGTTGTCAAATTCTTATTATGAATTACAACTCAACACAACTTTCAATAAGTTGTCTTCGTTAAGTTGTTACGAGTATTATGATTTACAACTATTCAGAGTTGTGTTGAATAAGTTGTCAAACTGAGACAACTGCTTTTTATCAGTTGTGTTTCTGCCTGCGAGTACTTAAAATGGAAAAAACAATGTAAGTTTGTATAAATTCCATAAAATATATGTACAATATTAATTTATATGTATGCATATCGAAATTAATTTCAGCAAAATTACAAATAAACAGCAAATTGACCGCCTGGTTGATTTAAAAGAAGAGAATCCTGATATTGGAAGATGCAAGGGGCACTATGGGTCAAGCCGTCAGGATGTCAAGGCAACTTGGAATCAATTCGCTGTTCAATTAAATAGCCTTCGTCCACCCTCAAGAACGGGACCGGAATGGCAACGGGTAAAATGTCTTTTCACAAAACTGAAAATAAATAATAATTTTTGTTTTTTTTTTTTATATTATTATTATTATTACGAATAAACGTAATTATTATTTGAACTTATATTGGTTTACATATGGAAAGTAATATTATCAGGCTCAAGTTCAGTTTTATTGAATTAATGAAAATTCAAAATTACTAAGAGTTTTTTTGTGTTGGAAAATATTATTATTTATATCCAATCAGTTTTTAGCAGAACGTATCAGTACTGATTTCAAGGCCGCTACACCTCTCATCAGCGTTCAATTGTCCATCTTTACAAATTTCGTAAAGTGGATACTAATTGAGAAGAATATCAACTATTTAACCAGTTTTCAACAGAAATAGAATATGAGAATTAATTTTTAATTCAATTTTTATTCTACAATGAAACAGTGCTGGTTAGTACGAAATTCCCTCATTACTGTTTGGAACTAATAATCAACACAAACTCATAGTCCGTTATCATCAAAGTATTCTACTTTGTATTTTAACGTTTTTGTTGTTTTTACTCTATATTAGGGAGATTCACATATTACTGTGACCCCTGTTATTAGGGTATTTATAGCTCGTGCCCAAGCGGAATTAATATTTTTATATTATTATTATTATTACGAATAAACGTAATTATTATTTGAACTTATATTGGTTTACATATGGAAAGTAATATTATCAGGCTCAAGTTCAGTTTTATTGAATTAATGAAAATTCAAAATTACTAAGAGTTTTTTTGTGTTGGAAAATATTATTATTTATATCCAATCAGTTTTTAGCAGAACGTATCAGTACTGATTTCAAGGCCGCTACACCTCTCATCAGCGTTCAATTGTCCATCTTTACAAATTTCGTAAAGTGGATACTAATTGAGAAGAATATCAACTATTTAACCAGTTTTCAACAGAAATAGAATATGAGAATTAATTTTTAATTCAATTTTTATTCTACAATGAAACAGTGCTGGTTAGTACGAAATTCCCTCATTACTGTTTGGAACTAATAATCAACACAAACTCATAGTCCGTTATCATCAAAGTATTCTACTTTGTATTTTAACGTTTTTGTTGTTTTTACTCTATATTAGGGAGATTCACATATTACTGTGACCCCTGTTATTAGGGTATTTATAGCTCGTGCCCAAGCGGAATTAATATTTTTATATTATTATTATTATTACGAATAAACGTAATTATTATTTGAACTTATATTGGTTTACATATGGAAAGTAATATTATCAGGCTCAAGTTCAGTTTTATTGAATTAATGAAAATTCAAAATTACTAAGAGTTTTTTTGTGTTGGAAAATATTATTATTTATATCCAATCAGTTTTTAGCAGAACGTATCAGTACTGATTTCAAGGCCGCTACACCTCTCATCAGCGTTCAATTGTCCATCTTTACAAATTTCGTAAAGTGGATACTAATTGAGAAGAATATCAACTATTTAACCAGTTTTCAACAGAAATAGAATATGAGAATTAATTTTTAATTCAATTTTTATTCTACAATGAAACAGTGCTGGTTAGTACGAAATTCCCTCATTACTGTTTGGAACTAATAATCAACACAAACTCATAGTCCGTTATCATAAAACTGAACTTGAGCCTGATAATATTACTTTCCATATGTAAAAATATAATAATTTTTGTTTTTATAGGTGTGGATTCACTACAAGGCCAATTTGAAAAGAAAGTTGGCTAAGAACAAGGAGAATTTTCTGGCGACCGGCGGTGGGCCATCGCAAGAAATAGGTTTGACGGCTACAGAGGAAAGAGTATGTGATCTGACTCAGGTTAATTTATCCATTAATCCCTCCGGTTGTGCATTTGGATTAGATGTAGCTAATGTGAGTCATGAACGCAACTCCACTGTGCCACCCACTGAGTCGCCAGTTGTTGAAGCTACAACCTCCGGCCCCAAAAATAAAAAAAACAAGGCAGTGGATACAAAAATACTTTTGCTTGAAAAGCAGGCAGAAACACAAAATGAAATTCTCCGGACCCTAAAAAAGATTAAAAGCACACAATACAAAGCTTACTTGTTAAAGAAAAACAAAATGAAGCTGATGGAAAATAGTGCAGAAACAAAAAGTGTGCTTAGAGAACTAAATATGTGGGACAGAATTTACAGTCGAATGTATAACTCAGCGAGACAGTAAACAAAGCAGTCGTAACAAACTATTCAAATTTGAAAATATATATCTGTAAAACATAACATTTAATTAAAAAAAATACTTATTATTATAACGTCAACGAATAAAGAATTATCAATTAAAAAATAGCCATAAATTTGGGGGCTCAACCTAAACAAAAGTTTTTCATAATAAATTTTTTAAATTTATTAAGCAATTTTGAGAAAAAGCCAAATTATTTTGTATTCTCTTTTTGCGAATTGATTGGCGAGAATTGTGAAGAAATTTCTTAATAATGACTTGCTTGGGCGATTTTGAATGTGTGCGTAGCAAGCTCGCAACGAATGGTCGTGCAGTGGTGGTGGCTCTACATAAATTTGTGTATGAGAATGAAGGCGATCGGAGCAACAGGCAGAAATTAAGAAAATTTGAAGGCTTTGTGGTAGATAACGAACATTAAAAAAAAAATAAGGCGAAATATGTGAAGGAGAACTTAAGTGATGCAGATTTGGTGAGTGTTTGTAATTTACTAGATTTAAACCACAACGGGGAGAATTTGTTCGAACAAATATATATGAATTTGCGACAGAATCAATTATTATGTTCGAAGTATGAAGACGATGGTGATGAAGATGATGAAAACGACGATGATTGTGATACAGAAACTACAATCGTTCAAAATGACAAGGGACAAACGACGGCAGCAAATAATATGTTGAAAATGTTTGAGAGCAGAGCAAGTAATGCTAACTTAAATTCGCATGTTTTTAGGCACAACGACGATGCTGAACATCAGCAGCCTCTACCACGTGATAATAATAATCCTTATGAATACAACGACGGCTATACACAACAAGTTTCGCGACGCGGTTGTGATTATAAATCAACCAAATTTTCGATGAGCTTTAGAGACATAGAAGATTCTATACGAAGTTTTGACGGTACTAATAGTTTTCCGATTAATGTTTGGCTCGACGAGTTTGAGGAAACAGCAGCTGTAATGGGCTGGGACGAATTTCAGAAATTTGTTTTCGCGAAGAAATCATTAAAGGGAGTTGCAAAACTTTCTATTTCGAGCGAAAGAGGCATAACCACATATTGCGAACTTAGAAACAAGTTACTCGGTGAATTTGAAACAAGAACTAGCGGCATTCAGCTTCACCGAATGCTATGCGAACGCAAGATGAAAGCGTTCACGAGTATTATCTCATAATGAAGGAGTTGGCGGCAAGAGGCAACATCGACTTCAACTCAATAATGCAATACGTTATCGATGGTATAACTGATAGTGAAGTTAACAAAATGTTTTTGTATGGCGCCAGCAACCCCAGTGAGTTTAAAGATAAACTAAGATGTTACGAATCGATGATGAAGTCAACCAATAAGAGACAATTCAACCCTAAGAAAAGCGACAAAGATTTACACAAAGAAAAAAGTTTCGAAGTTAATTGTTTCAATTGCGGTAAGAAGGGACACAAATCGATAGATTGTGAAAATAAATCCAGAGGTACCAAGTGCTTTAATTGTGGAAAATTTGGCCACATATCAAAATATTGGCCTCAAAAGAAAAGTGATTCAAATGTGCGTTTGTTAGACTGTTACGACGACATAATGATGAAACAAATTAAAATCGGTGAGATTGAAACAAATGCTCTTTTGGACACTGAAAGCAAATTCAACGTAATGAAGAAATCAACATTCGACGACTTAAACAAATCACTATCCGATTGCGTCTTGAAAAAAAGTAATTTTTATCTAGCTGGTTTTGGCCAAAATAGAGATAAAAACAAAATTAAACCTATTGGTAACAGAGACTTTGTAGTATCTGTTGATAATGACGATTTTGAATTGACATTCCACATTGTACCAGATAATTGTATGGATGTTAATATAGTCCTAGGCAAACCACTTTGCCTAAAAGCTGACGTACGAATTTCTCCTGAAGGCGTGAATATTTCAACACACCACAAAACGAATAATATACATATGGTGATGAACATAGATCTGATTGACGAACCTGGTCTGGACATTGGTGAAACAGCTAGCGAAGACGCAAAGAGAGCGGTTACCGAAATGATAAGCCAGAAAAATCAAAAACAACAAATGTCGAGATGCGCATTGTTCTTAAAGATGAAACTCCAATATATTGCAATCCCTGGCGTTTGCCTTTAAAAGAGAGAGAAATCGTTGAAAACCAAATTGAAGAATGGGTAAGTGATAATATAATAGAATCGTCAGAATCAGAATTCTGTAGCCCAATAGTCCTGGCGAAAAAACGTGACTCGACGACAAGACTCTGCATAGATTTTAGAAGGATGAATAAAGTCATCGTAAAGGATCGTTATCAACTTCCCCTAATTGAAGACCAGCTCGATCGTTTACAAAAGGCGAAGATTTTTAGCTCCATAGATATGCGCAATGGTTTTTTTCATGTTCCAGTACACGAAGAAAGTAGAAAATATACATCGTTCGTAACACATAACGGGCAGTACCAATTTAGGAAAGTACCTTTTGGTCTCTCAAGCTCTCCAGGCGTATTTCAACGGCACGTAAATGCTATTTTCCGAGACTTGACACGTGATGGTATAGCTTTGCCCTATATTGACGATGTCATAATTCCCACTGAGAATGAAGAAGATGCTGTGAATAATCTGCGAAAAGTTTTAGAATTAAGTAGAGATTTTGGTCTTGATATAAATTTAAAGAAGTGCCACTTTTTGAAGAAGCGTATTCAATTTTTGGGCCACGTAATTGAGAATCAAGAAATATCACCATCACCGGAAAAGACAACAGCTTTGGTAAAATATCCTGTACCTCAAAATATAAAACAGTTGGAAAGTTTCCTTGGCCTTGCCGGATATTTTAGAAAGTTTATTCCGAATTTTTCGTTAGTCGCCAAGTCCCTGACGGATCTGAAGAAGAAAAACGCTAGGTTTAAGTTTGAAAATGAACAAATGAACTCGTTTAATGCATTGAAATCATCATTAAGTAACGCACCGGTTTTAAAAATATACAACCATGATTATGAGACGGAAGTTCATACAGACGCGTCCATGGAAAGATACGGTGCAGTACTATTACAAAAGAACCCAGACGACGACTTATTACATCCCGTATACTTCATGAGTAAACGAACAACCGAACAAGAACGTAAGTACACCAGTTATGAACTGGAAGTCTTAGCTATCATAGAGGCACTTAAAAAATTCCGTGTATACCTGATTGGTGTTAAATTTAAATTGGTCACCGACTGTAACGCTTTTACGAAAACTCTAGACAAGAAAGATTTATCCACAAGGGTTGCGAGATGGATATTATTCCAGAAAGAGTACGATTACGTGGTTGAACATCGTCCCGGAACACAGATGCGACACGTAGATGCCCTAAGCCGATACCATCCGATAATGATGATCGTGCACGAAAGTTTGACAAGCAAAGTAAGGCGACTCCAATCAAAAGACGACGATTTAAGCACCATTAAGTATATTTTAAAAGAGAAATCTACTTATAAAGATTATATTTTGAAGACTGATGTCTTATATAAGATTGTAGGCGATGATGAATTGTTGATCGTACCTAATGGAATGCAGTATGAAACAGTTCGAAATGCCCACGAAAAAGGACATTTCTCTGCAAAGAATACTTTATACCAAAATTAGACGAGAAAATCCACAAGTATATTGCTAATTGTATCCCGTGTGTTATAGCTAATAGAAAGCGAGGTAAGCTAGAGGGAGAACTTCATCCCATTCCAAAAGAAGGCGTGCTGTTACATACGTACCATGTAGACTACTTAGGTCTACTTGATTCAACGTGTAAAATGTATCATCACATTTTTGCAGTAGTAGATTCTTTTACTAAGTTTTGTTGGCTCTATCCTACTAAGACAACATCATCAAAAGATGCTATCTCTCGCCTGCAGATGCAGAGTACCGTGTTTGGTAACCCGTTTCAAATAATCTCTGATCGAGGATCGGCATTCACCAGTGAGGACTTTAAGAGCTATTGCAAAGATGAGAATATAAACCACATATTGATTACAACCGGCTTACCGCGAGCTAGCGGACAAGTCGAAAGACTCAACAGTACCATAATTTCCGTTTTAGCTAAATTGAGTGTTGAAGATCCGACGAAGTGGTATAAATTCGTCAACAATGTGCAGCAGATGATAAATGCGACGTACCATCGTAGCATTAACACGACGCCATTCCAATTATTAATCGGCTCAAAGATGCAAACCAAAGATGACGTACGCCTCAAAGAATTAATTGATAATGAATTTAAAGCCAATTTCAACGATCAACGCAACGAGCTTAGAGACACAGCCAAGCAACGAATTCTAGAAATACAGTCGGAGAATCGAATAAATTTTAATCGCAAAAGAAAAATTGCCCCGAAGTATAAAGTCAACGATCTTGTGACAATTAAGAGGACTCAGCTAGGTGGAGGTCTGAAGCTAAGAGGCCCCTACAAAATTGTCAAGATAAAGCCCAATGACACCTATGATGTAATGAAAGATGCGAATTGTGAAGGCCCCAGACGTACAACAACTTGCGCTGAATACATGAAGCCTTGGCCTGATGAAATAAATGAAAATTTTAATCTGGATGACCCGCAGGATGGCCGAGATGTGGGAGAGAATTTACAGTCGAATGTATAACTCAGCGAGACAGTAAACAAAGCAGTCGTAACAAACTATTCAAATTTGAAAATATATATCTGTAAAAAATAAAATTTAATTAAAAAAAATACTTATTATTATAACGTCAACGAATAAAGAATTATCAAATAAAAAATAGCCATAAATATAAAAATAGCACAAGCAAAACTGGCAAAACTGGAAAAATAATGTATCAGAAATACATAGTATGTATACATATTTTCAAAATGAATTTTTTTTTTTAATTTTAATTGAATTTTTAATTTTTTTTTAAATGAATGTGATTTTAAACTGTGAATATTTTTAGTGATGTATGATATTTTATAGATAAGAATTGAATTATTGTTTTTGTTGCCTTTTTTTTTGTTACTGTTTGATATGTTAAATAATGAAATAGTTTTATTTAAAAAAAAATAATTTATATTTTATTATATTTTGAATAAACAGCAATTTTATTGCAATGAAAGCATTATGTTGTTCCTTATTCCTTCTGCTTCGCCGTTTCTTATGGGATTGCTTGGTTCTGTTATTGATTCCTGTTCATCTGTATTCAAAAGATCAGTAAATGGAACCTTGAAATGCTGCGATATATTGTGCAAAGCACAACACGCATTAACTATTTTTACTGCTTTATCCGGAGTATAGTGTAATCCACGAGCAGAAAGCAAACACCTGAACTTGCTTTTTAACACACCAATAGTTCTCTCAACAGAGTTCCTTGCTTTAGCATGAATTTTGTTATATTTCATTTCACTCGAACCCTCAGTCGTATTGCGAAATGGTGTCATTATTACTTTTCCAAGAGGATATCCTGCGTCACCTACAACAAATAATTTAAAACATAAAAAGCCACCATCAGCAAAAAGTGAAAACTTACCTAAAATCCAGGTGTTTGTTTGTACATTCTGCTCAAGATATTGCTTTAATGAGTTTACATTCCAGATATGAAAAAAGGTACTTACAATAATAACGTTTAGGCTGTAATAGCCTTTCCTGTTAAGGTACAAATGCTGTATGTCTTTTCTTGGTGCGCAGATACGAACATGGGCACCGTCAACAAATCCCATTACTCCTGGGAACCCTGTACGACTATAAACTGCCAGTTTTGAATTTTGGATCTCATTGCAGTAAAAGCTGTTTTGATCCATTGTGAACAGATGTGTTGTTCAAAAATATTTAAAACTTTATCAAGTACGACGGAAAATGTGGATTGGGCAAGACCAACGTTAAAATCATTGCCCCCACACTTTTGATAACTGCCATCCGCGAAAAAACGAAGGGCAGCGCATAAATTTATGACGGGTGAAATGGCAGTAGTTCGTGTTGATTGCTTAAAGTTTCCCTCCATCTCATTCAGCAAATATATAAAGGCTTCTTTATTTAATCGAAAATAACTAATGAATCTAAAAAAAATATGAATAAGTTATTTTGCTTTTTTTAATGCATTCACTTACTTGGCTGTTGGTAATTCCAATGGGTTACTACGACTCCTAATACTGCGACGGATACGCGTAAGATTCACATTTTCTTCCTCTGAATCTTCCGAAAAATACATTTCGACGGATATATCCATTTTTATAAATTAATTTACATATATAAAATTTCCAAAAATATTATCAACACACTTTGAATATACATACTATGCATGTATGTATCTAATAGTTGTCTATTAAGGTTGACAACAACTTAACGAAGACAACGAAAATTAGTTGTCAATCATAATTCAACAAAATAGTTGAGTTGAGTTGTAACATTGACAACTCATCATAATAGGGGCATTAACCTCCTCAGGATCAACACTAGAGTGTACACCTTTTATAACGACTGTTAGGCCCTTAGCACTCCTTAGTTGGTATGTGTAAAATTGTTTATTTTTTGACTCGAAATCAGAAACTATTTTTCGGTAATGATTTTCTTGAGTTACCTGAATTTTTGTTTCTTTGATTTTGCCGCGCTTAATTGGAGTTACGTAGAACTCATTTTCTCCAATTAATGAGATAAGGCTCTTAACCAACAATTTGGAATTCTGTTCTCTTAAATATATGGGTGGTGGCTTACTCGACCTTGTTGTTGTTGTGTCTTCATCGCCTTGTTCGGTTAAAATAAAAAACAATTTTCGGAATTTTTAATATTTTTTCCATCTCTAGGAACTTTTGCCGGTTACGCTACTTGAGCAGATTTGTGACTTCTTCCCCTTTTCAGCACGGTTATGTATCTATCCATACCTGTTTGAATTTTATTATCACTTATTGTACTCACCGCATCTACAATTTCGTGCATGTTGGTCACCTTGTTGTTTATTGTTTGTTTGCTTGCTTGTACAGCTAAGCTAAAGAGTTTGCAATTGTTGTTGCTTCTTGATCACTATTTAACATGTACGGAGTTCTCAATCATGATAGGGGCATAAGTGTTGCATAAGTAGAGTAAATAGATGCTATTGGTTTTTGGTGTTGCTTACTTGCAAAGATATAGCGTGTGCATTTCTCTGTATTTTGTTAGTGTAGAGTAAAAATATCCTACACCATTTTGCAAATGCAATGATGCAAGACCATTTGCACAAGATTGTGAATAGGGCTATTATGTTGCTACTGCCGCCGTCCCATGTTATAATTGCACTATAGCAAGGGGGCCGGGATGTTTATGCATGAATCCGAATAGTACCCATATTCAAATGCTCCTAAGTGTGAGCTTTTATTTGCTTTTTTTTCATGATCACTTGCTTTGTGTTCGTTTCGTCGAACAAGAAATCAACAAGTGCTTTATTCGTCAAATTACTCAAAACCAGTTGAAAATTACCATCCAAATCGAAGGCAAACTTAAAAATAAATCAATTAAAATATTCAACTATCTATACATACATTTGTTTACAATAACAAACACAAAACATACACATTTATAAATAAAAATATAAGTGAACTCAAACTCAAAAAATTTAAAACCCCATAAATAATTTTCGATAAAAGGATTAAAGCCGCCACGGGTTTGTATTCTTCTTTTTACATCAAAAAATTCAAAAGACTAATGTTATAACGAAACCTATTTTACGGGATAATTTAATGTATTCTGTAATTGATGTTGTTTTTGTTTTGCTTAATTTGAGTGGTTTTTAGTTATTTTTCTCTTCTCCAAATTTACGAGTAAATTAGCTAAGTTCTCACTCAATGGCAAATGATGATCTTTTAGTTAGGAATTATTAAAATTTATGAGTGAATTCAATTAAATAAAACAAAAACAACAATAACAGAACCAAAGTTATGAATGATTGCAATTAAAGAAAAAAAAAACTAGCAACTCATGAATAAAGTTGTGACGCAATCTCCAAAAGATTAATATGAACAAGATTAATATGTACAAATTTATAAATAAAATAAAAAAAAAAATGTTTTGTTTTCTTGTTTTACTAGTAGCCAGGGTACGGAATTCAAAATACCAATTATTAAATAATATTTGAGAAAATTAAAAATATAAGATAATTTATATGTATAGTTTAGTATAAAATGAAAAAATAGGCTGACTCACAGAAAGTTATAATTGTTCTGCAACTGCTGGTTGAGGAGGCCTCATCAAACTGCTCTTGTTGCTGTATTTTGGGTGATATTACTTATCTCTAGGGAATTAAAGTAATTAAAATACTTATATTAAAACTACCAAGTAAAAGTTTTGGACAAAATTTGATACGTTAAAGTTACGAGTGTACTATTTTTGATGACGTATGACGGCATATGTTGTAGAGTAGATTGCAGTCTCCAATAAAATTTAATTGTTAAAAATGACAAATGCTATCCAATGGTTTACGGGATTGCTTCGGATATACCCACTGAAAATGAATAAGGTTTGGGAACTTTCCTTATCACTGGACCTTCATGTAATGAATCCCAAAATCTGTTAGCAGGGTTGCCTCTAACCACACTACTCGACAAACCACTCCAATTAGTTGCCTTTACCCGAAGTTTATAGAGAAGGTTTTGGCAAATTGGGACTATCTTATGCTTATGCTGGTGTCGTTCGTGTTACTTAACTCGTGGATAGTTAACACGTTGGCCTTTCCTTGTTTCTGTTATTTTTTTTATTTGTTTTTGGTTTTTGTTAATAATACTCCTGTAATTCTTTTGGTTTTGTATTTATGTTATGAAGGTATATTAAAAAGTATTACTTGCGCTTTGAAAGATAGTTTGCTTTTATTAATCTCTTGCGCTTTACTTTGCTGATTTTTTTGTAGCTTCTGCCCAAATTTAATAAGAGCAGTAGAAAATAAATGACATTAGTGGCCATTGTATAATTCCACCATGAGGATTATTTTATTTCAATGATTTTTTGACAATGATTTTTTTCTTTGCCAAGTTAAAATAACCTTTTTCTGTTGAATGTACAATTTTTATTATTAATATAATTAAATAAGTACACTAGCAATTTTGTTATATGGTAAAGCAGCGAAAAAACTTCCTATCTTTACAGGCCGTCCACACGAGCAATAAGTTTGGCAATTATTGCCTTGGCAACCGTCAAATTTGATTGCTGACACAAGATATTTGCGTGTGGACCGCACAAATATGTGTTCAAACACATGTTTAGAAACAATTGCGAGAATATATTGCTGAGCAATTATCTCTGACCACATGCTGTCAAATTCAATTGTGATTTCTATGAAAATTGTTTTTTTGGGGCAAATAGAATAAAAAAATTAAAACACAAATGTATAAATAAATGAAAACCATTCATACTATTGAAAATGCTGAATTTTTTTTTTTAAAATTAAGCCCGTAATTAAAATTTACAATACAAATAATATACAACCTTCCTCCGTAAAATTTTCATATTTGTGTTCTAATACTATGTTCACACGGACAGAAATTATAGAGGTTCGCGCTCTCATTCTTGGTTCGCGGGCGAACCTTGATTGAACCTAATGTTTCGCCATACAAAATTTTGAGAGCGAACCTACATGTTTCATTTTGAACGTTGTTGCGAACCCGTATAATTTACTATCATCTCTAATTTTGATAACAAATTATCGCTAGTTTATCTGAACTAGTTGTCCAAAAACATTTTAACAAAGAAAAACAATTGATAAGTGCTAAATTTTAATAAAAAACATTGAATAAGTAAAAGCATATATTTATATTTATGTAAATAATTAAATAAAGTGGAAAAACAACAAATAATATTAAATAACGAAGTACGAACCAATCTAGAATGAGTCGTGTGAACACATAGGTTCGCCATCGTGGTTCATGGAGCGAACCTAGTGTTTCAGTTCTTCGTGTGAACATAGTATAAGATATCTACGATTTCCCTACCACAAATACATATTTAAGCACTGGCAATTTGACGTCTTAATTCTGCCGAAGTTATTGCTTGTATTAAGACACATGAAATTGCTGGTCTGGACGGGGGGTTAAGCACGTTCGAGGAAAAAGAACTTTAATACTACGTTCACACGGCACATGCTTCGCTCTCTATTCATGCTTTACACTCCAATCATGAGCGAAGCAACATCCTTCGCCATACAAAATTTTGCGAGCGAAGCATGTAGATTCATATTGAATCTACTTGTGAAGCATGAAAAATTGCTGTCTTCTCTAAATTTTATCGGAATTTATCGGAAGTTTATCTGAACTAGATGCAAAAAACACAACAAAAACTTTAATTAAAAGTGAAAAATTGAATTAAAACTATAAAGATAAAACAACAATGGATACAAAAAAAATTTTTGTGCATTTTTAAAAATGCGTAATAATTTTAACTTATTATTTTTTTTTGTCCATTTTAGATTTTATTTGTTATTAAAAAGAGAACTGTCAAATCGAAGCAAGTACATGAGTCATGTGAACAGTTAGATTCCTAAACATGCTTCAGAAAGCGAAGCAAGTGCTTCATCTTGTCGTGTGACCATTGTTACAATTTATTTTGTAACTTTTTTCAGAATTAAAAACACAAGACACTATTATGATTTTAGTTATTACTTTAATTTTATTTACTTTTAATTTTTATTACTTAGTCTAATTTTATTATATTATAACCATCTCAGGGACCCGCTTTTAAGGCTGGTGTTTGATCAGGTTTTTGTTTATAAAAATATATTAAGCCTTCACAGGGACCCTCTTTTTAAGGCTGGTGTTTGATCAGGTTTTTGTTATGTGTGTTATGTGTTAAGAATTGACTCGACTGACTAGTTTAAAATTGCAAATAGTTTGTTATTTAGAAGAGAGACAAAAATAAATATTAATAGGAAATTTGTTGAAATTATTTCATAAGTTGCTTGTTCTTCTTTATTTGAAAATTAAATTTTAGTTTCTGTACTTGAAATTTTTATTCATTGTTCATTGTTCATTATTCATTTTAGCTTAAAAGCTTACATTCAAACATAGATTAATTTGTGCTTTTTATTATTATTGTTAGTATTACTAAAATACCATGCATGTATGTATGTTTGGCTTTTATTTTTGTTTCAAATGTCAATGCCAAACTTATTTGTATTCTCACACACATACATGCATGTGTATATCTGTTTATTCAGTTGTACCCGGCTGTGAAATAGTCTGGCAGAATTTTGCTGTGTAATCGTATTTCACAGTCAAGTACTCAACTAAAGTCATGCAAAAAAAAATTAAGAAAAAAAAATTGTTTCAGTTTGGATATTTTGCATTCATTTTTACCCTGTAATTGTAAGCATGTGCAAACATTAAAAATGCTTGCAATTGATTTATTTATGTTTCTATTAATGTGCATAAAACTGCAGGGTTTTATTTGGTTTTTATTACTATTATTTTGTTTCTATTATTCAAACATCTACCGACGCAAGCATGTGCAAACATTAAAAAATTTTGCAATTGCTTTCTATTTCTACTGCTATGCAGTCATTAATTTTCTTAAAAATTTACAAATGTAGATGTGAATACTTTTTCTTTAACTAAATTCGTTTAAATTTATTTAAAATTAAGTGCGTGTTTTGTAAAAACTTTATACAAATACAAAATGATAAGAATACATCAACCCAAAAAGGAATTTTCACCAGCTACAAATCAACAAACACCAGCAGCCGGTCGTCTAGAAGTAAAAAAAAATGTCCAATAAAAAAAAACGCAGTAATACAGGTAATTTGAATGTCTGCATTAACTCGTTCCTCTAAATTATATCGGTCTTTTCTTTCTTTTTTTTAAATTTGTTATTAAATTAATCTTTCCGATATGTTTCATTAAATTGGTGTAGAATCTGTTGAACTTCGTGCTAAAAACTAGTGTGTATTTGACTACAGGTTCTGCTGTTAAATTATGCTGTTTATGTGGTTGCTGTTTTTAATTTTTGGTTTCTCTCGGTTTCCTTTAAATTTGGTGTTTCGTTTTGATTTATACTTTTAAATATTTTAATTTCAACATATTGTTCTTTGTCTTTTAAAGTTTTTCTTGAATTTATTTACTGCTTTTTCCTATAAAAATCCTCAGTGTTATTGTCTAACAAAATGATCTTTTAAAAACTTTCATTGCTCGCAAAATTTCTAGAATTTAAATATTATTAAAAAAATTTTATACGTCTCTTATTTATTCTTATTTTAATACGTTTTCGTAAATCTGTTGCGGCATCTAACTAATCTGTCTGCTTAATTTTATTTTTAGAATAGTATCCGTTGGCCAATTAGAAGGTGATACCGTGTAAGTAGCGTTCCATCCTTTTTTAACCTTTCCCTTTTACTAATTATTTTGCTTCTTTCAGATCCTTGACGTCAACCTGTAAAAGTAATTGGAAATTACAAATGAGGGATAAATAAAAAAAAGTTCCCTACGACATGTTAAGTTCCGTTATTCCTTATATTAGACCTGTATAAATATGTATTTCTTTTTCTATTTCAGTCATTGAAGACCTTAAGACCATGAGAGGCATGGTATTACAACACTGCTCCAGTGTCGATTTTGTGGTGAGTTTTTCCTTCTTCTCTTTTTCCAATTCATTTCAGTCATAATGTTAGTTTTTAGACGTCTTATTCTTTCCTCCTGTTTTGCCAATGACAATGTGTGTTGTTGTGTTCCTCCATACTGCGTGTAGTGGTTGAATTTTGAAAATCTCGACTGGATCTCCTTCCTCCATGGGATATCTTTCTCGGTTGCGTTCAGTATGGGTACTGCTGTGCCTCCATTTTTAATGTTGACCACAGTATTTCCAACATATTTGCATCAATAATAGTGGTATTGATATTGTTCAAAAAACAAAACAACGTTAAGATTAAGATACAGGAAAACAGAATAACCAGGAGGGGACTGAGAAGGTCCCAAATTAGGGGCGCGCTGACAGAGGAGGACAGCGCAGTTTAGGCTAACTGAAAGCTTAGTAAATAAAAAAAAAAAAAAAAAAAAAAAAAAAGGGGGGTATATATTAATAATACAAATTAATTTAAGAAATTTTTATATATAAAAGATTTTTATATATAACGCCAGTCGTCGACATACATACGTGGGTAAGAATAGTTCAGTAAATTCTCAGTGAGTTATCCGAACATGAAAGTTGCCAGAATTCAGTGCCGAAGTTACAGACAAAGAGAACGGAAAGAAGCGAAAGTTGAGAAAATTATTTTGAGCATACAACTTACAAATCAGCGTGTGGTTAAGCCGACAGTCTGCTAACGATATCAGTAGTAAGCACAGTGTTTGTTTTTTTTTTCTCAGTGAACAAATAAATTTAAATAAAAGAAAAAGAAAGAAAATGATGACAAATAAGTATTGCGAATACAGAATCGGCAAGAGGGTCAGGATGATGACGGAGGAAGATTTCCAGGTACTGAAGGGGAATGGTTGGCTGAACGACAACCATATAGATGTATTCCTGCATTGGGTGGCAAAGACAGCACTCACCACGACGAAAGCGGGTAAGGTGCAAATCTTTAGTGCAATGTTTTATGAGGCACTGAAGAGATTCGGCGAGGCACCTGATTCAATTGTCTGCCAAGAGAGAATTTCCCGCGGGTTGAAAGGGATAGTGTTGTCAAACAAACAACTGGTGATTATACCTGTCATGGAGCGGAACCACTGGACGTTGGCGTCAGTGACAAAGGACGGTATAGTAATATACGACTCACTCAGACCACACGATATGAACACACCGGCAAACTACATCAGGTTGCTCTACCACTGGCGGTTCCAGAAAGAGGGTACCAACTGTACGAGTCTTCTTCCAATCAAGTACGCTGACTGCATTCAACAGTCCAATTTGGTGGATTGCGGCCTACACGTGATCGGTAATGCGGACCAGTGCCTACGAAGATTTTGCGGTAAGCACACCCAATATCAACAACCAATTACGAGAGGATTATTAGCGTCAGTGATGAGTAGATGGAGAATGAGAGTTGCCAATGGAGAAGAGATGGGAACGGCACAAGCTAAACTCAAGTTTGACTCGCAGACAAGCACGGAAGTACGAACTGCACTCACGACTGTCTTGCGGGACATGAAACGGAATTGGAAACCGAATAGGCATATGAGAAAGGACATGGTGGTGCAAGGACAGACTTACAGAATCGTGATAAGCAAAAGGGGAGAGGAAGTCTTGAGGATGACATGATTCGGAATCATGACTAATTGCCTATGCATTTTTCAACAATTTTTTTATAGGGAAAAGCAATAAATAAATTCAAGAAAAACTTTAACAAGTTTTTTGAAAATAAACTGTTAACAAGTATAAATCATTAAAAACAGCAACCAAATAACAAAAATTTAACAGCAGAAACTATAGTCAAATACACCAATTTAATGAAACATATCGGAAAGATTAATTTAAAATTGAAAAAACAAAATAACATTATTTTTTGGGACAATAACATTGAAAGTTTTTAAATTGAGGAGAAACTATAAAAGGGAAGAGGAACAATATTTTGAAATTAAACTATTGGCAGGTATGAGTCAAAGCGAAAAAATATGACAACAACAAACTTAAAGGAAACCAAGAGAAAGTAACATAAAAAATTTGGGCACACACCCAACTTACCTGTGTTCATCGCCGAGTTAGAGTTGGTGGTGTTGTTGTTCAGAGTATTTGCATTATATCGAATAGACCTTTTAACACTCCTCTTAAACCGAAATGATCCTTTGTATTCTACGCCACGAGTATTTGTTTTTGGGTTTGTTTTTCTTTCTCTCTTACAACTTGCGAAATTAGTCAAGTTATACTTCAAAACTTTTGAATGTTTTAATTATTCCTTTAAAAATTTTTTTTTCTGAAGAATTATTCACTTATTAAAATTCATTGTGTATTTCAAATTTTCCACAACATTTATTCACCAAAACTACATTTTCATCAATGTGTTTGTCGTCTTGCAAATTTGCTTTAATGTTGGCGGAATGTATAGTAATATTTGAAATCAAGCCTTTAATGAATATTTGGCCATGCTGTTTATTTTTGCTTGATTATTAATTTTACTTCCACTCACTACCTGGCATTCTTTTTTAATTAAAGAAAACCGTCGTATTTAACCTTTGTTTATATATGTATGTATGTATAAACATGGATTTTATTGTTCGTTGAATTACATATTAAACATCTGTTTAGTTTGTGCAAATAGCTTTATTTTCACAATTTTTTAGCTAATTTAGTACTTTGTTTCATAATTAGTTTTTAAATGAAATTTATCTCTGCCGATTTCGCATTATACTGCCTTTTAACTAATGGTTTCTTTTTCCACACACACATTCAAAATTATTTTTCTTCACTTTGGCTTGCGGTTTGTCACTGGCAGTATTTTTATTACAATTTATTTTAATAGCAATTGTGCTAGAATATATATTTAATGAAATTGTTATTAAATCTCCACATATGAACTGTTTTCTAAAAATTTGGTCACCAAAGTTGCATTAAAATTTTTTTTTAGAAATAGGAATTTAAAAACGGCACCCGCACCGTTTCATGCCGTTTTTAATACTGCACGATGAAATTTAATTTTTAAATTTGTGCATTAGTGCAGTTTTAAGGTTCTACAAAATTATTGTATGAAATACACTAGAACTGCAATACATGAACAAAAGCGACCCAATTGGCAAAGACATCCAATTGAATAAAAAATTAAAACGATATAAAATATGTATAGTAAAATATACATACACGTTTATAGCAATAATCGCTCAATTGTTGAGCCCAATAGTTCTCACAAAGTTGTGGTTGAGTCATGGCGCAATAAATACAAAATTGTTATACGTATTGCATAAAAATTGAAATGCAAAACTGTTCACAATTATGTTCAGTGACAAAAATTGTCAGCCATTTATGCATCAACAATGACAACGGTTAACAACATCAATTAAGTTAAGGTTGAATTTATAAATTGGAAACAAAAAATTGAACTCAAATTAAATTCCAAAAATTTCCAACTGGGTTATATACGTTTTTTTTTTTGTTTGTTGTTGATTTGAAAATAATTATACGCGTATGTATAATTTTTCTTTCAGATCAACGGAAACAACAAAAGTATTAAATTTCTTTGACTAACAAAATACTACCAAATACAACTGAACTCACTTTTTAATAAAAAAGTGCTTTAATCAGTTGAAATTTTGTAAAATTTTTCCTACTCATTTTTGCAACGTGTTAAAATGTTTTAAAAAGTTTTCAATTCCATGTAAACGTAATTTTTAATGTTTGCACATGTTTACAACTACAGGGTAAAAAAAATGAATGCAATATATCCAAACTGAAACTATTTTTTTTTTCTCTTAATTTTTTTTTTTTTTTTTTTTTGCATGACTTTAGTTGAGTACTTGACTGTGAAATATGATTACACAGCAAAATTCTGCCAGACTATTTCACAGCCGGGTACAACTGAATAAACAGATATACACATGCATGTATGTGTGTAAGAATACAAATAAGTT
Organism: Lypha dubia; assembly: GCA_947311025.1. NCBI lineage: Eukaryota > Metazoa > Arthropoda > Insecta > Diptera > Tachinidae > Lypha > Lypha dubia. Next base: position 92,413,972 of record OX371260.1, on the reverse strand, counting down.
TGGCATTGACATTGAAACAATAATAAAAACCAAACATACATACATGCATGGTATTTCAGTAATACATACTAACAATAATAATAAAAAGCACGAATTAATGAAATAATTTCAACAAATTTCCTATTAATATTTATTTTTGTCTTTTATCTAAATAACAAACTATTTGCAATTTTAAACTTTCCTAATTTTCTGCCATTTTTGCTGTTGATTTAAAAAAAAATTATAAGCAAGTGAATAATTTTTCTTTTAAATCATTAAAACAGCAAAGGTGTTAAATTTCTTAACAAAGACAAGGATAAATACAAGCTAAACTAAACTCATTTTTTTATATACATATAAAAAAAAAAGGGAGAAGAAAAAATGTTTAAATAAGTTGAAATTTGGTATATGTAGTACTAAATGTAATAAAGTTTTGTTTTTTCTTACTCATTTTTTTTTTGCAACGTTTTCAAATAATTTAAAATTTTTCAATTTCTTGTATAAGTTTATTTCAAGGTTAATATAAGAGTACATATATATAAATATCAATACACATACACAATAATTATACAACTAACTTGTAAACAAATTAACAATACACATATACATATATATATATATACACATATAACTAATAGTTAAAGAAAAATATACATATTTAAAATAAAAGCAATAAGAAATTTTAACTAACAGAAAATCTAGTTAAAATATTAAAATTTTATAAATAACCTACAAAACATGTCTAATTAATAATAAGTAAAAAATATAAAAAAAAAAGAGAGAAATACATATATGTATATAAGACATATAAGTACAAATAAGAGAAGAAATTTTATATAAGTATACGTAAGAAAAAATTGTTAGTTATAAGATTAAAAATATTAACCAGCGTTTTAAAAAACAACCAACAATCATCACCCCGTCAACAATGAAGAATCCAACAATCATCAACAGCAGCCTATACCTATCAACCTCACGCAACCGCAAAACCTATATACGATACCACAACGCATACATGGACGAAAAACCCAGTTCCGACAACAATAAAGAATCCAATCCAAATATCAACAGACAGACAGCCATAACCTTCAACCTCACACAACCATAATCAACAGTTAAAGCTATATGCGATAGCACAGCACATACATGGACGGAAAAGGCAGTTCCGTTAGAAAATGGGAAATCACCCCAACGTCAGTAACAACCTCGACATTTCACCAACAATATCATATTTTTTCCTTGGAGACGCAGCAAGCGTACCAAGTCGACAGACACTTAGCAGTCACCAACTAATGGTAAACTGCGAACCTTCAGGCAATCAAGGCTCGGGAGATAATTACATATTACTCCGAGAGCTGCCAAAGCTGTATCGCCAAGGTAGTCGGATGCATACACACATCTATTTTGACTTGATTCCAGAAGGATAGCTACGAAACATCCTAAGACAGGATGTTTCTTGTCCGTAAGGGGGGAGGGATGTTATGAGTCATTTTCCCCTAACCAACAGAAGTATCAGCGACAGCGGAACATACGCTGCACAAACATACTGACGTTGAGTTATTTTCCTTCAACCAACAAAAAATACCTACAGCAGCAAAACATACGCTGCATACATACACAGACATATGCTGACGTTGCAATAACGTTGCAGTAATTTTCCTACAGATATATGCTGACATTGCATTATCGTGAGAACCGCAATCGGCTGGAAGTCCCACGGGTATGGATATGCTGAAGTTGCAATAATCGCACACTCAGCAGTATCACGGGAACATCCACGACAGCGGCAGCGAACGCCAGCAGCACCGTTCATCGAGCAGCACGAAAGTGGGTATAAAAGCGGAGGGTGATTTGGTATGGGGGCCCATTACTATTATTCAGTCTATCCAGTCAACACTAGTCAACTGTAGTCAGTGAAGTCAGCTCTAGTCGAGTCAGTTCTTAACACATAACACACATAACAAAAACCTGATCAAACACCAGCCTTAAAAAGCGGGTCCCTGAGATGGTTATAATTTAATAAACCTAGAATAGAAAACAAAAATGAAAATCTAAATAAACTAAATAACTAAATTCAAAATAATCCTATTGTCTTGTGTTCTTAATTCTAAAAAATAAGTTACAAAATAAATTGTAACACTCCTGTTTTTGTACAACCACAGTTTTATCTCTCGAAATGATATTAACCAGCACTTTAGTAACTGCTCCCGTATCTACAAGTAAGGCCAATCTTCCCTCCCTAGCTCCTTGGCAGGGTAGCGTCATAAAAACTGTGTCCACATTGCTCGGTGATTCAGTACTATTATTTATATTTGGCATTATCTCTTCACTTTGTTTCTCCTTTTTTTTGTTTAATTTATTATCTTTCGCAGTATTTTCTTCTATAGTGTGCCCGTTCTCCTTATTTACCGAGTGTACAACTGCCTCGGTTACTATCCTGGTTGGCTGCTCTGTTTCTGAGTCAGTCTCCGTATCATCTTTATTTATCCTATTCTTTGCTTCTGTTTCTTTATTATACTTGTATTTGTTCTCTTTTTTATGCCAATCTAATTTTCTGTTAATTTGCCGGACCCCAGTTATTGGCGATAACTGGGCCGAATTTCGTTCCCCTGAGCATATGTCCGATTAGTATTGCTATGGGCCTCTACGGCATTGTTAGCTAGGTCCCTGCCGTTGTTGCTATTTCGCGCCTGTTGGTAGATCCCTGTTCCCACTGCCTGTGCTTGTCTGACATTGCTTCTGCAGTCCCGTGCAAAATGTCTTTGTTGCTGACATTTAAAGCAGGTTGGGAGTGTACAATTGTTTCTGTTTGCCCCTTTGTTCATATTTTGTCCTGTCGCTATTTGTGGGCTTCCACGGAATTCTATGTTTGTTGTCCTCCTATTATTTTCTGCCGTCCTTCTATCCAATTGACCAATTTTCGCTCCCTAGCTCCTTGGCAGGGTAGCGTAATAAAAACTGTGTCCACATTGCCCGGTGATTCAGTACTACTATTTATATTTGGCATTATCTCTTCACTTTTTTCCTCCTTTTTTTGTTTAATTTATTATCTTTTGCAGTATTTTCTTCTATAGTGCGCCCGTTCTCCTTATTTACCGAGTGTACAACTGCCTCGGTTACTATCCTGGTTGGCTGCTCTGTTTCTGAGTCAGTCTCCGTATCATCTTTATTTACCTGAGTCTTTGTTTCTGTGTCTTTATTATACTTGTATTTGTTCTCTTTTTTATGCCAATCTAATTTTCTGTTAATTTGCGGGACCCCAGTTATTGGCGATAACTGGGCCGAATTTCGTTTTGTGTTGCTATGGGCCTCTACTGGTCTGTTAGCTAGGTCCCTGCCGTTGTTGCTATTTCGCACCTGTTGGTAGATCCCTGTTCCTACTGTCTGAGTTTGTCTGATATTGCTTATGCAGTCCCGTGCAAAATGTCCTTGTTGCAGACATTTAAAACAGGTTGGGCGTGTACCATTGTTTCTGTTTGCCCCTCTGTTCATGTTTTGTCCCGTCGCTATTTGTGGGCCTCCACGGAATTCTGTGTTTGTTATCCTCCAATTGTTTTCTGCCGTCCTTCTGTCCAATTGATTTTGGTTTGGTATGTTTCTTCTTGGTTCGCAGAAAGGGGTTTCCTTGTGACCGTTTATCTTACACAATCGGCAGTATAGGGAGCCTAATCTCTTTCTGCAGTTTTCCACAACGTGCCCGCTGTTTCCACAGAACGTACAGCTCACGATATTCCTGCACAGTGGCCCCATTTCATGGCCACAGCTCATACAGTATGGTGTGTTTAGCCGCTTTTTGCAGCTATTCTATTCATGTCCCATCTTGTTACAAAAACTACAAGGGACTTCTGAATCAATTACGTTGATGCTGTGCGTTGGTTCGCCAAACAATTCCTCTGCATTTTCGACTACCTCTATTAAGTTTGTGAGCTCTTCCTCTTCCTGTCCCACAAATCGAGCTTTGAGAGCATGGTCTTTCAACCCCTTGATGAAACTTCTCACTGCTATCCGTTTGAAGTCCTTCAGCATGGTTTCCCTGCCAGGTCCCACCGGCCATTCGTTCTCTATTGTTGTTTTTGCCTCATTAAATAGGCTATCCAGGCGTTCTCCAAATTTGCATGCTGCTCTCTGATGCTCTGTTTGCAACCAAAGATCAGCTCCCTTATCTTATCCAGACTTTTATTTTTTAGATAAAACTTCTTGATGGTGTTACAGTATGCGTCCACTGAACCAAAAGTCATCTGGTATATTTTTGAGTATGCACCCCCCAGCAGTCACAATTTCAGGCACTGTATCACATCTTGTGTTAGGACGTTATTTGCCCCTGTGAGTACATCTCTTTCTACCATCTTGCATCCTTGTATGTACCTGCATACTTCTGATAGTAAGTCAGGTCCATCGGTCCCGAAGAATGATGGGACTGTGTTGTTAACTATCTTAATAATCTCGGATAGCGACGTCATTCTGATCGTTTCGATTTCTGCTCTCTCAATAGTATGGTTTTGCCGGGGTGATGGTGATCGTCTTTCCAAAATTTCTTGGGCCACCGGGATCAGTCTATTGAATTCCTCCGTTATTCTGCTGTCAACTTCTTCGGTGTCTTCCAATTCACCGAATCTCAGGGTGTATTCGCTTAACTCCTTTAATTTCCTGGCTTTTGTTTCCGCGGAGTACCCCCTGCTACCCGCTTTCCTTGCGTTGTTTATTAGGGTTTTTACTTTTTCCAACAGCGTCAAGGCAGGTGTTTCTTTCTCGTGTGATATGACTATTGTTGGTAGTCCTACTTCGTTTAGTTCTTCGTGCAGTGAAGGATTTGGTGAACTAGCTCTGTGAATTGTATCCAACTCTCTTCTTGCGTTTTCCAATGCTGTTTGTAGCCTTTGGATAGTGTCGTCTTGTGTCTCTATCAACTGCTGTTGTTTCAATTGTTTTTTAAAGTTTGCCTCACTAAGTCCTTTCCCTTGCAATTGTTTCTCTAATTCCGTATTTTCCTTCACTACGTCCTCTAATAAATTGTCTGTATATTCTATTTGTCCTCTTAGCTTCTCGCAATGGCCCTTTAGAAATGTTTTTGTTTCTTCTAGTTCTTCGATCTTCTTTATAAACTCCTGTGATCTATCTTTACTTAACTCACTTATTAATTGTAGGACATAGCTTACTTCTTCTAATTTTGTCAGTCTTTGGTATGTTATTGTTTCCCTATGGTTGTCCAGGAATGTTTTGTCTGCTTCTAAACCCTTAAGTTCTGTCCACGCAAGAACTTGTAGACTGTCCACTGAATAATTATACTTATCTATCCGTTTTATTAAGTCGTCTGTCTGTGTCTGTGGATTGGCCATTAAAGCTGTCTTCTACTTACCCATATTCCGCTGGTTATTATCCTCATAGTGGTCTGTGGTTTAGGCTTATTTTCACTTTATATTATTATTAATGTTTTATATTATGTGTTGTTCGCAAGCGCGCAGAATTTTTACAATCAAAGTAATTCTCCTTTTTGCCTTGATCCGCTTTAGCGATTAGTCCTGCAACGACAATACAAGGTAGCTAGAATTTAGACTTTTATGTATTTGTCCTGTGCAGTTCTACACCGTGGAATGTAGGATGCAACAATACAAGGTAGCTAGAATTTAGGCTTTTATGTATTGTTGGTTTTGCTACACTGGACAGTTTTTTCTTGAGCAAGATCAACACAAGGATTATTTTATTTGATGTAATTATTAATGCGGCTACCGGCTGTGCCAAATGTTATGTTTTATTTTGTAACTTTTTTCAGAATTAAAAACACAAGAGAATATTATGATTTTAGTTATTACTTTAATTTTATTTACTTTTTAATTTTTATTACTTAGTCTAATTTTATTATTTATAACCGTCTCAGGGACCCGCTTTTAAGGCTGGTGTTTGATCAGGTTTTTGTTTATAAAAATATATTAAGCCTTCACATGGACCCGCTTTTTAAGGCTGGTGTTTGATCAGGTTTTTGTTATGTGTGTTATGTGTTAAGAATTGACTCGACTGACTTGACTTGACTCCACTGACTACCGGTCCATACCAAATCACCCTCCGCTTTTATACCCAATTTCGCTGTCTGATTGAACGATGCTGCTGACGTTCGCTGCCGCCGGCGTGGTCATTGTTAAGTGTGCTAGTATGCAAATTCAGCATATTCTGTAGGAAAGTTACTGGCATATACATGTATGCAGCGGTATTGCATCGGCAGCATATATCTGTAGGAAAATTACTGGTAATAACTTCAGTAATGCATGCAGCGGTATTTTGCTGTCGTTGGTATTTTTGTTGGTTGAGGGAAAATAACTCAACGTCAGTATGTGTGTGCAGCGTATGTTCTGCTGTCGCTGATACTTCTGTTGGTTAGGGGAAAATGACTCATAACATCCCTCCCCCCTTACGGACAAGAAACATCCTGTCTTAGGATGTTTCGTAGCCATCCTTCTGGAATCAAGTCAAGATAGATGTGTGTATGCATCCGACTACCTTGGCGATACAGCTTTGGCAGCTCTCGGAGTAATATGTAATTATCTCCCGAGCCTCGATTGCCTGAAGGTCCCCAGTTTACCATTAGTTGGTGGCTGCTAAGTGTCTGTCGGCTTGGTACGTTTGCTGCGTCTCCAAGGAAAAAATATGATATTGTTGGTGAAATGTCGAGGTTGTTACTGAACTTGGGGGTGATTTCCCATTTTCTAACGGAACTGCCTTTTCCGTCCATGTATGTGTTGTGCCATCGCTTATAGCTTTAACTGTTGATTATGGTTGTGTAAGGTTGAAGGTTATGGCTGTCTGTCTGTTGATCGTTGGATTGGATTCTTTATTGTTGTCGGAACTGGGTTTTTCGTCCATGTATGCGTTGTGGTATCGTATATAGGTTTTGCAGTTGCGTGAGGTTGATAGATATAGGCTGCTGCTGATGATTGTTGGATTCTTCATTGTTAACGGGATGATGATTGTTTGTTGATTTTTAAAACGCTGGTTAATATTTTTAATCTTATAACTAACAATTTCTTCTTACATATACTTATATCAAAAATTTTTTTTTCTTACATGAAACTATTTGTTCTATCTATTCTAGCAGTAATTTTTAAACATATATGTATATATATATATATATGTGTATTTTTAATTGTATGTTTTTTTTTTTCTATTCAATTTAATACAAAATTGTATGTATGTATGACACACAAAATATTATAATAGTTATGCATTTACAAGTTAATTGTATAATTATTGTGTATGTGTATTGATATTTATATATATGTACTTTTATATTAACCTTGAAATAAACTTATACAAGAAATTGAAAATTTTTAAATTATTTGAAAACGTTGCAAAAATAAGTATATATATATATATGTGTATTGTTAATGGTGTGTTTTTTCTTATTTCCAACTTAATATAAAATTGTATGTATGTATGACACACAAAAAATTTATAATAGTTATGCATTTACAAGTTAATTGTATAATTATTGTGTATGTGTATTGATATTTATATATATGTACTCTTATATTAACCTTGAAATAAACTTATACAAGAAATTGAAAATTTTTAAATTATTTGAAAACGTTGCAAAAATGAGTAAGAGAAAAAAAAAAACTTCATTACATTTAGTACTACATATATCAAATTTCAACTTATTTAAACATTTTTTCCTCTCCTTTTTTTTTTTTATATATATATATAAAAAAAATGAGTTTAGTTTAGCTTGTATTTATCCTTGTCTTTGTGAAAGAAATTTAACACCTTTGCTGTTTTAATGATTTGAAAGAAAAATTATTCACTTGCTTATAATTTTTTTTAAATCAACAGCAAAAATGGCAGAAAATTAGGAAAGTTTAAAATTGCAAATAGTTTGTTATTTAGAAGAAAGACAAAAATAAATATTAATAGGAAATTTGTTGAAATTATTTCATAAGTTGCTTGTTCTTCTTTATTTGAAAATTAAATTTTAGTTTCTGTACTTGAAATTTTTATTCATTGTTCATTGTTCATTATTCATTTTAGCTTAAAAGCTTACATTCAAACATAGATTAATTTGTGCTTTTTATTATTATTGTTAGTATTACTAAAATACCATGCATGTATGTATGTTTGGCTTTTATTTTTGTTTCAAATGTCAATGCCAAACTTATTTGTATTCTCACACACATACATGCATGTGTATATCTCTTTATTCAGTTATACCCGGCTGTGAAATAGTCTGGCAGAATTTTGCTGTGTAATCATATTTCACAGTCAAGTACTCAACTAAAGTCATGCAAAAAAAAAAATTAAGAAAAAAAAATTGTTTCAGTTTGGATATATTGCATTCATTTTTACCCTGTAATTGTAAGCATGTGCAAACATTAAAAATGCTTGCAATTGATTTATTTATGTTTCTATTAATGTGCATAAAACTGCAGGGTTTTATTTTGTTTTTATTACTATTATTTTGTTTCTATTATTCAAACATCTACCGACGCAAGCATGTGCAAACATTAAAAAATTTTGCAATTGCTTTCTGTTTCTACTGCTATGCAGTCATTAATTTTCTTAAAAATTTACAAATGTAGATGTGAATACTTTTTCTTTAACTAAATTCGTTTAAATTTAATTAAAATTAAGTGCGTGTTTTGTAAAAACTTTATACAAATACAAAATGATAAGAATACTTCAACCCAAAAAGGAATTTTCACCAGCTACAAATCAACAAACACCAGCAGCCGGTCGTCTAGAAGTAAAAAAAAATGTCCAATAAAAAAAAACGCAGTAATACAGGTAATTTGAATGTCTGCATTAACTCGTTCCTCTAAATTATATCGGTCTTTTCTTTCTTTTTTTTAAATTTGTTATTAAATTAATCTTTCCGATATGTTTCATTAATTTGGTGTAGAATCTGTTGAACTTCGTGCTAAAAACTAGTGTGTATTTGACTACAGGTTCTGCTGTTAAATTATGCTGTTTATGTGGTTGCTGTTTTTAATTTTTGGTTTCTCTCGGTTTCCTTTAAATTTGGTGTTTCGTTTTGATTTATACTTTTAAATATTTTAATTTCAACATATTGTTCTTTGTCTTTTAAGGTTTTTCTTGAATTTATTTACTGCTTTTTCCTATAAAAATCCTCAGTGTTATTGTCTAACAAAATGATCTTTTAAAAACTTTCATTGCTCGCAAAATTTCTAGAATTTAAATATTATTAAAAAAATTTTATACGTCTCTTATTTATTCTTATTTTAATACGTTTTCGTAAATCTGTTGCGGCATCTAACTAATCTGTCTTCTTAATTTTATTTTTAGAATAGTATCCGTTGGCCGATTAGAAGGTGATACCGTGTAAGTAGCGTTCCATCCTTTTTTAACCTTTCCCTTTTACTAATTATTTTGCTTCTTTCAGATCTTTGACGTCAACCTGTAAAAGTAATTGGAAATTACAAATGAGGGATAAATAAAAAAAAGTTCCCTACGACATGTTAAGTTCCGTTATTCCTTATATTAGACCTGTATAAATATGTATTTCTTTTTCTATTTCAGCCATTGAAGACCTTAAGACCATGAGAGGCATGGTATTACAACACTGCTCCAGTTTTTCCTTCTTCTCTTTTTCCAATTCATTTCCGTCATAATGTTGGTTTTTAGACGTCTTATTCTTTCCTCCTGTTTTGCCAATGACAATGTGTGTTGTTGTGTTCCTCCATACTGCGTGTAGTGGTTGAATTTTGAAAATCTCGACTGGATCTCCTTCCTCCATGGGATATCTTTCTCGGTTGCGTTCAGTATGGGTACTGCTGTGCCTCCATTTTTAATGTTGACCACAGTATTTCCTCCACAGTATATCTCCTGTTTTTGTACAACCACAGTTTATTTCTCGAAATGATATTAACCGGCAATTTAGTAACTGCTCCCGTATCTACAAGTAAGACCAATCTTCCCTCCCTAGCTCCTTGGCAGGGTAGCGTCATAAAAACTGTGTCCACAGTGCTCGGTGATTCAGTACTATTATTTATATTTGGCATTATCTCTTCACTTTTTTCCTCCTTTTTTTTGTTTAATTTATTATCTTTTGCAGTATTTTCTTCTATAGTGCGCCCGTTCTCCTTATTTACCGAGTGTACAACTGCCTCGGTTACTATCCTGGTTGGCTGCTCTGTTTCTGAGTCAGTCTCCGTATCATCTTTATTTACCTGAGTCTTTGTTTCTGTGTCTTTATTATACTTGTATTTGTTCTCTTTTTTATGCCAATCTAATTTTCTGTTAATTTGCGGGACCCCAGTTATTGGCGATAACTGGGCCGAATTTCGTTTCCCTGAGCATATGTCCGATTTGTGTTGCTATGGGCCTCTACTGGTCTGTTAGCTAGGTCCCTGCCGTTGTTGCTATTTCGCACCTGTTGGTAGATCCCTGTTCCTACTGTCTGAGTTTGTCTGATATTGCTTCTGCAGTCCCGTGCAAAATGTCCTTGTTGCTGACATTTAAAACAGGTTGGGCGTGTACCATTGTTTCTGTTTGCCCCTCTGTTCATGTTTTGTCCCGTCGCTATTTGTGGGCCTCCACGGAATTCTGTGTTTGTTATCCTCCAATTGTTTTCTGCCGTCCTTCTGTCCAATTGATTTTGGTTTGGTATGTTTCTTCTTGGTTCGCAGAAAGGGGTTTCCTTGTGACCGTTTATCTTACACAATCGGCAGTATAGGGAGCCTAATCTCTTTCTGCAGTTTTCCACATCGTGCCCGCTGTTTCCACAGAACGTACAGCTCACGATATTCCTGCACAGTGGCCCCATTTCATGGCCACAGCTCATACAGTATGGTGTGTTTAGCCGCTTTTTGCAGCTATTCCATTCATGTCCCATCTTGTTACAAAAACTACAAGGGACTACTGAATCAATTACGTTGATGCTGTGCGTTGGTTCGCCAATTAATTCCTCTGCATTTTCGACTACCTCTATTAAGTTTGTGAGCTCTTCCTCTTCCTGTCCCACAAATCGAGCTTTGAGAGCATGGTCTTTCAACCCCTTGATGAAACTTCTCACTGCTATCCGTTTGAAGTCCTTCAGCATGGTTTCCCGGCCAGGTCCCACCGGCCATTCGTTCTCTATTGTTGTTTTTGCCTCATCAAATAGGCTATCCAGGCGTTCTCCAAATTTGCATGCTGACTCTCTGATGCTCTGTTTGCAACCCAAGATCAGCTCCCTTATCTTATCCAGACTTTTATTTTTTAGATAAAACTTCTTGATGGTGTTACAGTATGCGTCCACTGAACCAAAAGTCATCTGGGATATTTTTGAGTATGCACCCCCCAGCAGTCGCAATTTCAGGCACTGTATCACATCTTGTGTTAGGACGTTATTTGCCCCTGTGAGTACATCTCTTTCTACCATCTTGCATCCTTGTATGTACCTGCATACTTCTGATGGTAAGTCAGGTCCATCGGTCCCGAAGAATGATGGGACTGTGTTGTTAACTATCTTAATAATCTCGGATAGCGACGTCATTCTGATCGTTTCGATTTCTGCTCTCTCAATAGTATGGTTTTGCCGGGGTGATGGTGATCGTCTTTCCAAAATTTCTTGGGCCACCGGGATCAGTCTATTGAATTCCTCCGTTATTCTGCTGTCAACTTCTTCGGTGTCTTCCAATTCACCGAATCTCAGGGTGTATTCGCTTAACTCCTTTAATTTCCTGGCTTTTGTTTCCGCGGAGTACCCCCTGCTACCCGCTTTCCTTGCGTTGTTTATTAGGGTTTTTACTTTTTCCAACAGCGTCAAGGCAGGTGTTTCTTTCTCGTGTGATATGACTATTGTTGGTAGTCCTACTTCGTTTAGTTCTTCGTGCAGTGAAGGATTTGGTGAACTAGCTCTGTGAATTGTATCCAACTCTCTTCTTGCGTTTTCCAATGCTGTTTGTAGCCTTTGGATAGTGTCGTCTTGTGTCTCTATCAACTGCTGTTGTTTCAATTGTTTTTTAAAGTTTGCCTCACTAAGTCCTTTCCCTTGCAATTGTTTCTCTAATTCCGTATTTTCCTTCACTACGTCCTCTAATAAATTGTCTGTATATTCTATTTGTCCTCTTAGCTTCTCGCAATGGCCCTTTAGAAATGTTTTTGTTTCTTCTAGTTCTTCGATCTTCTTTATAAACTCCTGTGATCTATCTTTACTTAACTCACTTATTAATTGTAGGACATAGCTTACTTCTTCTAATTTTGTCAGTCTTTGGTATCTTATTGTTTCCCTATAGTTGTCCAGGAATGTTTTGTCTGCTTCTAAACCCTTAAGTTCTGTCCACGCAAGAACTTGTAGACTGTCCACTGAATAATTATACTTATCTATCCGTTTTATTAAGTCGTCTGTCTGTGTCTGTGGATTGGCCATTAAAGCTGTCTTCTACTTACCCATATTCCGCTGGTTATTATCCTCATAGTGGTCTGTGGTTTAGGCTTATTTTCACTTTATATTATTATTATTATTATTTTATATTATGTGTTGTTCGCAAGCGCGCAGAATTTTTACAATCAAAGTAATTCTCCTTTTTGCCTTGATCCGCTTTAGCGATTAGTCCTGCAACGACAATACAAGGTAGCTAGAATTTAGACTTTTATGTATTTGTCCTGTGCAGTTCTACACCGTCGAATGTAGGATGCAACAATACAAGGTAGCTAGAATTTAGACTTTTATGTATTGTTGGTTTTGCTACACTGGACAGTTTTTTCTTGAGCAAGATCAACACAAGGATTATTTTATTTGATGTAATTATTAACGCGGCTACCGGCTGCGCCAAATGTTATGTTTTATTTTGTAACTTTTTTCAGAATTAAAAACACAAGAGACTATTATGATTTTAGTTATTACTTTAATTTTATTTACTTTTTAATTTTTATTACTTAGTCTAATTTTATTATTTTACTAGCTGACCCGGCAAACTTCGTTTTGCTCAAAATAGTAAAATATTTATGAAAAATAAAATCAAGTATTAATTACATTGAATTGTACTCGTTTTATTGAACTTTTTTTTAAAAAAATATAACAATTATTTCAATTTAAGGCTGCATGATACACAACATTTTTTGTTTTCTGCTCCGGAGCGTAAATAAAGAGTGAGGATGCTTTCCCCACTCGGGAACACGCCACATATAGCTGGCCATGTGAAAAGCATGGCATTTCCAAATTTATGCCGCACACTTCCAGCGTCTGCCCTTGTGACTTGTTTATGGTCATCGCAAATGCAAGTTTCACTGGGAACTGAATACGTTTGAACTGGAACGGCAAATCGGTTGAATTCAAGGGAATTCGCGGTATTAGGCATTCTTCTCCCTTGAATGGCCCTTTCAAAATCCTTGCCACTATCACATTATTCATTAGCTTCGTCACAATCAGTCGGGTTCCATTGCACAGTTTCGGGGTATGAAGATTTCGTAGCATAATGATAACAGATCCAACTTTAATACGGAAATTATGAGGCGGCATGCCAGGTAAATCCAAAGAGTTTAGAAATTCCACTGGATAATTGATGACATCGTCTGCATTTTCAACGCGATCGATCGATTTGTATGAACGCAATTCTCCCGGAATTTGATTTTGAATCGTCCAATTCAAGTCATTAACATCAATATTTTTCGCAGCTAAAATTGCGCGTGCACTCAACCAATCGTAGTTACGATAATTTTGACCAATGTTAGGATATACATTAGTGATTAGTTCATCTTTAGTTGAAGTGAATTGGCAAATGGAAGGTGGAATCGATATTAAACCACTTGAAGTATCTACTGGAATCTGTCCATTTCCGATTCTCAGAAGTTCTTTTGAGAAAACTTCTGCGTTTCTATCCTGTTGCAGGAACACTCGCATATTCATACTTAATTGAATGATTTTCACGTATCGCCACAAATACGATGACTTCAGACATGCATTCAATTCATCCGCCGCTGTTGATTTCGGAATCACGGGAAGTGTTTGTCGAAAGTCGCCCGCCAACAGTATCATCACGCCACCAAAGAGAGGATTATTGTTGCGCAAATCTTTCAATGTTCGATCGAGTGCTTCTAATGATCGTTTATTCGCCATCGTGCACTCATCCCATATTATCAGTTTACAATTTTTCAACACTTTTGCCATGGCTGATTGCTTTGAAATGTTGCAAACGGGATTTTCGTTGATCTGCAGGTTTAACGGAAGCTTCAGTGCTGAATGTGCCGTTCTTCCACCTTCCAACAGTGTTGCAGCAATTCCGGTAGAAGCGAGAGCTAACGCAATGCCACTTTGAGCACGTATTGCTGCTAATATCAATGATATCAAGAACGTTTTCCCAGTTCCGCCGGGCGCATCAAGGAAAAATAGTCCACCGTTTCCATCATCAACAGCCTTCATTAGTTTATCATACGCACCCTTTTGCTGTTCATTCAATAGTGGAACATTTATTTGTACTTGTTCTTGCAAAGTTGTCGTGTTGTAAGCACGCTCGCGTTCCAATTCACGATTCAATACATTTATAGTTTGACGACTTGGCGCTGGCATATTAATTTGAATCAATAGTTTGCCACTCATAAGCAAACACAAATCTTCAATCAGCACTAACGCTTCATTGTAGATGTCATCGTTCATTTGCAAATCGAAATTCCCTGTCGCAATTCGAAGGCGATGTAAAATGTCTTCTGCGATGTCATCTTTGTACGTATTCCATAACTGACGTGTGTTTGAAGGCTGACATGTCGAAATGATCATAGCGAAAAGTGTACGGACTGCATTGGCTGGCGAAGAAGCTATTGCATCGTCTAGCGTTTGATTCCAATGATTGTCATTTTCAAGTAATTGTAACTGCTGACATGCTTCTCTAAAAGTTGCACACACCGTACCATCCACAGTCCGCAGTGACTCAAATGAAGTTGAACCGCGCACATTAACCAAAAGTAACCGAAGGTAGAAGCAATCGTCGTTATTTGGATGGATTGTAAAAATTCGTCCCAATGCATCAGTTGAAAACACACCTTGATATCCATCTACTTGTTGGCCTTGCTTTCTGCGTAACCATTTCTTCGACGATGCATTCCATGTGTAATATCGAGGCATCTCCGAGTAAAGCAATGTTCTAGCAAACTGATCACTGGCGCAAGTTGAAAAGAAACTCGTTAATGTTGTTGCTGGTGGTCTCTCCACTCGCTGTGCTGCGTTCTCTGCGTTGAAATACACTCTTTGGCCATTCTCCAAATGAACTGCCAGATGCACAACAGTCGGATGACGTTCATGAATTGCAAATGAAAATATTCTCCAGAATGCTTCGTTGCAGTTTACATATCGGCCCATTTGAAACTTGCTGATTTCATCTCGTTCAACGCCAATAACCGCCATATCGCTTCCTTTGGTAACGTATTTGCAAACATACTTAATCGATTTTACCGAACTACAATACTCAACATTTATATGTGTTTTAAATGCCTTAGATAATATTGGCGAATATGGCACGATCCATGTGTTGTCAACCATAATATTCACTCCCTTCAATTTAGTGATGAATGTTCTGCCATTGTCATCTGGTGAGCGACGCCGATAGAGTGGATAACCATCGTTTCCCGTCTGAGTTTCCGATATAAAGGCACGTGGATAGCGTTTTGTGCATTTATTATCGGACATACAAACCGATGTTGGATTGTGTTGTCCGCATGGTCCGTGGAGCATATTGGTCTTTACCACTTCGTGCAACTCTGGATCTATCTCAGGATCAGGAATTTCGGCGGAAATGATGTCATCAATTTGGTCTGGTGTAATTTTTTCCAGCATCCAAAGAAGAATGTGTGCGTGCGGCAAACCTCTTTTCTGCCACTCAACTGAATACATCCAGCATCGAACAGCACCGTATACACGTTGTTTCGTAATAAAGTCCATCAAACATTTAAGTTTTTGTTTGAACACTCGTGCTGTTACGTCGTGACGATCGCTTGGTGATTGACCGGGATGTAACAACTGTGTAATCTCTGGCCATTTTGGATTGCAAGTGAACGTCACAAACAAATCCGGCCGTCCATAATTGCGCACATAAGTCATCGCATCCTGGGAGTACTCGTGCATGTGTCTCGGACTGCCAATGTATGTCGATGGCGAAATTGTGAGTCGACCAACATCTGTAATATCTGCATCGCTATTGACCGCATCTCGCAAGTGAATATATTCTTCAGATCGCAACTTAGCCTGATTGAATCTAATATAATTGAGTCGTTCTGTTTCAACCTTAACGTACATATCAACTGCATATTGTTGAAACAATCGTCGATATCTCAGTAAGTGGTTGTCGACGTTTTGGCGAATCATCATTCGATATGCATAAAAGTTCATTGAACTGACCTTTTTATTTGTCTCGACCCCTAAAAATTTTCAATTTATGAAGTGACAATCAAAAGTGTTTTTTTTTTATACTAACCATTGGCCGGATTTATCATGTTGTATCTGATGTGATATCCGTCTTCACCATGGCAGAACATAAGCGGATATTGCAGTGGGTCATACGATCGATGTGTCTCACTTATTCGCTGTAGTGCGTTTCCAGTTCGGCGTTTGATGACTATATCACGCGATTCCAAATTTTCACCAACAACAACAATTGATATTTCACGAACTGTAGGTGCATTGTATTGTCGTTCATGAGTTCCTGCTGGTCGTTTGTCTGCTTTTATGACAATGCTGTGATCATCGGATGGCATCTGTTCCAACGAAGTCTTAAACAATTTGATGAGCTCATTGTGTTCATGTGACATTTGCTGCAATTGCTGAACTATTTCTCTTTTCGTTGTATTAAAGATAGCACAACGCCGATTTACTTCATCATTTGAATCTCCAAGAAAGTATATTTGGAGGTATTTGTGTTCTTGATCATGATGCGGCAACAGTGATCCAGCAAGATGAAAAATTTGTCCATGAATCTGTATATGTAATTAGATACAAACTATGTAATTTTTGTCTTTTGTTGGCAAGATAAGTGTTAGTTTGTGTTATATCGTGATGTATTGTGTGTGGAGTGTAGTGTATATTGTTGTGTTAGTGCTTGTTTGTTAGCATTCATCGCTGATGTTGGTTAAACTACCTTGAATGTTGGATTGTAATTTCCTTCATTTACAATTTCACCACCAAACGACGTCATTTGAAAGCAATCGTTGTACATCTTGATGTTTTGCAAGAAATGGTTCGAATTTGGAGATTCAACTCAGGCAATTTCACCTTGCCGCCCGCGCAACATAATCCAGGCGGTTCTTTCTCAAATTTAACTGCATTACAATGCAGACAAACGACTGACATCTGACCGAATTGAACTGATGCGTGCGCACTGTATTGAATGTTTGGCTCATATCGAAAAGCTGCACGTTCAATGTTCACCTGAATAACTTGTTGTTGCAGACGTTGTCGTTCAATAGTTAAACGTTGTGATCTTGCTTCATCACTTTGCCGAGCGCGAACTTCTCTTCTTCTCAATCGTTGTTGTTCATTATAAGCTCCGTTGATCTCTTCTGACTGCCGCGCACGATTTTCAATCATCCTTGTTCGAGCTGATTCCCTCTCAATACCACGTTCCTCTTCCGTTCGACGTGCTACGTGATTTCGTTGTCGCCTTGCAGTCTGAGAAAGCCGACCAATGTTACCATGAACTCTTCTTGGCATCGTAACAAATATGGAACTGTAAATGATCATCACTTTGTATAAATCGAACACAATTTTTTTTAGTAATCAATAACTTACCTTTGAAATAGTCTAAATAAAGAAATGAAACGAACGAAAAATATACAATTGAAATTTCAAAAACTTGATTAATAAAATAAAAACAACTTCGGTTCTCTAAGGTTTTTAAATGAATGAAATTTATTCCAAATTTTTTTTTTTTTTTTTATTGATATCCCTTTTTACAAATTAGTTCGTACAGCAAATAGCAAAAATCACTCGAGTTGTCAATAAAAATTGACACAAATATCGGAAAGCTCAAATTATCAAATATGAAAGATTAACCGTGACCGCACATTTGAAATTTGAAAAATTATACTTAACAATGTCACCCGATACTCTAATCTGAAGATTCAATTAAAATTTTATCAAAATCTGTCCATCATGTAGTAGAATATTAAAATTTTATTACTTCCAAGTTTTGCCTGATTATGCATGTTGTTAACAAAGTAACTCACACAAAGTTTGATGACTCTCATTCTAACAGTGTTCCTGATTGATTTTGCCACGCCCTCCGCCCACCGACCAAAATATTTTTTCTTCCTAAACCTTCGCGTAACAATTACGAACAAACCCGCAGAAGGAAGTATCCAATTTGGTCCAGTCGTTTTCAAGTTTTAAGATAACGAACAAACCAAGATTCATTTTTATATATATAGATAACCGTCTCAGGGACCCGTTTTTAAGGCTGGTGTTTGATCAGGTTTTTGTTTATAAAAATATATTAAGCCTTCACAGGGACCCGCTTTTTAAGGCTGGTGTTTGATCAGGTTTTTGTTATGTGTGTTATGTGTTAAGAATTGACTCGACTGACTAGACTTGACTCCACTGACTACCGGTCCATACCAAATCACCTTCCGCTTTTATACCCAATTTCGCTGTCTGATTGAACGATGCTGCTGACGTTCGCTGCCGCCGGCGTGGTCATTGTTAAGTGTGCTAGTATGCAAATTCAGCATATTCTGTAGGAAAGTTACTGGCATATACATGTATGCAGCGGTATTGCATCGTCAGCATATATCTGTAGGAAAATTACTGGTAATAACTTCAGTAATGCATGCAGCGGTATTTTGCTGTCGTTGGTATTTTTGTTGGTTGAGGGAAAATAACTCAACGTCAGTATGTGTGTGCAGCGTATGTTCTGCTGTCGCTGATACTTCTGTTGGTTAGGGGAAAATGACTCATAACATCCCTCCCCCCTTACGGACAAGAAACATCCTGTCTTAGGATGTTTCGTAGCCATCCTTCTGGAATCAAGTCAAGATAGATGTGTGTATGCATCCGACTACCTTGGCGATACAGCTTTGGCAGCTCTCGGAGTAATATGTAATTATCTCCCGAGCCTCGATTGCCTGAAGGTCCGCAGTTTACCATTAGTTGGTGGCTGCTGAGTGTCTGTCGACTTGGTACGTTTGCTGCGTCTCCATGGAAAAAATATGATATTGTTGGTGAAATGTCGAGGTTGTTACTGACGTTGGGGTGATTTCCCATTTTCTAACGGAACTGCCTTTTCCGTCCATGTATGTGTTGTGCCATCGCATATAGCTTTAACTGTTGATTATGGTTGTGTGAGGTTGAAGGTTATGGCTGTCTGTCTGTTGATCGTTGGATTGGATTCTTTATTGTTGTCGGAACAGGGTTTTTCGTCCATGTATGCGTTGTGGTATTGTATATAGGTTTTGCGGTTGCGTGAGGTTGATAGATATAGGCTGCTGCTGATGATTGTTGGATTCTTCATTGTTAACGGGATGATAATTGTTGGTTGATTTTTAAAACGCTGGTTAATATTTTTAATCTTATAACTAACAATTTCTTCTTACATATACTTATATCAAAAATTTTTTTTTCTTACATGAAACTATTTGTTCTATCTATTCTAGAAGTAATTTTTCAACATATATGTATACATATATATATATATGTGTATTTTTAATTGTATGTTTTTTTTTTCTATTCAATTTAATACAAAATTGTATGTATGTATGACACACAAAATATTATAATAGTTATGCATTTACAAGTTAGTTGTATAATTATTGTGTATGTGTATTGATATTTATATATATGTACTCTTATATTAACCTTGAAATAAACTTATACAAGAAATTGAAAAATTTTTAAATTATTTGAAAACGTTGCAAAAATAAGTATTGTATATATGTGTATTGTTAATGGTGTGTTTTTTCTTATTTCCAACTTAATATAAAATTGTATGTATGTATGGCACACAAAAAATTTATAATAGTTATGCATTTACAAGTTAATTGTATAATTATTGTGTATGTGTATTGATATTTATATATATGTACTTTTATATTAACCTTGAAATAAACTTATACAAGAAATTGAAAATTTTTAAATTATTTGAAAACGTTGCAAAAATAAGTATATATATGTATGTATATATATATGTGTATTGTTAATGGTGTGTTTTTTCTTATTTCCAACTTAATATAAAATTGTATGTATGTATGACACACAAAAATTTATAATAGTTATGCATTTACAAGTTAGTTGTATAATTATTGTGTATGTGTATGGATATTTATATATATGTACTCTTATATTAACCTTGAAATAAACTTATACAAGAAATTGAAAATTTTTAAATTATTTGAAAACGTTGCAAAAATGAGTAAGAGAAAAAAAAAAAACTTCATTACATTTAGTACTACATATATCAAATTTCAACTTATTTAAACATTTTTTCCTCTCCTTTTTTTTTATATATATATATAAAAAAAAATGAGTTAAGTTTAGCTTGTATTTATCCTTGTCTTTGTGAAAGAAATTTAACACCTTTGCTGTTTTAATGATTTGAAAGTAAAATTATTCACTTGCTTATAATTTTTTTTAAATCAACAGCAAAAATGGCAGAAAATTAGGAAAGTTTAAAATTGCAAATAGTTTGTTATTTAGAAGAAAGACAAAAATAAATATTAATAGGAAATTTGTTGAAATTATTTCATAAGTTGCTTGTTCTTCTTTATTTGAAAATTAAATTTTAGTTTCTTGTACTTGAAATTTTTATTCATTGTTCATTATTCATTTTAGCTTAAAAGCTTACATTCAAACATAGATTAATTCGTGCTTTTTATTATTATTGTTAGTATTACTGAAATACCATGCATGTATGTATGTTTGGCTTTTATTTTTGTTTCAAATGTCAATGCCAAACTTATTTGTATTCTCACACACATACATGCATGTGTATATCTGTTTATTCAGTTGAACCCGGCTGTGAAATAGTCTGGCAGAATTTTGCTGTGTAATCATATTTCACAGTCAAGTACTCAACTAAAGTCATGCAAAAAAAATGTAGAGACCATCAAAACTGTATTTCGTCTCAGTTTGGATACATTGCATTCATTTTTTACCCTGTAGTTGTAGTTTATTTATGTTTCTAATAATGTGCATTAAACTGCAGGGTTTTGTTTTTATTATTCAAACATCTACAGACGCAAGCATGTGCAAACATTAAAAAATTTTGCAATTGCTTTCTGTTTCTACTGCTATGCAGTCATTAATTTTCTTAAAAATTTACAAATGTAGATGTGAATACTTTTTCTTTAACTAAATTCGTTTAAATTTAATTAAAATTAAGTGCGTGTTTTGTAAAAACTTTATACAAATACAAAATGATAAGTATACTTCAACACAAAAAGGAATTTTCACCAGCTACAAATCAACAAACACCAGCAGCCGGTCGTCTAGAAGTAAAAAAAAATGTCCAATAAAAAAAAACGCAGTAATACAGGTAATTTGAATGTCTGCATTAACTTGTTCCTCTAAATTATATCGGTCTTTTCTTTCTTTTTTTAAATTTGTTATTAAATTAATCTTTCCGATATGTTTCATTAAATTGGTGTAGAATCTGTTGAACTTCGTGCTAAAAACTAGTGTGTATTTGACTACAGGTTCTGCTGTTAAATTATGCTGTTTATGTGGTTGCTGTTTTTAATTTTTGGTTTCTCTCGGTTTCCTTTAAATTTGGTGTTTCGTTTTGATTTATACTTTTAAATATTTTAATTTCAACATATTGTTCTTTGTCTTTTAAAGTTTTTCTTGAATTTATTTACTGCTTTTTCCTATAAAAATCCTCAGTGTTATTGTCTAACAAAATGATCTTTTAAAAACTTTCATTGCTCGCAAAATTTCTAGAATTTAAATATTATTAAAAAAATTTTATACGTCTCTTATTTATTCTTATTTTAATACGTTTTCGTAAATCTGTTGCGGCATCTAACTAATCTGTCTGCTTAATTTTATTTTTAGAATAGTATCCGTTGGCCGATTAGAAGGTGATACCGTGTAAGTAGCGTTCCATCCTTTTTTAACCTTTCCCTTTTACTAATTATTTTGCTTCTTTCAGATCCTTGACGTCAACCTGTAAAAGTAATTGGAAATTACAAATGAGGAATAAATAAAAAAAAAGTTCCCTACGACATGTTAAGTTCCGTTATTCCTTATATTAGACCTGTATAAATATGTATTTCTTTTTCTATTTCAGCCATTGAAGACCTTAAGACCATGAGAGGCATGGTATTACAACACTGCTCCAGTGTCGATTTTGTGGTGAGTTTTTCCTTCTTCTCTTTTTCCAATTCATTTCCGTCATAATGTTGGTTTTTAGACGTCTTATTCTTTCCTCCTGTTTTGCCAATGACAATGTGTGTTGTTGTGTTCCTCCATACTGCGTGTAGTGGTTGAATTTTGAAAATCTCGACTGGATCTCCTTCCTCCATGGGATATCTTTCTCGGTTGCGTTCAGTATGGGTACTGCTGTGCCTCCATTTTTAATGTTGACCACAGTATTTCCAACATAAACTCCAGGGGAAATCTCCTGTTTTTGTACAACCACAGTTTTATCTCTCGAAATGATATTAACCGGCACTTTAGTAACTGCTCCCGTATCTACAAGTAAGACCAATCTGGCATATACATGTATGCAGCGGTATTGCATCGTCAGCATATATCTGTAGGAAAATTACTGGTAATAACTTCAGTAATGCATGCAGCGGTATTTTGCTGTCGTTGGTATTTTTGTTGCTTGAGGGAAAATAACTCAACGTCAGTATGTGTGTGCAGCGTATGTTCTGCTGTCGCTGATACTTCTGTTGGTTAGGGGAAAATGACTCATAACATCCCTCCCCCCTTACGGACAAGAAACATCCTGTCTTAGGATGTTTCGTAGCCATCCTTCTGGAATCAAGTCAAGATAGATGTGTGTATGCATCCGACTACCTTGGCGATACAGCTTTGGCAGCTCTCGGAGTAATATGTAATTATCTCCCGAGCCTCGATTGCCTGAAGGTCCGCAGTTTACCATTAGTTGGTGGCTGCTGAGTGTCTGTCGACTTGGTACGTTTGCTGCGTCTCCAAGGAAAAAATATGATATTGTTGGTGAAATGTCGAGGTTGTTACTGACGTTGGGGTGATTTCCCATTTTCTAACGGAACTGCCTTTTCCGTCCATGTATGTGTTGTGCCATCGCATATAGCTTTAACTGTTGATTATGGTTGCGTGAGGTTGAAGGTTATGGCTGTCTGTCTGTTGATCGTTGGATTGGATTCTTTATTGTTGTCGGAACTGGGTTTTTCGTCCATGTATGCGTTGTGGTATTGTATATAGGTTTTGCGTTTGCGTGAGGTTGATAGATATAGGCTGCTGCTGATGAATGTTGGATTCTTCATTGTTAACGGGATGATGATTGTTGGTTGATTTTTAAAACGCTGGTTAATATTTTTAATCTTATAACTAACAATTTCTTCTTACATATACTTATATCAAAAATTTTTTTTTCTTACATGAAACTATTTGTTCTATCTATTCTAGAAGTAATTTTTCAACATATATGTATATATATATATATATGTGTATTTTTAATTGTATGTTTTTTTTTTCTATTCAACTTAATACAAAATTGTATGTATGTATGACACACAAAATATTATAATAGTTATGCATTTACAAGTTAGTTGTATAATTATTGTTTATGTGTATTGATATTTATATATATGTACTCTTATATTAACCTTGAAATAAACTTATACAAGAAATTGAAAAATTTTTAAATTATTTGAAAACGTTGCAAAAATGAGTAAGAGAAAAAAAAAAAACTTCATTACATTTAGTACTACATATATCAAATTTCAACTTATTTAAACATTTTTTCCTCTCCTTTTTTTTTTTTTTTATATATATATAAAAAAAATGAGTTTAGTTTAGCTTGTATTTATCCTTGTCTTTGTGAAAGAAATTTAACCCCTTTGCTGTTTTAATGATTTGAAAGAAAAATTATTCACTTGCTTATAATTTTTTTTTAAATCAACAGCAAAAATGGCAGAAAATTAGGAAAGTTTAAAATTGCAAATAGTTTGTTATTTAGAAGAAAGACAAAAATAAATATTAATAGGAAATTTGTTGAAATTATTTCATAAGTTGCTTGTTCTTCTTTATTTGAAAATTAAATTTTAGTTTCTGTACTTGAAATTTTTATTCATTGTTCATTGTTCATTATTCATTTTAGCTTAAAAGCTTACATTCAAACATAGATTAATTTGTGCTTTTTATTATTATTGTTAGTATTACTAAAATACCATGCATGTATGTATGTTTGGCTTTTATTTTTGTTTCAAATGCCAATGCCAAACTTATTTGTATTCTCACACACATACATGCATGTGTATATCTGTTTATTCAGTTGTACCCGGCTGTGAAATAGTCTGGCAGAATTTTGCTGTGTAATCACATTTCACAGTCAAGTACTCAACTAAAGTCATGCAAAAAAAAATTAAGAAAAAAAAATTGTTTCAGTTTGGATATATTGCATTCATTTTTACCCTGTAATTGTAAGCATGTGCAAACATTTAAAATGCTTGCAATTGATTTATTTATGTTTCTATTAATGTGCATAAAACTGCAGGGTTTTATTTTGTTTTTATTACTATTATTTTGTTTCTATTATTCAAACATCTACCGACGCAAGCATGTGCAAACATTAAAAAATTTTGCAATTGCTTTCTGTTTCTACTGCTATGCAGTCATTAATTTTGTGACAAAAAGTTCTAAATAAATTGAAAAACAAAACAAAATCCACGGTTACCTAATTTTCCTTTATAGAAAAATTGAAAACCCAAAAAAAAAATACATAGAAGTGTCCGAGTGTATTGAGAAACTGGAATACCAATAACCCAACAGAATTAACCAAACATACTCATGCAGAAAAAAAAACGTAAGTAAATTAACGTTTTGTTTTTATTTTAACGGAATTTTATTCAATTTAAATTGCATTTATTTGTATTTTGTAAAGTCTAAAGACTGCTCTGGAAAATTGTATCCGTGGTTTCTTGTATATTACTATTCTTGTTAATTAAAAAAAATTGTGTGTTCTTTGTTGTTCATACAAAAAGTTACTAAGTTGTTTAAAATAAAAACAATTCAAAATCAAATTAATCATATTGTTTAAAATAAAAACAATTTCAAATCAAATTAATTATATTGAAAGTAAAAAAACAAAATTAGCTGCATATTTCATACATTAAATGCTAAGATTCCAAGAAACCATACATTTTTATAAAATGATATTAAAAATATTCAGTTTTTCTTTCTTAAAAAAAAACTTATCAGAGTAAGATAAATTGTTTAAGAAACGAAGGAAACAAAACAAAAGCGCATGGCAAATTCCACCAAAACAATAAGAACTCTGAAATAAATTCCGAAAAATTTTAAAACATAAAAAAAAATCATCAATAAATAATCAACAACATCCACAACGACACCGCCATCTCTAACCCTGCGATGAAAACAGGTAAGTTGGGTGTCTGCCCAAATCTTTCATTTTACTTTCTCTTGGTTTCCTTTAAGTTTGGTGTTTCGTTTTGATTTATACTTTTAAATATTTTAATTTCAAAATATTGTTCTTTTTCTTTTTAAAGTTTTTCTTTAATTTATTTACTGCTTTTTCCTATAAAAATCCTCAGTGTTATTGTCCAACAAAATAATTTTATTTTGGTTCAATTTCGAAATATTGTTCTCTTTCTTTTTATCGTTTTTCTTGAATTTATCTACTGCTTTTTCCTATAATATTTTATTAAAGGAGTTATTAGTACTTTAATTTCAAAATATTGTTCTTTTTCCTTTTTATAGTTTTTCTTTAATTTATTTACCGCTTTTTCCTATAAAAATTTTCAATGTTATTGTCCAACAAAATAATGTTATTTTGTTTTGATTTATACTTTTAAATATTTTAATTTCAACATATTGTTCTTTGTCTGTTGCTGCTTCTAACTAATCTGTCTGCTTAATTTTATTTTTAGAAAAATATCCGTTGGTCGATTAGAAGGTGATACCGGGTTAGTAGCGTTCCATCCTTTTTTAACCTTTTCCTTTTACTAATTATTTTGCTTCTTTCAGATCCTTGACGTCGACATGGGTCCCCGGTTCCTCAAGTTGGAACCATCTTGACGCAATTTTTTCATTGTCCCTTTAAGGTATGTTCCATTGTTTCTTACTATAGTCCTGTATAAATATGTATTTCTTCTATATTTCAGCCATTGAAGACCCTAAATATCAATACCGTCGATATTGCGGTGAGTTTTTCCTTCTTCTCTTTTTCCAATTCATTTCCGTCATAATGTTGGTTTTTAGACGCCTTATTCTTTCCTCCTGTTTTGCCAATGACAATGTGTGTTGTTGTGTTCCTCCATACTGCGTGTAGTGGTTGAATTTTGAAAATCTCGACTGGATCTCCTTCCTCCATGGGATATCTTTCTCGGTTGCGTTCAGTATGGGTACTGCTGTGCCTCCATGTTTAATGTTGACCACAGTATTTCCAACATAAACTCCAGGGGAAATCTCCTGTTTTTGTACAACCACATTTTTATCTCTCGAAATGATATTAACCGGCACTTTAGTAACTGCTCCCGTATCTACAAGTAAGACCAATCTCCCCTCCCTAGCTCCTTGGCAGGGTAGCGTCATAAAAACTGTGTCCACATTGCTCGGTGATTCAGTACTATTATTTATATTTGCCATCATCTCTTCACTTTGTTTCTCTTCATATTTATGTTTTAATACTTTGTCTTTTTCTGCTTTCACTTCCAAAGTTTGCCCGTTCTCTTGATTTGCCTGTTTATGCACAACCACAGTTTTATCTCTCGAAATGATATTAAGCGGCACTTTATTAACTGCTCCCGTATCTACAAGTAAGACCAATTTTCGCTCCCTAGCTCCTTGGCAGGGTAGCGTAATAAAAACTGTGTCCACATTGCCCGGTGATTCAGTACTATTATTTATATTTTGCATTATCTCTTCTATTTGTTTTTCTTCACATCGAAGTTTTAATCCATTGTCTTTTTTCTTTTTTCCTCCTAAAATGTACCCGTTCTCTTGATTAGCAGAGTGTACAACTGCCTTGGTTACTATCTCGGTTGGGTGCTCTGTTTCAGAGTCAGCTTCTGTATCATCTTTATTTACCCGACTCTTTGTTTCTGTTTCTTTATTATACTTGTATTTGTTCTCTTTTTTATGCCAATCTAATTTTCTGTTAATTTGCCGGACCCCAGTTATTGGCGATAACTGGGCCGAATTTCGTTTCCCTGAGCATTTGTCCAAATTGTGTTGCTATGGGCCTCTACGGCATAGTTAGCTAGGTCCCTGCCGTTGTTGCTATTTCGTGCCTGTTGGTAGATCCCTGCACCCATTGCTTCAGTCTGTCTAACAGTACTTCTGCAGTCCCGTGCAAAATGTCCTTGTTGCTGACATTTAAAGCAGGTTGGGAGTGTACCATTGTTTCTGTTTGCCCCTCTGTTCGTATTTTGTCCCATCGCCATTTGTGGGCCTCCACGGAATTCTGTGTTTGTTATCCTCCTATTGTTTTCTGCCGTCCTTCTATCCAATTGATTTTGGTTTGGTATGTTTCTTCTTGGTTCGCAGAAAGGGGTTTCCTTGTGACCGTTTATCTTACACAATCGGCAGTATAGGGAGCCTAATCTCTTTCTGCAGTTTTCCATATCGTGCCCGCTTTTTCCACAGAACGTACAGCTCACGATATTCCTGCACAGTGGCCCTATTTCATGGCCGTATTTTCCACAGCTCATACAGTATGGTGTGTTTAGCCGCTTTTTGCAGCTATTCCATTCATGCCCCATCCTGTTGCAAAAACTACAGGGGACTTCTGAATCTATTACGTTGATGCTGTGCGTTGGTTCGCCAAACAATTCCTCTGCATTTTCGACTACCTCTATTAAGTTTGTGAGCTCTTCCTCTTCCTGTCCCACAAATCGAGCCTTGAGTGCATGGTCTTTCAAACCCTTGATAAAGCTCCTTACCGCTATCCGTTTGAAGTCTTTCAGCATGGTTTCCCGGCCAGGTCCCACCGGCCATTCGCTCTCTATAGTTGTTTTTGCCTCATTCAATAGGTTATCCAGGCGTTCTCCAAATTTGCATGCTGATTCTCTGATGCTCTGTTTGCAACCCAATATTAGTTCCCTTATTTTATCTAAGCTCTTGCTTTTAGATAATACTTCTTGAGCGCATTACATAACGCGTCCACGGAACTGAAATTCATCTGGGAAATTCTTGAGTAGGCGCCCCCTAGGAGTCTCAATTTCAGGCATTGTATTACATATTGTGTTAGGACGTTATTTGCACCTGTGAGTACTTCTCTTTCTACCATCTTGCATCCTTGTATGTACCTGAATACTTCTGATGGTAAGTCAGGCCCATCGGTCCCGAAAAATGATGGGACCGTGTTGTTAACGATCTTAATAATCTCATACAGCGAAGGCATTTTGATCCTTTCAATTTCCGCTCTCTCAGTAGTATGGTTTTGCTGGGGTGACGGTGATCGTCTTTCTATGTTCCCCTGGTAATCATCTTGATAGTGGGCTGTGTCCAAGCAAGAACTTGTAGACTGTCCATTTAATAACTATACTTGTCGTTCTATTAATTTGTCTGTCTGCGTCTGCGGGTTGTCCATTAAAACTGTCTTCTACTTACCCATGTTCCGCTGGTTATTATCTTCATAGTGGTCGGTGGTTTAGGCTTATTTTCACTTTATATTATTATTTTTTTATTTTATGTTTTGTTCGCAACCGCGCAGAATTTTTACAATCAAAGTAATTCTCCTTTTTGCCTTGATCCGCTTTAGCGATTAGTCCTGCAAGGACAATACAAGGTAGCTAGAATTTAGACTTTTATGTATTTGTCCTGTGCAGTTCTACACCGTCGAATGTAGGATGCAACAATACAAGGTAGCTAGAATTTAGACTTTTCTGTATTGTTGGTTTTGCTACACCGGACAGTTTTTTCTTGAGCAAGATCAACACAAGGATTATTATATTTCTTTGATGTTATTATTTACGCGGCTACCGGCTGCGCCAAAATGTTACAATTTATTTTGTAACTTTTTTCAGAATTAAAAACACAAGACACTATTATGATTTTAGTTATTACTTTAATTTTATTTACTTTTAATTTTTATTACTTAGTCTAATTTTATTATATTACTAGCTGATCCCGGTGTTCTTCGCTACCCCCCTCGTTATAAAATAAAATTAAAAGTATTTATATATCCTATTGCGACGATCGGTCCAGTAGTTAAGAATATATTACGATTTTTAATTTTCCTAAAAAGGAGCGTGGTCCCATCCACTTTTCTCCAAATTATGCCAATACCATATGTACCAAATATCATCGACGTAGCTCAAAAATGCCCAAAATATGGCGATTTAAATTTTTGGGTTATATTTGTGGTGCCACGCCTCTTTGTCCAATCCCGCCTATATTTGCAGCAGCACTAAAAAATGCACACCGAACCGACGTACCAAATTTTGTTCAAATACCGTTATCAGGAGCAGAAATAATAGATTTTTAATTTGTGGTTTGTATGAGAGGTATCACGCCCCTTTGTCCAATCCCGCCTATATTTGCAGCAGCACTTAAGAAATGCACACCAAACCGACGTACCAGATTTTGTTCAAATACCGTTATCAGGAGCAGAATTAATAGATTTTTAATTCGTGGTTTGTATGAGAGGTACCACGCCCCTTTGTCCAATCCTGCCCATATTTGCAGCAGCACTTAAAAAATGCTCACCAAACCGACGTACCAAATTTTGTTCAAATACCGTTATCAGGAGCAGAAATAATAGATTTTTAATATGTGGTTTGTATGGGAGGTATCACGCCCCTTTGTCCAATCCCGCCTATATTTGCAGCAGCACTTAAGAAATGCACACTTAACCGACGTACCAGATTTTGTTCAAATACCGTTATCAGGAGCAGAATTAATAGATTTTTAATTCGTGGTTTGTATGAGAGGTACCACGCCCTTTTGTCCAATCCTGCCTATATTTGCAGCAGCACTTAAAAAATGCTCACCAAACCGACGTACCAAATTTTGTTCAAATACCGTTATCAGGAGCAGAAATAATAGATTTTTAATTTGTGGTTTATATGAGAGGTACCACGCCCCTTTGTCCAATCCCGCCCATATTTGCAGCAGCACTTAAGAAATGCACACCAAACCGACGTACAAAATTTTGTTCACATACCGTTATCAGGAGCAGAAATAATAGATTTTTAATATGTGGTTTGTATAAGAGGTACCACGCCCCTTTGTCCAATCCCGCCCATATTTGCAGCAGCACTTAAGAAATGCACACCAAGCCGACATACCAAATTTTGTTCAAATACCGTTATCAGGAGCAGAAATAATAGATTTTTAATATGTGGTTTGTATGAGAGGTACCACGCCCCTTTGTCCAATCCCGCCCATATTTGCAGCAGCACTTAAGAAATGCACACCAAGCCGACATACCAAATTTTGTTCAAATACCGTTATCAGGAGCAGCAATAATAGATTTTTAATTTGTGGTTTGTATGAGAGGTACCACGCCCCTTTGTCCAATCCTGCCCATATTTGCAGCAGCACTTAAAAAATGCTCACCAAACCGACGTACCAAATTTTGTTCAAATACCGTTATCAGGAGCAGAAATAATAGATTTTTAATTTGTGGTTTATATGAGAGGTACCACGCCCCTTTGTCCAATCCCGCCCATATTTGCAGCAGCACTTAAGAAATGCACACCAAACCGACGTACAAAATTTTGTTCACATACCGTTATCAGGAGCAGAAATAATAGATTTTTAATATGTGGTTTGTATGAGAGGTACCACGCCCCTTTGTCCAATCCCGCCCATATTTGCAGCAGCACTTAAGAAATGCACACCAAGCCGACATACCAAATTTTGTTCAAATACCGTTATCAGGAGCAGCAATAATAGATTTTTAATTTGTGGTTTGTATGAGAGGTACCACGCCCCTTTGTCCAATTGGACCGAATTGTAAATCTAAACCACCCGGGGCGCCACCCAAACGCATACAAAAAAATTTATGGAAATCGGTCCAGCCGTTTAGGAGGAGTTCAGTTACTAACACACTTTCAGAAGAATTATATATATAAAGATAACCATCTCAGGGACCCGCTTTTAAGGCTGGTGTTTGATCAGGTTTTTGTTTATAAAAATATATTAAGCCTTAACAGGGACCCGCTTTTTAAGGCTGGTGTTTGATCAGGTTTTTGTTATGTGTGTTATGTGTTAAGAATTGACTCGACTGACTAGGCTGACTCCACTGACTACCGGTCCATACCAAATCACCCTCCGCTTTTATACCCAATTTCGCTGTCTGATTGAACGATGCTGCTGACGTTCGCTGCCGCCAGCGTGGTCATTGTTAAGTGTGCTAGTATGCAAATTCAGCATATTCTGTAGGAAAGTTACTGGCATATACATGTATGCAGCGGTATTGCATCGTCAGCATATATCTGTAGGAAAATTACTGGTAATAACTTCAGTAATGCATGCAGCGTATGTTCTGCTGTCGCTGATACTTCTGTTGGTTAGGGTAAAATGACTCATAACACCATAGTATAAAACGCCATTACAATTATATTGATGTGAAAATTTACACTGGGGAGTCGATTATTTATCGAAAAATACGGATTTTTTTCCATGGTCGCATTTTGAAGCTAAGTGTTTTACTACGTAATTTTACAGTTCAGGCTTTCTAATGAGAACACTGGCAAACATAATTCATGGTGCCATATCTTATCACATGATTCAGTCAATATTTTACAAATTCAAAAGAAAATAAAACATAAAATTGATATTATAAACCTATGCAATTTTGAAAAAAAAACTGAAACCTCAATTTTCTAAATTACCATTAATTTTTATTTCTACGTGTGTGCTTGCAGTCGTGCTTTTTCGGGTACACGTATACGTTGTCGGCTCTGATTGATGAAAACCATAATCTTGTGATATATTATTTTGATAGTCTCCAATTGTGATTGACAAAGAAAATGTCAGTTGTTTTGTATCGAAGTGAAATGAGTAAAAAGATAGCAGCACACGCATACTTGTTAATTTTATGCTCTGGTATTTTTGTGTATAAACAGTGTCAAACGCATGTATTTTTTTTTTGTTTTTTGACAAAATTGCACAAGACGCCGCGAAGTCACAACAAAAATTATGATTGATGATTTTATTTGTACGTCTCCCTTTGACGTGCTTCTTTGATCGTCTCCAGGGCACTTTATAAGTAGTAAGTCAAAACTTAATGCCGGGCGGGCGACGCCGCGGTTGCAGGTAGTAATTTAAATAAAGTGATAACAACAAATTGCCTGAATAGTTATAATTACCTACTTGAAATTTTCTTACTTAAGTACAAACATTCAATCGATAGTACAGTCGGAAATATTGGTATGCTATTTGCTCTCTAGTTTTGGGCCGATTTTATTCAAATGTGTTAGATATTCAATTTTATACTACGTTCACACGAAACATGCTTCGCTCTCTATTCATGCTTCACACCCCAATCATGAGCGAAGCAACATGCTTCGCCATACAAAATTTTGAGAGCGAAGCATGTAGATTCATATTGAATCTACTTGCGAAGCATGAAAAATTGCTGTCATCTCTAAATTTTATCGGAATTTATCGGAAGTTTATCTGAACTAGATGCAAAAAACAAAACAAAAACTTTCATTAAAAGTGAAAAATTGAATTAAAACTATAAAGATAAAACAACAATGGAAACAAAAAATATGTTTGTGCATTTTTAAAAATGCGTAATAATTTTAACTTATTTTTTTTTTTGTCCATTTTAGATTTTATTTGTTACTAAGAAGAGAACTGTCAAATCGAAGCAAGTACATGAGTCGTTTGAACAGCTAGATTCATAAACAGTCTTCAGAAAGCGAAGCAAGTGCTTCATCTTGTCGTGTGAACATAGTATTATGCGTTTCCGAGATTTACTGCATAATAAGTTTTTCTTACTTTTCGCCTTATGTATTTTTTAAGCAGCCGGCTCCAAAATAAGTTTAAGCCGCCTCTTAGTTTATTTTTTTTAAGCCGACACCAACTTTCTCTCTGCTTGGGTCTGTACAATTGTCAAACAACAAAAATAAATTACGTTGTACATTGTGATAAGTGTATAAAAGTTGAAAATGTATGTATTATTTTTTTAAATGTAGTATCAAACCTACAAGAACAATGACGGTCATTTGATGCATCATCTGCTGGGCATACCCATCAGCATTCTCTATCATTTTATTAAGGGCAATATGAAAAAACTGACGTAACCATTCGTGTACGTGTGGTTTTGTTTCTCTTTTATACTTGTGGATTTCGTGAACTATAGTAAAACATATATCTGAACTCTGCTCACTCCACAGTATTTTACTAATCAGATCTGATGTAAACATGTAAAAAATATATAAACTATAGTCTTAGATGCAGGAGTGTTAGTAAATAAACATGTGATTTACCGATGACATCTGCACGTATAACAGGCTGAAATACAGAAAATATCTGAGTGCTCATTGCTCGTAAAGAATACCGCTGAGAACACCTTCTGACATAGACGATTCCCTCAGGTTGTTTGAAGCGCACGTTAAACAAGCTGCTTTTAATGCTACTTCAAAAAAAAAAAAAATTAACAAGTGAGTTTTAACAAAATTTTTTCTGTAGATATGGAAAGGCTATTGACAGCCCAAATGAATTGGCTTATTGGAAGAAATTCTATACTAAGTTTTGACTGTAAACTTTTATTATACATCGCGATCATAAAACTAATAGGGTCCTATGGGGCACTACCTCAGCCTCGAATGTAGAAAAAATTCAAAGGCGACAAAACAAATTTCTACGTACAATTACTGCAGCCCGCTGGTATATCCGAAATCATCTAATTCATAAAGATCTTGATGTTCCGTTGGTGAAGACAGTATTTTCAAAACACGCGAAAAAATATGTAAAAAAAATTTGAATTGCACCCAAATCCACTTGCGCGAGTTAACGACGTTAGGTACAGCATAAACTCAACACAAGATAGCAAGCACGCTCATGTATATAATTGATAACTAGACATAAGAAAAATAGCATTATTGTAAACACCCCTAAATAATAAAGATAAGAAATAAATATACAAATATCATAAAATGTCATAAACAACTAAATATTGTAAACAACCTTATATTGTATACAATAAAGATGTAAAACATCAAAATACAAATATTATAATACCATAACAACTAATATCATAAATGACCAAGGTCAAATAAAAGATGAAACCAAACATGATATCAGAACTTAATGTTTTGTACTGATAACATGGCTTGGGTTTCTTTTATAACAAAGAACTTAGGATAAGACAAATATGTTATTCCTCTAGTATATAAGATCAATACTTTGTAAATGTAATTTAAGTTAAAAATAAGTAGTTGTTGATAATATTTTTTCTTCTCAAAATCAATTTTAAGTTTAAGAAAATATAAATAAATAAAGACACACATGTGTCCATTTTTTATTTGAAAATTTAAGTTGAAAATTAATTGGCGATCCTGCCAGGAGAATAATATATTGTTATTCTTCACGAGGCGGACCACGATATTTATCCTTGTCGCAGCAAGGACCCAAATAAAAATTCTTCATAGAAAAGAAAAAACACAACCTTCATAGAAATACAAAAATCGTAATATTAATGTTTCACAACAAAAAAAGGAACATCTACGATAAAAATCGACCTTTAGAAGCCATAAGTCAAACGGAAAAAATGGCACAATTCGATATGAATGCCCTAGTGCAAGAAATGGCAATACTGCAAACTACAATGGAAAATATGAGACAGGAGCACCAAAGACAAGTAAGGAATTTGGAAGAACAAATCAGACAACAAAATCCACTCTCAGTAATCAATCCCGCAAATCAAAGGGTAGCAATAGAGCCCAACATTGCAGAGGAAACCCAAGTAAAATTAGATGTGTTCAAGTCATTACCCGACTTCAATGGAAATACGAGTATCAACGAATATAGAACGATTGAACACGACAATCGACATCGAAACCTAAGATTGTCACACGATATAAGAACTCCACAAAAAACATATAACAACGAACAGCGGTATCAACAAAGAATACAACATAATCAACATCATCAGAATCGCCAAAGATATTCTCAACAACATCAGAATTTTGTGACACCAAGACAAAATTATGGACAGCCTCGTTCAGAACCAATGGCAGCACAGCCTTTAGAAAACGTACACATTACAACAACAATTTTAACAACCAGCCTTGGAAACGACAAAGAGAGCCAAGCGGAAATTTCCAGCACAACAAATACATGGGGAACAACAACATTATTTCTGAAGATGACGCCAGTAGCACAACTGTGGAAACAGGTATCGTTAATAATATGATAGTTAAGAATTTAAACAAAAAAATGGGTTGCCCCACATAACCATGACAGACGACAAAAAAACATACAATGTATTAATAGATACCGGAGCAACCCATAATTACGTAAAAAAATCATTAAATTTTAATATGGTAAAAAAAATAAAACCCATGAAGGTTAGTTCTATGCATGGAATGTCAGTAATAAATACAATGCAAACAATTAAATTTCCCGGCAAAGATATAGATTTTTTCGAGTTAAACAGTATACAAGATTCCGACTTAATATTAGGATGGAAAGGAATAGACTGAATGCCACAATAGATAGGCAAAACATGACATTTACCATAAATAAAAAAGAAGAAATTGTTAGTATAAATTATATTATATGTAGGTAATGATATGTACAAAAACGAGATAGATAAGTTAATGAAGGGAAACAATGGCATAGGCCCATTACCCTTCACTACAAAAATAGAAGCTCCGATTAGGACAAAAACAGATGAACCCATTTGGACGAAGCAATACCCATATCCCATAGCGGACAATGACTTCGTAAATAAAGAAATTAAGAAATTACTGCATGAGGGAATAATTCAACGTAGTAATAAATAGCACATATAATTCACCCATTTGGACTGTTCCTAAGAAAGGACTAGATGAAAAGGGACGACCAAAAAGGCGCATGGTTGTTGATTTCCAAAAACTAAATTCAAATACAGTAACTGACAGATATATCATACCCGACATTAACATGACAATACAAAATTTAGGGAAAGCTAAATACTTTACGACTTTAGACCTAGAATCTGGTTTTCACCAAGTTAAAATTAAAAAAGAAGACAGAGAAAAGACACCATTTTGTGTAAACGGAGGCAAATACGTATTTGTCAGGATGCCCTTCGGTTTAAAAAATGCACCATCGATATTCCAAAGATGTGTTGACGACATAATGAGAGAATATATCGGCAAGTTTGTATACGTCTATATCGACGATGTGCTTATATACTCCTCATCACCAGAAGAACATATGAAACATATTAGAATCATATTTGACGCACTAAACAAACAGAGGTCGAATACTTAGGCTACATCATCAAACATAATAAAATCGCAACTAATCCGGATAAGGTTGAAACAATCGAAAAATATCCTGTTCCTCAGACACTGAAAGAATTGAGATGATTTTTGGGCATGACTGCATATTACAGGAAATTCATTTAAGGATACGCTAGCATAGCTAAGCCTGTAACTATTCACTTACGAGGAGACAACGGACAGGTAAAAAAGAACAAAAGTGCCACAACAAAAATAGATTTAGACAAAGCTGCTATACAAGCATTTAACAAATTAAAAAATTGCCTAAAAGAACAAGTCGAACTTTTTCAACCCAGTTATGACAAACCTTTTGCATTAACCACTGATGCATCCAACATAGCTATTGGAGCCGTTCTCAGTCAAATGAAGAAGCCAATATTCTTTCTGAGTCGAACGCTGAGTAAAACGAAAGAAAACTACTCCACAAATGAAAAAGAGTTATTAGCGATTATTTGGGCACTACAATCCTAATAAAAGCTCGAATAAAACACTACCTGCTAAATGACCTTCGTGAAGAATATCTTCAAGCAAAAAATATCTGTATTGAAAATTTTTATCAAAAGCTTATGATATCATCTGTTTATTCTCCTCCCAGGTTTTCAATTTCAGAGAGTCAATATACCGCATTTTATACAACACTGGGGTCCCGTTACCTAGCAGCTGGTGACTACAATGGTAAACACACTTGTTGGGGTTCACGTTTAATCAGTCCTAAGGGTCGTGTTTTGTTTGACACAATTTCAAAAATGGGTTTGAATGCAGTTTCAAGTGGTCAGCCAACATATTGGCCAACGGATCGACAAAAAATTCCTGATGTTATCGACTTTGGAATCTCGAAAGGTGTGCCCAGCGAAATGATTGAAGTAGAAGCATCTTTGGATTTGTCTTCAGATCATTCGCCTACTATTATCACTATTTACTCACACACAACTGCAACACCATCATGTGATTTACCGCTGACATCTGCACGTGTTAACTGGCTGAAATACAAAAAATTTTTGAGTGCTCATTGCACGGAAAATATGCCATTGAGAACACCTACTGACATAGAAAATTCCATTAGGTTGTTTGAAACACATGCTAAACAAGCTGATCTTAATGCTTCTTCAATTCAACCAAATCAACAAGTGAGATTTAACAATATTTTTTCTGCGGATATAAAAAGGCTATTGACTGAAAAACGGAGAGCTCGACGAGAATGGCAACGTTACAGATCGCCTCAGTTAAAATTAAGGCTTAAGAAGTGTACCAAACACCTAAGAAACGTTTTGCAAACACAAAAAACAGCTTCGCTGCAAAAATTTCTGCAAGAACTCGATGCAACACCATCAACAGATTATTCGCTGTGGCGTGCAGCCAGAGGACTTAAAAGGCCAGTGATATGCAAACCTCCATTACGAGCCTCTAATGGTAACTGGGCAAGAACTGATGCTGAAAAATTGCTCTTTTCATTAAACACTTAGAAAAAGTGTTTACTCCAAATATTTCTGTAAATATTGCTGAACTGCCACCAGTCGTCTCTTTACCAGAAACACCGCTGAAATTTAATATTGTGGAGATTGAAAATGGTATTGCTAGTCTTAGCACCAAAAAAAGCCCCAGGTACCGACAAAATAAGCAACAAAATGCTTCAAGAATTGCCATATATGGCAAAAAGAGTAATACTATTCATTTTTAATGGTATTTTACGGCTGCAATACTATCCGGCAAAATGGAAGGTTTCGATGATTATTATTATACCAAAGCCCGGCAAGGATCATACGAAGGTTGAATCCTAACTTCCTATTAGTTTATTGCCCAACATTTCAAAACTTTTTGAAAAGCCGTACATGAGCAAGCTGATGCCTATAGTGAGTAGAAGTGGATGCATTCCAGATCATCAATTCGGTTTTCGCAGTCAACATAGCACTATTGAACAAACTCACAGACTTGTGAACGTAGTAAGAGACACCTTTGAAAAAAAGAAATATTGCTCAGCGCTTTTTATTGATGTCGCACAGGCTTTTGATAAAGTATGGCACGAAGGTCTTGTCCACAAATTAACACAAAATCTACCCGCAAACATCGTCAGGCTCTTAAAAACCTATCTAGAGGAACAAAAATTTGTAGTTAGGGAAGGCAATTTTTCAAGCCCCCCGCAGTCGATTGTAGCCGGAGTCCCTCAATCAGTATCTTCGGTCCTTTACTTTACTTAATATATTCCTCTGACTTACCGTTAAGCAGTAACATTCACACGTCAACATTTGCTGATACGGCTTTTCTAAGTGTTCATGAAAATCCTGTAGAAGCTTCCCGGAATCTACAAGGGTACATCTCAAAATTGTAAACATGGCTAAAACAATGGCGGGTAAAATTGAATGAGCAGAAATGTGTACACGTTACTTTTACTTTACGCAGGGAAACATGCCCGCCTATACAAATCAACACCGAGACTATACCACAAAACACTGTAGTCAAATATCTAGGCGTTCATCTTGATCGTCGTTTAACATGGAAATCGCACATAGACGCAAAGTCTATCCAAATGAAACTAAAAGCAGCAAAACTGAATTGGCTTCTTGGAAGAAACTCTATACTAAGCCTAGACTGTAAACTTCTATTATACAATGCGATCTTTAAACCAATATGGGCCTATGGAATCCAGCTATGGGGCACTGCCTCCGCATCAAATGTAGAAAAAAATCAAAGGCGACAAAACAAAATTCTACGTACTATAACAACAGCCCCATGGTATATCTGAAATCATCGAATTCACAAAGATCTCGATGTTCCGTTGATTAAGACACTATTTTCTAAACGCGCGAAAAAATTCATTAAAAAACTTGAGTTGCTCCCAAATCCACTTGCGCGCAATATTCTAGAGTATAGAGGCTACACCCGGCTTAGGAGGAGCGATACTCTATCAGCCGTACACGAGAGATATAAAAACAACAAAAATCAACCGTTGAAACTAAAAATTTTGTTTAGCATTGGCTAAACATATATTTATCTTTTTTAGATTTAAGATTTGAACAACTTATTGATGTTTCAATTAAATTGAAGATTCAATATATAATAAAATTTATCATAAAAAAAAAACAAGAGCTCAGAAATTATATTTACGGTACAACAGACTTAACGATTTATACGGACCACCAATCTTTGACCCACTCTATATCCGAAAAATATCCAAATCCAAAATTAATGCATTGGATAGAAATAATAGAAGACTTTGGAGCCAAATTGGTATACAAGCCAGGACATCAGAATGTGGTAGCCGATGCGTTGTCGAGACAGCAAAGAAACACTTCATCCATTGACACAGTTCATTCAGCAGAAAGTTCGCCTACAGAAATTAATAAACAAGTAACACAACCACTAAATGCATATGATATTCAATACGAGCTTGTACCAAACAACAAAATAAATGAAACACGAACAGTATTTCCTAACAAAGTTAGACATACAGTACATTTCACGACAGAGGAAAATTTGATAACAGAATTAAAAAAGACATTGCAGCCAAACAGAACGACTGCAATACATACCACAAGAGAAGATATTTACGCATTAAGCCCTATAATAAAAAACACTTTTATCAATATAAACTTCGTATACACATCTACAAAATTAATCGATGTTTGCGACAAAGAAAAACAAATTGAATTAATAAAAAATACACATGATAGAGCACACAGGGGATATAAAAATAACACCCAAGAGATACTTGAGAAATTTTACTGGCCAAATATGAAAAGACAATGCAAAGCTTACAATAAAATATGTGTAGCATGCCTCTTTGGAAAATACGAGAGACAACCCACGAGGGAACCTTTGACAGACTCAGATATACCAACAGAGAAGGAAACGCATATACACGCAGACTTATATTATAACGATAAAAGTACATTTTTGGTAGCCATAGATAAATACTCAAAATACACAGTAATAAGAAAATGTGAATCAAAAGAACAAATGAGCGATAAACTAGAAGAAATAATTATAAACAATATCCCGAACTGCAAACGACTCATGACTGATAACGAACCATATATGACATCACCTTCAGTAAAACAAATGAGTAATAAATACAACATACTTAAAGTGGAAACCCCAGTATACAGATCAACGGCTAACGGTCAAGTCGAACGAGTTCATAATTCAATATCCGAATTAAGTAGAATATTCAAAATATTGTAGTGTAGTATATTTTGGTGCTCTTAAAAACCAATGTCCGTTCGTTTTTGATTAACAATACTGTTTGTTGTAATAGGTCAGTAATTAAGTTTGCATGACTCAAAAACAATTAAATGATCAAAATTCAACGCAGTTAAATTTGTTTAACAATTCAATGAACTTTGAATTATTTGAATATGAATATCGGACACTTGAGAAACCAATACACACACAAACCAATGTATTTTTAGTAAATATGTTGTTCTTCTTTGGTTACAAAATACTTTGATTCTTCTTGTCTTCTATTGAATCACAATAAATAACAAAATTAAAATAACAAATAAAATATGAAACCGAGTAGTGACCCAAATAGAAATTGTGATGAAAATGCAATATTTGGGTATTCAACTCTTTAAAAAAATGTTGTAATTAATAAAGAAACTTTGATTGTAAATAGTATTTAAGCGAAAGAAATTTTTAATAAAAAAATAGACTATCTTGAACACTCAAACTAAAATCTTGTGTTTCAATTTTCAACTACATTTCATGGCGATCCTTGCCCCTTTGTATGAACAAAGGCATTAAAAAGGAAAATATAGCATTAACTGCTTATCCTTTTTACCTTATCTTACAAAGGATAGGGGACATAGAAATCGACATACAAAGCTTATGCTCAGTCGAATTCTATGAAGGACAAATACTGAAAAATTGAAAATTATCCTTTTTTTATGGAGCAATCTTGGGAAGAGGTCCTCCACGACTTAAAAGAACCTGAGAAACGCTGGGCAAAGCTACTAACCGAAGGTGCCAGCGCAACCGAGAAACCAGAAATTTTGAACCAAGGACCAAAGCCAAAGAGGTTAAAAACAACAGAAGCCCCTGCAAAATTCCCAATATTCCCATTGCCGAACTGCCATAAATCAAGAGGAGGCAAATTGAATAGATTAAAGAAAGATTTAAAATTGTATATAGAGATTTCGAAATATGACCAAACGAAGAAAGAGGAGTTAGCTTCAAAAATACAACACTTAAAAACAGAAATAAAATATTTTAAGAAAAATAATAAGACAAAAAAAAAATTTTTAATTCTTGTAATATATATATATCTAGTTTTATCTTTTTTTTTTTTAATACACAGATGGTAGGACCCATTTGGAGTAATAAAATTGACAAAACAAAAATGGGAAAACCACAAAGCAAGGTGCAAATACAGGAAAATATTGTAAATAATGGAAAGGGTGAAAATAACAAATTCATACTACCAGAGTACATTGTAACTTTAATTATTGTAACCATAGTATTATACATAGCGTACAAAATCAATCAATATTTCAAAAATTATGTAATTAAACATAGAAATAGAACTAGTAATAATGCAGTAACAGATGTATAACAAAAAAAAAAA
Source organism: Lypha dubia (assembly GCA_947311025.1). Classification (NCBI taxonomy): domain Eukaryota; kingdom Metazoa; phylum Arthropoda; class Insecta; order Diptera; family Tachinidae; genus Lypha; species Lypha dubia. Next base: position 92,371,914 of record OX371260.1, on the reverse strand, counting down.
AAAAAAAAACAAACAAAATAAATAAGAAAACTTTTAAACTAAATGAAAGACCATATTTCAGAGTTAAAAGATATTCTAAAAAACTTAAAGAAAAGTCCAGCAAGGAGGTATATAGGAAAAACTATCCAAAAAAATTGGAGACAGTAGAAAATATAAAGAAGGATTTTTTATCAAAAATAATAGAGGAAACAAACGAAGAAAAAATAACGGCCTTAAAAATAGAATTTAATAGTATTTGCACACAAATTAAGAAATATTTAATAGAAATTCCAAAAGAACAAGAAGAAAAAATTAATAAAATGGCATCTTTTAGCTTAGAAACAACATCTAAAGCACTTCCCTTGTTCAACGGAAATTATTTAGAATTAGAAAGCTTTTTGATAACAGCGGAGTTAATAAACAAAACTCTATCGAATGAAGCGAAAACAGATTTTATACAATACGTGTACCATGCAAAACTTACTTCCAATGTTAGGACAGCATTAGGTACATATACAAAGCCACAAGACTTTGAAACTTTAAAGAAATTACTACAAGATAGGTATAAAAGCAGAGAAACAGTTCGTGAATTACAGAATAAACTAAATACATTGTTCCAAGGCAAAATGTCCATAGAATTGTATAGGGAGAAAATACTTAACATTACAGATAAATTAAATAAATTAGGAATAGAGGAATTAGGAAATGAAGTTACTGAAGCTGAGAAGAATATTATAATTCGATTGAATAATAAACTAGCTCTAGACACATTTAAGAGAGGTTTAAATGCATATTTCAAATCAACCATATATGCTGCTCGACATACTAACTTACAAGAAGCATCTTACAAGCGGATCTTGCTTTAGAGTTGGGAAATGAACACAAATCAACTCAGGAAGTAACAATACCAATGCAGACGCATTATCAAGAATAAATATAAACTCAGACACATTAAAAACCATGATTCCTGACAAAATTGATGACTCAATAAAAAAAATCCCTGGTGATAACTAGAAGTATGAAAAATAAAGTGATACAAAATGAGGAAAATAAAGGCGAATAAGAAGAGGAAAATAAAGAGATACAAAATGAGGAAAATAAGAAAAATAAATGTAGTGGATCCAAAGAAAATGGTAATACAGATCCTAAAGAGCCTGATCAACTCAAAGTTTGGGAATGTACATCCATAAATGATATAAAGCATGCAAGAAAATTGAAATTTATTTTAGAAAAATCGAGAAAGAAAATGAAAATTGAGAATGATCCTGTTCTAAATGAAATGGCCATCAGATGTAGCGACAATCCTTGTTATCTAGATAATGTATTGGAGAAACTACCTTCTGTTTTAGACGGATCAAATTATATTAAGTACGCACTAGAAAAAAGTGACGAAATATTTAAAAGGATATCCATAGAAAAATTTAAAGAGAAAATAAATGAATGTAAGGAAAACGACGTCATAATAATGTTATATAGTAATCCTCAAAGAATAATAGATAGTAAAAGAAAACATGAACTAATTGAGTTATATCACAATACACCATGCGGAGGACATTTCGGAGTAAGAAAAACTTTGATTAAATTGAAACAAAAATATATATGGAAGAATATGTATAAAATGGTAAAGCAATATATTTTAAAATGTGATCTATGCCAAAGAAACAAACGAACGAGACATACAAAAGAACCATTATGTGTCACGGACACACCTAATAACAGTTTTGAAACTGTAGTTATCGACACAGTAGGACCTTTAAGACCTTCAGAAAACTATAGATACACACTAACAATGCAAAGCGAGCTGACTAAATACGTAATAGCAGCTCCGATGGAAAGTAAGGAAGCAAGGTCGATAGCAAAATTTTTGATTGAAAATTTAATATTAAAATATGGTATATTTAAAATTTTGAAATCTGAAAGAGGAACAGAATTTGTAAATGAACTGATGAGAGAAATATGTAATTTATTAAAAATAGAACATAGGACTTCCACACCCTATCATCACGAAACACTAGGTACAGTGGAGAGAAATCATAGAGTTCTGAATGAATACTTTTTGACATTTGTAGATGACTATAATTGGAGCGCTTGGATACCATATTATACTTTCGCTTATAATATAACTCCTCATATAGATTCGAACTACTCACCATTTGATTTAATATTTGGAAAATTACCAGAACTTCCAGGTGAAAACATAACGACTAATAATAAAATATATGACATAGATAATTACGCAACTGAATTAAAAACAAGATTGATAAATTCAATAGAAAATGCTAGAAAACTTATAGAAGTAACAAAGAACAATAGGAGTTTAGGATCACAGAATAATATGAATAGCATAAGACTAAACGTAGGAGACTTAGTTTTACTGAAAGTAGTAAATAGGAGGAAAAATGAAGCCCCATATAAAGGCCCCTACGAAGTAGTAAATATAGATAATGTTAATGTAGAATTAAAAATAAATGGAAAAAACAAAATCGTGCACAAAAATCTATTAAAGAAATATTATAATTAAGATTATTTTAAGAAAATTAAAAAGCATTAAGAAAAACCCCTATATTTTAAAATTTAATTTTTTAACTAATTAAATCAGTAAAGATATATGTACTTACACGTGTATATAAATACGTAACTTAAGAATTTTATAAAGTAAAATTTAAAGAGAGAATATATTACACATAGATATACACATTGTTAAAATATTGTAACATAAATTTGTTCTAAATTAAAATTTTGCAATCTTGCCAAATAATCAAAATTGCAAAGTTTTAATTGAAAGATTGGGGGTGTAGTGTAATATATTTTGGTGCTCTTAAAAACCAATGTCCGTTCGTTTTTGATTAACAATACTGTTTGTTGTAATAGGTCAGTAATTAAGTTTGTATGACTCAAAAACAAATAAATGATCAAAATTCAACGCAGTTAAATTTGTTTAACAATTCAATGAACTTTGAATTATTTGAATATGAATATCGGACACTTGAGAAACCAATACACACACAAACCAATGTATTTTTAGTAAATATGTTGTTCTTCTTTGGTTATAAAATACTTTGATTCTTCTTGTCTTCTATTGAATCACAATAAATAACAAAATTAAAATAACAAATAAAATATTAAACCGAGTAGTGACCCAAATAGAAATGCAATATTTGGGTATTCAACTCTTTAAAAAAATGTTGTAATTAATAAAGAAACTTTGATTGTAAATAGTATTTAAGCGAAAGAAATTTTTAATAAAGAAATAGACTATCTTGAACACTCAAACTAAAATCTTGTGTTTCAATTTTCAACTACATTTCAATACAGAATTATACAACAGTATTGGAAGAAGTTTTTAAAACAGTTGAAGAATTAAATAATTCAATACATTGGATACAGACCTATCGACATACACTTCGGAAGAATACAATATAACCAACAAGAAGTGCATAACAAAATAAAAATAGCATCAGAAAAAACATTAAGTAGATTAAACAAAGGACGAAAACATCGAACTTTCGAACCAAGAAAACAAATATTAGTGAAGATTACAGGATTAAGAAAGAAAAATAAAGCAAGATATAAAAAGCACGTAACCCACCACACAAGAAAAGATTTGGATAAAGAAAATCGAGATATTAGCAAACCAACTGAGTAATCATAAAATGTATACGAGATCACTAAACTTTCTAGGCTTTCAGTGCTGAATTCATCACAGGAAATCCAGACCATGACGACTTCATAAAAATGGAGATAGCAATTAATACACTAATAAACAACAATGAAAAACAGCGTTTAGTCAACTCTAGATTTGAGAAACTAATTGATTCACTACAAGGCCACACTTTAGAGAATCACCTCATTAATGAGGTGAAGTGCATGAACAAATCCTTTTACTGGTTACGACAATTAACGCTGCGAAGAATAATGAATATCTAGCAGAATCTTTAGACTTAGAAGACATAAAGGATATATTAGAACACGAACTAATTTCGATACCAATAATAAACATACTAGAATATGCAGACATACACGTAGCAGGGACAGGAGACTTACTGCCTGTTTTCAGAAAATGAAAACAAAATAGTGAGTGAGAATTTATATTGAAAACAAAAACAAATTTTCGTATTTTATTGCTGTTTTCAATATAAATTCTCACTCACAATTTTGTTTTCATTTTCTAAAAACAGGCAGTTATTTATAGCTATATATAAATATCCTATACTTAAGAAACATTGCAATTTTTTTTAAATCATATAAAAAGTAATATTATCAGGCTCAAGTTCAGTTTTATTGAATTAATGAAAATTCAAAATTACTGAGTTTTTTTTTTATTAATTTTGAATTTTGAGCCTGATAATATTACTTTTTATATATACATATTAATTTATAAAAGAAAAAAGGCAGAACAAATTTTTAGAGATTATTATAATTAGGAAAGATAAACAGATATCGGGACGCTCTCGTTTAACTAGGGGAGAGTTAGGTACAGCATAAACTCAACACAAGATCATAGCTGCCAGATTTTTTTAGGTAATATCGTTATATTTTTGGGGAAAAATCGTCATTATCGTCAATATAGCTTATTGAAATCGTCATAAAAACGTCAAATGAAAAAAAAACAACAACAAACAACAAATCTTATTAAAAAACAGCATTATTTAAAATACAGAGATCAAATACTTCAGTAAGAGTTCACAATAAAATCACATGTAAATATATTGCATGTTTTCCAGCTACAATAAGATTTATACAATAAAAATATAATTTTTTAAGAAAATAGACATATACATATGTATATATAGATATGTTTATGTATAATATATTTTACAAATATATATTGCAATTAAACATATTGATTAATTCAGATAAACTGTCAGATCATAGCTGGTACATTTGTTTAGCTTTAAATAATCTTTTGAATATAATATTGCCTCCGACTTTTTCAATTTCTTATTTTAGTCTTATTTAGGTTTAGCAGCCTAAATATTATGTCCATATTTGCTGAATAATGTGGTAAAACTAGGATTTTTGTAATAAATTTAGTAAAAACCGGAAACATAAGACTAGAATCTCTCGCTTGCATATCTGATATTTTTTTCCAAAAATCCAATATTTATATATGTATGTATGTATATGTTTTTATCAGAAGAATAATTTTAATTGTCTGTACTCAGTTTCTAGCCTTGGCTTTCACTTTCTTCAACAAAATGAAAAATTCTTTTATAATTTCAGAAAACCAACTTTTTTCTTCATTAATACCTAATATTAAATGGATTAATTTGGCCAAGAGCTTTATATTTATTTTCAAAATCAAATCTTGATAATATCTTATCACAAAAGCTCTATATAAAAATTAGCACAATTATTACTACTATTATATTTTTCTTTTGCATTTATTTGAGCTTCTTTCAATAAGTCTCTGACAAATATTCCTAAATAAATGTCTTCAAAATTTAAAAAATTGTTTTTTTATAATCAGTAAAGTAAAAGTTTTCAGTATTAAGCAAACTAGTTTTTAAAAAGTTGCTCATTACAATTTCCAGCAGTTCAAAGTAGCTCTAATAGTGCAAATATATGTTGCAAACTTGAATTATTTAAAATCGTCAAAATTAGGGTATAAATCGTCCCATCGTCAGTATGTCATTTTTAGGACCCAAAATCGTCAAAATGACGATAAATCGTCAAATCTGGCAGCTATGTACAAGATAGCAAGCACGCTCATGTATATGATTGATAACTAGACATAATAAAAATAACATTATTGTAAACAACCCTAAATAATAAAGATAAGAAATAAATATACAAATATCATAAAATGTCATAAACAACTAAATATTGTAAACAACCTTATATTGTATACAATAAAGATGTAAAACATCAAAATACAAATATTATAATACCATAACAACTAATATCATAAATGACCAAGGTCAAATAAAAGATGAAACCAAACATGATATCAGAACTTAATGTTTTGTACTGATAACATGGCTTAGGTTTCTTTTATTACAAAGAACTTAGGATAAGACAAATATGTTATTCCTCTAGTATATAAGATCAATACTTTGTAAATGTAATTTAAGTTAAAAATAAGTAGTTGAAACGCATAGTCGTTGATAATATTTTTTTCTTCTCAAAATCAATTTTAAGTTTAAGAAAATATAAATATATAAAGACACATATGTGTCCATAAAAAATATATATTTTTTATTTGAAAAATTAAGTTGAAATTTATATTCTATTTTATTTGACCTTTTCTTTATATTTATTAGAATGTTTATTTAAGCTATAGGTCTTTTTATTTTAATATATATATATTAAAATAAAAAGACCTATAGCTTAAATAAACATTCTAATAAATTAAGTTGAAAATTATTTCGCGCTAAATTCTAAATTATAGAGGCCACACCCGGTTAAGAAGGAGGGATACTCTTGCCATCAGTCGTACACAAGAGATGTAAAATAACAAAAATCAACCGTTGAAATTAATAATATTGTTTAGCATTGGCTAAACATATATTTCACATTTTTAGATTTAAGATTTGAACAACTTATTGATGTTTCAATTTATAATTGAAGATTCAATAAATAATAAAACTACCAAAAAAAAAAAAATCTTTCGTTCTGCTATATAAGTTGTTAATAGTATTATACATCTTATGTGCCATTATATATTTATTGCTATCAAAAATATTAGATTTTTCTATTCTTTCAGTCATTCCAGGTACATATGTTAATGACTTATAAATTTTTGGTTCTGAAACAGAAACTGTGTTTCTCATATGATATTTATATTTTCTTAATAATTTGCAAGACAAGGAAAAGGGAAATTATTATGATTTAATATATCAATAATTATACTTTTATTTTTCTTATGAAACTCACTAGCACTTATTGATAATATTCTATATATAAGATTCTTAGCAGTATTAATTATTATTCTCCTTGGATGTTTTGAAAAATAGTTACTAATGTAATTACTAATGTATTTAAATACTGACGTTTTGAGTCATAATCTTTCTCTATTGTAAATATAATATCTGGATGATATGAATTAAAAGTAGATACATGATATCTATTTAATTTTCAGAAATAATACAAAATAAGTCCTCCACGTACTTAGTCAAAAACTTCCACCACCTGGATAGCTTTCTTGTCGTGATGTGGTGGATGGTGGTGCACGCTGTGGTGTGTAGGGAAAAAAGTGTAGTGTTTTAAAATTGACCTGCCTATTGATGTTTGCCGGCGCTTAAGAACGCCACTGGCAATAAAATTCAAAAGGCAGTTGAATGCCTGTATTTTAAATAAAAAGAAATAAGCCGATTTGAGGCTGAGTTATGATTGATTTATTTTCATAAATGTAAGTTCTTAAATACTAATATAACAGTATCTTAAAACTACAAAATATTCCAATAATATTCCAATTATAATTCCAATATTAATAATAGTTATTGTAATTGTTATTAAGGAATTTATAAAGGAATTTAAATACAGTACCCTACGAGGGTAGAACATTCTTATTAGGTAAATACTATAAAATAATATAAAATAATATAAAATAATATAACATACTATAAAATACACTACACCCTACCCCTTAAGAAAAATTTAACAATTTTGAGGTTTAAAATTTTTAAAATTTTCTATAAATTAAGTTTTAAAATTATTTTTTTTTTTTACAATTTTTATGAATTAGAGTTTTAAAATTCATTATTAAAGTTTTGACAGTTAATATGGCAGAATTAAAATTTTTTTTTTTTTTCTTGTATGACAGATTTAGAGTTTAAATGTATGACAGATTTAGATTTTGTATGACAGATTTTAAATGTATGACAGATTTAGATTTTGTATGACAGATTTTAAATGTATGACAGATTTTAAATATTTGTATGACATATTTTAAATATTTGTGTGACAGATTTTAAATATTTTTGCGACAGATTTTAAATATTTTTGCGACAGATTTTAAATATTTGTGTGACAGATTTTAAATATTTTTGTGACAGATTTTAAATATTTGTGTGACATATTTTAAATATTTGTGTGACATATTTTAAATATTTGTGTGACAGATTTTAAATATTTGTGTGACATATTTTAAATATTTGTGTGACAGATTTTAAATATTTTTTGTTTGACAGATTTTAAATTTTTTTTGTTTGACAGATTTTAAATTTTTGTTTGACAGATTTTAAATTTTTGTTTGACAGATTTTAAATTTTTTTTGTTTGACAGATTTTAAATTTTTTGTTTGACAGATTTTAAATTTTTTGTTTGTCAGATTTTAAATTTTTGTTTGACAGATTTTATTCCTTTTTAAACGCGTTTTCGAACATTGAAAGTTTTATTATTTGTTTTACTCTTTTGCTTTACTCTTCTTCTTCTTCTAATTATCTTTACTCTTCTTATTCTTCTAATTACTTTTACTCTTTTTCTTCTTCTAATTACCTTTACTCTTTTTCCTTTTTCTAATTACCTTTACTCTTCTTCCTTTTTCTAATTACCTTTACTCTTCTTCTTCTTCTAATTACCTTTACTCTTCTTCCTTTTTCTAATTACTTTTACTCTTTTTCTTCTTCTAATTACCTTTACTCTTCTTCCTTTTTCTAATTACCTTTACTCTTCTTCCTTTTTCTAATTACCTTTACTCTTCTTCCTTTTTCTAATTACCTTTACTCTTCTTCTAATTATGTTTCCTTAAGAACCCGTTTGTAGCATAAAATTTATCAATAGTATTCTTGAGAGTAGTTTCTCCAAATGCATCTGTGTGCTAGATGTATTATCGCTACATCTCACCATCTCCAAATTGTGCGATACTACGTGTGGTATAGAAGTTCATTCCCAAATGAAAAGTTCATGACGCTTTCCTTTAGGAAATAAATCTTCTTTCTTAATTTCCTTTCTTTCTTAATCTTCTTTCTTAAATTTTCTTTCTTTCTTAATTTTCTTTCTTAAATTTTCTTTCTTTCTTAATTTTCTTTCTTAAATTTTCTTTCTTTCTTAATTTTCTTTCTTAAATTTTCTTTCTTTCTTAATTTTCTTTCGTTAATTTTCTCTCTTTCTTAATCTTCTTTCTTAAATTTTTGTTCTTTACTTTTCGCGATTATATATTTTTTTTTTTTTTTTTTTGTAATGGTGAAGGAATAAATTCTGTCTTATCATTTTTTTTTTTTTTTTTGAAATATAAATATAATTTGGTATTTGAAAAAAAAATTTTTTTTTTATGGCAACTTTGAGATTAAATGTTTCTTATCGCCCTCTGTCTGTGAAAAATCTATCTATGTATAAAAATGCTGGCAACGCTTAATTTACTTTTAACATTTTTTATCTTCCAGCTTCTATATATCTTTTGTTGTAATTATTTAATATGGCAACTCTTAAATTGATTTTTGACATTTTATTTAAGATATATTCTTCTTCGCGGTATTTCATATTTCATTTCTTTTAATAAGTTTTTCTTTTCAAATTAATTTTGTTATTAATTCAATATTTCTTTTAAATTCAGTATATAATTAAGTTTTTACATTTAGTTCAATCTTTATTTGTGTTTTTCTTCTAATATTATTTGCTAAAATTTTATGTGTATACATATATTAACTTTTTTTTTTGTGTTTAAAAAATTCATTTCATTTTGTTTTAAAGATTTAATTTATTAAATTTTTTGTTTAAAAATCGCTCTTGGAGCGCCTCCAATGCTGCAATTTGTAGCCATGTCTCGGATGCTACTTCTCAGGACGGTGGTGGGTCTGCGTTGACTGTAGCCCTTAACGCAGCCAGTTTTCTTCGGATTCGCACCTGTGCTCCTCCTCTTCTATGTTTGGGCTTGCTTGTTGCCGGAATCGCGGTAAGTTGGTCCTCTTTTCTTTTTTGTTGCCTTTCATGGTATTCTTTTATTGATAAAGGCTTGGGGCCATTTTTTATTGGTGTTGCCTGGTATAATGGTGCTTCTTTTTGTTCACCGGCCGGGATATATTCCTCCATGGGAATAGACTCTAAGTCCGTGGGCAGGATCGCCATGTAGAGAAAAAAGTGTAGTGTTTTAAAATTGACCTGCCTATTGATGTTTGCCGGCGCTTAAGAACGCCACTGGCAATAAAATTCAAAAGGCAGTTGAATGCCTGTATTTTAAATAAAAAGAAATAAGCCGATTTGAGGCTGAGTTATGATTGATTTATTTTCATAAATGTAAGTTCTTAAATACTAATATAACAGTATCTTAAAACTACAAAATATTCCAATAATATTCCAATTATAATTTCAATATTAATAATAGTTATTGTAATTGTTATTAAGGAATTTATAAAGGAATTTAAATACAGTACCCTACGAGGGTAGAACATTCTTATTAGGTAAATACTATAAAATAATATAAAATAATATAACATACTATAAAATACACTACAGGTGACTGTCATTGCCTCAGGCATCAGGAGACTTGTTCCAGTGGTTTCTGAGTCAAGGGCAGTGACTTTAAAGCAGAGTTCGGATTTGCGCACTCCTTTTGCTCTTTACGCTTTGCGCATTTCTTAAAAGCGTATTAAAAATGCGCACAAGCGCATAGAGCGGAGCGAAAAAAAAGGAGCAATTGGTATGCGCAGCGCAAGCGCATTCGATTTATTAGCGCCGCTCTTTGTGCAATGCGCATTTAAATTTTTTGTCTAGCGCTTTGCGCTGCGCATTGCGCATATTGAGCGGCGCATTGCGCATGCTCTTTTTTATGATAACAGTGGTTCGTTTGAGTTTATTCATTGCTGCCACGAAAAAAAAGTCTTTGCAGCCAAAATCTTTAAAATATGTAACTAAATAAGAATAAAAGTAACCAGAATATTTTTTTAATGTTTATTAAAATGGTGTGTTTTATTTTTGAGTAAAATATCAATCATATTTGGCCTTTAAGGATTTATTCTTAATCCGTATATTATATGTATAAAAATGATCTGATTGCATGATTCAATGACTATAAGGTAGTCTTAGAAGCCCAGCTGACAATTCTTGCCAACCACTTGTTTTTAATTTCAGGTGTCGAATTTTCATTTGTATTTATTTATTATATTTAAATTAAAAAATTTTTATTTAAAACAATATTGAAATATTTCTTAAAATTAATACGAAATAAATATGAGTTTGTATTTGAGCAAAATAGATGTAATATGTACAAAAGATTAGAGCTATTGGAAATGAACCTTTTTTAAAGCTCCAAAAAATCAAACTAAAATCGTGGAAAGAAGTCTTCACAAAAAATTTCATATGTGAAGCGCAAAATAGAAAGGGACCTAAGGGTAAAAACCGGTTTAGTTCAGGAGAGCCATTTTAAAGATTTAAATACGTGTATTTAATACGTGACTTCACTTTCATAAAACGCGCATTCTCTGGGAGGGAACACTTTTGGGGCATGGGATCGGTCTCATTCGATGCTCAGATGTTGTCCACATAAAAAGAAAAGTGAAAATTGATTTTTTACGCTTAGGTCCCTTTCTCTATGCGCTCTCACATATGCAAATTTTTTTTTAGAAATTTCAGTTTAAATAAAGAAATATCCACAACAAATACATTTAGGTATGTTTTGTATGTAACTCTTCTCATGTACGTTTATAACAAGAAGGCGACGAAAATTCTAAAAATAGACGCACTTGAATATTTTCCTGAGTAATTTTTTTAATATTTTGTTGTATGTACGTATGTATGTTCCTAGAAGACAAGCCCGAAAACACTGTAGTGAACCTGATGCTGACATTTTGTAGTATATGCATACTGTAGGGTATTCATACAATGCTTGAATACTAGGCACGGCGTGATTTTGTATGAACGTTACTTGAGAACACTGAACTACATATGTTAACAATTAAATTCTTTGGTGTCGGCAAATATAGAAAAACCTAAATAAAAACAAATTGAATATGTTTGTAAAATATGCAAAACCCAAAACAGAACAAACTAAAGGGTCTCACATTTCAATTGTTCTTATAGTAATTTGAATCGTTACTAATAATAAATTATGACGATACTATGTAATATTTGTATGTGTCATTTGACCACCCAAAAGTCATTTAACTCATATGAGTCACTAAAATGTGACATACAAATTCCAAATAGTGTTTTGCAAAATCACGTAAAATGCTGCGACTGCATTATAGTTTTAAGTAAAATTTTAGTATAAAAACTTGTAAATATTTTTAAGAATCTGAATCTAAGAAAAGACTTCTAACGACTAACGTCGGAAGAGAATAAATAAAAAGGATAAAACTGAGAAAGCTAGATTGTTTCATTAACCAGAAGAATACAGAAACCTGCAACACTTTTACATGGCGATCCTGCGATCTGACTAACCTAGGAACAAACTTCACATGAGGAAGGTGCCGATGGAAGAAAAAGAAAACTAGATAAGTAGTAGTAAGAAAATTAATTTGCAAAGACCAGAAAGTGCATGGGCATGTCTGGCAAAAGAATTACCAGAAAATAAGTATCTACATAAAAATAAAATTTTGAAAATGCAGAAAGTGCTTTTGCACATCTAGTAAATCAAAAAAAAAAAAAAAAACTTGTAATACTTTTTTTAGTAGGACGTTTTTCAAATTGATAACTAGCTTACAATTCCTAATGTTCACGGATCAAGCGGGGGATGAGATAGTAGAAGAATTAAAAGCTGCCGAAAAACGCTGGCAGGAACTATTAAGAACTACTGGAGGTGCCAAAGAAAAATTAGAGTACCCTGAAATTTTAAAGGCTGGCCCAAAACCACTAAATACTCTAAAACAAACGATACGGGAACCATTAATCCCAGTAGTACCGATTCCGAAAATAAAAAGGAATCGAGGTGACTTTGTAAGCCGAATGAAAAAAGGCTTAACATCTTAAAGTGCGTGTTAAGTCAAACAAATTGCACGGCCGAAAAGACGATAATAGAACAAAAGATATTTAACACAAAGAGTGAAATAAAATCCTTTAAGAAGAACAAAATATATGGGCAGCACTCAAACTAAGATAAATGAGGTAATATCAGCTTCTGCAAATGCACCAACGGCAGTAAGCGTAAGCATGGAAGTTATCATTTTGATCTGCGTGGTAACAACATTAGTAGTCATTGTTAAATATTTGAAAAAATATGTCAAAAAACAAATTAGGCGTCAGACAGTAAGAACTGGTATACTCCAAAACTAAAAATAAATAAATGATATTAATGATATGTATAAAATATATAATTTTTAAGCAAAAATAATAAAATAAAGATATAAAAATCAGTTAAAAAAAAAAAAAAACATTGTAAAAATTTTTGGAAAAACGTATGGATCATATATATCTGAGGTTAGAGTCGGTTATAGCTAACGCAAGAAAAAGTGTGAACAGACCGTACTCAATAGAGACAGTAAACAATAAGAAAAGGAAATTAGAAACTTTAGTTGAAGAAGCTAGCGAATTATTATTAGATAACCACTTTACTGACAAACAGAGGACGGAACATCTTGCGAAATTGAATAGATTAAAAGAGGAAGCATTAGGGTTACTTAATATCCACGGCAATACGACTAGAGCGAATTCAGTCAGAATGGCTACCACACTAGACATGAATGAATTGGCGACCATCGTCAAATTGGTCCCAATGTTCACTGGTAAAAAGGATGAATTGCAAGGTTTCTTGGCAAATCTCACTCTAATTTCGGAAACAATTCCAACAGAGAAACAAAATTCCTTTTTTAATTTTGTGTCCAAATCACGTCTGGATTTTAAAGTTCAGAATAGAATCAAACAAGATTCTGTCCCAAAAATTATAGTGGAGCTGTTAGAGGTTTTAAAACGGGCATATAGATCACAAAAGTCCACAAACGGTATACTTAGTGAACTCACACGAATGATACAAAAAGGGGAAAATGTAATGGGCTTCGCACAAAAAATTTAAGATCTTGTTACGGAACTTAATGAGATACAGATCTCAGAAGAAGGCGAGGAGCACCGTGCGTCCATAATAAGCGCCAACAGAAGGATTGCGTTTAATACTTTCGTCAATGGAATAACGGATCCTCAACTGATAGCTACAATAGATGCTAGTCAGGTTAAGACCTTCACAGAAGCAGTGACTATCGCCGAGCGAGCCTCAGTGCGAGTCACGCAGAGAAGCGTACTGTATCAAACGGCACGGGCCAATGGGAATTATGTGAATAAAGGTAACGACAGGAATAATAATGAGAGTATTTGTGGAAAATGCGGCGGTAAACATGGCGATATATGCTATGCTCAAGGTAAAACTTGCGCCAAATGTGGGAAACTTAACTACTATGCGAGAATGTGCTAATCGGGAAAGTTCAATAATAGTAATGGTAACAGAAATAACAAAAATGGCAACAACGGTAACTTCAATAATAAAAACAATAAATAATAATATAATAAAAAAACAGTCACATAAAATATTTGGCCTACTTACCCTTTCTGTGGTTTCGCAAGCAAATATTTTTATGACTTTTTTCAATTTTTGAGCAGTTTGGGTTTTGCCAACATTTTATGTGTATGTTTCTTACAAGTAACGAAATGTGTATAAAACCCATCATTAACAAGATTTTTTGAAATCCAAGAAAAGATTTTTTTTAAATAACTTTGAGAGACATACAATGTGAGTATGTATAATTGTATAAGGGGCAGATTTTTTAACCTAAAACGTTTTTTTCGTTTTGAAATTATATGGAAAAATTTTGTTTTGAAATGAATTTTTGTTATTTTTCATACAAATTTAAAAAGTTTAGAAACGATTTTTTTTTACAAAATCTGCCTATAAGTAAAAAACCAATTATCGAGGTATTTATAAACATGTATAGATATGTATATATTGTCCTTGATAATGTGGTGTTGTATTTTTTAAAGATGATTATTCTTGATGTAAAAATCTATTATTTCCTTTACTAACATTTTTACCACTGTAAATGCGCTATGCGCATTTCTTGCTCTTTTGGCTTTGCGTAAAGAGCGAAAAAGAGCAAAAAGAGCGGCGCTGCGCAGCGTTTTTTCGTACTCTGCTTTAAAGGCATGCATACAAAAGGTTGTCCAACTACAACAGGTGTTTAGTACATAGTTACGCCACTAGGCGTATAGTACTAGTTCACTCACACACTTTTTAAGGTAGAGGTCCTGAATGGCTGGTTTAGTGTACAAAAAAAACTTAGTCCCAAATAGCTACTCCCTCCGGTGCCTATGGCATGGGCCGGTTGTAGACATTTGCCTTGTTACGCGCATGCCATCACTGCGCGTATGGTCTTCCTTTTTACTGGCATACTCGAGGGAAGAAAATAGACCTTTCAAAAAATAACAATTCCAAGGACGTTGACGACGCTGACACAACGTCGAATTGGAGACCGTTGGGTCTCCAACTTGCCGTCGGTCCTCGGGGGCTGAAACCTCAGAATCTGTGGCTGTACGGGAGGGTGATTTGGTGGGCAAGGAGCAGCCATCTACCTCTAAAGGCATTGTTCGGCAGAACGTCTAGCCAGGTGTGGGTAAGAAGAATCTGTCGAAGAAGAAGGCCATGAGGGGCACTAGGAGATCTCTTGACTATCCGGATAAGATGGCCAAGGAAAACCCAAACTGGACGTGAACAAATTCGAAAGAATTTATGGTCCTGTCAGTGTTCTCTCGCAAGGATGTAAGCGCAATGTCAGCAGGCACAACCATCTCTAAAAATAGAGTTGAGGCTAGGGTAACGAGTGCGGCTTCGTCCACCAGGACGGCAAAATGTTCGACTGTCGTGGCTGGCGGGGCACCTCTAGGCTCCCAGAGGGTGAAGGGCAGCGCTTCAGGTGGTGCTACTGCTGATGCCAGGAAAGAGGCATCAAAAAGAGCACGATCTAGGGAGGAGCTGGCCTCCACTTCGAAGAGGCCGAAAAAGGCCTTGAGCTAAGAAGGAGACTCACAGGTGGCTGTCATAGACCGGAACGATCAGGATTTAAAGATCGGCCCGGATCTGTGGCAGTTAGTTGAAGGCAGGCTCTTGGACGAAATCGGAAAGGCCGGTGTAGAAGAGGAATTAAGGTTCCGCCAGTCTGCGGAAGGGGGTCAAGCTTGTGAACTGCGGTAATAGGAAAACAATGAACTTTCTTAAAACCGTGGTTGGCAGGTGTGGCGACCTTCGCCCGGAAGCGAAACTGGAGGTAATTCTAGCTTCTGACCTACCACGTTCAACAGTGGTGACAGCATGGTTTCCACCACCAATAAGATCGATGAAGACCGTGCTGTCAGTACCGGAAAACCAGAACGTTCCCCTTAGGACCAACCACTGGAAGCCTTTGGCCTCGCTGGAGACTGCAGGTGTTGGGGGTGTTGTTAGGTTCGGCTTGGGGACTGTCAAATCCAGATTTCCGAAATCTGATGATCCCAGATGATAAGTAAAACTATCGATACTATCGGTTTTTTTATGTGCTACTTCACAACAATACAACAATTCAAGTGAAAGGGATACGTTAGTAAACATACGCAGGTACATATGTACATTAGGGGTATAACCAATATTTTGGTATAGTACCATGAGGTCAACCAAGTCCTAGTAACCACGAAAATCATAGATAATCTTTTGTAATTTTTCTCAAAAAATTTCACGCACCAATTGGTTTTTCTAAACAGTTATTATATTGAGTATTCATTATTTCATACGGTGTTTTTTTTGCATTTTTAATTTTTTTCGTTATAAAAGTTTAAAGATATGTTTTGGTTTGCGGAAAAACCTCTTACCATCTCTAAATATTAATCAAATTTCATACTTGAGCTATTTTTTGTTTCAACTGTCTGGCCCACGACGTCGAACGAATTTTTCTTTCGTACAAATTACATTGAAAACAAAAACAATTTTAAAAGTTTTGTTTTTGTTTCAAATGTAAATTGTACGAAAGAAAAATTCGTTCGACATCGTGGGCCACGCAGTTAATATTTTTCTTTAACCAAAAAGAAAATTAAAAATGTTCAAAACTTCATCGCGGTTGGTGTGTGAACTTTTTTGACTTTAGCGAAAAAATAAATATACGTTCCCTTATAGTTTTTTATGCTCTATCGGACTGTGCTAAGCCAATTTTGATATTTTAAAAAATTGTTAAAAAGTTACATCCCTAATGTACATACTTATGTATGTATGTATGTAGGTGTTAGCTAAAGTTTTTCAACTTTGTCAGTTATTTTCGCAACATTTAATGATTGAAAAAATTATTTTATTTAAATAAAAGAAAGTATTGATTGTTAAAACATAAATTTTATTTTGCCCATGAATAATAAAAACAATTAAAAACTAAACATACTAAATGTATCGCACTTGATCAACAAGAGGGTAGGTATTAACTCAAAATTTTAAAATTTACAGTAGAGGCAATAAACTTTATTTTTTAATACTACTTTTCTATCACAAAGAGAGATACAACTGTATTTTTTTGTAAATATAACCACTTAAAAAAAATTAAATTTTAAAAATTTTGAGTTAATACCCTGTAGCATGTGGCCAACAGTGTGTAGTATGCATTGCGATTCAATAGTACCGCAACATGCAAGCATTGACAAACTGCAAGCAAGATATTTTGTGTGACTGTAATTTGACACTTGTACGTTTAATCAAGTGCAGCTGCACAATGCACTTAAATGAATAACATTTATTTACTGCATTTGTTTAATTGTAAATATAAGCAACCCAAAGTATCTGTTGCTTTTAAGTATGCACTCGTTTAACTTGAAAACTGTTGAACACATGCCATACATAAATAGTTGGAAGCTAAATATGCTTACCCAACAATAATATATATTTCTATTCTTTTACTCTTATGTTAAGGTACCCCTAAGAATTATTCTCATAATTAGTATATAAGCCAATGTTAATTAGTTTAAGGAATCAATTAATACTTTGCCTTCAATCGGCATTACTAATTCATACTGGCATTCATCTGCCTTTTACTTTTATTTGCCAGTGGCGTTTTATTAGCGCCGGCACTATTATTTATTTTACTTAAACTTATCATCATCAAATCCTCCACAATAAATTGAGAGCTCCCTAGAGAGCACCAGAATAGCTAAATTGTTTTAATCATATTACATGGCGATCCTGCCAGTCCTGGATTACAAAGTGCTTTAAAATTAGCACCAAACGGAACCTGACGGACAGCCAAGTCTCCGTCAGAAGAGTGTTTAAGCCAAAAAAAAAAAAAACACTGAGAAGGAAGCGCCTGGCCAAAAGGCGTCAATAACTAATGGAACGCTAACCGAACTCAGCAACAACAAGAAAATCAGCTGGGGCAAACAATACAACACAACAAAGATGAAATATAAAAATATTGAAGAATAGAACAACACTGCAATAGAACAATGAAGCTGAATCAGAACAAAGATGAAGTATAAAAATATTGAAGAAAAGAACAACTCTACAAAAATGAGGAAAACTGAAGCAACAAACACAGGCCCCAAACCACTAACCATTACTGAATACCGTAAACGACAGCAAAACAAGAAGGAGATCGAACTGACCAAGATTCCAGCTGTCATCAGGCCAAGACACCGGAGAGGAGGAAAAATTGTTCGTTTGCGCCGTAAACTGGCAGCACTCAGGAATACTGTTAACCAAACTCCACCACCATCCTGGGACATTGCATCCGAAATATGGACGCAAATCGGCCGACTTGAAGCCGAAATGGATCAACACAAACACAAATAGATTTTTTTAACAATATTTTTTTTCCAAATTAAATTTTTTTATAAATAAATAAAGAAATCTTTTTTTTTACACATGTATGCATACATACACTTATAATTTTCGAATGAAGTATGTATATGAAAATAATACATTACAAACATATACAACATGAATTTTTAAAACACATGCTGAAATACACATAATAATATTATATTCAATATAAAAATAAAAAGATCACCAAACTTTTTCACTAAAAAAAAATACACTAACTTTTACCGGCAAATTAAATAAAATCCAATTATGAAATAGAATTTCACAATAAAAAGGAATGTCAAAAATTTTAAAAAATCACCACACTGAGGTGAATAAATGAAACACTATATATATAAGTTAAAAAATATGAAAAGTAAGAAAATAAATAAGAGTTGCCATAGTGGATCAAACTAAAATAGAATTTAAAAATAGTATTCATATGCGACTAAAAATTTTTCTGTACTAAATGGAATCTATAGACAAATTTATAAACGAATTAGAGAAAATTGAAGTAAATATTAACAAAAGTAAAAATAGAGTTTACACCGAAGAATATAAATTAGAAAAATTAAAACGTTTGCAATTAATAAAAACAGAATTCGAAAAATATTCTCAAACATTAATTAAAGAAAATTGCGAAAAATTAATTCAGAAATTTGAAGAAATATATAGTAGAGTGTTACCACTTATAAAAAATCTTCTAACAAAAGAAAGTAAAGATAACAATTTAAAATCAGACGAAGAAGTAGGTAATATATCATATATGGCTCATTTTGACATAAACGTCGTGGCAAACATTTTTTTTGATTACTAAATAGCTCGTAGCTAAAATCATAAAAAAAAACATTTTTATTTACAAAAACGCCAACAAAGGCACTTAAAATAAAAATATAATTAACATGTTACACTTAAAGAATATTTTTAATTTCTAAATTTAAAAAAAAAAAAAAAAATTTTTTTACTTTAAAATGTATAAAATTAAAATTGAACTTAATCAAAGAAAATGAAATTGTAAAATTAAATTAAATTTTAATAATTAGAATAAAATAATGAAAGTAAATTAATAATTACATTTTACTTCTTAATAATTTTAAGACAAATAATATACGTAAAAATATTATTAAAATGGAAAAAGAACAGTCAAAAGTAATATATTTACTTTTTTTTTTTTTTTTTTTTTTTTTTTTTTTTATTAGAATGTTTGTTTAAGCAATAGGTCTTTTGATTTAATATATATATATTGTTGTTTTATTTATATTTAGTTTCGATATTTCGCTAACAATTTGTTAGCATCTTCAGGAAAATTTTTTTTTTAAATTATTTGAAATTTTAATATTGATTTGTGTATTGGGTGTCATAAAATTTTTTTCAATAATTTTTTTTTATGGAAAAAGTCTAGGAAAATTTAACTACAGTATATAAAAAGGTTTTTGTATGAAATGTCACAAAAATTGTTTCCAAATTTTAACATAAAAAAATTATTGAAAATGAGTTAAGTATTGGATAGATATAAAACTTTTAACATAGAAAAAATTATTAAAAATGTTATGTTATAAAAATAGTGTTAAAAAATTAACATTGAATTTAATATATCAACACAATTAACATTAAAATGTATAGTATGTATCCAGGCTGTTTTTTAACATAGAAAAAATTATTAAAAATGTTATGTTATAAAAATAGTATTTAAAAAATTTTTTTAACATTGAATTCAATATATCAAAACAATTAACATTAAAATGTGTAGTATGTATCTAGGCTTTTTTTTAAATATAAATATCAAAAAATTATTTACAAATTTTTATAAGCTTTATAAAAGTTAAGAATAATAAAAATCCTACAGGAAATTAAGTTATTATTGGTGTAAAACCAAGAAGCAATAATGTGATTATTTTCCTGTGGGACCATAATATAATTAGATATGTAATTAAACAAAGTAACAAAAAATTCATAGTGAAACAAGAAACAATCATTTAACATTTAGATTTTTACTAACTAAATATCTATAATTCTGTGCTAAATTTTCTGTATCTACTTTGAAATTTATTCTTTGTGTTGCTGGTGTATTAATTATCTCTAACATTTCTAACATCAAACGCTGTTTATAATTATTTTCTGTATTCAGAATTGAAACATTTTCAAAGTTAGGAAAGTGAACTAATCTGGAACAATGAGATGACAACGCTGTCTTCTGTGAATTGATATGCCTATATTTCTGATCTGACTTATGACCTGCTATTCTCGTTTTTAATTTATTTTTGGTAGTACCTACATATACCATGTTACAATTCTCTCCATCATTTCCCTTGCAAGGTATTTTGTAAACTACATTCGATCTATCCCATTTATCAATTTTGTCCTTAGTTCTACTAAATAATTTATTTAATGTGTTATAGGTTCTATGAGCTATTCTATATTTGTTCGTATCAAAAATCTTTGATTTTGTCAATCTCTCTGAAATCTCAGGAATATACGTTAAGGATTTGTATATTCTCTGTTCTGTATTACTATCTATATTATTAATTATTTTATGTTTGTGTCTATATATTAATTTATTAATTAAAGAACTGGGGTAATCATTCTCTCTCAAAATACTTCTTATCTTCCTCTCATTCTTGTTGTGAAACTGTTTGTCACTTATAGTTAAAACTCTTTCTATGAAATTTCTAGCTGTATTAATAATAATATGTTTGCTATGTTTAGAATAGTAATTAATTAACCTTCCCGATGCTGTTGGTTTCTGGTACCAATCTATCAATAATCTATTATCTTTTCTAATAATACTAGTATCTAGATAATTGATCCTTGAGTTACATTCCTTTTCAACAGTAAATTTAATATTAGAATTAAATTCATTAAATGCCAAAAGCACCTTATCAATTTCACATTCAGGAATAATGCAAAACAGATCATCTACATACTTAGTCATCAATCTGGGAATTGCATTCAGTTTTTGAATAGATAAATCCAATAATTTCTCCATAACTATATCTGCAACAATTGGAGATGCTGGAGATCCCATTGGAAGACCATTTTGTTGCATAAATATATTTCCATTATATTGAAAATATCTATTATCCTCTATGCAAAATTTTAAAATACGTATAAATAAATCCTTATCTATATTTGTATAATCCTTAATCATATCCCATTTTTCTTCAATGGTATTTATCGCAACATCAACAGGTATACTGGGAAATAAAGACACAACATCAAAAGAAATCAATATTTCATCATTTGATATCTGTTGATCTTTTATCCTGTTTTTAAACTCCACAGAATTCTTGATATTATATCTAGAGTTCTTCGTAATATTCCGTAAAATATTTGTTATGTATTTACATAACTCATATGATGGAGAATTAATAAAAGAACATATAGGCCTTAATGGAAAACCTTCCTTATGGATCTTTGGTAATCCATATAAACGCGGTGCAATTGCAACGTTAGTTTTAAGCCTATTTTTCTCAGTAGAAGATACTATTTCCTTCCTATATAATTCTTCAACTATATTATTGTCAATTTTTTGTAACTTGCTAGTTGGGTCTCTATTTAATGAAGTATATTCTCTAGTATCTCCTATAATATCATTAATCCTAGAATTATAATCATGTCTATTAATTGCTACAGTAGTATTACCCTTATCTGAATTAACAATAAATATATCCCTGTGTTTTTTTAAAAATCTATCAGCTATATTTACCTTATCTATCATAAACCTATCTCTATTAGATAATCTATTTTTATTTAAATGATTATCAATAACTGCTGTTAATCTATTTCTAGCTATTTCTTGTTCTTCCTTTCTATTAAAAGTTCTAACTAACTCTTCTCCTTCAGAAATAATTTTTAAAATAGGAAATTCGTTTGCTTTTACTGGTAAAGCATGTTTTTTCCCGAGTGAAAGAATCCACTGAACATCGCTAGGTATATCACAATTGGTTTTATTAACAAACCACTTCTCATTATACCTAATATTTAACTCTTCTAATTGTAATATCTTAAGATTATCAAATTTCTTCTTATGTATAATATTTACCTTCTTCATATATGTAACTGTTAAATTCTCCTCAAAATATAAAAACTCAACCATTTCCTCCAGAGTGAAATGTTTCTTCAATTCACCAATAATTATTTCCCTTTCCCTTTGAAAATGTTTCAATAATTCGGGTTTTTCTCTTATTGCTATCCTTAAAACTCTGTTCTGTATATCCTGTGTATATTTTGAAATTTGTTGTTGAATCCTGGGTAGTCTATCCTTATTGAAAATGTTCGAAATATTCCTCGTTGTGACCTTTATGAAATTTGGAATTATCCCTGCATTCTTACATCTTGTTAAAAAAGTTATTGCTGACTTCGTCCGTACAAATTTATTCCTAATTGACTTCATCAAGTTTGTATATTTCCTAGTTTGGTTGTTCTTCTTGAAACAGCTATAGTCCATTTTGTTGTTTGATTTGCTCTCTTTATTTATATTTTATTTTATTTGACCTTTTCTTTATATTTATTAGAATGTTTGTTTAAGCAATAGGTCTTTTGATTTAATATATATATATTGTTGTTTAATTTATATTTAGTTTCGATATTTCGCTAACAATTTGTTAGCATCTTCAGGAAAATTTTTTTTTTAAATTATTTGAAATTTTAATATTGATTTGTGTATTGGGTGTCATAAAATTTTTTTCAATAATTTTTTTTTTTATGGAAAAAGTCTAGGAAAATTTAACTACAGTATATAAAAAGGTTTTTGTATGAAATGTCACAAAAATTGTTTCCAAATTTTAACATAAAAAAATTATTGAAAATGAGTTAAGTATTGGATAGATGTAAAACTTTTAACATAGAAAAAATTATTAAAAATGTTATGTTATAAAAATAGTGTTAAAAAATTAACATTGAATTTAATATATCAACACAATTAACATTAAAATGTATAGTATGTATCCAGGCTGTTTTTTAACATAGAAAAAATTATTAAAAATGTTATGTTATAAAAATAGTATTTAAAAAATTTTTTTAACATTGAATTCAATATATCAAAACAATTAACATTAAAATGTGTAGTATGTATCTAGGCTGTTTTTTAAATATAAATATCAAAAAATTATTTACAAATTTTTATAAGCTTTATAAAAGTTAAGAATAATAAAAATCCTACAGGAAATTAAGTTATTATTGGTGTAAAACCAAGAAGCAATAATGTGATTATTTTCCTGTGGGACCATAATATAATTAGATATGTAATTAAACAAAGTAACAAAAAATTCATAGTGAAACAAGAAACAATCATTTAACATTTAGATTTTTACTAACTAAATATCTATAATTCTGTGCTAAATTTTCTGTATCTACTTTGAAATTTATTCTTTGTGTTGCTGGTGTATTAATTATCTCTAACATTTCTAACATCAAACGCTGTTTATAATTATTTTCTGTATTCAGAATTGAAACATTTTCAAAGTTAGGAAAGTGAACTAATCTGGAACAATGAGATGACAACGCTGTCTTCTGTGAATTGATATGCCTATATTTCTGATCTGACTTATGACCTGCTATTCTCGTTTTTAATTTATTTTTGGTAGTACCTACATATACCATGTTACAATTCTCTCCATCATTTCCCTTGCAAGGTATTTTGTAAACTACATTCGATCTATCCCATTTATCAATTTTGTCCTTAGTTCTACTAAATAATTTATTTAATGTGTTATAGGTTCTATGAGCTATTCTATATTTGTTCGTATCAAAAATCTTTGATTTTGTCAATCTCTCTGAAATCTCAGGAATATACGTTAAGGATTTGTATATTCTCTGTTCTGTATTACTATCTATATTATTAATTATTTTATGTTTGTGTCTATATATTAATTTATTAATTAAAGAACTGGGGTAATCATTCTCTCTCAAAATACTTCTTATCTTCCTCTCATTCTTGTTGTGAAACTGTTTGTCACTTATAGTTAAAACTCTTTCTATGAAATTTCTAGCTGTATTAATAATAATATGTTTGCTATGTTTAGAATAGTAATTAATTAACCTTCCCGATGCTGTTGGTTTCTGGTACCAATCTATCAATAATCTATTATCTTTTCTAATAATACTAGTATCTAGATAATTGATCCTTGAGTTACATTCCTTTTCAACAGTAAATTTAATATTAGAATTAAATTCATTAAATGCCAAAAGCACCTTATCAATTTCACATTCAGGAATAATGCAAAACAGATCATCTACATACTTAGTCATCAATCTGGGAATTGCATTCAGTTTTTGAATAGATAAATCCAATAATTTCTCCATAACTATATCTGCAACAATTGGAGATGCTGGAGATCCCATTGGAAGACCATTTTGTTGCATAAATATATTTCCATTATATTGAAAATATCTATTATCCTCTATGCAAAATTTTAAAATACGTATAAATAAATCCTTATCTATATTTGTATAATCCTTAATCATATCCCATTTTTCTTCAATGGTATTTATCGCAACATCAACAGGTATACTGGGAAATAAAGACACAACATCAAAAGAAATCAATATTTCATCATTTGATATCTGTTGATCTTTTATCCTGTTTTTAAACTCCACAGAATTCTTGATATTATATCTAGAGTTCTTCGTAATATTCCGTAAAATATTTGTTATGTATTTACATAACTCATATGATGGAGAATTAATAAAAGAACATATAGGCCTTAATGGAAAACCTTCCTTATGGATCTTTGGTAATCCATATAAACGCGGTGCAATTGCAACGTTAGTTTTAAGCCTATTTTTCTCAGTAGAAGATACTATTTCCTTCCTATATAATTCTTCAACTATATTATTGTTAATTTTTTGTAACTTGCTAGTTGGGTCTCTATTTAATGAAGTATATTCTCTAGTATCTCCTATAATATCATTAATCCTAGAATTATAATCATGTCTATTAATTGCTACAGTAGTATTACCCTTATCTGAATTAACAATAAATATATCCCTGTGTTTTTTTAAAAATCTATCAGCTATATTTACCTTATCTATCATAAACCTATCTCTATTAGATAATCTATTTTTATTTTTATCCAGTTCTTTAATTAATAAATTAATATATAGACACAAACATAAAATAATTAATAATATAGATAGTAATACAGAACAGAGAATATACAAATCCTTAACGTATATTCCTGAGATTTCAGAGAGATTGACAAAATCAAAGATTTTTGATACGAACAAATATAGAATAGCTCATAGAACCTATAACACATTAAATAAATTATTTAGTAGAACTAAGGACAAAATTGATAAATGGGATAGATCGAATGTAGTTTACAAAATACCTTGCAAGGGAAATGATGGAGAGAATTGTAACATGGTATATGTAGGTACTACCAAAAATAAATTAGAAACGAGAATAGCAGGTCATAAGTCAGATCAGAAATATAGGCATATCAATTCACAGAAGACAGCGTTGTCATCTCATTGTTCCAGATTAGTTCACTTTCCTAACTTTGAAAATGTTTCAATTCTGAATACAGAAAATAATTATAAACAGCGTTTGATGTTAGAAATGTTAGAGATAATTAATACACCAGCAACACAAAGAATAAATTTCAAAGTAGATACAGAAAATTTAGCACAGAATTATAGATATTTAGTTAGTAAAAATCTAAATGTTAAATGATTGTTTCTTGTTTCACTATGAATTTTTTGTTACTTTGTTTAATTACATATCTAATTATATTATGGTCCCACAGGAAAATAATCACATTATTGCTTCTTGGTTTTACACCAATAATAACTTAATTTCCTGTAGGATTTTTATTATTCTTAACTTTTATAAAGCTTATAAAAATTTGTAAATAATTTTTTGATATTTATATTTAAAAAAAAGCCTAGATACATACTACACATTTTAATGTTAATTGTTTTGATATATTGAATTCAATGTTAAAAAAATTTTTTAAATACTATTTTTATAACATAACATTTTTAATAATTTTTTCTATGTTAAAAAACAGCCTGGATACATACTATACATTTTAATGTTAATTGTGTTGATATATTAAATTCAATGTTAATTTTTTAACACTATTTTTATAACATAACATTTTTAATAATTTTTTCTATGTTAAAAGTTTTATATCTATCAAATACTTAACTCATTTTCAATAATTTTTTTATGTTAAAATTTGGAAACAATTTTTGTGACATTTCATACAAAAACCTTTTTATATACTGTAGTTAAATTTTCCTAGACTTTTTCCATAAAAAAAAAATTATTGAAAAAAATTTTATGACACCCAATACACAAATCAATATTAAAATTTCAAATAATTTAAAAAAAAAATTTTCCTGAAGATGCTAACAAATTGTTAGCGAAATATCGAAACTAAATATAAATAAAACAACAATATATATATATTAAATCAAAAGACCTATTGCTTAAACAAACATTCTAATAAATATAAAGAAAAGGTCAAATAAAATAGAATATAAATGTAATATATTTACTGTTAATAACTATACTTCTTACTTTAACTGCCTATTTCACGATGTCGAAAGAATTTTGAATTTTATTTTCATTCGTACAAATACATTTGATACAAAAACAAAATTTTAGAATTTGTTTTTGCTTTAAATGTAATTATACGAATGAAAACATGTGGAAATTTTCTTTCGACATAGTGAAATAGGCAGTAAGTTATAGAAAATAAAAAACATTTTTTTAAACATGCCAAAAATAAGATATAAGGCAAAAATATACAGCCAAGGCATTAATCGCCTAATGCTAAAATCTTTAGAGTATCAAATAATAATATTAGAAATAAAATGTCACCATAAATAATCATACAACCCATTTTTGTGGCAGTGAAATATATGTGAATACAAATAAGCAGCATTAATAATAAAAAAAAAAAGCCCAATATGACGTCAGAAGAAAACTATTTACTAAAGGGAATCTTTACTTAGGACAAGTTTTCCCTAGGCTTGAAAAAGTGGCCGGTAAATTATATATAATGTTCATTAATGGGAATATTGACTTAGGACAATTTTTCCCGAGGCTTGAGAAAGTGGCCGGTGAACAAATAGGCACCAAACGAGAAAATTTTAGAATTTATCTCAATTAAATAATTTATAAATAAAAGGGCATAAAAGTAGCGCTACTACTTAATGAGGTGACCTATATAAATGATAAGAATGCTAATGCAATTCTTGATCTAATGCTGGAATACCACGATGATCCGATAGATGGAGGACATTGTGGAATATATCGAACAATAGAAAAATAAACAGGTATTACTAATGTAAAAATTGATTAGAAATATGCTAAAGCTTTTCAAATTGTTGTACACATTTAAAACTCTTAATATAACTTGGAGAAGTCTATTGAGACACATTTCACTACTGCCATAAAATTCAAAATTCAAAAAAGGGTTAAAGGTTGACAATATAAAATTTTTACAACAATTTTTGGGTAATAATCATTTAAAACAGTTTTATTCTTGCCTAAAAGTCTAATGAAGACGTTCAATTTAGTCAAAGGTACAGAGTGAAAAGTTATTTGATTTTCAAACTAGTTTAATAACATAAAATTTATGATTATACACATACATATATTTTTCTAATTAAAATTTTATTATTCAAGAAAAAGACCCAAAATAAAGAAAAAAGTAAAACAAAATTGTAATTACGATAAAAATACAATAGAAGAAAATTAATCAGAAAATCCTTTATATTGATTTTAGTTTTATTGGTCCGTATAAAATTAAGAAAATAGATTTAAGAAATAATGTTACCATAGTTGATAAGAAAACTAATAAACAACAAGTAGTTCATAAAAATAAACTTAAGATATATAATAATAACTAACATTTAATATTATTGTATGGCCATACGACTACTATAAAATTAGAAAATAAGTACATCTAAAAAAAACAAAATAAATATTATATTACACTTATACTTAGACTAATTAAAAACTAATTGTAAAAGAATGTCCATAAAACTAACGTTATATGAACATTCTTGTAAAGGGTGGAGGTGTAGCATGTGGCCAACAGTGTGTAGTATGCATTGCGATTCAATAGCACCGCAACATGCAAGCATTGACAAACTGCAAGCAAGATATTTGTATGACTGTAATTTGACACTTGTACGTTTAATCAAGTGCAGCTGCACAATGCACTTAAATGAATAACATTTATTTACTGCATTTGTTTAATTGTAAATATAAGCAACCCAAAGTATCTGTTGCTTTTAAGTATGCACTCGTTTAACTTTAAAACTGTTGAACACATGCCATACATAAATAGTTGGAAGCTAAATATGCTTACCCAACAATAATATATATTTCTATTCTTTTACTCTTATGTTAAGGTACCCCTAAGAATTATTCTCATAATTAGTATATAAGCCAATGTTAATTAGTTTAAGGAATCAATTAATACTTTGCCTTCAATCGGCATTACTAATTCATACTGGCATTCATCTGCCTTTTACTTTTATTTGCCAGTGGCGTTTTATTAGCGCCGGCACTATTATTTATTTTACTTAAACTTATCATCATCAAATCCTCCACAATAAATTGAGAGCTCCCTAGAGAGCACCAGAATAGCTAAATTGTTTTAATCATATTACAACCCTCTTGTTTATCAAGTGCGATATATGTATGTATGTATGTTTAATTGTATAAAAAATAAGAAATCATAAAAAGCAAGTAGAACATATATTTAGTGCAACACATTTCTTGGGCTTAAATAAATTTTTTTAATTAAAATCAAATAACAATTCAGGCAGATTTAGGTAGCTATACGCGCTAATTTAGGTAGCGAAGTATAACTTGTTTGTTTGTTTGTTGTTTTTATTTGTAAAAGTATATAAATTTGAAGGCGGCTACGAACCTGCGTAGAATAAGTTGTTACAAATGTTATACTGGGGCCGAATTCCACAACTATGAATTTTTTATCAGTGAACACTGAAACTAAAACTCACCAAAAGATAAAGTGTTCACTTTTCATTTAAAAGCGATTCCGCAAGAGCCGATGAATTTTATTGTGCTGAATGTGCTAGTTCTGGCTGAATGATAAGCTGAATTGTTAAATTTGCTTGTCAATTACTTTAATAAAAAAGAATTTAAAAGTGTTTGAGCTATGGATTACATAAATATGTATATATTAATAATATTAATAATATGATGCGAAGCCTTTAAATGAAATAATTATAAAAAGTTCAAAAAAATTGTATCTCATTCATTTGGTCAGTACAAAATTTTCTCCATTTTTGCGGATCTTTCATCAATGCTGTTAAGTTTTTCGGCAAGTTCCTTCCACCTTTCATGTCGCAATGTTGCTCCATCTGCTGATTAAAATCTTAAAGAATAAAATCGCTACACTTTAAAATTTTCTTTATAAAATAATTAAGAATTTCTTGCCTATCACAAGCAAACTCTACATTTATTTCCATGTAATCCAAGAGAGCCTCTTTTTGTGCCTCTGAAGGTTTTTTTAATCTCTCCACCACTCAAATAAAATAAAAAATATTTTGTAAAATACCAAAATTCACCCCAAATTTTTTCTCTGGTGTTCACTACAACTGTCAAATTTATTCATTCTCACCATTGCGGACACAAAAATCAAAAGTGAAAACTGAAATTGGTGATCACTTCAAAATTCATCGTTGCGGAATTCAGCCCCTAGCTACATATAATCGGCTTCATATATTTAAAAAATATACTCTAAAAAATTGTCGATAGTATCACTATCGAAAAAAAACTATCGATAGTCAGTCCAAAAAATAACTATCGATACTATCGATAGTACTATCGATTGTTTTGCAGCTCTATCGCAGGTAGACGTGGCTCTTGTCCAGGAACCCTGGATAAATATAAATAGGGTTTGTGGACTGGGAGTCACGGGCTACTCTTTGTATGTCCCGGGCACGGGGGACAAGGTTAGGACTTGCATTTTAGCAAGGAAAGAACTAAATCTAATACTATTTAATTCTTTCAGACAAGGAGACCTCACGGTCGTTTTAGGTATGGCCTACCTACTGGTATTTATTATATATTTACATATATACAACTCACAAATGAATTTGAGAGAAACGGCACCGATACAACCAAGCATCTCTTTACTCGCGCTGTCGTCAACCATCGTTTATACACACAACATAAGTATGTGCGTATACCAAGTCACACATATCCGCTGGCTGTACATGCAAGCACTCACTGTGAGTAATGTGTCTGACGAACACAGAACATGAAAAGGCAGTTGGTCTGCGGATCGCAAGGTAGAACAACCATTGGTAACTGCGCTTCATTACCATTTCTTCGTGCGACTCGCAAACGGACTCATAACCATATTGGTGGCGACGTGCAAACAATATTGTCTTGGTATTAAGGCTCGAGTAAGTATTAGTAGCTGGAAATCACTGCTATTACTTCCACTCTAATTTGTAGAGCCAACATTTTTCTCTCGGTCGGTTTAAAGCTCGAGCAAATAGTAGTAGCTGGAATCACTGCTACTAATTGCTCTCTCTCTCTAATTTGTAGAACCAACATTTTCTCTCGGTCGGTTTAAAGTTCGAGCCAATAGTAGTAGCTGGAAATCACTGCTACTAATTGTTCTCTCTCTCAAATTCTAAGGGCGACAGTTAAATAGATGTTTGATCGTACAGTCGCTACCTAGTTTTTTTTTTTCTGTTGCAAATTAAAATAAGAATTTCACTTTTTTTATTTAAACAAAAAGTTGTTGAAGTAATTTAACGGTACCAAAAGAGTACAGTAAATCTAGCATAACAAACGACTTACGAATAAAATACTTATTTTACGTGTAATAATCGAATAAGAAAATACTTGTGTTTTTTCTTTATTTTTTGCAACGACTCTGGACCCCACTGACGTCTACCCCAGCAACCAGCGAAATCGTGTCGTTGCTTGCTAAGGTCCAGAGGTGTGCTTCGCTGGGTATTACTGGGGGCCAGAGGAGCACCTCTCAGGCTGCCTTGAACGTCATCCTTCACCTGCTTCCCATTGAAGAATGTGTGTTGAGAACGACGGCAATGAGTTTTCTCAGGTTTATGGAAGCGGGCTTTGTAAGGCCAGGATTTACAGGTCATACATCACTCTTGAAAAAGATTAGTTTTAGCAGACGGGAGACCATATACAATGGTTTTACGGAGACCAAGGTTGTTGAGACTAATTTTATTAGAACGCCTGCACTAATCATTCCGGTTAGGGATCTTTGGGTCAAATCTGAAGCGACTGTATGGAGGCTGCGCGGTCTTTACAGATGGATCGAAAATGGAAATAGGCACGGGTGCTGGCGTTTATTTTTTAGGAACGGACATTCGTAGGTCTTTTAGACTACCGAACGAATGTAGTGTATTTCAGGCTGAGATCCTAGCGATCCTCAGGGCCACGGAACTAGTGACAGAACACGTAACTGAAGG
Source organism: Lypha dubia (assembly GCA_947311025.1). Lineage (NCBI taxonomy): Eukaryota > Metazoa > Arthropoda > Insecta > Diptera > Tachinidae > Lypha > Lypha dubia. Next base: position 92,339,831 of record OX371260.1, on the reverse strand, counting down.
CGTGGAAGTAACATTCTACGTTGACAGTCAGGCGGCGCTGAAAGCTTTGAAGGGCCATAGTGTCAAATCGAAGCTGGTCAGCAAGTGTAGGCTGTCTCTCAACTTGCTTATGGACAAATTTAGCGTTAGCCTATGTTGGTTGCCAGGATATTGCAATATTGAGGGAAACGAAATCGCTGATGAGCTGGCAAGAATAGGGTCAGCATTAGATGTGACAGTTAGTGCCAGGTCGGTTAAACCTCCAATCGGTCACTAGTATAAGGAACTCAGTAATTGGGTAATTAGCAGAACTAACCATTCCTGGAGGAATAGAGAAGATTGTAGAGTCTCGAGGTCCATATGAACAGAACTTCTCAGGTAAATCTGATCTACTGCTGCGTATGAATAGAAGGGAATCACAATGGATCCAATTGGGTATCCGAGTGGATGTGTATTTCACACTACCCTTCCTAACCTACCGTTTTGCTGAAATTCGCAAAAAACTGGTTTTTTGGACATTTGACCTTGAATAAAATTTTTTCCATACACCGGAGGGGAGGGGAGTTTTAAAATTTTATTTATAATTATGTTTTGAAAAATTTTACTGATTTTCGGCTTGTTGTAAATTTATGTATCACCGAATGTCCAGATTGACCGGACTATTATGAGAATTTATTAAACGCTGAATGACGTTAAGTAGTTTGTTGTGTGTTTATTTCTTTTAATTTTATCTACATATGCTAAGAATGTATAACTATGCATGCAACTATGTATATACATATACAAACTCATATATCAAAATTAAAAGAAAAACACACACAAAATCTTTACTGTTTTAACTTCGGAATTTAATAAAAGTTGCAGTCCAACCAAAAGCTATTCGAACATGTCGTCCGGTGTACAACCTGTTTGTGTATAAGTTAGTTGAAGAAAAGAAAATTTAATTTTTCGAGTTTTCCCGAAAGTTTTCTCCTAAATTTTTTTTTATACAAACCATCTCCTGAAAATTTCAAACCAAATAAAAAAATCAGACAAATAGATCCAGCCGTTTTGACGTGATGCTATGGCATACATGGACCGTTTGTCTTATCATTATATATACATAGATACACTTTAAGCTTACACACAATTTTTAGACTTCCCTTTAATTAGGTTATTATTAAGTTAATAAACTGTAAACAAAAGCAATGTAAGCAAATCAATTATTGTAATTTAATTTAGGTTAAGAGTATATAAGAAATATATATTTGAAACAATACAGAATTATTGTAATTAAATGTAAGCAAAATTAATAATTATTGTAATGTAAGCAAAAGCAACAATTGGAAATAAATTGTAATTATTAGCAAAATTATATTCGAAAATTAGTATAAAAGATAAGACAAAATAAATTGAAGTTGAGTTTAACTGAGACCAACAAGTCGTGTGTTTTAATCCGTAGCTAAAAAGTTGTATGTACATTAGGGTGACAATGGTTTGTATGTAAAAAAATTTTTGTTCGAATTTTAAAGTTTTTTCAACGGAATATTGTGCTAATAGGTCCAAGAGTTTTGTGCCGAAAATTTGAGCCAAATCGGACAACGCATCCAGGTCAAAAGTCAGGTATTTGCATATAAGTTGAGAAACTCATATATTTTCTACTTTATTTTACAAAAACATCTGGATTCTGTAGACTTTTAATAAAGAGGACAATCAAATAGTTTTTTTGGGAACTAACTCTCAAATTTCCGTTGCGTCAAAGTGATCCACAAACTATTTTATTTCAAAAATGTTTAATATATGTATGCCATTATTGGCAATGTATATAAATTCTGTGTACTTTTGATAAAATAACTTAAAAATATTGCAGGAAAAATTTTCAATTAACATAAAGTTTTTACATTTCAGGATGGAATATGCATATATTTTCTGCTGCGCTACCAGCGTCGACCGCATTCAATGGTCAATCTACTACTTTTTCTAATTTTAAAAACAAAAATTATGATCGGTGATTTGGTAGGTTTTTTTTCTTTTAAAATCTACAGATCAAAATCTTTTTGCAGAGAATATAGATTAGCATTTTTTGAATACAGCTGCCTATATTTTTGTACCACCTGTAAAATATTAAACCATGTCAAGAGAAAAAAAAATTAAAAAAGTTATAATATATGATAGTTACTTTCATTAAATGTTGTTTCTGTCCCTCATCTTTTGTTATTTTGTCATGGTATTCTTGAATTAACTGAATGCCTCTTTCAGCACAATCATTAACAACAGCCAAGTTTTGAATAATTTGTTTCGCGCTTAGGTACTCTCCTGTAACACTCCAAGAACGTGGATCGTTGCTGAAAAACTCTATTGAAATTCCAAATCTCTTGAAAACTTTTTTGGTATTTTTTGAAAACAAATCTTGTAAAATATCAGAGTTGTCTCTGAAAATAAAACTTTTTAAGTTTTCCTTCTTTATTATTAGCTTCTTTGCTATCTCTTCATCCTCATTTCCAGATATATCTACAGACATCTTCGCTACTAGCTTGCTTTTTGTTATGTTGTCTATCCTTTCGTGAAACAAAGAAAAGCCCACACATTCTTCGCTTAAGTAATACAGATGATTTAATACCTTTGAAATGGCTTTGTCCGCAATATTTTGATTGACTCTTTTGTAGTTTTCCAATTTTCTCAAAAACATAATATCATTTAAAGCAGCTTTATCCGCTTTATTTGAATCAAACCAAAAATTTGAATAACAACTTACAATGAAACCTGTTACTTCTATCAAAGCACTGATTTCAAAATCTGTCACTTCAGGAAATTGATTGCGAAAAATCACTATCTTTAAAGAGTATATAGCCTTGGCCATCCATCTTGCTTAGTGCAGTGCACCGGGTTTTCTGAATTTTATTCCTGAAGGAGGATTGCCACCAAGGAATATAATTACTAACTCCAAAAATTCTTTATAATCATTTCTCGGGAATGAATCGTTCATTTTTCCTAAAGCAAAATCTAAAAGTTCACCAACATTATCGCCTATAATTTCCATAATTCGTGGATGAGCTATTCCTGGCACAAAACTATCTGTATTTATTTCTGGCCAATGTTTTTTGAATTTTTTAAAAATCGTTATGTCCGGTCCAGACGACACTCCAACATTGGCCTCCGTAAAAACTGCTGCCAAAACAATTTCGAAAATATGGTGTCTGCAGCAGAGTTCGGATTTGCGCACTCCTTTTGCTCTTTACGCTTTGCGCATTTCTTAAAAGCGTATTAAAAATGCACACAAGCGCAAAGAGCGGCGCGAAAAAAAAGGAGCAATTGGTATGCGCAGCGCAAGCGCATTCGATTTATTAGCGCCGCTCTTTGCGCAATGCGCATTTAAATTTTTTGTCTAGCGCTTTGCGCTGCGCATTGCGCATATTGAGCGGCGCATTGCGCATGCTCTTTTTTATGATAACAGTGGTTCGTTTGAGTTTATTCATTGCTGCCACGAAAAAAAAGTCTTTGCAGGCAAAATCTTTAAAATATGTAACTAAATAAGAATAAAAGTAACCAGAATATTTTTTTAATGTTTATTAAAATGGTGTGTTTTATTTTTGAGTAAAATATCAATCATATTTGGCCTTTAAGGATTTATTCTTAATCCGTATATTATATGTATAAAAATGATCTGATTGCATGATTCAATGACTATAAGGTAGTCTTAGAAGCTCAGCTGACAATTCTTGCAAACCACTTGTTTTTAATTTCAGGTGTCGAATTTTTATTTGTATTTATTTATTAAATTTAAATTAAAAAATTTTATTTAAAAAGAAAATTGTAAAATTTCTTAAAATGAATACGAAATAAATATGAGTTTGTATTTGAGCAAAATAGATGTGATATGTACAAAAGATTAGAGCTATTGGAAATGAACCTTTTTTAAAGCTCCCAAAAATCAAATCAAACTAAAATCGTGGAAAGAAGTTTTCACAAAAAATTTCATATGTGAAGCGCAAAATAGAAAGGGACCTAAGGGTAAAAACCGGTTTAGTTCAGGAGAGCCATTTTAAAGATTTAAATACGTGTATTTAATACGTGACTTCACTTTCATAAAACGCGCATATCTCTGGGAGGGAACACTTTTGGGGCATTGGATCGGTCTCATTCGATGCTCAGATGTTGTCCACATAAAAAAAAAAGTGAAAATTGATTTTTTACCCTTAGGTCCCTTTCTCTATGCGCTGTCACATATGCAAATTTTTTTTTAGAAATTTCAGTTTAAATAAGAAATATCCACAACAAATACATTTAGGTATGTTTTGTATGTAACTCTTCTCATGTAAGTTTATAACAAGAAGGCGACGAAAATTCTAAAAATAGACGCACTTGAATATTTTCCTGAGTAATTTTTTTAATATTTTGTTGTATGTACATACATATGTATGTTCCTAGAAGACAAGCCCGAAAACACTGTAGTGAACCTGATGATGACATTTACATCATCTGTAGGTATGAGTGAATGTACTGTTAATGCATAGGCTCGTTTGCCTTGCTTAACGGAATAAATAAGTGAATAACAAAAAAGGACTAATAGGTTGGTAGTTCACCAAACTATTATATAGTAACTTTGTAGAAATGAAAGTTATCCGAGTGGTACACCAGAATAACTTGTAGTCAATTAATGCAAAACGCAGGTTGATTGATTGATCAGTTATGATGATTTTTATTAAAATTCAAAATTATTTATACTAAAACTAAAGAAAAACATAAACAAAAAAATATAATAAAATTAAATTGCAAATTATCAAATAAATAAATAAAGTGCAATGTAGACAAAATAAAACAAACAAAAAATAAAAGAAAGAAATATTTGCTGGTAGCCGGAAATCGTTCATTCATATGCTGCCGTTGTAAAAAATTTTTCTCACACGTTCAGCTCTAGCAGAATAAAAGACAAATATCCAATTTCATTCTGTCTGGAACTAAACGGTAACAAAACAAAAAAAAATGTAAAAGAAACTAAATTTAAAATCAAAAAATTCTGCTGACTTATTGAATCTCACGCTTTGAATAAAACGTAGACAATAAGTTCGCGCGTGTTAAGTAAAACAAGAAATATAAATATTTGAGGATTAATTCGAATGATGATTCTTTTTTAATTTGTTAACAAACAAAAAAAAATCATAAAGAATTAACATACTGCGGCCCCCAGGGGGTGCAACATAATACAGTGGTATTAAGAAATGAACGAAATGCGGCTTGTTATCATATATGTGTGTGAGATATCTAAGCTTATGGTTCTACAGCAATATCCCAATTCGATCTTGGCCGTGGCTGTGGAGTTGGTATTGTAGGTGGGCCTTTAATTTTTCTTTTGCGTATTTGTTTTAATGAAATGACGATAATTACAGTCAATATGAGAGCTAGTCCTCCATAGCTCACTGCAAGACTGTGCACGCCATGGTTGATAGTTGGGGTAGGTATATTGCGCATCTGTTCCCTTACTTCCTCTTGCAGCCTGGTTATGTTCTCAATGCTTTCTAGGCTTGGCGATGCTCGAGTTAAATTGATAACTTTCTGTTGTAAATGTGGAAATGAAATGCCGGTGCTTGTGTAGGATTGATGCAGAGTCGAGGTGATGGTTTGGTGGCCATATATGGTTATTACCTCGTTTTTCATTGTACATCCTGCTGCTAAGGTAAGCAATCCAGTTCCTTGCAGAACTTGATAATTGCTTTCGCCATTACATACAGTACTTAATTTGAGCGGATTTTTAGTTGCGAATATCCATTGGTTCTTTTTATGGAGCTGGTACCATACATTATCATTGGCTATTAGCTCTGAATTACAGCTTGAATCTGATTCATTATTGAATAAATGTATTTCACAGCGACACATTGGTGAATTTTTGGAATGTGTAGCTTGGATATTCGGGCATAAGAAAATATCATGCTCAAGTATGTTGCAATCATGAAGCTTGGTATCATCAATCGGGAAATATTCGTCTCGGTGAGCGTTAAGAGCCATCATTTTGGTTGTTGGCATGATGGCAACCAACGAACCATTTACTAGCTGTGGAACTGGAGTAATATAGAACAAGTCGAATTCCTCTGTATGTGCTACTGGGATGACCAAGGTGCAAATAATGTGCTGATTTGAGACGGCTGCATGGGCTGTCACTATCCCGTATAGATGAAGTATATCCGTGACTGGTAGTGCTAAATCCGATGGAAGATTTGCCTTGATGTTGTCAACTTCTGTAGCGAATTGTTGTGGCGTCAGTACAGAGGGACTTATTCTACCATGATATGTATCGGTTAGTAGATTCATTATGGCCTTTAGCATTGTTTGCACATTGTCTGCAATAACAATTAACTGAATGCTAAGCGACAGAATGAGTTGTGAATGATGGGTATCATTGACTGTGAAGTTCTCTAGCCTTTTCAGTCTAAAATTGAATTTTTCAAGGATAGCTTGAGTATGAGCTTCAGTTTGCTTCATAATATTAAGTGTAGAGTCAAGAAATGATGTTTGATTTCGTAAGAGCTGCGACAAGTGGTCTTCGTTGGTTTTTATACTGTTGATAGTGTTGGTCATTTTTTCGGCATACTGTGAATCAAGAACTCCAAATAATGAGTTTGCTACATTTCCAACGAAATCAATTGCTCCTCGCTTCTTTCTTCTTATGAGGTTTTCGAAACTGGCCACTACTTTGCCTTTAATGTTGTTAAAGTGTGTCGCAAGGCCGATACATTGATGCTTGAGGTCTGAATTGTTGCAAGAGTTCATTAAAGTTTGGTTCCGTTTGTTAGAAGTTGTAATTCATTGAGGAATGGTGCAAGTTCAAAATATACTAGGAGTTTCCAGTCTGAGATAATTGGTTTAACTTGACCAATCTGTTCAAAGTGCAGCCCAGGAGTGCTACTGATTTTTGTGTAAAGACTTTGTTGGCATGTCGCTAGTGGAAAGAATAGAGCGAGAATAAATAGCAGGCTTGTTGTAGCCGTTTTGGGGATGGTGTGGCAGTTTTGTCAGTGGAGGATTGGTTTCTTTTGAGTCCAGAGCTAGTGTTTTTACTTGGGTTGGTGGATTGATGGTTTCCTTTGAGAAGAGGACTGTTTTCTGCACGTTCACTGCCAGTAGTGGTTGGGGGTATGTCCAGAGGAAGTGGAGCAAGTAAATGAATTGCCCGTTTAATGATACCAGTAGATGTTTTAACCGTTGCCGTTCTGACGATTCCATCGGGCCCAGGGAATGTTTCGATCACTTTCCCGAGTCGCCACGTCATGACAGGAGTGCTATCTTTGATTATAACTATAGTACCCACTTGTAAGCTTTGAGACCTGGATTGCCATTTGTTGCGCTGCTGGAGTTCAGTGAGGTACTCGTGGGACCATCGTTTCCAGAATTGATGCTTGATTTTTGATACCAGCTCCCAACGGTTGGCGAGTGATGCCGATGTCGATTGTGCAGTTGCATCGACTTGTGCCGTGAGAGGTTCTCCAATCAAGAAATGGCCAGGAGTTAGAGCAGCTGCATCATTAGGGTCATTTGATAGTGCTGTAAGAGGTCTGGAATTAAGAATAGCCTCGACCTCTATGACCACAGTCTCCATTTCTTCATACGTTAAGGACGCAGTTGCCAGCTCTTTGACTAATAGTTTTTTGGCTGACTTAACTGCTGCCTCCCATAATCCTCCAAAATGCGGTGCTCGTGGAGGGATGAAATGGAAAGTAATGTTTTTACTCGCACATTCCCGTTGGATTGTTTCTTGAGCTGTTGTAGTAAAGAGGGCTGTTGATAATTCCGCTAGCAGGTTTCGAGCTCCGACAAAATTGGTTGCGTTGTCGCAGTACAGATTCTGACAGTGCCCCCTGCGACTGATGAATCGTTTTAGTGCTCCGATAAACGCCTCTGTTGTAAGGTTTGTGACGAGTTCTAGATGTACTGCTTTCGTGGTGAAACAGCAAAATACTGCAATATATGCTTTTTGTGGTCGTTTCCCTCGGGTTTTGAAGTGAACCCATATAGGACCACAATAGTCAACTCCGGAATTTATGAATGGTCTTGCTGGGGTTACCCTTGTTGCCGGTAGATTTCCCATAATCTGCTGAAGCAGTTTTGGCCTTGATCTTGCACAGGAAACACATTTATGAATGGTTTCTCGTGCTAAGTGTTTGCCTTTGATGGTCCAAAACCGTTGCCGGACGGCTGCAATGAGGGCTTGGGCTCCGCAATGTTTATTTTCCTTGTGTATTGACTCATGAATTAGTCTGCTGACTATGTCATTATACGGTAGGAGCATTGGATGTTTTGTATCGAATGGCAAAGTTGACTCTTCGAGCCTGCCTCCAACTCTTAAGATGCAATTTTCATCGAAAAATGGTGACAGACTTTTGATCGGACTTGATCCTTTAAGTCCCTTCTGTCTTTGTAACTGCTTGATGTCTTCAGGAAATGCAAACCTTTGAGTCGCTCTAACGATGATAAGAAGTGAATCATGGAGCTCAAGGGGAGTCAGAGCTCGTCGAGTTTGTCGGTCTGCTTTGGGAGTTCTGGCGTTTTTTATGAATCTGAAAACATATCCTATAATTCGCTGAAGGGTTTTAAACGAATTTCGGTGATTTATACTGTGTAGCGGATTCTCATCTTGGAAAGATGCAAGTAAGTTGTGAGGATTCTGTTTTCGTTCGATAATTGTTGCTTCGGAGCTCAAAGTAAATGTAGCTGGCCAATGGTTTTCATTTCCATGGAGAAAGAAGGGCCCATAGAGCCAATGTGGCGTTTGCTGTAGCTGTGGTGGGTCCAATCCTCGGGATATAATGTCTGCTGGATTGTCTTGTGAGCTTACATGTCGCCATTGTTCGGGGAGAGTAGATTCATGAATAGCAGCGATTCTATTTGCTACAAAGGTGTGAAATGAAGAAGATCTTGAATTTATCCATGTCAGCACAATCTTTGAATCAGACCAGAAAAATGTTGGTGTAGAGGCCATATCCAAACTGCTTTTGACTTTTGCAGCTAGATTAGCTCCCAACTGAGCAGCACACAACTCCAGCCTAGGTAACGTTTGTTTTTTAAGTGGTGCTATGCGAGTTTTCGCACAAAGTAAGTATACACTGAGAATTTTATTTGAAAGAGAAGTTCGGACGTATATTGCTGCTCCATATGCCTTCTCTGAAGCATCGGTAAAGACATGTAGCTGGGTACTGGAAGGAGTCTCTCCTTTGTAGATATGGCGATGGACTTGAAAGTTTTCAAGCTCACTTAGACTATTTCGGAACCGCCGCCAGCGAGTGTCAAATTCTAAAGGAACAGCTTCGTCCCATGATAGATTCAGCATCCATAGTTCTTGGATGAACATTTTTGCCTTGACTACTACTGGGGATAGGAGCCCGAGTGGGTCAAATATCCGAGCCAGATCTGAAGTTACACTGCGTTTAGTTACAGCCTTTATTGGTTGAAGGCTTACTTTAATCTTTAGCAAATCATTTTTAGGTAACCATGCTAACCCTAATGTTTTTGTATAGTCGCTATCGTCGGTTGAGAGATCTAAATTAAATTCTTGATCATGACCTGGGATATTGTGAAGGAGCTGAGGATGATTAGCGCACCACTTTCTTAAGTTAAAGCCGTACATTGCCATGACGTGTTGCAGTTGGCGTTGAGTTTCTAGTGCTGTAGTCAGACTGTCGGCTCCCCCCAATCCATCATCAACATAAAAGTTTTTATCCAAAAACGTAGCAGCTAATTCGAATTGACTCTTGACAGTTTTGCTTATTTCTTTTAAACATTTAATGGCAAGGTACGGGGCTGGCCTGGTTCCATAGGTAACTGTATTTAGCTTGAAATAACTTATAGGCTCAGTGATATTTTGTCGCCATAGGATTATCTGAAATCGCCTGTCGTCGGTATGGATTATGATTTGGCGATACATTTTCTCTATATCTGTTGTAAAAACGAAACGTGGCAGCCTAAATCGAAGCAAAATAGTAAACAGTTCATTCTGTAGAGGTGGTCCAGTATGCAATATATCGTTTAGTGATGTTCCTGACGATGTTTTTGATGAGGCATCAAAAACAACCCGAAGTTTGGTGGTGCTGCTTTCAGGACGTAACACTGAGTGATGAGGAATAAAGTACTTAGATCCTTCGAGATCAGCTAAATTAGTTTTCGTCATGTGTCCCAACGCTTCATAATCTTTCATAAATTGGGTATATTGTTCCTTTAATGAAGGGTCTCTTGCTAGACGACGCTCTAATGAGAGGAAACGGTTAAAAGCGATACTGTGTGAGTCTCCCAAAATAGATGTATCATCACAAAATGGAAGCCGAACCACGAACCTTCCGTTTTCATTGCGTCGAGTATGCTGACTAAAGTGTGATTCACATTGTGCATCAAAGGGGGATAGTTGCTGCTGTGGATTTTCGATTTCCTCAAGTTTCCAAAAACGTTCAATTGCCATCGTCATTGTATCGTCTTCAGTACATATACCGCATGTTGCCGCTGATAGTTGCTCGCTAGATACCTTTCCTGCTACTATCCAGCCGAAGGTTGTATTTTGCAATACTGGAAGATCATCAGCCAATTTGATTTGGCCGATGGTGAGTAATTGGTGATAATATTCCGCTCCCAATAGTAGATCAATTTTGTCCGGTCGATTAAAGGTTGGGTCTGCCAGGGTGACATTGTTTGGAATGGACCATTTTTCGATGTAAAGTGGTTGCGCTGGTTGGGGAGCAATGATTTGTGGAAGTACAAAGGCCTCCAATCGCGTCGAAAAATTATTCACTCGAGATTGAAGTTCTATGTTGACTCGATGTTGAACCTTGGTCCTATTTTTTCCAATACCATTGATAGAAACGGATGATGGTCTTATTGGGAGCCTAAGTCGTGTTACTAATCTTTCGGTTATAAGGTTAACTTGTGATCCTGAATCGAGAATAGCCTTGCATTCGATTGTTAAATCATTTGTTTTGACCTTGACCAGTGCTGTTCCCAAGAGGACATACGGTCTCTTGTTTGCATAGTTTACTGCCATACCATTGACTTCTACCTTTGGCGTGGCGACCAAAGATGCCGCGTGTTCGGTTGATTGGCAATTCAGCGTTGATGGTTGTATCGGGGGTTTGTATTCTCCTCTTGTTGCAGGAGTTTCCTTACTAGGAGATTTATTTACGTTAGAGGATAACATGTTTGATTGAGTGGTTGATTCCAAATGAACTAGAGTGTGGTGCTTTTTTCCACATTTCTGGCAGCGGCCTAACATCGTACATTGTTTAGTTGAATGATTATGGTTGAAACAGTTCACACAAAGCTTGTGTTTTTGTGCAATGCTGAGTCGATTTGCCGGTGTTAATAGTAGAAATTCCTTGCACCGATATATGGGATGATAGTCTCGCTTGCAAATTATGCATCGTCGAATCTCCGGTTGAGGTTGTGATACCAGAGTGCATGTTTTGTGATTTGAGAAAGAGGTTTTCTCTTTTTGTCCTATTGCTTCTAGAGTTTGGAAATATTTTTCGAGGAAAGCAAGAAATCTGCTGATTGGTTGTAACTCCTTTGGGTTAGATATGGATTGCTCATATTGAGTGTAAACTGTTTTGTCGACCTTTTTAACGAGAAGGTGAAATAAAAGCGGATCCCATGACGTAGTTTGGAGCCCCATGTTGGAGAGGGCTGCTAAACACTCCCTTGTGGTGTCGTGCAATCGCTTGACAGCACTCAGCGTACACGCACCTGATGGTTGGTCGAGCAGTCTCTGGATTGCTGTTGACACCATCAACCTCTTGTTGTTGTAGCGATCCTGCAGCAATTGCCAAGCAGCTTGGTAATTCTCCTCAGTAATGGCAAGATGACGTATGAGATTTGCTGCTTCTCCAGCGACATGATTCTTTAGGTACCACATTTTATGAGCATCGGACATTCGTTGCTCATGAACAACCCTTCTGAATAGGTCGGAGAACGATATCCACTTCATGTAATCACCATCAAATTTGGTAATTGTGATAGTGGGTAATGGAAGAGTAGAGTTTCTTGCTGAAGTATCTGGGGTTGGAAAATGGTGGCTTCTATTAGCAGCGCTGAGCTGAATGATTGCAGACTGAGCAGCTTGTTCAAGGTGAATGTATCTGCTTGAATCATAGCCGGCAATGTCTGGGTTGGGATATTTGTCCAATACTTCATCATTGAGCTGCTGTATTTGTTGCCAAAGGTGGGTAATCGTGGCCTGCTTAACTTCATAGTACGACCTATCTTGTCCTGGTTGCTGATGAAGGCCTTCTAATTGCCTGGTAAGCGCTGCCATCTTCCCAAGAGACCGGCTGATAAGTCCATCGTGACCACCAGCTGCACCTGCTTGTGGCTGCTTTGTAGGTTTTGAAGCAGGCAATACTTTACTTGCAGATTCTTGGTCGAGCTTACCGAGCTCTCGCTCCATTATTGCGATGTGCTTTGACGTCATGCTCTCGATTCGGGCATAGAAGTCTGACGTGAAGTACTCATCAGACGTGTCTATATCCTTTAACTCTCGCAACTCATTATCAGTACGTTCGAACTCAGTCCATGCTGTCGTCAGACGGGACAATCGCTCTTGGTAATAGCTTAGAGTTTTACGACTGGCAGAATCCTTGTTGAAGTTTCGAATAATCGAGGCAATCTGCTCCCCGATTTCCTTCAGCTGTTGAAGGAGGTTCGCAGCGGTTTTTTCCATAATAGTTGTGTTTAAGGATTGTAGTTGATGGCTTGGAATTTCTTTACGCGGTGGGTGCTTTCTGACTTCGAATCTGAAGATTGCAGTGTCCTGTCACGGTCGCCAAAAATGTTAATGCATAGGCTCGTTTGCCTTGCTTAACGGAATAAATAAGTGAATAACAAAAAAGGACTAATAGGTTGGTAGTTCACCAAACTATTATATAGTAACTTTGTAGAAATGAAAGTTATCCGAGTGGTACACCAGAATAACTTGTAGTCAATTAATGCAAAACGCAGGTTGATTGATTGATCAGTTATGATGATTTTTATTAAAATTCAAAATTATTTATACTAAAACTAAAGAAAAACATAAACAAAAAAATATAATAAAATTAAATTGCAAATTATCAAATAAATAAATAAAGTGCAATGTAGACAAAATAAAACAAACAAAAAATAAAAGAAAGAAATATTTGCTGGTAGCCGGAAATCGTTCATTCATATGCTGCCGTTGTAAAAAATTTTTCTCACACGTTCAGCTCTAGCAGAATAAAAGACAAATATCCAATTTCATTCTGTCTGGAACTAAACGGTAACAAAACAAAAAAAAATGTAAAAGAAACTAAATTTAAAATCAAAAAATTCTGCTGACTTATTGAATCTCACGCTTTGAATAAAACGTAGACAATAAGTTCGCGCGTGTTAAGTAAAACAAGAAATATAAATATTTGAGGATTAATTCGAATGATGATTCTTTTTTAATTTGTTAACAAACAAAAAAAAATCATAAAGAATTAACATGTACAGTCACATAAAATATTTGGCCTGCTTACCCTTTCTGTGGTTTCGCAAGCAAATAGTTTTATGAGTTTTTTCAATTTTTGAGCAGTTTGGGTTTTTCCAACATTTTATGTGTATGTTTCTTACAAGTAACGAAATGTGTATAAAACCCATCATTAACGAGATTTTTTGAAATCCAAGAAAAGTATTTTTTTAAATAACTTTGAGAGACATACAATGTGAGTATGTATAATTGTATATGTAAGGGGCAGATTTTTTAACCTAAAACGTTTTTTTCGTTTTGAAATTGTATGGAAAAATTTTGTTTTGAAATGAATTTTTTGTTATTTTTCATACAAATTTAAAACGTTTAGAAACGATTTTTTTACATAATCTGCCTATAAGTAAAAAACCAATTATCAAGGTATTTATAAACATGTATAGATACATATGTATATATTGTCCTTGATAATGTGTTGTATTTTTTAAAGATGATTATTCTTGATGTAAAAATCTATTATTTCCTTTACTAACATTTTTTACCACTGTAAATGCGCAATGCGCATTTCTTGCTCTTTTGGCTCTTTTTGCGCATTGCGCAAAAAAATGCGCAGCGCAAAAAAAGCGCAAATAAAATTGCTCTTTTTTGCGCTTGCTCTTTTTATGCGCAGCGCAAAATTAAATGCGCGGAGCAAGCGCAATAATAAATTTGCTCCGCTCTTTGCGTAAAGAGCGAAAAAGAGCAAAAAGAGCGGCGCTGCGCTGCGTTTTTTCGTACTCTGGTCTGCAGCCTAGAAATAGAATTTCTCTTCCAATTGATCTCTCCAAAAGCACACATGCACCTTTCAATCTACCAGTGTTGGATGATGTTGAATTAAAAACAAACGCTTCCGTTCGTTCCAAAATATGTTTGTCTTCTAATGCATCATAAACTGCAGAAGAAATTTCCTCTCCAGTCCCAGAGGGAATATCAGGCATATCTATAATTTGCTCTAGGCCTGGAGCCGTAGCAATTATAGCCAAACGGTCTTCTGATTTTCCTGTTATTGTCGATAACAGTTTAGTGTCCCAATGGATGGTCAAAGGTTGATCACTTGCAGTAAACTTTTCTATAATTTTTTCACTTTGCGTTAATCTTAATTGCGCTCTTTCTTCCGATTTAAAATATAATCGGATGTGTTAAGTCCGACGGCGTCAATAACTGCAACCAAAAAGTGTACAGCATCTCTCTGACTTATTTTTACTTGTCGAAAACTGCAGCTAGTCTTGACGTTAAGACACTTTGCTTTTTCGTACAAGAAGTACTGCGAAAACGTTTTGCCTCAATCGAACATTCAGAATATTCTTCCTCTGATGTTGCAGCATCTTCAGACGCGGAAAATTCAATCATATTGCAGGCTCGATTCAGTTTCAACTCTCGTAGTGAACAGACGCGTTTTTATAATCGTCGCAACTGAATATAAAAAAAAAATACAATAAAAAAAATATTTTCAAGTCACAAAAAATATAAAAAAAACAAAACATTTATTGAACAGTTATTTTACTGGTTTTATTTTATTTTTTGCTTGTGTGCAATATACATAAATATTTGCATACACAAACTAATATAAGTGAAAATAAAAAAGAGAACTCTGATGAGTTCATCTTCTGACAAAAACAACAATAATCCTACAAGCAGTAGGAAAGTACAATATATAACTTTAGTTGCTGATGACGACAATAAAAAAAATTAATTAAACAAAAACCTGAATTTAACAGTAAACACAAATACACGTGCGCGATCATTATCTTTGAACATGTTAAATAGTGATCAAGAAGCAACAACAATTGCACCCATCAGCAAACTTGTCAGCTTAGCTGTACAAACAAACAAACAAACAATAAGTAACAAGGTGACCAACGTGCATAAAATGGTAGATGCGGTGAGTACAATAAATGATAATAAAATTCAAACAGGAATGGACAGATACATAACCGTGTTAAAAAGGGGAAGAAGTCCAAAATCAGCTCAAATTGCTTCAACATCGAAAGTTCCCAGAGATGGAAAAAACAATATAATAAATTCCGAAAATCGTTTCGCGATTATATCTGAACAAGGCGATGAAGACACAACTACAATAAGTTCGAGTAAGCCCCCACCCATATATTTAAGAGAGCAGAATTCCAGTTTGCTGGTTAAAAGTCTTATCTCATTAATTGGAGAAAATGAGTTTTATGTAACTCCAATTAAGCGCGGAAACATCAATGAAACAAAAATTCAGGTAGCTCATGAAAATAATTACCGAAAAATTGTTTCAGATTTAGAATCTAAAAATAAAAACTTCTACACGTACCAATTAAAGAGTGCTAAAGGTCTAACAGTCGTAATAAAAGGTATAGACTCTAGCGTGGATCCAGAAGAGGTCAAGTCTGGCCTTGAAAATAGTGGCTACAAGGTAAAAAATGTCTCAAACATTAAAAATAGAGAAAAAATCCCCCAACCAATATTTAGAGTCGAGTTACAGCCAGATGGCATAAAAATAAAAAAGAATGAAGCACATCCAATATATGACTTAAAGTACTTGTTGCATCGAAGAGTTACTGTTGAGCTTCCACATAAAAGAGCTGGACCTGTTTAATGCCTGAACTGCGAAGAATTTGGGCACATGAAGACTTATTGCAAGTTGCCTACAGTCTGCGTTGTATGTGGTGAGTTACACAGTACTGCTAACTGTGATAAAATAAAAGGTGATACCAAGGCGAAAAAATGTGGCAATTGTGGCGGAAATCACACTGCCAACTATAGAGGCTGCCCCCTTTACTAGTTTTTGAAGAATTCATCAACCAAAAAAACCAATGCTACTCCCGCTCAGCCTAAAACCCCTATTAACTATCTACAGTTACCTCAACCGTTCACTAGCCAAAATCAATTTTCAAACATTTTCAAGTCTAACGCGACTAGTGCTCAACAACAATCTAACAACAAATTTTCATACGCTAGTATTTTAAAAAGCAATCAGCGTACGGCGCAAAAAACCGTAAATGCAAATGAAGATTCGGGATATAATTTTAGTCGTATTAAAGCCTCAATTGAGAGCTTAATACAAACTGTAAATACATTTACTCTCAACATGTCCTGTATGATGCAGGAAATGTTGAAAATGCAGTCTACCTTGTTGCAGGCTGTACTAAGCAAACCATGAACTTAAAAATCTGTTTTTGGAACGCAAACGGCATCTGCCAACATAAAAACGAAATAGAATATTTTCTTCAGGATAAACAAATCGATGTTATGCTTATCTCAGAAACTCATTTGACATCTCGAAGCTGTTTCAGAATTAGTGGATATAATTTTTACGACACCAAGGATCCCCGTGGCAGAGCTTGTGGTGGTTCGGGAATCCTAATAAAAACGCGAATAAAACACCACCTGTTGAATGATTTTTGTGAAGATTATCTTCAAGCAACGAACATCTGCATCGAAACTTACTATCAAAAACTTGTAATATCATCTGTCTATTCGCCCCCCAGATTCTCAATTACCGAGAGTCAATATACGGCTTTTTATAAATCACTGGGCCTCCGTTTTATAGCAGCTGGCGACTACAATGCTAAACACACATTTTGGGGTTCACGTTTAATCACACCTAAGGGACGAATTTTATTCGACACAATATCTAAAATGGGTTTGAATGTAGTTTCAAGTGGACAGCCAACATATTGGCCAACAGATCGACAAAAAATTCCTGATGTTATCGACTTTGGAATTGTGAAAGGCGTGCCCAGCGAGATGGTTGAAGTTGAAGCATCTTTGGACTTATCTTCAGACCACTCGCCTACAATTGTCACTATTTACTCACACACAACATGTGATTTAGCGACGACATCTGCACGTATTAACTCGATGAAATACAGAAAATATCTGAGTGCTCATTGCTCGGAAAAAATGCCGCTGAGAACACCTTCAGACATAGAATCGTCGTCAGGTTGTTTGAAGCGCATGTTAAACAAGCGGCTTTTAATGCTACTTCAAATGAAATAAACCAACCAGTGAGATTTAACAATATTTTTTCTGTAGATATAGAAAGGCTATTGACTGAAAAACGGAGAGCTCGACGAGAATGGCAGCGCTACAGATCGCCCCAGCTAAAATTAAGGCTTAAGGAGTGCACCAAGCAGCTTAGGAAAGTTTTGCAAACTCAAAAAACAGCTTCCCTTCAAAAATTCCTTCAAGAGCTAGATGCAACACCACAAACAGATTATTCACTGTGGCGTGCAGCCAGAGGACTAAAAAGCCCAGTGATATGCAAACCCCCATTACGAGCCCCAAATGGTGACTGGGCAAAAACTGATGCTGAAAAAGGTGCACTTTTTGTTAAACACTTAGAAAAAGTTTTCACTCCGAATATTTCTGCTGATATTGTTGAACTGCCAACAGTCGTCTCTTTACCAGAAATACCGATGAGATTTAACATGACGGAGATTGAAAATACTATTACTAGTCTTAACACCAGAAAAGCCCCAGGTGTCGACAAAATAAGCAACAAAATGCTTCAAGAATTGCCTTACACTGCAAAAAGAATAATACTATTCATTTTTAACAGTATTCTACGCCTAGAACACTATCCTAAAGAATGGAAGGTTTCGCTAATTACTATGATACCAAAGCCCGGCAAGGATCATACAAAAGTTGAATCCTATCGGCCTATTAGTTTACTGTCTAACATTTCAAAACTATTTGAAAAGCTGTATATGAGCAAGCTGATGCCTATAGTGACTAGTAATGGATGTATTCCAGATCATCAATTCGGTTTTCGCAGACAACATAACACAATTGAACAAACTCACAGACTTGTGAATGTCGTTAGAGACACTTTTGAAAAAAAGAAATACTGCTCTGCGCTCTTTATTGATGTCTCACAAGCTTTCGATAAAGTATGGTACGAAGGTCTTTTCAACAAATTAACACAAAATCTACCAGCAAACATCGTAAAGCTTTTAAAAAGCTATTTAATGGAACGTAAATTTGTAGTTAGGGAAGGCAATTTTTTAAGCCCTCCGCAGTCGATTGAAGCCGGAGTCCCTCAAGGCAGTATCTTCGGTCCTTTACTTTATTTAATATAATATATATTGCAGGCTGAAATAAATTTTGTCACAGTTCAGTACTTCCAACAAAAATTTAAAACAACGTTATTTAACATTTAATTAAATTTTTACCTGATGAAGTTGATGGTAATTCGTCACTTAATTTTTTACGCAACTCTTCTTGTTTTTTGCGATTTCTTTTTCTTTCCCCTTTTTTTTTAGATTACAGTCGACTCCCAACATACAACCTTCGCGACCTTTCATTCTTTGTTTAATTAAAAATTGATTGTCTTCTTCTAAATCTATTAGTTCCAGTGCATCGGTACGAGCAATATCGAAGAGATCGCCTAAATTATCGCTCCACAGTTTTCTTCTGTTTTTATGAATGTCGGACACTCAAGATTTATATTTTTTAAATCTTTCCATTCCTCATACAGACGCAACATTTTTTTTGTACACCAGTGCAAATCGTGAACAGGAATACGGGCCTTTTCCCAAAAAATTATACACTCTCTTACCACAAGATCAGCACTATCTTTTTTCGTTGTCCTCATATTATGAAAAAAAACTTTGAGGCAGTCCCCCTTCGAGGGAAGTTTAGAACCAACTATTTGGTGTTTTGAATAGCCTATTAAAAATATTTCTTCCCTTAACGAGGGCATTGTTATATATTTTTACAAAATTCACAAAAAATCTCTAACCAAAAGCACTTTACACAAGTAATTCACACGACTGAATGCAATTTATATAATTTTTGGGGAAATACATAATTCAGTCGTATTTTAAAAATCTAGTAGGCCTTGAAATTTATCATTTGAATCCGTTAAAAATAATGATTGTTGTCTAGGAAATTAGCAATTTTAAAATTTTTGCCATGTAGATGGTGTGATTTAATACAAACAAACAAATGTGTTTTTGTAGTTCACGTTTTTGAATAAAAGCATCTATTAATTTCCTGACATAAAGGAAAGGTTAATTACCAAAAAAGTTCTTTTTACTATTTTTTTCACGAAAATATATAAATCCACATTTTTTCATTAAATATTGAAAATAAATAAACGAGTTCAAAAAATTTATTTCGTATATATTGTAAAATGTGAAAATACCTGACCTTTGACCTGGATGCGCGTCCAGAAAACGTTGTCCGATTTGGCTCAAATTTTCGTCACAAAACTTTTGGACCTATTGGCACAATATTCCGTTGAAAAAGCTTTAAAATTCGCGAAAAAAAATTTTGGCTGTCACCCTAATGTACATACATTTATGTATATGAATTTACTTTAATGTGATAACAAACAAGAAAATAAAAGTGAAAGGCTGCCGCATTATAATGTTTACATAAGAAAAGACGTTAGACCATCTACACGAGCCAACAATTTGTTGGCATACATACATATCAATACCTCAAATTTCATACATAAAAATACCATAATGAAAATAATACTATTTTTGTATTGATTTGAACGATTTTTAAAACAAATTCATGGCCCATCATAAATAGCCAACAAAATCGGCAACTATTTTATTAACCGCCAAAAAATCGCCATGCCGCCAAATCAAATAAAAGGACGCCAAACAGGGGTCTAATCGCCGCATATGACATCGAATAAACTATCGTACAAAAATAAAATTCGATATCGAGTTGCCTAGTTATGGCATTCGATAGCAATCGAATCGAATTTCCACATAAGTAGTAAAAGATTTTATTAAATTTGTAATAGATTCAAAACACATGTTTGCACAAAATGTAAACAAAACAAAAAATAAACAACAAAGGCAGTAGATTAAAAAATTATATATTTTGGTTTTGCTCGTAGGATCCGCCTTCGGTTTTCTTCTTTGACACATTTTTCTTTACATGAAATTTCTGATCAGTATAAACTTTTTTTAAAAAAATAATTAAACTATTAAGTAATAAAATATATCCAAGCAAACTAACCCTGCACCACGGTTTTCCATTTTTAATTGGTGGACCAAATGTATTTAAGCGTAGAGTTAATGCTTCTCACAATTTATTAGCATTTACCCTTCCTTGGCCACAATTTGGCAAAAGATTTTTCGCCAAATTGGGATGTTCGGATACAAATTCTGCCAACACTTCTTTTTGTTTTAAATTTATACTTTTTAGGCTCGTCCTATATATAATTTTTTTTTTATTAATTAGTTGGTTTTAATTAAAAGACAAATAAACCTACACATTGCGCTGCTTCTTCTGACCACACAAATTGAAAAATTATTTTGTTTTGTTTATTACGATAGCTATTTTGGTATCGAATGATGTTTATAAAGATTGCATTCGATTGATAACTCGTTATCGAAAGTCATAATCTCAAATATTGTTTTTTGCTGTGCCAAAGAAAAATTATTCGATCGAAATTGCTCGATATCGAATGCAGCGATTAGGCCCCAGGTTTAGAGATCGCCACGTTTGGCGAGAAATCGCCACATCTAACAACCGTGCTCATATGAAACATGTATGGAAAACATTTAGCAAAACGCACTCTTAGTCTCGAAATCACAGCTGGAAAAATTATTGAGTCAGTTTAACCTTGCAGTCCAATTTTCCTGGCCTGTGCAATTATTAAGAGCTTCTAGATTTACCTTTCTAATAAAAATATAAATTTAATTTTTTGTTGAAGAAATATTCTTAGCACAATGGAAAAATTAATGCCTTATTATTAAAAGACGAAAATGTAAAATATTTCTCGAATAGAGCTAACAATTATTTTAGAATTTCATTTTAGATTCCTTTCGATATACATACAAATTCGTATTAACAAAAAAAAAAAAAAAATTATAAAGAAATAGTGGAAATTGAAACTTTTTCACTTTTGCAGTTTCAAAGACAATCAAAAAATTTCGTGGAACGGGTACTGTTAAAACCCTGCATTCAGGAGGAAGACCACGCAACTACAAGACAGTATAAGCTATTAATAAGAAAGTCTAAAAAGGCCTGCAAATGGCACCAAGAGTTTAGTCGTCGAGCTCGCCAGGCTGGTATTGGATACTTTCCTCCTGCGAAAAAACCTCTGATATCTGAGAAAAACCAACGAACACATTAAGTGGTCTATAGGAAAATGCAAAACTGTCCTTTGTTAGACGAGTGCAAATAAAATTTAAGGGCCGAAAAAGGAAAAAGACCCAAAGTACACTTGCAAGATAGTTAGGTTTGGAGGCGGCAGCATTATGGTTTGGCGGTGTTTTTATGGACAAGGAATGTGTCCAAATCGTATTATAAGGAATACATTCACTGGTGTAATGCTACAGATCCATTTTAAACGATATAATGTATCCATATGCAGTGGAGAAATTGCCACTAATTTGGAGATTTCAGCATAACAATGTTACTAAATGGTAACAATCAAATAAAGTGCATTTTTGAAGTGGCCTGTCCAATCCCTAGATCTCAATCCCATAGAAAATCTATGAGAAATTGTAGATCGAAAATAAGATCTCGTAGTAGTTACACACGGAAAGAGGATTTATCCAATATTTATAAATACTTTTATTGGCAACCAACGGTTGTCTTATTGTATATAGGTTTGCAGAAAAGTAAACACATTCATAATGGATGAAATTATTTGAAACGAACAGTTTTTTGAAAAGCTATTTTGCTTGTGCTTTGTAATTCGCAAATGTTTTGCGAGTTTATGTATAAGTAGATGAGCTTTGGAACTTTTCAAACATATATGGTAAACGTCTACTGATGAGTTGGTTTAGCAACCAACGAAACATATTTAGATATTGCTAACCCGCAAAAAATAAATAAAAGTTTTGTTATAATAATTAACTATAATAATTGAATCTATAAAAAGAAATTCTGAAATATTTGTTACTGCTATTCAAGCAATATTTCAGATTTTCGACTTCTAACAATCAAGAAAAAAATTTTAAGAAAGTTTCCTTAATTGTTAAGCACTGTATTTGTTGGTATTCATATTGAACTATATTTTTGCCAAATTCCCATTAAATGTGGCAAATATGAATACGAACCATTGTTTAAAAAACTGCAATAACTTTCATTTATTTTGATTTGACTTCTGCTTGTGCTTCTGAAATTAGCGACAGTTACATTCGAAGCAAAATCACAAAACGAATAAGCAACAGTTGAGAGATGCTTTTGCCAGCAGTGCTTTTAAAAATTTTGATTTTGATTTTTTTTTCTTTTGATCGGTATCACAACTAAAAGTCCAATCAGTCTATTTGCTTTTGCAAGTCGCAGAAGAACGATAAGAATACTTCCACCCAAAAGGAATTTTCACCAACTGCAAATCAACCAACACCAGCAGCCGGTCGTCTAGAAGCCAAAAAAAAAAAAATGTCCAATAAAAAAAAACGCAGTAATACAGGTAATTTGAATGTCTGCATTAACTCGTTCCTCATAATTATATCGGTCTTTTCTATCTTTTTTTAAATTTGTTATTAAATTAATCTTTCCGATATGTTTCATTAAATTGGTGTAGAATCTTTTGATCTTCGTGCTAAAAACTAGTGTGTATTTGACTATAGGTTCTGCTACTAAATTTTTGCTTTAATTATGCTGTTTATGTGGTTGCTATTTTTAATTTTTTGGTTTCTCTCGGTTTCCTTTAA
Organism: Lypha dubia; assembly: GCA_947311025.1. Taxonomy (NCBI): domain Eukaryota; kingdom Metazoa; phylum Arthropoda; class Insecta; order Diptera; family Tachinidae; genus Lypha; species Lypha dubia. The sequence goes on along the minus strand of OX371260.1, from coordinate 92,316,767 downwards.
ATTTGGTGTTTCGTTTTGATTTATACTTTTAAATATTTTAATTTCAAAATATTGTTCTTTTTCTTTTTAAAGTTTTTCTTTAATTTATTTACTGCTTTTTCTTATAAAAATTTTTAATGTTATTGTCCAACAAAATGATTTTATTTGGGGAGAAGAAAACAAAAATAAAAATAAATAAGTGATCGGTCGTGTTTTGCAATAATTAAATAAGTAATCGGGCGTGATTTCGTGATTATCGGTTTCCAATTTTTCTTCATGTCCCGCAAAACAGTGGGTGTAATTCGTGCTTTCAACACAAAATAATCTGGAGTGAAATTCATTTGGATATTCTTTAGTTTCATTTTTGATGAATATTTTTTAAAAACATTCATTGCTCGCAAAATTTCTAGAATTTAAATATTATTAAAAAAAATTTTTATACGTCTCTTATTTATTCTTATTTTAATACGTTTTCGTAAATCTGTTGCGGCATCTAACTAATCTGTCTGCTTAATTTTATTTTTAGAATAGTATCCGTTGGTCGATTAGAAGGTGATACCGGGTCAGTAACGTTCCATCCTTTTTTTAACCCTTTCCTTTTACTAATTACTTTGCTTCTTTCAGATCCTTGACGTCGACCTGGGTCCCCGGTTCCTCAAGTTGGAACCATCTTGACGCAATTTTTTCATTGTCCCTTTAAGGTATGTTTCATTGTTTCTTATTATAGTCCTGTATAAATATGCATTTCCTTTATATTTCAGCCATTGAAGACCCTAAATATTCATCATCAATACCGTCGATATTGCGGTGAGTTTTTCCTTCTTCTCTTTTTCCAATTCATTTCCGTCATAATGTTGGTTTTTAGACGTCTTATTCTTTCCTCCTGTTTTGCCAATGACAATGTGTTTTGTTGTGTTCCTCCATACTGCGTGTAGTGGTTGAAATTTGAAAATCTCGACTGGATTTCCTTCCTCCATGGGATATCTTTCTCGGTTGCGTTCAGTATGGGTACTGCTGTTCCTCCATTTTTAATGTTGACCACAGTATTTCCAACATAAACTCTAGGGGAAATCTCCTGTTTTTGTACAACCACAGTTTTATCTCTCTAAATGATATTAACCGGCACTTTAGTAACTGCTCCCGTATCTACAAGTAAGACCAATTTTCGCTCCCTAGCTCCTTAGCAGGGTAGCGTCATAAAAACTGTGTCCACATTGCTCGGTGATTCAGTACTATTATTTATATATGGCATTATCTCTTCACTTTGTTTCTCTTCATATTTATGTTTTAATACTTTGTCTTTTTCTGCTTTCACTTCCAAAGTTTGCCCGTTCTCTTGATTTGCCTGTTTATGCACAACCACGGTTTTATCTCTTGATATGATATGAACCGGCACTTTAGTAACTGCTCCCGTATCTACAAGTTAGACCAATTTTCGCTCCCTAGCTCCTTGGCAGAATAGCGTAATTAAAACTGTGTTCACATTGCCCGGTGATTCAGTACTATCTTCTATATTTCGTACCATCTCTTCACTTTTTTCCTCCTTTTTTTTTTGTTTAATTTATTATCTTTCGCAGTATTTTTTTCTATAGTGTGCCCGTTCTCCTTATTTACCGAGTGTACAACTGCCTCGGTTACTATCCTGGTTGGCTGCTCTGTTTCTGAGTCAGTCTCCGTATCATCTTTATTAACCCGATTCTTTGTTTCTGTTTCTTTATTATACTTGTATTTGTTCTCTTTTTTATGCCAATCTAATTTTCTGTTAATTTGCGGGACCCCAGTTTTTGGCGATAACTGGGCCGAATTTCGTTTCCCTGAGCATATGTCCGATTTGTGTTGCCATGGGCCTCTACGGCATTGTTAGCTAGGTCCCTGCCGTTGTTGCTATTTCGTGCCTGTTGGTAGATCCCTGCACCCATTGCTTTAGTCTGTCTAACATTACTTCTGCAGTCCCGTGCAAAATGTCCTTGTTGCTGACATTTAAAACAGGTTGGACGTGTACCATTGCTTCTGTTTGCCCCTCTGTTCATATTTTGTCCCATCGCTATTTGTGGGCTTCCACGGAATTCTGTGTTTGTTATCCTCCTATTGTTTCCTGCCGTCCTTCTATCCAATTTATTTTGGTTTGGTAAGTTTCTTCTTGGCTCGCAGAAAGGGGTTTCCTTGTGACCGTTTATCCTACACAATCGGCAGTATAAGGAGCCTAATTTCTTTCTGCAGTTTTCCACATCGTGCCCGCTGTTTCCACAGAACGTACAGCTCACGATATTCCTGCACAGTGGCCCCATTTCATGGCCGTATTTTCCACAGCTCCTACAGTATGGTGTGTTTAGCCGCTTTTTGCAGCTATTCCATTCATGTCCCATCCTGTTGCAAAAACTACAGGGGACTTCTGAATCTATTACGTTGATACTGTGCGTTGGTTCGCCAAACAATTCCTCTGCATTTTCCACTATCTCTATCAATTTAGTTAGCTCTTCCTCTTCCTGTCCCACAAACCGAGCTTTGAGAGCATGGTCTTTCAACCCCTTGATGAAACTTCTCACTGCTATCCGTTTGAAGTCCTTCAGCATGGTTTCCCGGCCAGGTCCCACCGGCCATTCGTTCTCTATTGTTGTTTTTGCCTCATTTAATAGGCTATCCAGGCGTTCTCCAAATTTGCATGCTGACTCTCTGATGCTCTGTTTGCAACCCAGTATTAGTTCCCTTATTTTATCTAAGCTCTTGCTTTTTAGATAATATTTCTTGAGCGCATTACATAACGCGTCCACGGAACTGAAATTCATCTGGGAAATTCTTGAGTAGGCGCCCCCTAGGAGTCTCAATTTCAGGCATTGTATTACATCTTATGTTAGGAAGTTATTTGCACCTGTGAGTACTTCTCTTTCTACCATCTTGCATCCTTGTATGTACCTGAATACTTCTGATGGTAAGTCAGGCCCATCGGTCCCGAAGAATGATGGGACTGTGTTGTTTACAATCTTAATAATCTCGGATAGCGAAGTCATTCTGATCGTTCCGATTTCTGCTCTCTCAATAGTATGGTTTTGCCGAGGTGATGGTGATCGTCTTTCCAAAATTTCTTGGGCCACTGGGATCATTCTATTAAATTCTTCCGTTATTCTGCTGTCAACTCCTTCGGTTTCTTCTAATTCACCGAATCTCAGCGTGTATTCGCTTAACTCCTTTAATTTCCTGGCTTTTGTTTCCGCGGAGTACCACCTGCTACCCGCTTTCCTTGCGTTGTTTATTAGGGTTTTTACTTTTTCCAACAGCGTCAAGGCAGGTGTTTCTTTCTCGTGTGATATGACTATTGTTGGTAGTCCTGCTTCGTTTAGTTCTTCGTGCAGTGAAGGATTTGGTGAACTAGCTCTGTGAATTGTATCCAACTCTCTTCTTGCGTTTTCCAATGCTGTTTGTAGCCTTTGGATAGTGTCGTCTTGTGTCTCTATCAACTGCTGTTGCTTCAATTGTTTTTTAAAATTTTCCTCACTAAGTCCTTTCCTTTGCAATTGTTTCTCTAATTCCGTATTTTCCTTCACTACGTCCTCTAATAAATTGTCTGTATATTCTGTTTGTCCTCTTAGATTCTCGCAATGGCCCTTTAGAAATGTTTTTGTTTCTTCTAGTTCTTCGATCTTCTTTATTAACTCCTGTGATCTATCTTTACTTAACTCACTTATTAATTGTAGGACATAGCTTACTTCTTCTAATTTTGTCAGTCTTTGGTATCTTATTGTTTCCCTATGGTTGTCCAGGAATGTTTTGTCTGCTTCTAAACCCATAAGTTCTGTCCACGCAAGAACTTGTAGACTGTCCACTGAATAATTACACTTGTCGATCCGTTGTATCAATTCGTCTGTCTTTGTCTGTGGATTGGCCATTAAATCTGTCTTCTACTTACCCATGTTCCGCTGGTTATTATCCTCATAGTGGTCTGTGGTTTAGGCTTATTTTCACTTTATATTATTATTTTTTTATTTTATTTTATGTGTTTGTTCGCAACCGCGCAGAATTTTTACAATCAAAGTAATTCTCCTTTTTGCCTTGATCCGCTTTAGCGATTAGTCCTGCAACGACAATACAAGGTAGCTAGAATTTAGACTTTTATGTATTTGTCCTGTGCAGTTCTACACCGTCGAATGTAGGTTGCAACAATACAAGGTAGCTAGAATTTAGACTTTTATGTATTGTTGGTTTTGCTACACCGGACAGTTTTTTCTTGAGCAAGATCAACACAAGGATTATTATATTTCTTTACAATTTATTTTGTAACCTATTTTTGAAATTAAGAACACAAGACAATAGGATTATTTTTAGTTATTAAATTTAGTTTATTTAGATTTTCATTTTTGTTTTCTATTCAATGTTTATTAAATTATAACCGTCTCAGGGACTCGCTTTTTAAGGCTGGTGTTTGATCAGGTTTTTGTTACGTGTTAAAGAGAACTGATTAGAATAGAACTGAACTGGAACTGATTAGAATTGACTAGACTGCCATACCAAATCACCCTCCGCTTTTCGCTGTCTGATTGAACGATGCTGCTGACGTTCGCTGCCGCCGGCGTGGTCATTGCTAAGTGTGTTAGTATGCAAATTCAGCATATTCATACCCGTGGAACTTCCAGCCGATTGCGGTTCTCACGATATTGCAATGTCAGCATATATCTGTAGGAAATTTACTGGCATATATATGTATGCAGCTGTATTGCAACGTCAACATATATCTGTAGGAAAATTACTGGTAATAACGTCAGTAATGCATGCAGCGGTATTTTGCTGCCGTTGGTATTTTTGTTGGTTGAGGGAAAATAACTCAACGTCAGTATGTGTGTGCAGCGTATGTTCTGCTGTCGCTGATACTTCTGTTGGTTAGGGGAAAATGACTCATAACAATTGTTGCAAGCACTGTGCAAGTTTTTAGAATAAGTTCTCTGCTTCTCATTTAGAATACGACTGCTGCTATTTTCATAAGTTTCAACAGAACCAATGTTTTATTTTAAAAAGCAGAGAAAAGTAAAAGCAGTGAAAAGTTAAAATTTTTCGACTTTTTAACTTTTAAACACTGATACGAACATAACAATTTAATTTAAAAAACAAACTTTAGCCTGACTAATTCAAAACTTCTTTGAACCAATATACATACAAATTTTGAATTATTTATTTATAAAAAAGTGACTAAACATCAATGATTGATAACGACAACGCTGCTGTTTAATATTGGATCTTCAGAGTTACGGATTTTATTTTCCTTAGATTTGGAGTCACCTGAAATGCATTTTAAATTTAAGTTTACATTAAATATTTACAGTGGTCAATAATAATTTTCTTACATTTTTTTTCTTTTATAACGCAAATTGAGGATGCTAAAGCATTATGTATGACTGGAGAACTTACGAGAAGATCGGGTATTTTATCAAAATTTAAATTTGTATCTTCGACAATTTCATGTTCTTGAAATTGTAAATTTTCCTCTAATTGTAATAAATTAGTTTTAAGTTCTTCTCTCTTTTTATTTATAATTTTATCAACATCAAACATAGTTTCCGATAATAGTTTTTCAGTTTTTTTTGTCAAAACTTTTGGTCGAAAGTATATACTTGGAGAATTTTTAGTTTTTATAAAATTCCTTAAATACTTCATTGAATGTTCCCAACCTTCATAATCTCTAACACGGCTCATTTTCGACTCCAATCGTTTTATTTCCATTTGTTTGCGCTTCCTGTCAATGAATAATGTTTCACGTTCTTTTTTCAGCGATTCTCTTTCTAGAATTTCCTGTTGCTCTAATTTCTTTTCAATTTGAGCTTTTTTTTCTTCTTTCTGTTTAAGACGAGACTCTTCTTGGCAAAATTTATGCAAAGTCCCCAAAAGAGATCCAAATATACGCCGATTTCTTGCTCTAGATTCAGAATCAGCACATTGTGCAGCAACAATTTCTTGTCGTGATGGTAGTTCTCTTATTACCCTTGATGTCAGCCTTGGCCTTGATTCCGAATCATAACGCATGGTTGGGGATGACAAACGTTTAAAAACAGACTTGTTTTTATTTTTTGAACTAGAAGGTTCTTGTTGAAATTTTTTAACCTGCTTTTCAATGTCTGAATGCTTAATTTCAATTGATCTGAAACAGAAATTATTATATTGCAATTAAACATTTTTATAAACATACTTATGTGCATTCATATATTTCCTTAAAATTTATTCTATATGTACAACACTGAGCCGTAACAAGTATGATCGAGAAGTCGCAATCAGGCTTTGTTAGTTTTGTTCTCAATCGAGATTCATTCACGAACCAAAATAATCAGTAACAAGTACATAGGTATTATACACGAAATTTTACTTGGATTGATTTTTTACAAACTATGCGGGCATAGCTGCCAGATTTGACGATTTGTCGTCATTTGACGTTTTTTTTCCTGAAAATTACATAGTGACGATAGGACGATTTATACCCTAATTTTGACGATTTTAAATAATTCAAGTTTGCAACATTTATTTGAACTATTAAAGCAACCTTGAACTCAATAAAAAATAAATGTCTTGCTATTGCTCAAGCATTTAATTTTAGCAAGGAGTGATAGGGACAAATTGACAATATTGACACCGCTAAGTTATTTTTATGTAATTTAAGTTCAATAAATAAAATGTACTTAACATAGCGTTTACACATGAAAGTAATTTCATGAAAGTCGCAATGCACTCACAATTCTTCACTAACACATTCATATATTTGTCACTTTCAGTCAAATTTCAACGAAAATTCCAGGAAATAATATTTTGACACTTTCAACATTCTTTCTAAAAACAAATGATAATAACCAAAGGTGTGTTGCCAGGTATAAATAATCAAGCAAAATTTCGGGATTGTTTTAGAAGCAGTTACAAAAGCTACTTCTTTTAAGCGTTTATATATATAATTTTAATATATTCTTTTGAAACATATATTTCGTACACAATTTTTCTAAGTATAATATATAAATATTAAAAAAAAAAATAAAAACCAATATTACTTTTTATGCCTTTTCTCCTGGCAACTCTGAAAAGTAAAAAAACGAAAAACAGTAAGGGGAGAAATATATGAAGCTTTCCCTTTAACGACATTTTAAAACTAAAATTTCTGTTTCATGAAAACTTTCAAGAAATTTTCATGAAATTCTGTTGTTTTTTATGTCTCTTTCATTGATAATACATATATAAATTACTTTCATGTGTAAACGTAGCGTAAGTTTTCTAAAATATATTTTAGGAATTATTAACATATGTATGTAAATAAAATGTGTTAAAGTGAGAGCACAGAAATTTAAAATTTACATAAATGAAATGCAAAAACTGCTGAAGATTGTAATAAGCAACTTTTTAAAAACTAGTTTGATTAAAACTGACAACTTTTATTTCAGCTATTTATAAAAAAATGAATGTCTGTCTGTTTATTTGTTTGTGCTTTATAGGAGGCCAAACCCTTGGATTGATCTTCCTAAAATTTTCACAGCATGTTACTGTGACTCTGGAAGGAATAATAGGCTATATGAAGTTTTGATTAGACAACGGGGCGTGGCACCGCCCATATAACCCAAAAATTTAAATCGCCATATTTTGGGCATTTTTGGACCTGCGCCGATGATATTTGGTACATATGGTGTTGGCATAATTAGGAATACGTACCAGGAGAAAACTGGGTGGGACCACGCCCCTTTTTAGGAAAATTAAAAATCGTTATATATCCTAAAGCATTGCAATAATTAAATTAAAATTACATAAATAAATTTTTGTAAATATATAAATACTTTTAATTTTATTTTATAGCGAGGGAGTAGCGAGGCACACCGGGTTCAGCTAGTTGATTATAAAACAAAATCAATTTTTTAGATTTTGAAGACATTTATTTAGGAATATTTGCCAGAGACGTATTGGAAGAAGCACAAATAAATGAAAAATATTATATTATTAGCAATTGTGCTAATTCTTATATAGAACGATCACCAAGATATTATTAAGATTTGATTTTGAAAATAAATACAAGGCTCTTGGCCAAATTAATCCATTTAATATTATTAATGAAGAAAAAGGTTGGTTTTCTGAAATTATAAAACAATTTTCCTATTTCGTTGAAGAAAGTGAAAGGCAAGAGCTAGAAACTGAGTTCAGACAGTTAAAATTATTGGACCTAAAGAATATTTATCGTGATAAAAACATAAAAAACTATTGGATTTTTGGAAAAAATATCAGTGATGCAAACGAGGGATTCTAGTCTTTTGTTTCCGGTTTTGACTCAATTTATTACAAAAATCTTAGCTTTACAACATTCAGCAAATGTGGAAAAATATTTAGTCAGGTAATCATAAATAAGACTAAAGTAAGAAATTTATTGAAAAAGTCGTCTTTGGAAGCAATATTATATACAAAAGATTATATAGAGCTAAACAAATGTAGCTGCTTTGATCTAATAGTTTGTGACGACAAAAGTCCTAAAGTCGTTTTTGCCACACTGGTTTTAATAACAAAAACACAATTGCTTGACTTTTGTAAATGAATTTCTTTATTTTATTATTTTTATGAATTAGATAATTTTTATTAATGAATATAAATACTATTTTATGAACTTATTAGAAATAATACCCGATATGGTAGTATTAATGGTGTTTTCTTTTCTACACACAAAATGGCACCTTGTTGAAAGGCACATGAATAAAATGTCTTGCCAACCCTGTTACAATGCAACTCATTATTTCAATAGAATAAAACTCGATTTATGAAAAAGTGGAACGCACTGTTTTTAACAGCTGACTGCGAAGCTTTTTCTACACAATTAAAAAAAATTCAACAAATCCTTTGACACGCGGATGAGTACTACGACTTAATAAATTTAACATATCTTCCTCATCACATGAGGAGAATGAATCCAATAATTGACTGACAGTCATTTCTGCACATATAATAGATGCGGCAATATCCATATTTTTAACATTTTTGTTTAAAATTGCTGAATATGTTAAAAAATTCACCAATTTATTTTCATACAATATCGATCTGAACTTATAACGATTTTTTCATATGAATATTTTGTTATGAGAGCAATTTTATAACACCAAATCCAGTAAGATTCTATATTACTGAAAATCTAGCATTAACAATGTAATATTTTCTCATGGCTGGCCTATGAAATAATAGAAATTTTAACTTTAAAACCTTAACTTTTTTACTTCCCAATTCCAGGCGATTTTTTTCAACTTCGTCTGGTAACACTATTTATAAACAAAAACCCCATGTTAAGGCGAATTAATACCAGGTGGCGTTATTAGTGGAGATTATCTGCAGCTTTCTAACCAAAGTGTCAAACTCTATATGAAAAGCTAAACAACAACTTTTTGTATATGCATTTAACATTACAGTTTGGTGAATGCTAGATCTTGTTGTACTAATAAGGCCACTTGGTATTGATTCGCTTTGCCATCTGTTTTACAGGGCACTTACAACACTGCCGATTTTAACGGGGCAAAAAGTGCAATGCCTTCCACCATTATTGAGGGCAATTTTTTAGAATCAAACACACTGCCCTTTTAGAGAGCAAAACATTTTTAAGAAACAAACATGTAAGTACACTTGCTGCATGGAGATGTAGCATTTTTTTGTAGAAAAGAAAACACCATAAGATAATTATATTTAATCATTTGAACTTAACGGAAAAATTAACTACCATCACTGGTAGTCATGATATAAATAGTAACTTACGTTTATACACAGCGCTGAACAACACAATCATCGAACAACTGATCACGTACACAACTCGTGCACAACGTATGGGTGCGGTTGTGTGTGTATCTTGTGTGTGTCAGCAATTTGCTATAAAAGGCGACACATTCGTTGATTGAGTGGAGTTGGTTGGCAGCTGCAAATGTGGTAAGAGCTCTTAGTAGACTTATTTGCTAAGAGGGATTAATACATTTTTTGTATAGACTAAGGATTCTGTTGTGGTGGGTCTACGGCCACAATTGGATTTTTAGTAGAAGGAGGTTGACTAGCGGTGTGGGTCTAAGCACGGCATCGGTAGGCAACATCCTTCGATACAACCGGTTGTAATTAACTCTAAGAGAAATACCGTGCTCTATTGTGGTGGGTCTAAGTACGGCTACAATAGGGATTTCGTTATCCAATCAAGAGACGTCGCCAGAAATGAAGAGAACTACTATAAACAACTCTCAGAGAAAATAACTACATACCGAAGCAGAATCTATATATACATACATGTATACCTAAACAGAAGAGTAAATAAAGTGATAAGATTTATAACGTATTCTAAAGAATTCCGAAGCCTTTTTATTACTCTTACTCAAAAACCCGAATAAAACACAATCTAGTAACGACCCTGGACAACGCTGAGCCTACCCCAGCTTCAAAGCGAGAAAACGTGTCGTTACAGTGGCGCCCGAGCAGGGACTTTGCATTGTCCAATCCACATCGACTTTGCATCGTCAAGAAAAAAAAAATCATAAATGAAAAAAAAAAAATATTATTGAAAAAAATATACAACAGTCAACGAAAACTTTTTGCCGAGACTGTACCTACAGAAGTCATAAATAATTAAAAACAATTATTATGTTGAAGAAAAAAAAATTTTCCGCTACAACTGTATGTCGCCAACAACAACAAATTGATATTTGTCAGCGACGCAGTTTGTCACGCAATAACAAACAAAAAAAAAACAACAACAACAAAAAAAAACAACAACAACAAAAAAAAACAACAACAACATCAACAACAAAATATTTTAAAGAAGTAATTTACAATAAACCAGCCTGACTGCTTTCGCTTGAAGTCAAACGGTAAAACTTTTGAGTTACGTACAAAAGTAAAACATTGTATGGAATAAAAAAAAATTCCACAACGTAGTTTTGATTCAACTGTACATCGCTACAAGAATTTACAACGGTACACACAAATATTTTTATTTGCCTACGTGTACAAACCAACTGCTATATATACAGAGATACATATATATATATATGTAGATAGAGACAAAGCAATACAGCAGCAAAGCAGATTATTCTACAAGAAAAAAAAAACAATATAATACATATAGGTATATAGATATATATATATATATATACCTAAATAAACTACATTTGGATAATCATCGAAAAATAAACTAACAACAACGAATAAAATAAATTATATATAAGTATATATAAAATAAAACTAATTTTTTTATTTGGACAATCAGCGAAACAAAATATCAGCAAGGGAAAATCTTTATTATAATCACCATGTTAAAGACGTCGTGGATTTACTCCCTAAAGAAGGATGAACTGGTACAATACCTGACCCAGTTTGAACTCGAGATAACAGGTACAGTCGAAGAGTTGAGAAAACGCTTCGCCAAGTTTGTTTCATCAGACCATGAGGATGCTCAACGTACAACTTTACTGGCACTTCAAAATAAACACGATTGTGGCACTACTTCATCAACTAAGCTACAATTACCCGAGGGTGCGATGGATAATATACCAGATTCACCAGCTAAATGCGAACTACCTGGGTCATCCCGCCAAAACACACCCCCCGAGTTTCCCCAGAAGACAACCGTAGAACATCGGATTATGGTAATTGATACCATCAGAAGATGGGGTCTGAAATACGATGGAGGTAAGAATCCCTTAGAATTCGTCGAGCGAGTGGAAGAACTAGCGGGTACGTATCAAATAAATTTACGTGATGTGTACAAGTAATCAATGAGTTTCTTCGAGATAAATCATTGCTGTGGTATAGGAACAATAATAAAAACTGGACAGAGTGGGAAGCGTCTAAACACGATCTATGTGATTTCTTTTTACCGCCACGCTACTTTGAAAAACTAGAAGACGAAGTCCGAAAGCGAGTACAGCGGCCACGTGAGCCGTTCAAAGAGTATGTCTTGGAATTGCAAAATTTAATGCGCCCCACAAACCTCACGGTTGAACAACGTGTGGAACGCATTTTCCGCAATGCCCAACCCGACTACCAACGATACATTCGCAGAATCGATTTTTCAACACTCGAAGAGTTAATACGACTGGCCACAGATTTTGAAAGCATCCCCACGAACTCTGCTCCACCCCGCAACGAACATCACCGTATGGTTCTCCACCACTCGACAACAAATCCACATATTGAACCCGAATCTCCGTCTCGAAGAAATGGGACGTCAATACGATGGGAAGATGACAAAGTTAAAGCCACCATTTGTCTTGACAAGAACTTAGTCACCGCCATAATTGATACGGGTGCAACCCGAAGCTTCATCAGACCAGCATGTATCAGACTGGTAAAGAAGCCAATATATTTACAGGATGACATCGACGTCACTTTGGCCGACGGCTCTAAAAGGATAGTATCACGCGCAGTGAAGTGTCCTATAACCCTGGGAAATCGGACTGCCTTCCACGAATTTCTCATCTTACCTGGGGCGACTGAACATAATGCCGGTTTACCCGCTAACTCCAAACTTTGTGCGACGGTACACTGGTGTCAGGGTAATTCAGATGACCAATTAAGCCCTACTGACATGGTTACTCCATCAGCGGAAATCACAACCCCGATCAACAAGCAGACTATACTGCAGCAACAGATCGATGATTTTCTCGCACACGAGTTACCAAAATTTCAACAACTTAAACGCTTCTCTACGGCAGCATCACATTCAATCGTTACAAAGGACGGCATAAAAACTGATCCAGAAAAAATTCAGGCCGTGGCACAGATGACCCCCCCTACCAACGTAAAAGACGTCAGACGCTTCTTAGGAATTACGTCTTGGTATCGTCGTTTTGTGCCCGATTTCTCCATCATATCTCGACCACTCACTGATTTGCTAAAAAAAGGCAAACACTGGAAGTGGGGAAGTGAACAACAAAAGGCATTCGAAACTCATCGCAATAAGTTGACAGAAGCACCAGTACTGGCGTGTCCAGATTTTTCCAAACCGTTTGTGCTACAAACCGATGCTAGTGACTTCGGATTAGGAGCAGTCCTCACTCAGGAACTAAAGGGGACTGAACATGTAATCGCCTACGCTAGCCGCCATCTAAACGCCGCTGAGAAAAACTACTCAGCCATTGAAAAAGAGTGTCTGGCCATCGTATGGGGCATTCGGAAAATGCGTCCATACCTGGAGGGGTACCACTTTAAAGTTATCACCGACCATCTAGCCCTCAAATGGCTTAATACAATTGACAACCCTATGGGCCGGCTTACCAGATGGGCGTTAGAATTGCAACAGTTTAATTTTGAAATTATTTACAGAAAAGGCCAACTCAACAAGGTTGCGGATGGACTTTCCCGACAACCACAGGCTGAAGTTAACAGCGCTAAAACGAAAGACAACCACACTTGCCGATGGCTCCAAAGCTTGCTCGAGGGGGTGCGTCAACGCCCTGAAGAATTTCCTGACTACAGCATTATCAATCACCAACTCTACAGGCATTTTGCCAGAGAATTGAATAATGAAGATAGTTACCCATGGAAATTATGCGTGGCCACACCCCAGCGTCAACAGGTACTCCAAAAAAACCACGATCGGCCTACTGGAGGCCATCTCGGCATAAGGAAAACACTACACAAGATAGCACAACGGTATTACTGTCCAGGTATGGCCCGTGACGTCAGCCGTTATGTGCGGAATTGTGTCAGCTGTCAACAATATAAAGTGTCACAACAACAACCGGCAGGTAAGATGCTTACACGTGTACCCGATGAACCATGGTCACTTGTATGTGCCGACTTTGTCGGACCCTTACCCCGTACTCGTCACGGAAACACTACATTACTAGTGTTCTTCGACTATTTTTCGAAATGGTGTGAAGTAATCTCCATGAGAAAAGCCACGGCCGAAGGGGCTGTGAAGGCTTTCCGTGAGAGGATCCTCGCCCGATATGGCGTGCCTAAAGCCATCATCACGGACAACGGTACTCAATTCACATCTCGCGTTTTTCAAAAATATCTACACGACGTAGGTATTATTCAGCAGTTTACGGCCCCCTACACTCCCCAGGAGAATCCTACGGAGAAGGCCAACCGCACTATCAAAACAATCATCGCACAGTTCGCCGGAAAACAACATGCTTCACTTGGTATTAATTCGCTTTGCCATCTGTTTTACAGGGCACTTACAACACTGCCGATTTTAACGGGGCAAAAAGTGCAATTCCTTCCACCATTATTGAGGGCAATTTTTTAGAATCAAACACACTGCCCTTTTAGAGAGCAAAACATTTTTAAGAAACAAACATGTAAGTACACTTTCTGCATGGAGATGTAGCATTTTTTTGTAGAAAAGAAAACACCATAAGATAATTATATTTAATCATTTGAACTTAACGGAAAAATTAACTACCATCACTGGTAGTCATGATATAAATAGTAACTTACGTTTATACACAGCGCTGAACAACACAATCATCGAACAACTGATCACGTACACAACTCGTGCACAACGTATGGGTGCGGTTGTGTGTGTATCTTGTGTGTGTCAGCAATTTGCTATAAAAGGCGACACATTCGTTGATTGAGTGGAGTTGGTTGGCAGCTGCAAATGTGGTAAGAGCTCTTAGTAGACTTATTTGCTAAGAGGGATTAATACATTTTTTGTATAGACTAAGGATTCTGTTGTGGTGGGTCTACGGCCACAATTGGATTTTTAGTAGAAGGAGGTTGACTAGCGGTGTGGGTCTAAGCACGGCATCGGTAGGCAACATCCTTCGATACAACCGGTTGTAATTAACTCTAAGAGAAATACCGTGCTCTATTGTGGTGGGTCTAGGTACGGCTACAATAGGGATTTCGTTATCCAATCAAGAGACGTCGCCAGAAATGAAGAGAACTACTATAAACAACTCTCAGAGAAAATAACTACATACCGAAGCAGAATCTATATATACATACATGTATACCTAAACAGAAGAGTAAATAAAGTGATAAGATTTATAACGTATTCTAAAGAATTCCGAAGCCTTTTTATTACTCTTACTCAAAAACCCGAATAAAACACAATCTAGTAACGACCCTGGACAACGCTGAGCCTACCCCAGCTTCAAAGCGAGAAAACGTGTCGTTACAGTGGCGCCCGAGCAGGGACTTTGCATTGTCCAATCCACATCGACTTTGCATCGTCAAGAAAAAAAAAAAATCATAAATGAAAAAAAAAAAAAACTTTATAAAAACTAAACAACCAAAAACAACAAACAAAAAAAAAAAAATATTATTGAAAAAAATATACAACAGTCAACGAAAACTTTTTGCCGAGACTGTACCTACAGAAGTCATAAATAATTAAAAACAATTATTGTGTTGAAGAAAAAAAAATTTTCCGCTACAACTGTATGTCGCCAACAACAACAAATTGATATTTGTCAGCGACGCAGTTTGTCACGCAATAACAAACAAAAAAAAAACAACAACAACAAAAAAAAAACAACAACAACATCAACAACAAAATATTTTAAAGAAGTAATTTACAATAAACCAGCCTGACTGCTTTCGCTTGAAGTCAAACGGTAAAACTTTTGAGTTACGTACAAAAGTAAAACATTGTATGGAATAAAAAAAATTCCACAACGTAGTTTTGATTCAACTGTACATCGCTACAAGAATTTACAACGGTACACACAAATATTTTTATTTGCCTACGTGTACAAACCAACTGCTATATATACAGAGATACATATATATATATATATATATATGTAGATAGAGACAAAGCAATACAGCAGCAAAGCAGATTATTCTACAAGAAAAAAAAAACAATATAATACATATAGGTATATAGATATATATATATATATACCTAAATAAACTACATTTGGATAATCATCGAAAAATAAACTAACAACAACGAATAAAATAAATTATATATAAGTATATATAAAATAAAACTCATTTTTTTTTTTGGACAATCAGCGAAACAAAATATCAGCAAGGGAAAATCTTTATTATAATCACCATGTTAAAGACGTCGTGGATTTACTCCCTAAAGAAGGATGAACTGGTACAATACCTGACCCAGTTTGAACTCGAGATAACAGGTACAGTCGAAGAGTTGAGAAAACGCTTCGCCAAGTTTGTTTCATCAGACCATGAGGATGCTCAACGTACAACTTTACTGGCACTTCAAAATAAACACGATTGTGGCACTACTTCATCAACTATGCTACAATTACCCGAGGGTGCGATGGATAATATACCAGATTCACCAGCTAAATGCGAACGACCTGGGTCATCCCGCCAAAACACACCCCCTGAGTTTCCCCAGAAGACAACCGTAGAACATCGGATTATGGTAATTGATACCATCAGAAGATGGGGTCTGAAATACGATGGAGGTAAGAATCCCTTAGAATTCGTCGAGCGAGTGGAAGAACTAGCGGGTACGTATCAAATAAATTTACGTGATGTGTACAAGTAATCAATGAGTTTCTTCGAGATAAATCATTGCTGTGGTATAGGAACAATAATAAAAACTGGACAGAGTGGGAAGCGTCTAAACACGATCTATGTGGTTTCTTTTTACCGCCACGCTACTTTGAAAAACTAGAAGACGAAGTCCGAAAGCGAGTACAGCGGCCACGTGAGCCGTTCAAAGAGTATGTCTTGGAATTGCAAAATTTAATGCGCCCCACAAACCTCACGGTTGAACAACGTGTGGAACGCATTTTCCGCAATGCCCAACCCGACTACCAACGATACATTCGCAGAATCGATTTTTCAACACTCGAAGAGTTAATACGACTGGCCACAGATTTTGAAAGCATCCCCACGAACTCTGCTCCACTCCGCAACGAACATCACCGTATGGTTCTCCACCACTCGACAACAAATCCACATATTGAACCCGAATCTCCGTCTCGAAGAAATGGGACGTCAATACGATGGGAAGATGACAAAGTTAAAGCCACCATTTGTCTTGACAAGAACTTAGTCACCGCCATAATTGATACGGGTGCAACCCGAAGCTTCATCAGACCAGCATGTATCAGACTGGTAAAGAAGCCAATATATTTACAGGATGACATCGACGTCACTTTGGCCGACGGCTCTAAAAGGATAGTATCACGCGCAGTGAAGTGTCCTATAACCCTGGGAAATCGGACTGCCTTCCACGAATTTCTCATCTTACCTGGGGCGACTGAACATAATTTGTTGGGGCTAGATTTTCTGAAAAATTTCGAGACCAGCATATCCTGTGCCGGTTTAACCGCTAACTCCAAACTTTGTGCGACGGTACACTGGTGTCAGGGTAATTCAGATGACCAATTAAGCCCTACTGACATGGTTACTCCATCAGCGGAAATCACAACCCCGATCAACAAGCAGACTATACTGCAGCAACAGATCGATGATTTTCTCGCACACGAGTTACCAAAATTTCAACAACTTAAACGCTTCTCTACGGCAGCATCACATTCAATCGTTACAAAGGACGGCATAAAAACTGATCCAGAAAAAATTCAGGCCGTGGCACAGATGACCCCCCCTACCAACGTAAAAGACGTCAGACGCTTCTTAGGAATTACGTCTTGGTATCGTCGTTTTGTGCCCGATTTCTCCATCATATCTCGACCACTCACTGATTTGCTAAAAAAAGGCAAACACTGGAAGTGGGGAAGTGAACAACAAAAGGCATTCGAAACTCATCGCAATAAGTTGACAGAAGCACCAGTACTGGCGTGTCCAGATTTTTCCAAACCGTTTGTGCTACAAACCGATGCTAGTGACTTCGGATTAGGAGCAGTCCTCACTCAGGAACTAGAGGGGACTGAACATGTAATCGCCTACGCTAGCCGCCATCTAAACGCCGCCGAGAAAAACTACTCAGCCATTGAAAAAGAGTGTCTGGCCATCGTATGGGGCATTCGGAAAATGCGTCCATACCTGGAGGGGTACCACTTTAAAGTTATCACCGACCATCTAGCCCTCAAATGGCTGAATACAATTGACAACCCTATGGGCCGGCTTGCCAGATGGGCGTTAGAATTGCAACAGTTTAATTTTGAAATTATTTACAGAAAAGGCCAACTCAACAAGGTTGCGGATGCACTTTCCCGACAACCACAGGCTGAAGTTAACAGCGCTAAAACGAAAGACAACCACACTTGCCGATGGCTCCAAAGCTTGCTCGAGGGGGTGCGTCAACGCCCTGAAGAATTTCCTGACTACAGCATTATCAATCACCAACTCTACAGGCATTTTGCCAGAGAATTGAATAATGAAGATAGTTACCCATGGAAATTATGCGTGGCCACACCCCAGCGTCAACAGGTACTCCAAAAAAACCACGATCGGCCTACTGGAGGCCATCTCGGCATAAGGAAAACACTACACAAGATAGCACAACGGTATTACTGGCCAGGTATGGCCCGTGACGTCAGCCGTTATGTGCGGAATTGTGTCAGCTGTCAACAATATAAAGTGTCACAACAACAACCGGCAGGTAAGATGCTTACACGTGTACCCGATGAACCATGGTCACTTGTATGTGCCGACTTTGTCGGACCCTTACCCCGTACTCGTCACGGAAACACTACATTACTAGTGTTCTTCGACTATTTTTCGAAATGGTGTGAAGTAATCTCCATGAGAAAAGCCACGGCCGAAGGGGCTGTGAAGGCTTTCCGTGAGAGGATCCTCGCCCGATATGGCGTGCCTAAAGCCATCATCACGGACAACGGTACTCAATTCACATCTCGCGTTTTTCAAAAATATCTACACGACGTAGGTATTATTCAGCAGTTTACGGCCCCCTACACTCCCCAGGAGAATCCTACGGAGAAGGCCAACCGCACTATCAAAACAATCATCGCACAGTTCGCCGGAAAACAACATGCTTCATGGGATGATCTCTTACCCGAAATCATGCTCGCCATCAATACAAGCATGACTGAATCCACAGGATACAGTCCAGCATACCTTACACAAGGGAGGCAACCACGGTTACCAAATGCGCTGTACGACCAAGTCACGGTCGGTACAGGAGCTCATCAGCTGTCGCCCCAAAAACGGGCCACAGAACTAAAAGAAATTTTCGACATTGTTCGAAACAATCTATCAAAAGCGACTTATAAACAACGCCACTACTACAATCTGCGCCGCCGCAACTGGCAACTTCAGATTGGAGAGTATGTTTTAGTTAAACAGCATCCGTTGTCCAAGGCTATAGCCAACTTTGCAGCCAAATTAGCACCAAAATATGGGGGGCCATGAGTGATTCAAAAATTCACCTCCCCCGTAATATTAGAAATTCGCAGTATAGAAACTAACAAACGGCGCACCGCGCACATTAGCGGATTAAAGCCATTTCATAAAAAAAAATATAGTAACTAATTGTTTTCTCTTCGTAGATTTCACCGGCAATCAACACACTCAATAAACGTGCCGAATCAATGACATCATCATCATCATCTGCAACAACTTCATCAGCCTCCTCGTCTACATCGACAACATCCACAGCCAAGTCATCAGTATTTTCAGCGCAATCGAAGGACAGTGTAGGGCTGCCGGAAGCATCATCGCGACCGACAACACCACCCCTACCGACAAAACCCATCACCATAACGCGCCATCAACTCCCAGAAAACCTGCAGAGGGAGCTGAATGAAAGAATGTTTCGACCACTACGGCCTACAAGAGAGAAGTTATGTCGATGCATCCACAACCAATGCTTCCGGATAACCTTATTCCGAGATGGGCGTTGTCAGATTTGGTGGACCCTGGACGCTGAGAGGGGAGAGGCAGTGTGACGACAAAAGTCCTAAAGTCGTTTTTGCCACAATAGTTTTAATAACAAAACCACAATTGCTTGACTTTTGTAAATGAATTTCTTTATTTTATTATTTTTATGAATTAGATAATTTTTATTAATGAATATAAATACTATTTTATGAACTTATTAGAAATAATACCCGATATGGTAGTATTAAGATAATTATATTTAATCATTTGAACTTAACGGAAAAATTAACTACCATCACTGGTAGTCATGATATAAATAGTAACTTACGTTTATACACAGCGCTGAACAACACAATCATCGAACAACTGATCACGTACACAACTCGTGCACAACGTATGGGTGCGGTTGTGTGTGTATCTTGTGTGTGTCAGCAATTTGCTATAAAAGGCGACACATTCGTTGATTGAGTGGAGTTGGTTGGCAGCTGCAAATGTGGTAAGAGCTCTTAGTAGACTTATTTGCTAAGAGGGATTAATACATTTTTTGTATAGACTAAGGATTCTGTTGTGGTGGGTCTACGGCCACAATTGGATTTTTAGTAGAAGGAGGTTGACTAGCGGTGTGGGTCTAAGCACGGCATCGGTAGGCAACATCCTTCGATACAACCGGTTGTAATTAACTCTAAGAGAAATACCGTGCTCTATTGTGGTGGGTCTAAGTACGGCTACGGTAGAGATTTCGTCACATTTCTCTTTCATCGAACGTGCTCTATTGTGGTGGGTCTAAGCACGGCTACAATAGGGATTTCGTTATCCAATCAAGAGACGTCGCCAGAAATGAAGAGAACTACTATAAACAACTCTCAGAGAAAATAACTACATACCGAAGCAGAATCTATATATACATACATATATACCTAAACAGAAGAGTAAATAAAGTGATAAGACTTATAACGTATTCTAAAGAATTCCGAAGCCTTTTTATTACTCTTACTCAAAAACCCGAATAAAACACAATCTAGTAACGACCCTGGACAACGCTGAGCCTACCCCAGCTTCAAAGAGAGAAAACGTGTCGTTACAAGTTGTACCTAAATTAATCAATGTTGTTAATTGCAATATATATTTTTTAAATATATTTTACATATATGTACATTAGGGAAACAACTTTTTTCCAATTTTTGAAAATATCAAAATGGCCCTATCCATACCATGTAGTGCATAAAAAACAATAAGAACTACATCTTTAGTTTTTCGATATCGTTAAAAAAGGTTCCGCGTCAAATGCAATTAAGTTTGGGATCAGTAAGTTCTAAAAAAATAAAAATATTTTCTTTATAAATTCATTAAATGATAAATAAATGATAAGTTTTTCCATTAAATATTGAATAATATTATGTATAAATTCAATTAATCGTGATAAAATATTGCGACTTACCTACGCTGTCTTACGCAAATTTGCGAAATATTATAATTTATTGCTAAAAGTATAAAAATAAAGAAGGCGCTGTCACTTTTGTTTGTTGTGCATTCGACGCGGAACGTTTTTGTTCCGAAATGACCTGAGGAAAAATTTTTCGGTTTCAGCACAACATCGGCTACAGCGTGGTGATAGGGCCTTATTTTGGTTGTACCCTAATGTACATATATATATATATATATATATATATATATATATATATATATACATATGTATATATATATAATATGTATATATATATAATATATATATAATATTTTTATTGTAGTTTTTATACATTTTTAGAAAAGGTGTTTCCAAAAATGAAATTTAAAATGACTAATTTACTTTTTTTTTTTGATAATTATATTATTTATTGAATCTTCAATTATAAATTGAAACATCAATAAGTTGTTCAAATCTTAAATCTAAAAAATAAAAATAAAGTTTAATATATGTTTAGCCAAACAAAATTTATTAGTTTCAGCAGTTAATGTTTGTAGTACATCTCTCGTGTTCGGCTGAGGAAGAGTATTTCTCCTTTTCAGCCGGCTGTGGCCTCTATAATGTAGAATTCTGGGTGAAAGTACATTTGGGTGCAACTAAAGTTTTTTTATATATTTTTTAGCTTGTTTTGAAAATACTGTCTTCACCAACGGAACATCAAGATCTTTGTGAATTCGCTGGTTTCGGATATACCAGGGGGCTGCTGTTATTGAACGTAGAATTTTATTCTGTCGCCTTTGAATTTTTTCGACATTTGATGCTAAGGCAGTGCCCCACAACTGGATTCCATAGGACCATATTGGTTTCAGGATCGCATTGTATAATAGAAGTTTGCAGTCTAGGCTTAGTATAGAATTTCTTCCAATAAGCCAATTCATTTGGGCTGCTTTTAATTTTATTTGTGTTAACTTTGCGTCTATATGCGATTTTCATGTTAAACGACGATCTAGATGAACGCCTAGATATTTTACTACAGTGTGTTGCGGTATAGTCTCGGTGTTAATTTTTATAGGCGGGCATGTTTCCCTGCGCAACGTAAAAGTGACGCGTACACATTTCTGCTCATTAACTTTTATACGCCATTGTTTGAGCCATATTTCCAATTTGGATATATACCCTTGTAAGTTGATGGAAGATTCTACTGGATTTTCGTGAACGCTTAGAAAAGCTGTATCATCAGCAAATGTTGACGTGTGCATGTTACTGCTTAACGGTAAGTCAGAGGCATATATTAAGTACAGCAAGGGACCAAAAATGCTGCCTTGGGGAACTCCGGCTTCGATCGACTGCGGAGGGCTTAAAAAATTGCCTTCTCGAACCACAAATTTACGTTCCTTTAAATAGTTTTTTAAAAGTCTGACGATGTTTGCGGGAAGATTTTGCGTTAATTTGTGTATAAGACCTTCGTGCCATACTTTATCGAAAGCTTGAGAGACATCTATAAAAAGCGCAGAGCATTATTTTTTTTTTCTAAAGTGTCTCTGACAACATTTACACGTCTGTGAGTTTGCTCAATTGTGCTATGTTGTCTGCAAAACCCGAATTGATGATCTGGAATGCATTAACTTCTAGTCACTAAAGGCATCAGCTTGCTCGTATAAAGCTTTTCAAATAGTTTTGAAATATTGGGCAATAAACTAATAGGCCTATACGATTCAACCTTCGTATGATCCTTGCCAGACTTTGGTATCATAGTAATCATCGAAACCTTCCCTTTTATTGGATAGTGTTCTAGGCGTAGAATACTGTTAAAAATGAATAGTATTATTCTTTTTGCAATGAAAGGCAACTCTTGAAGCATTTTGTTGCTTATTTTGTCGACTCCTGGGGCTTTTTTGGTGTTAAGACTAGTAATGGCCTTTTCAATCTCCACAATGCTAAATCTTAGTGGTATTTCTGGTAAAGAGACGACTGGTGGCAACAACAATATCAGTAGAAATATTCGGGGTAAATACTTTTTCTAAGTGTTTAACAAATAGATCAACTTTTTCAGCGTCAGTTCTTGCCCAGTCACCATTCGAAGCTCGTAAGGGAGGTTTGCATATCACCGGTCTTTTCAGCCCTCTGGCTGCACGCCACAGCGAATAATCTGTTTGTGGTGTTGCATTTAGCTCTTGAAGAAATTTTTGAAGGGAAGGTGTTTTTTGTGTTTGCAAAACTTTTCTAAGCTGCTTGGTACACTCCTTAAACCTTAATTTTAGCTGGGGCCATCTAAGAGGGATTAATACATTTTTTGTATAGACTAAGGATTCTGTTGTGGTGGGTCTACGGCCACAATTGGATTTTTAGTAGAAGGAGGTTGACTAGCGGTGTGGGTCTAAGCACGGCATCGGTAGGCAACATCCTTCGATACAACCGGTTGTAATTAACTCTAAGAGAAATACCGTGCTCTATTGTGGTGGGTCTAAGTACGGCTACGGTAGAGATTTCGTCACATTTCTCTTTCATCGAACGTGCTCTATTGTGGTGGGTCTAAGCACGGCTACAATAGGGATTTCGTTATCCAATCAAGAGACGTCGCCAGAAATGAAGAGAACTACTATAAACAACTCTCAGAGAAAATAACTACATACCGAAGCAGAATCTATATATACATACATATATACCTAAACAGAAGAGTAAATAAAGTGATAAGACTTATAACGTATTCTAAAGAATTCCGAAGCCTTTTTATTACTCTTACTCAAAAACCCGAATAAAACACAATCTAGTAACGACCCTGGACAACGCTGAGCCTACCCCAGCTTCAAAGAGAGAAAACGTGTCGTTACAAGTTGTACCTAAATTAATCAATGTTGTTAATTGCAATATATATTTTTTAAATATATTTTACATATATGTACATTAGGGAAACAACTTTTTTCCAATTTTTGAAAATATCAAAATGGCCCTATCCATACCATGTAGTGCATAAAAAACAATAAGAACTACATCTTTAGTTTTTCGATATCGTTAAAAAAGGTTCCGCGTCAAATGCAATTAAGTTTGGGATCAGTAAGTTCTAAAAAAATAAAAATATTTTCTTTATAAATTCATTAAATGATAAATAAATGATAAGTTTTTCCATTAAATATTGAATAATATTATGTATAAATTCAATTAATCGTGATAAAATATTGCGACTTACCTACGCTGTCTTACGCAAATTTGCGAAATATTATAATTTATTGCTAAAAGTATAAAAATAAAGAAGGCGCTGTCACTTTTGTTTGTTGTGCATTCGACGCGGAACGTTTTTGTTCCGAAATGACCTGAGGAAAAATTTTTCGGTTTCAGCACAACATCGGCTACAGCGTGGTGATAGGGCCTTATTTTGGTTGTACCCTAATGTACATATATATATATATATATATATATATATATATATATATATATACATATGTATATATATATAATATGTATATATATATAATATATATATAATATTTTTATTGTAGTTTTTATACATTTTTAGAAAAGGTGTTTCCAAAAATGAAATTTAAAATGACTAATTTACTTTTTTTTTTGATAATTATATTATTTATTGAATCTTCAATTATAAATTGAAACATCAATAAGTTGTTCAAATCTTAAATCTAAAAAATAAAAATAAAGTTTAATATATGTTTAGCCAAACAAAATTTATTAGTTTCAGCAGTTAATGTTTGTAGTACATCTCTCGTGTTCGGCTGAGGAAGAGTATTTCTCCTTTTCAGCCGGCTGTGGCCTCTATAATGTAGAATTCTGGGTGAAAGTACATTTGGGTGCAACTAAAGTTTTTTTATATATTTTTTAGCTTGTTTTGAAAATACTGTCTTCACCAACGGAACATCAAGATCTTTGTGAATTCGCTGGTTTCGGATATACCAGGGGGCTGCTGTTATTGAACGTAGAATTTTATTCTGTCGCCTTTGAATTTTTTCGACATTTGATGCTAAGGCAGTGCCCCACAACTGGATTCCATAGGACCATATTGGTTTCAGGATCTCATTGTATAATAGAAGTTTGCAGTCTAGGCTTAGTATAGAATTTCTTCCAATAAGCCAATTCATTTGGGCTGCTTTTAATTTTATTTGTGTTAACTTTGCGTCTATATGCGATTTTCATGTTAAACGACGATCTAGATGAACGCCTAGATATTTTACTACAGTGTGTTGCGGTATAGTCTCGGTGTTAATTTTTATAGGCGGGCATGTTTCCCTGCGCAACGTAAAAGTGACGCGTACACATTTCTGCTCATTAACTTTTATACGCCATTGTTTGAGCCATATTTCCAATTTGGATATATACCCTTGTAAGTTGATGGAAGATTCTACTGGATTTTCGTGAACGCTTAGAAAAGCTGTATCATCAGCAAATGTTGACGTGTGCATGTTACTGCTTAACGGTAAGTCAGAGGCATATATTAAGTACAGCAAGGGACCAAAAATGCTGCCTTGGGGAACTCCGGCTTCGATCGACTGCGGAGGGCTTAAAAAATTGCCTTCTCGAACCACAAATTTACGTTCCTTTAAATAGTTTTTTAAAAGTCTGACGATGTTTGCGGGAAGATTTTGCGTTAATTTGTGTATAAGACCTTCGTGCCATACTTTATCGAAAGCTTGAGAGACATCTATAAAAAGCGCAGAGCATTATTTTTTTTTTCTAAAGTGTCTCTGACAACATTTACACGTCTGTGAGTTTGCTCAATTGTGCTATGTTGTCTGCAAAAACCGAATTGATGATCTGGAATGCATTAACTTCTAGTCACTAAAGGCATCAGCTTGCTCGTATAAAGCTTTTCAAATAGTTTTGAAATATTGGGCAATAAACTAATAGGCCTATACGATTCAACCTTCGTATGATCCTTGCCAGACTTTGGTATCATAGTAATCATCGAAACCTTCCCTTTTATTGGATAGTGTTCTAGGCGTAGAATACTGTTAAAAATGAATAGTATTATTCTTTTTGCAATGAAAGGCAACTCTTGAAGCATTTTGTTGCTTATTTTGTCGACTCCTGGGGCTTTTTTGGTGTTAAGACTAGTAATGGCCTTTTCAATCTCCACAATGCTAAATCTTAGTGGTATTTCTGGTAAAGAGACGACTGGTGGCAACAACAATATCAGTAGAAATATTCGGGGTAAATACTTTTTCTAAGTGTTTAACAAATAGATCAACTTTTTCAGCGTCAGTTCTTGCCCAGTCACCATTCGAAGCTCGTAAGGGAGGTTTGCATATCACCGGTCTTTTCAGCCCTCTGGCTGCACGCCACAGCGAATAATCTGTTTGTGGTGTTGCATTTAGCTCTTGAAGAAATTTTTGAAGGGAAGGTGTTTTTTGTGTTTGCAAAACTTTTCTAAGCTGCTTGGTACACTCCTTAAACCTTAATTTTAGCTGGGGCCATCTGTAGCGTTGCCATTCTCGTCGAGCTCTCCGCTTTTCAGTCAACAGCCTTTCTATATCTACAGAAAAAATTGTGTTGAATTTCACTTGTTGATTAGTTTTATTTGAAGAAGCACTAAAGGCA
The DNA here is from genome assembly GCA_947311025.1 of Lypha dubia. Lineage (NCBI taxonomy): Eukaryota > Metazoa > Arthropoda > Insecta > Diptera > Tachinidae > Lypha > Lypha dubia. The sequence continues at coordinate 92,290,135 of OX371260.1, read as the reverse complement.
GCTTGTTTAACGTGTGCTTCAAATAACCTGAGAGAATCGTCTATGTCAGAAGGTGTTCTCAGCGGCATTCTTTCCGCGCAATGAGCACTCAAATATTTTTTTTATTTCACCCAGTTAATACGTGCAGATGTCATCTGTAAATCATATGTTGGTGTTGCAGTTTTATGTGAGTAAATGGTGACAATTTTAGGCGAGTGGTCTGAAGATAAATCCAATGATCACACCTTTCATAACTCCAAAGTCGATAACAGCAGGAATTTTTTGTCGATCTGTTGGCCAATATGTTGGCTGTCCACTTGAAACTACATTCAAACCCATTTTAGATATTGTGTCGAATAAAATTCGTCCCTTAGGTGTGATTAAACGTGAACCCCAAAATGTGTGTTTAGCATTGTAGTCGCCAGCTGCTATAAAACGGAGGCCCAGTGATTTATAAAAAGCCGTATATTGACTCTCGGTAATTGAGAATCTGGGGGGCGAATAGACAGATGATATTACAATTTTTTGATAGTAAGTTTCGATGCAGATGTTCGTTGCTGGAAGATAATCTTCACAAAAATCATTTAACAGGTAGTGTTTTATTCGCGTTTTGATTAGGATTCCCGAGCCACCACAAGCTCTACCTCGAGGATCCTTGGTGTCGTAGAAATTATATCCACTAATTCTAAAATAGCTTCGAGAGGTCAAATGAGTTTCTGAGATAAGCATAACATCGATTTGTTTATCCAGAAGAAAGTATTCTATTTCGTTTTTATGTTGGCAGATGCCGTTTGCGTTCCAAAAACAGATTCTTAAGTTCATGGTTTATTCAATATAGACTGCAACAAGGTAGATTGCATTTTCAACATTTCCTGCATCATACAGGACATGTTTAGAGTAAAAGTATTTACTGTTTGAATTAAGCTCTCAATTGAGGCTTCAATACGACTAAAATTATACCCCGAATCTTCATTTACATTTACGGTTTTTTGCGCCGTACTCTGATTGCTTTTTAAAATACTAGCGTACGAAAATTTATTATTAGCTTGTTGTTGAGCACTAGTCGCGTTGGACTTAAAATCATTTGAATATTGATTCTGGCTGGTGGACGGCTGAGGTAACTGTGGGTAGTTAATAGGGGTTTTAGGCTGAGCGGGGGTAGCATTAGTTTTTTTGTTTGATGAATTCTTAAAAAACGAGTAAAGGGGGCAGCCTCTATAGTTGGCAGTGTGATTTCCGCCGCAATTGGCACATTTTTTCGCCTTGGGATTACCTTTTATTTTATCACAGTTAGCGGTACTGTGTAACTCACCACATACAACACAGACTGTAGGCAACTTGCAATAAGTTTTCGTGTGCCCAAATTCTTGGCAGTTCAGGCATTGGATAGGTCCAGCTCTTTTATGTGGCTGCTCAACTGTAATCCTCCGGTGCAACAAGTACTTTAAATCATAAATTGGATGGGGTTCATTTGTTTTATTTTTTATGTCACGTGGCTGTAACTCGACTCTAAATATTGGTTGGGCGATTTTTTTCTCTATTTTTAATGTTTGAAACATTTGAATAAAACACTACCTGTTAAATGATTTTTGTGACGATTATTATCAAAAACTTGTAATATCATCAGTTTATTCCTCCCAGGGGTTTTCAATTGCCGACAGTCAATATACGGCTTTTTACAAATCATTGGGCTCCCGTTTTCTAGCAGCTGGCGACTACAATGCTTAACACACTTTCTGGGGCTCACGTCTAATCACTCCTAAGGGTCGTGTTTTGTTTAACACAATTTCTAGAATGGTTTGAATGTTGTTTCAAGTGTTCAGCTCACATATAAGCAAGCAGATCGACAAATAATTCCTGATGTTATCGACTTTGGAATGGCGAAAGGTGTGCCCATCGAAATAATTGAAGTTGAAGCATCTTTGGATTTATACAAGTAAAATTCAACAATTGGATAGGTCCAGCTCTTTTATGTGGCTGCTCAACGGTAACTCTCCGGTGCAACAAATCATAAATTGGATGGGATTCATTTTTTTTATCTTTATGTCACCTGGCTGTAACTCGACTCTAAATTTTGGTTGGGGGATTTTTTTCTCTATTTTTGATGTTTGAAACATTTTTCACCTTGAAGCCACTATTTTCAAGGCCAGACCTTACCTCTTCTGGTTCCACGCTAGAATCTATACCTTTTATTACAACGGTTAGACCTTTAGCACTCTTAAGCTGATATGTATAAAAATTTTTAATTTTTGTCTCAAAATTTGTCTGAGAATATTTTTCTTTAATTATTTTCTTTAGATACCTGAATTTTTATTTCATTGATTTTCCTACGCTTAAATGGAGTTACATAGAACTCATTTTCTCCAATTAATGATATAAGGCTTTTTTCCAGAAAGTTAGATTTCTGTTCTCGTAAGTATATCTGTGGTGGTTTACTCGAACTTGTAATAGTTTCATCACCTTGTTCAGTTAAAATCGCGAAACGATTTTCGGAATTTTTTATATTTTTTTTTTCTAACTTTTGCCGTTGACGCGATTTTAGCAGATTTAGGACTTCTTCCCCTTTTTAACACAGTTATGTATCTATCCATACGTTTGAATTTTATTATCACTATTTTCACTTACTGCATCTATAATTTTATTTATTTTGTGCACGTTGGTCACCTTGGTAATCATTGTTTGTTTGTTTGATTGTACAGCTAAGCTGACAAGTTTGCTAATAGGTTCAATTGTTGTTGCTTCTCGATCAATATTTAGGTTTGGAGAGCAAGATCGCGCACGAGTAGCTGAGTGTTTTGTAGAATTCAGGTTTTCATTTTCGTCATCATGAACCAAAGTTAAATAAACATTCTTACTGCTTGTAATTTTATTATTGTTGTTGTTGGTAGAAGATGAACTCATTTAGAGTTCTCTTTTTTTGTGTTCACTATATGAGTTTGCATTTGCAAATATATATGTATATTACACGCAAGCAAAAAATAAAATAAAACCAGTATAATAACTGTTTAATCAACGTTTTGTTTTATTTTTTTGTGTGATTTTAACTTTAATATTTTAATATTTAATGTACACTGCGAGAGTTAAAACTGAATGATTAAAAATGAATATTTTACTACATTGAAAAAAAACTATGTATGTATACATATTTCAAAGTATTGAAAAACATGCAATCTAATAACATGTGATTTTATTGTGAGTTCTAATTGAAGTATCTGATCACTGTATTCAAAAGAATGCTGTTTTATTAATAAGATGTGTTGATTTAGGAGTATTGTTATGTTTTGCCTCTAATAAAATATGTTTTGTTGGTAAAAAAGCGGTTTTATCATTTGACTTTTTTATGACGATTTCAATAAGCTATATTGAGGATAATGACGATTTTTGCACAAAAATATGACAGCTATGTATGCGGGTTGTTTACGCACAATCGCTCACTTTTACTTCTCTTGTTTTTGAGCATGATCTGATTGTGATAGAAACAAAAATACTCGATTTACTATACGAGTAATAACACACATTATAAGTACGTGTACATACACACTTACGAGAATTTGTGTTTTCAAATTAGTTTTGGACGAAAAGAGAATCTACCCTGCAAACAATTTGGGATTGCGGCAATATCCCAAAATTGTTATCTAGAGCAAAATAATCGTAGTAATATGTATTTGTATTTTCTTTTTTGAGAAAATTACGCAATATATGATGACAGAAAAATAAATAAAATTAACTTTTATTATTTGTACATAATAATGAAAATATGTATGTATGTATGTATGTATGTAGATATGCAAATTTTGCAATACAAAATTTTTTTAAAAGGCCGTAACCTCCATGAAAATGATTTTTAAAATATGAAAGATCGGTCGATGATGTAAACGGTTGCCGATTAGAAAGAAGGTAAGTAGTTGGCCCGTTAAAAAATATGTGTCCATAAATGAATATGCTTACATATGTACATATGCTTACATATACATGTATGCATGTTTGACAATATTTGAAAATGAAAAATCTTCTTATGTCTTCCAAAAAATATTTTAGCGATATCTTCTTATTGTCATATAAGTGGTTATTTGGCGATATTGCCAGTTTATCATCTGGAAGAATCGCATATCGTATTGCTATCGAGACACATTTCTTCCCGAAGGAATTACTGATGAAATGTTTCGAGAAATTAACTTAAAATATTTTCTTGAAGAAATAAAACGCAAGGGGTTTATGATACAAGGTTTTTAATAAAAGTGATTTTTCAATTATGAATATTGTCATAAAATAATAAAGCAAAAGTATCATAGACTACTATGTTATAATAAAGTATGTAGGTAATAAGTACAAAATTATTTAAATATAGTTTTCTATTTGCAACATCCTCACTAGAAATATATTTAAACGATTCCAATTTTATTAATTAAGCATGATAGTTTCTGGTTTGTTTCCGGCTTTGTAAGCATATCCGCCAACATATCGTCGGAAGGAATCTGTTCAAATAAAATTTTTCCATCAGCTTATGAGTCCCTAAAGGAGTGATGACGAACATCTATATGTTTGGTTCGAGGTTGATAAGATCCATTTGTTGCCAAATGTACTGCTGCATGATTGTCGCAATATAATTTTATAGGTGGAAACTGTTTAAATAGCTCCTCTTCAAAACATTTCAGCTATAAAGCTTCCTGAACTGCTGTTGCGATTGACATATACTCTGCTTCGCATGTTGATAATGCTGTAGTAGACTGTCTTTTTGAAGCCCAACAGACTGGTGCTCCCTGTCTTATAAAAATGAAACCGCTAACAGATTTTCTCTGATCTAAGTCAGCAGCATAATCAGCATCACAATAGCCTTTCAACGCTGAATCACTATCTTTCTTAGAATATAGTTTAAAATCCAGAGTGCCTTTTAAATATCGTAGGATTCGTTTTGCAGCTTGCCAGTGTTGTAAACCATAATTATTGTTAAATCGACTTGAAAAATTTAGCGCATAGCAAATGTCAGGCTTAGTTAGCTGCGCTGGAAATAACAAAATCACAATTAGTTCTTGATAAGGATTATTTAACATTCGTCAACATAAACAGCTAGTATTAATATTTCTACCATCAATTTTCGAGTATACGCATTGATCAGTTTTGAGTTGCACTAGACCAAATCTTTTAAGAGTTTCATCTAACTTCATGTTCCACATTCGTGATGATTGCTTTAGTCCATATATAGGCCTATTTAGTTTCAATACCTTTTCTTTAGATATTTCAAATCCTTCAGGTGTTGTTATAAAAATTGTTTCTTTCAGGTCACCTTGCAAAAACGACGTGCAAACATGCAAGTGGTTTATTTGCAAATTGAATTGAACAGCCAAAGATAATATATAACGTAAAGAAGAATATCGCATAACTGGCGAATAAGTTTCGTTGTAGTCTATATTAGAGCGTTGAGAATAACCTCTTGCTACCAGTCGTGCTCTGTATCGTACGACTTTGCCATTTTTGTCATGTTTTAACTTAAAAATCCATCTTGTAGTTAGTTTCTTTTCAATTCCACAGCTATCAACGACATTCCACGTATGATTATCAACCAGTGATTGGATTTCCTCATTTATCGCTTTCACCCAATATTCTTTATCAGCACAACTAATGGCTTGGAAATAATTCTCTAGTTCCAGTTTATTACCAACAACTGCGTATGTAACATAATCATCCATATTAGTTGGACGAGGAATTCTTGCCGAACGACGTAGAGTTTGATTCTCATGTAATTCCTCACTATTTGGTGTATCTTCTCTTGATGTGAAACCTTCTAAATCTTCATAATTATCAACAGATTCATAGGCTGACACATTTTGATCAAGTTCTTTGTTCTCAAGATTGTTTCCTTGACTGCCTGGGCTCTATTTAGTTAGTGATTGGAATTTGCATCCAGAGTCATCCTCACTAAATTCCCATCAGTCTTACAAATATTATTATTACAAAATTCCAAATTTCTTGTTGAGTGATTATTTTTAAAAGAGCCATTTTGTGAAAAAGCATTTGATTTTCTAAAAACACTACGTTTCTACTCACGTGCATTTTACGCAAAACAGGGTCATACAACCTGTATGCTTTGGAATTTGCACAATAGCCAAGCATTATACACATCTTTGATCTTGAATCCAATTTCTTCCTTCCTTCCTCCTTCTTCAGTTTCAGCTCTTGCAGTGTACAGACGCGTTTTTATAATCGTCGCAACTGAATATTAAAAATTTATTAAAAGAAAATTCACAAAAAAAAAAAAAAAATATACAAAAACAAAACATTTATTAAACAGTTATCTTACTGGTTTTATTTTATTTTTTGCTTGTGTGTAAATACATAAATATTTGTATACACCAACTCATAAGTGAACACAAAAAAGAGAACTCTGAATGAGTTCACCTTCTAACAACAACAATAAACCTACAAGCAGTAGGAATGTACAATATATAACTTTGGTTGCTAACGACGACAAAAAAAATGAAGTAAACACAAACCTGAATACTATAAAAAACACAAATACTCGTGCGCGATCATTATCTTTGAACATGTTAAATATCGATCAAGAAGCAACAACAATTGCACCCATCAGCAAACTTGTCAGCTTAGCTGTACAAACAAACAAACAAACAATAAGTAACAAGGTGACCAACGTGCACAAAATGGTAGATGCGGTGAGTACAATAAATGATGAAAATAAAATTCAAACAGGAATGGACAGATACATAACCGTGTTTAAAAGGGGAAGAAGCCCAAAATCAGCTCAAATAGCTTCAACAGCGAAAGTTCCCAGAGATGAAAAAAACAAAAAAAAATTCAGAAAATCGTTTCGCGATTTTATCTGAACAAGACAATGAAGACACAACTACAACAAGGTCGAGTAAACCTCCACCGATATATTTAAGAGAACAGAACTCTAACCTCCCAGCGGTAAATTGAACGAAGTACCTAGATAATAATCAATGACATCAGGATGACATTTTAAGCGAACGATATAAGTACTTAAAATGTTATCTATGTGTAATCTAATTAATTTTATCCACTCATTATAACTTCAATTACAATATAGTCGAAGAGTTGGTTGAGTATATTTGCAAAAATGTTTAGGAATTTTTTTTGTCTTCTTTTAGTACACAAAAAATGCAAAAAAATATCCACTCATTATAACTTCCATTACAAAATAAGCGAAGGGTTGGTTAATGTATGTTTCTACTCTTAATACACAAAAAATGCAAAAACAAAAATGCCGTAATAGTGGCATTAAAAAAAATACAAAAATTGTTTCAATTCTTTTTCTGTTTGTTAGTTTATCGTTGATCGCAGAACATAAAGCTTACACCACAAGTAAATTTCTAAAAAGGTATTTACATACATATAAAATCATTAGGACTAGTGGTACTATGTTCTAGCCTTCGCTTACAAATGCAAATTAAACCGTAATGAATGTGCATTACACCATAACTTGCTAAGATTTATTGATGTATCATTAACGTTGCTTAAGACTTCGCTTATGAAGTAAACGCAATTGAAATGCGAATCACTGACATCGCTGCTTACTCTTTAAGCGAAAGCGCACCGATTAAACGACCTATGACACTCCTATGCTAAATTTAAGTAGTAATATAAGCGACAGAATCATCACTGATAGCTACTAAATATTGCTTACATCAGCGATTAAATAATGACAATTTTTACCGCTGGGCTTTTGGTAAAAAGCCTTATCTCATTAATTGGAGAAAATGAGTTCTATGTAACTCCAATTAAGCGCGGCAAAATCAACGAAACTAAAATTCAGGTAACACAAGAAAATAACTATAGAAAAATTGTCTCAGATTTTGAGACTATAAACAAAAACTTTTATACATATCAACTGAAGAGTGCTAAAGGCCTAACAGTAGTTATAAAAGGAATAGATTCAAGCGTGGATCCGGAAGAGGTAAAGTCTGGCCTTGAAAATAGTGGCTTCAAAGTCAAAAATGTTTCAAACATTAAAAACAGGGAAAAAATCCCCCAACCTATTTTTAGAGTCGAGCTACAGCCAGGCGACTTGAAAATTAAAAAAAATGAATCGCACCCAATCTATAGCTTAAAATACTTGTAGCATCGAAGAGTTACCGTTGAGATGCCACATAAAAAAACTGGACCTATCCAATGCATGAACTGTCAAGAATTTGGCCATACCAAAACTTATTGCAAGTTGCCTACCGTTTGCGTTGTATGTGGCGAGTTACACAGTACCGCTAACTGTGACAAAATAAAAGGTGATACCAAAGCAAAAAATGTAGTAATTGCGGCGGAAACCACACTGCCAACTATAGGGGCTGCCCTCTTTATTCTCTTTTTAAAAATTCGTCGAACAGAAAAACAAATGCTACTCCCGCTCAGCCCAACACTCATTTAAACTACCTACAGTTACCTCAACCGTCGTCTAGCCATAATCAATACTCAAATGTTTTAAAGTCTAACACGACTCTTACTCAACAAAAACCTAATAGTCAATCTTCATACGCTAATATTTTAAAGAGTAACCAGATTCCGGCGCAAAAAACTGTACCAGTAAATGAAGAATCAGGGCATAATTTTAGTCGTATTGAAGCCTCGATAGAGATCCTAATACAAACAGTAAATACATTTACTCTCAACATGTCCTGTATGATGCAGGAAATGTTGAAAATGCAGTCTACCTTGTTGCAGGCTGTATTGAAAAAACCATGAACTTAAGAATCTGTTTTTGGAACGCAAACGGCATCTGCCAACATAAAAATGAAATTGAATATTTTCTTCTGGATAAACAAATCGATGTTATGCTTATCTCAGAAACTCACTTGACGTCCCGAAGCTATTTTCGAATTAGTGGATATAATTTCTACGACACCAAGGATCCTCAAGGTAGAGCTTGTGGTGGCTCTGGAATCCTAATAAAAACTCGAATAAAACACTACCTACTAAATGACCTTCGTGAAGAATATCTTCAAGCAACGAACATCTGCATTGAAAATTTTTATCAAAAGCTTGTGATATCATCTGTTTACTCTCCTCCCAGGTTTTCAATTTCAGAGAGTCAATATACCGCATTTTATACAACACTGGGGTCCCGTTTTCTAGCAGCTGGTGACTACAATGCTAAACACACATTTTGGGGCTCACGTTTAATCAGTCCTAAGGGTCGTGTTTTGTTTGACACAATTTCAAAAATGGGTTTGAATGTAGTTTCAAGTGGTCAGCCAACATATTGGCCAACGGATCGTCAAAAAACTCCTGATGTTATCGACTTTGGGATTATGAAAGGCGTGCCCAGCGAAATGATTGAAGTAGAAGCGTCTTTGGATTTGTCTTCAGATCACTCGCCTACTATTATCACTATTTACTCACACACAACTGCAACACCTACATGTGATTTACCGCTGACACCTGCACGTATTAACTGGCTGAAATACAAAAAATATTTGAGTGCTCATTGCACGGAAAATATGCCATTGAGAACACCTGCTGACATAGAAAACTCTATTAGGTTGTTTGAAGCACATGCTAAACAAGCTGCTCTTAATGCTTCTTCAATTCAACCAAATCAACAAGCGAGATTTAACAATATTTTTTGTGCAGACATAGAAAGGCTATTGACTGAAAAACGGAGAGCTCGACGAGAATGGCAACGTTACAGATCGCCTCAGCTAAAATTACGGCTTAAGGAGTGTACCAAACAGCTAAGAAAAGTTTTACAATCACAAAAAACAGCTTCGCTGCAAAAATTTCTGCAAGAACTCGATGCAACACCATCAACAGATTATTCGCTGTGGCGTGCAGCCAGAGGACTTAAAAGGCCAGTGATTTGCAAACCTCCATTACGAGCCTCTAATGGTGACTGGGCAAGAACTGATGCTGAAAAAGGTGATCTATTTGTTAAGCACCTAGAAAAAGTATTTACCCCGAATATTTCTGCTGATATTGTTGAACTGCCACCAGTCGTCTCTTTACCAGAAATACCGATGAGATTTTACATGACTGAGATTGAAAATACTATTACTAGTCTTAACACCAGAAAAGCCCCAGGTGTCGACAAAATAAGCAACAAAATGCTTCAACAACTGCCTTATATTGCAAAAAGAGTTATACTCTTCATTTTTAATAGTATTCTACGGTTGCAATACTATCCTGCAGAATGGAAGGTTTCGATGATTATTTTGATACCAAAGCCCGGCAAGGATCATACGAAGCTTGAATCCTATCGGCCTATTAGCTTATTGCCCAACATTTCAAAACTATTTGAAAAGCTGTATATGAGCAAGCTGATGCCTATACTGACTAGAAGTGGATGCATTCCAGATCATCAATTCGGTTTTCGCAGACAACATAGCACAATTGAACAAACTCACAGACTTGTGAACGTAGTTAGAGACACCTTTGAAAAAAAGAAATATTGCTCTGCGCTCTTTATAGATGTTTCTCAAGCTTTCGATAAAGTATGGCACGAAGGTCTTATCCACAAATTAACACGAAATCTCCCCGCAAACATCGTCAAGCTTTTAAAAAGCTATCTAGAGGAACGAAAATTTGTTGTTAGGGAAGGCAATTTTTTAAGCCCTTCGCAGTCGATCGAAGCCGGAGTTCCCCAAGGCAGCATCTTCGGTCCCTTACTTTATTTAATTTATGCCTCTGACTTACCGTTAAGCAATAACATTCATACATCAAGATTTGCCGATGATACAGCTTTTTTAAGCGTCCATGAAAATCCAGTAGAAGCCTCCATCAACTTACAAGGGTATATATCCAAATTGGAAAAATGGCTCAAACAATGGCGTATAAAAGTTAACGAGCAGAAATGTGTACACGTCACTTTTACGTTGCGAAGGGAAACATGCCCGCCTATACAAATCAACACCGAGACTATTCCGCAACATACTGTAGTCAAATATCTAGGCGTTCACCTTGACCGCCGTTTAACATGGAAACCGCATATAGACGCAAAGTTGATGCAAATGAAATTAAAAGCAGCCCAAATGAATTGGCTTATGGGTAGAAATTCAATACTGAGCCTAGACTGTAAACTTCTACTATACAACGCGATCCTGAAACCAATATGGTGCTATGGAATCCAGCTATGGGGCACTGCCTCAGCATCGAATGTAGAAAAAGTTCAGAGGCGACAAAATAAAATTCTACGTACAATAACTGCAGCCCCCTGGTATGTCAGAAACCATAGAATTCATAAAGATCTAGACGTTCCGTTGGTAAAGACAGTATTTTCGAAACACGCGAAAAAATACATTAAAAAACTTGAGTTGCACCCAAACCCACTTGCGCGCAATATTCTAGAGTATAGAGGCCACACCCGGCTTAGGAGGAGGGACACTCTTTCTATCAGCCGTACACGAGAGATGTAAAACAACAAAAATCAACCGTTGTAACTAAAAATTATGTTTAGCATTGGCTAAACTTATATTTATTATTTTTTTTTAGATTTAAGATTTGAAAAACTTATTGATGTTTCAATCTATTATTGAAGATTCAATAAATAATATACATATAAAAAAAAAAAAAAAAAAAAAAAATTCTTCCTATGTTGTTTTGGCATCATCATACCTATGCAACCGAAAACCCTTAAATATGATATGTCCTGCTTACGACCCATGCAGATCTCTTCTGGCGCTTTGTCATTTAATTTTTCGTGTGGTATTCTATTTAACAAGTATGCAGCTGTATTAATTGCTTCAGCCCAATACGTCTTTTTTAAGCCTGCATCAAACAACATAGCACGACCCTTTTCGACAATGGTCCTGTTCATGCGTTCAGCTTTCCCGTTCTGCTGTGGTGTGAAGGGAGCTGATGTCTGATGTATTATACCACTTTGTTGACAGATTGTATCCATTTTTCTATTGCAGAATTCAAGGCCATTATCGGAACGCAGAATTTTTATTTTTCTATTTGTCTGGTTCTCTACCATATTCTTAAAAATCTTAAATTTATCTGCAACTTCGGATTTATTTTTTAGAATGAAAATAAAAACTTTATTGGAATAATCATCTAAAAACAAAAGGAAATATAATCCACCACCTATGGATAGCGTCTCCATGGGACCACATACGTCTGCATGTATCAGATCAAGTATATTATCTGATTTACTTGTCGATTGCTTATATCGCAAGTTTGTTTGCTTGCCTTGCCATTTCTATTTGCCACCATAACACTTTCTTCTGCTGAAAAACTTTTAAAATTTTTGAAGTGATGTTTACAGTTAGCCATATGAGCCGTAGCTCCAGAATCAATTATCCAATGATCCTTATTGTAGCTATGCTGGGAATTTGAATGCTAATGTTAAAGTAGTTGCGTTATAGCTTTTGGGGTTATTTCTTGATATATGCCCCTCTTTTTTGCATTTATAGCAAATTACACCTTTTTTGTTGTTGTTGTTGTTGTTGTTGTTGTGCTTGTTGCTGTTGTTAAATTTGCGTCTGCTAAACATTGCAGCATCTGCTGACATACTTGGAATTGATGCAGTATTATAACTATCGAAATCTTGGAGAAGTTTAGTCTTAATTGAATCAGCTGTTATTTTAATGCCACTGCTCTCTATTGCCATAATCATGGGTGCAAAATGCTCCGGCAGACCACTAAGCAACAAGCTGCCAACCCATTCATCACCTACGCGCATTCCAATCTCATTTAGCTTCTGTGCCGTAGCTATAATTGTGTCAATATACTCACTTATGCTTGTGCAATCTATTAACTGTGTGGTTGTAAATTTTCTCAATAGACCACAGCGTCTTGTCGGTCCAGAATCATCATACAACGTCTTCAGTTTTTTCCACATATCTTCAGCGGTTGTTATACCTTTCTTTTATGCTCCCATCTGTTTCCGTCCCTTGGATGGACTTCCAAAAACCTTGAAGTTTCATCGCATGCTCAGCTGCAAACTTCCAACTGTGGTAGTTCTCTCTACCCGTTAATTTTTCACTTTCAATTACCCTTTCTATTTTGCGAATCTGGGCCCATAACCTGATGAAATGTTTCGAGAAATTAACTTAAAATATTTTCTTGAAGAAATAAAACGCACGGGGTTTATGATACAAGGTTGTCATAAAATAATAAAGCAAAAGTATCATAGACTACTATGTTATAATAAAGTATGTAGGTAATAGGTACAAAATTATTTAAATATAGTTTTCTATTTCCAACAAGTACCTTCCGCAATACGAAATCGTGTATTGCCGCAATAATATTTTTCACCCAGGCAATAAGTTTGGCAATACATAATGTGTATTTCGGTGTTCGCTGGGTAGATAGTAGTGGATATGAGTATGTATTAGTGAAAAATACAGTGAACAAAATACATGAACATAACACAATACAGCCATTTAAAAAAATTTAAGTAGAAATATTAAAAGGCTATGCGACATAAACTTGGTTGTGCAAAAGTTATCATACAACTGAATGAAATTGTTGTTTATTTTTTATATATTGGTTAGTTTTATTTTCAATCGGTTGTATATATGTATATAATAAGCCGACTGAGGTGCTGCCAAAACGCCCACCGCTGGTCTATGTATTTTAACACGGATTATACGCAACAAATACAATAGCCCGAACATTTTGTTGTATGTATGTATGCGTTTTGTATTAAGAAAAGTGGATCGAGCCTTGCACAGTCTTAAAGATACATTCAAGATTGATTAAATCAGTTTTTTTTTTTTTTTTGATAATTTTATTATTTATTGAATCTTTAATTATTTAAATTAAATTATCAATAAGTTTTTCAAACCTTAAATCTAAAAAACATTAAATATAAGTTTAGCCAATGCTAAACAAAATTTTTAATTTCAACGGTTAATTTTTGTTGTTTTACATCTCTCGTGAACGGCTGAGAAAAAGAGTATCCCTTCTTTTCAGCCGGGTGTGGCCTCTATAATGAAGAATATTGCGCCCAAGGGGATTTGGGTGCAACTCAAGTTTTTTTTATATATTTTTTCGCGTGTTTTGAAAATACTGTCTTCACCAACGGAACGTCTAGGTTTTTATGAATTCGATGGTTTCTGACATACCAGGGGGCTGCTGTTATTGTACGTAGGATTTTATTCTGTCGCCTTTGAATTCTTTCGACATTCGATGCTGAGGCAGTGCCCCATAACTGGATTCCATAGGACCATATTGGTTTCAGGATCGCGTTCTATAAGAGAAGTTTACAGTCAAGGCTTAGTTAGAGTTTCTTCCAATAAGCTAATTCATTTGGGCTGCTTTTAGTTTCATTTGTGTTAACTTTGCGTCTATATGCCATTTCCATGTTAAACGACGATCAAGATAAACGCCTAGATATAACGTAAAAATGACGTGTGCACATTTCTGCTCGTTAACTTTTATACGCCATTGTTTGAGCCATTTTTCCAGTTTGGATATATATTCTTGTAAGTTGCGGGAAGCCTCTAAAGGATTTTCGTGAACGCTTAGAAAGGCTGTATCATCCGCAAATGTTGATGTATGAATGTTACTGCTTAACGGTAAGTCAGAGGCATATATTAAATAAAGTAAGGGACCGAAGATACTTCCTTAAGGGACTCCGGCTTCAATCGACTGCGGAGGGCTTAAAAAATTGCCTTCCCTAACTACAAATTTACGTTCCATTAAATAGCTTTTTAAAAGCTTTACGATGTTTGCTGGTAGATTTTGTGTTAATTTGTTGAAAAGACCTTCGTGCCGTACTTTATCGAAAGCTTGTGAGACATCAATAAAGAGCGCAGATCAGTATTTCTTTTTTTCAAAAGTGTCTCTAACGACATTCACAAGTCTGTGAGTTTGTTTAATTGTGTTATGTTGTCTGCGAAAACCGAATTGATGATCTGGAATACATCCATTACTAGTCACTATAGGCATCAGCTTGCTCATATACAGCTTTTCAAATAGTTTTGAAATGTTAGACAGTAAACTAATAGGCCGATAGGATTCAACCTTTGTATGATCCTTGCCGGGCTTTGGTATCATAGTAATTAGCGAAACCTTCCATTCTTTAGGATAGTGTTCTAGGCGTAGAATACTGTTAAAAATGAATAGCATTATTCTTTTTGCAGTGTAAGGCAATTCTTGAAGCATTTTGTTGCTTATTTTGTCGACACCTGGGGCTTTTCTGGTGTTAAGACTAGTAATAGTATTTTCAATCTCCGTCATTTTAAATCTCATCGGTATTTCTGGTAAAGAGACGACTGGTGGCAGTTCAACAATATCAGCAGATATATTCAGAGTGAAAACTTTTTCTAAGTGTTTAACAAAAAGTGCACCTTTTTCAGCATCAGTTTTTGCCCAGTCACCATTTGGGGCTCGTAATGGGGGTTTGCATATCAACGGCCTTTTTAGTCCTCTAGCTGCACGCCACAGTGAATAATCTATTTGTGGTGATGCATCTAGCTCTTGAAGGAATTTTTGAAGGAAAGCTGTTTTTTGAGTTTGCAAAACTTTCCTAAGCTGCTTGGTACACTCCTTAAGCCTTAATTTTAGCTGGGCCGATCGGTACCGCTGCCATTCTCGTCGAGCTCTCCGTTTTTCAGTCAATAGCCTTTCTATATCTACAGAAAAAATATTGTTAAATCTCACAGGTTGGTTTATTTCATTTGAAGTAGCATTAAAAGCAGCTTGTTTAACATGCGTTCAAACAACCTGAGAGAATCGTCTATGTCTGAAGGTGTTCTCAGCGGCATTTTTTCCGAGCAATGAGCACTCAGATATTTTCTGTATTTCAGCCAGTTAATACGTGCAGATGTCGTCGCTAAATCACATGTTGTGTGTGAGAAAATAGTGACAATTGTAGGCGAGTGGTCTGAAGATAAGTCCAAAGATGCTTCAACTTCAACCATCTCGCTGGGCACGCCTTTCACAATTCCAAAGTCGATAACATCAGGAATTTTTTGTCGATCTGTTGGCTGTCCACTTGAAACTACATTCAAACCCATTTTAGATATTGTGTCGAATAAAATTCGTCCCTTAGGTGTGATTAAACGTGAACCCCAAAATGTGTGTTTAGCATTGTAGTCGCCAGCTGCTAGAAAACGGAGGCCCAGTGATTTATAAAAAGCCGTATATTGACTCACGGTAATTGAGAATCTGGGGGGCGAATAGACAGATGATATTACAAGTTTTTGATAGTAAGTTTCGATGCAGATGTTCGTTGCTTGAAGATAATCTTTACAAAAATCATTCAACAGGTGGTGTTTTATTCTGCCACGGGGATCCTTGGTGTCGTAAAAATTATATCCACTAATTCTGAAACAGCTTCGAGATGTCAAATGAGTTTCTGAGATAAGCATAACATCGATTTGTTTATCCTGAAGAAAATATTCTATATCGTGATATGTTGGCAGATGCCGTTTGCGTTCCAAAAACAGATTTTTAAATTCATGGTTTGCTTATTACAGCCTGCAACAAGGTAGACTGCATTTTCAACATTTCCTGCATCATATAGGACATGTTGAGAGTAAATGTATTTACAGTTTGTACTAAGCTCTCAATTGAGGCTTCAATACGACTAAAATTATACCCCGTATCTTCATTTACATTTACGGTTTTTTGCGCCGTACTCTGATTGCTTTTTAAAATACTAGCATATGAAAATTTGTTGTTAGATTGTTGTTGAGCACTAGTCGCGTTAGACTTGAAAATGTTTGAAAATTGATTTTGGCTGGTGGACGGTTGAGGTAACTGTGGATAGTTAATAGGGGTTTTAGGCTGAGCGGGAGTAGCATTGGTTTTTTTGGTTGATGAATTCGTAAAAAACGAGTAAAGGGGGCAGCCTCTATAGTTGGCAGTGTGATTTCCGCCACAATTGCCACATTTTTTCGCCTTGGGATCACCTTTTATTTTATCACAGTTAGCAGTACTGTGTAACTCACCACATACAACGTAGACTGTAGGCAACTTGCAATAAGTCTTCGTGGGCCCAAATTCTTGGCAGTTCAGGCATTGAACAGGTCCAGCTCTTTTATGTGGAAGTTCAAAAGTAACTCTTCGATGCAACAAGTACTTTAAGTCATATATTGGATGTGCTTCATTCTTTTTTATGTTTATGCCATCAGGCTGTAACTCGACTCTAAATATTGGTTGGGGGATTTTTTCTCTATTTTTAATGTTTGAGATATTTTTTACCTTGTAGCCACTATTTTCGAGGCCAGACTTGACCCCTTCTGGATCCACGCTAGAGTCTATACCTTTTATTACGACTGTTATACCTTTAACACTCTTTAATTGGTACGTGTAGAAGTTTTTATTTTTATATTCTAAATCTGAAACTATTTTTCGGTAATTATTTTCATGAGCTACCTGAATTTTTGTTTCATTGATGTTTCCGCGCTTAATTGGAGTTACATAAAACTCATTTTCTCCAATTAATGAGATAAGACTTTTAACCAGCAAACTGGAATTCTGCTCTCTTAAATATATGGGTGGGGGCTTACTCGAACTTATTGTAGTTGTGTCTTCATCGCCTTATTCAGATAAAATCGCGAAACGATTTTCAGAATTTATTATATTGTTTTTTTCATCTCTGGGAACTATCGATGTTGAAGCAATTGGAGCTGATTTTGGACTTCTTCCCTTTTTTAACACGGTTATGTATCTGTCCATTCCTGTTTGAATTTTATTATCATTTATTGTACTCACCGCATCTACCATTTTGTGCACGCTGGTCACCTTGTTACTTATTGTTTGTTTGTTTGTTTGTACAGCTAAGCTGACAAGTTTGCTGATGGGTGCAATTGTTGTTGCTTCTTGATCACTATTTAACATGTTCAGAGATAATGATAAATCAGTGTCGGCCAAAAAGAGAGTAAGAGAGAATCTAGGTAGTAGTAGTGTTTATGAGCATGTATTAGTAAAAAAATACAGTGAACAAAATACATGAACATAACACAACACCGACATTGAATTTCTTTTGTATAAATGTTTATAAATGAACAAATTTTTAAGTTAATAAATTGCTTCATACAAGTATTTTATCAGAAACAATATAAAAATGCCAAAAACTTAAAAAACTTCACCATTTAAGATTGGTATGGTCGCAGATATTAAAAAAAAATATCATTGAACA
Organism: Lypha dubia; assembly: GCA_947311025.1. Lineage (NCBI taxonomy): Eukaryota > Metazoa > Arthropoda > Insecta > Diptera > Tachinidae > Lypha > Lypha dubia. The sequence continues at coordinate 92,272,101 of OX371260.1, read as the reverse complement.
AAAGAAAAAATTACTTCCATATAATTATCCTCATTATTACTTAATTAATATTAAAAATCTACTATTATATTGAAAGCTAGAATAAAATAAACGGCCTGTTTCACACTGTCGACAAGTCGATGTCGTTCTCTTATTTATATTGAAAACAAAAACAAAATATTTAAATTTGTTTTTGTTTTTAATATAAATAAGAGAACGACATCGACTTGTCGACAGTGTGAAACAGGCCGAAAGTAATTGTGCGTTCTTGCATATATTCGCTGTGTATCTAATAAAAACAAATTAAAGAGAAATATCAAAAGGCAATGCGACATAAATCTGCTTGTGCAAAAGCAACTGAATGAAAGTGTTGTTTATTTTTTACATTTTGGTGAGTAGTTTTATTTTCATTCGGTTGTGTTCGGTTGTATACATATATGAAGCCGAATGATGTTCGGAACATTTGTGCACGTTTGAACATCAATGGATTAACCCTTTCAGACCTAGCTTAATCGATTGTGAGGTCTGCCTTAATATGTCTTAAATTATATGTAGAAATTACTTTTCGTCTAATAACCTGAAAGCAGTGATTGTACGTTGTGTGATTTAATAAAACAAATGCAAGAAAAGAAAAAAAGAACTTGCAAAAATAAAAAAATGTTCTCTTTTTGATTGTGTCATTCAGTACGTGTAGATATGAGTCCATGCGGTAAGTGTTCTTGTTGTAAATATAAAAAAAAAAATTGGATCTAGCTTGTGGTAGCTGTATAACGAACGCGTGAAGTAATTTAGTTGTTTAACGTTAATTTTTTGCACAGTAACAATTATTTTAGGTGCAAAATAATACAGATATCACAATTGTGTTGATCAGGCACAATGCAACACTTTATTATATCATCACGTTTGTGCTATAATATAATTTTATAGGAAAATTTTTTGATTTGAACAACGATGAAAACGTTGAAGCAGTTTTAGGAATTCTAGACGAATCTGATGCGGACTTCAGTAACGACGATATTGATGCTGATGAAACATGCATCCCTTTGGATCTAAATGCAGAAGAAGAAATCGATGAAAGTACTGATCATACTGATATATTTGAGTCTAAGAATGACTAGCCAATTATACCGCCTGTTGAAGACGTTGTTAACTATACTAAAATGTATGTAATGAGTAAGCGTCGTGTAGTGGTACGCTATGTAGATACCGTGAGACATTACGGATGTACTAATCTAATGACTGTAAAATTCCGGAATACCAAAAAGTGTTAAATTTAAAGACATGAACATCGGTGACATTGGCCAATTGGTAAATCAACAATAGTACAGCTAATTTGCAAACACAAATAAACTCGTTGACCAATATGATGAAAGAATTAATGTCAGTAGTTCAAACACATATAGTGAAAACAATTCAAGTGAATGTCGCGGAAACTGAAAATTTCGATCATGGTTCGTATAATGTTCAAAATAATTTGGTTACAAATTCGTATGAAAATACAGTGTTTGAACGGCTACTCTAAAAGTAGCCGTAGCGACGAAAAAAAGCCCACTTTTTAAGATACAAATTTGTTAAAAAATGGTAGCCACTATCCATCTACTTCTACTTCTACTGCTACATTTACATTTAAACAGCAACCCATTGCACACGGCTACAGCTCCAACTTTTTCAAGTAGAAGTAGCGGTAGACGCTGTATTATTCCGAAGCATTTAAATTTTTTAGCTACAGCTACTTTTCAAAAAAATAAAGCGGCATTTAGAAGTAGAGGTAGACGCTGTATTATTCCGAAGCATTTAAATTTTTTAGCTACAGCTACTTTTCAAAAAAAAAAAAAGCGACAAGTAGAAGTAGCCTCTTTGCTACTTCAACTTAGGTATTGGTAGGGGTAGAAAACAGCAAAAATAATCTATTTAATTTTTTGCTTCAATTTGAAGACTAGCCAAAAACGAAAACATTATTTCTGGCTACTTTGTGGCTACTTTATGTGAATACATTATGCTTGTAGCCACGCAATACAAATATTTACTTCTGGCTACTTTCCGACAATAAGAAAAACGAAGAAAGAACTTATGACACACGTTTGTTTCGTTTTTTCTTCTGTAATTTGTTTCACACACTCGACAATGGGGCAGAATAAAGTAAATTGCAAAAAAATCTGAATCTATAAAAATCGTGAAGTGTTGTTACACCCTTTTGTATTTCAGGATATGATATATAAAAAACGGATTTCATGAAAGCGCGCGTCTCAATCATAAACGATAAATTCTCAACTGTATATTTTTATTGGATAATAGGGCTCAAAAGAAATATGTTGACGAACTGTTCTATATGGCAGCAATTATGTTTCAGAATATTGTCATCACTATAGGGAAACATTTTATTTTCGTTATTGTGGCAGTGATTTTTTAAAGAGTTTAACATTATTAATAAATAAAAATGTCTAAAGAATTTAACTTTGAAGAACATTTTGAAAAAATTAATGAATTGATATCGTGCAAACACTGCCATAAAGCATTTAAAAGTGAAAAAATGTTTAATTTAAAAAAACATGTAAATAAAATTCATAAAATAACTTTTGAAAACAAAAATCGTGAACAAAATGATGAACCAACAATTTAAAAAGCATATAAAACAAAAAACATAAAATGTAATATAAGTAAGAAAATGTTAATAAAATCATACGTTGGACTAGTAACTGAAGAAGCTGCTTCATTTAACTTGTTGAATTCTCCTAGCATGAGAAATATAATTGATCCAATATGTAAAGCCATTGAAAAAGATACCGGAAAAAAGTTTTGCTTAAATGCCACAAATTGTAAAAAGACATTAAGAAAAGTTGCTGGGAATGTAATTAGTTCGATTTACAAAGAATGTGAAAATCGCCTACTTTCATTAAAAATTGACAGTGCGACACGGCTTTCGCGAAATATTTTCGGCATTTCTGCTCAATATATAAAAAACGATAAAGTAAATTCAAGAATATTGGGCATGGTTGAGTTAAAAGGCCAGCATTCAAGTACATCAAAAAGTTTGGCAATGGAAATTTTGAATGTTCTTGACAAATACGGTATCAATTTATCTCAGATTGTTTCTATTACTAGCGATAACGGTAGTAATATGATTAAATCTACAAAAATTTTATCACATTGTCTATGTGAAGAGGATGTTGGCGAAGCAGAGGATAATGAAATATATTTTGAAATTATCTCATCTATGGATCTTAGCACTGAAATTAATGTTGATGAAATACAAATATGTCATTGTGCTGCTCATACAGCTCAATTATGTGCTCTAGATACTACAAAAAATGCAAACATTAAACAATATATTATAAGTTGTAGAAATATTGTTAAATATTTGAGGAAAAATTCTAATGGATTTAAGAGTTTTTGAGATAAAACACATAAAGTTACCTCAGTTGGACTGTCCAACCCGTTGGGGATCAACCTACAATATGATAAAAGACATAAAAAATGCAAAAGGAATTATAGAACCGATCGAATCTATAAAAGATAAATCTAGTGAAGAAAATTTTACAATAAACGAAGAATTTTGGGAATTCATTAACTCGTATAATTTGGCTCTTAACCACCTTCAAAAATCGATTATCAAATTTCAGGAAGAGAAATTACATTACGGTGATTTTTATGCACAATGGTTAAGATGCAAATTGCTTACATCTAAACTAATAGATGAAAATGGTTCTAATAAGGAATGCTTGCTGTATAAAATTAGTACAGTGCTACTTAGCAGCATTGAAAAACGATCGGAAAAACTTCTTGCGAACAATGGCCTTTTGGCTTGCCTGTATCTAGATCCTCGATTTCACCATACGCTCCAAGAATCGCAAAAGCGTGAAACTATAAAATACCTAAAAATGTTGTGGGTAAAGCTAAATTCTGTTTGTGATGTCAATTTTTCGAATAACTCTTTAACCAGCTCACTTATAACTAAACCAAAAACAGACGGTGAAGATAGCGACGTTTTAGATATATTTTTGAAAGTGTTCCAAGTTGATAACAACGATACTGTAGACGTTGACACAAAAATAGAAACTCTTAAACTGCCTTACGCTAGCGCCTCCACAAATGTACTTAGTTTTTGGAAGGAAAGAAAAACCAGTGATCCAGAAATATATGCACTTAGCAATGTTTGCTTTACAATCCCTCCAACACAGGTATATTTTGTATGTATGTATATTTAGGTCTCCGTTGAACAGGCATTTTCATCGCTTAAATTAGTTTTAGCTGAAAACCGAAATCGCCTAAGCGAAGGCACTCTTGAAGCTATATTATTGGTGAAATTGAATCCGTCCTTTCTAGATGAAGGAATTGATGACGTAACACTTTTTGAAGACACTGATGAATGAAATATGTACCTATGTATGTCGAGTTTTAAATACGTACATACATATATAATTTTGGTTTTAATTATCTGACTATATAATTTCTAACTGAATTGAATTTTTTTAGTTGTTTCTGTAATTGAATTTTTAGTTTTGTTGCATTTTCCTATTGTATTTCAGAATGTTTTTTAAGAAAAAATAGAACAATATATTTACAAAACAAATCTTATTTTGAGGTCATCAGATCATCATCAGAAGATTCTTTTGGGACTTGTTTATTAAACACGATCGTCCTATAAACAGCCTATTGCTAGCTGGGTATGTGTGTATGTAGGTTTGTGTACCAACTTGTGTATCCATACAAAGTATGTACAGATGTATGTACATACATTTCTCTAGTCTTTAAAAATTCTTTGAAGCTGCAATTATCAACGCATATTCTTTTTTTGCCGTTCAGAAATATTTTTTTCTACAATCCAAGAATATTTTGTGTAATTTTTTGGGTTGCTAGTTGTTGATGCAAAGAGAAAACTTTTAAATATTAAGCTAGTATGTACAGACGATAACGAGATCTTACAATATTGTAAGATATGGCAATATGCTGACAACGTACTGACAATGAAAAATTGTTACCAAACATTTTTCTGACAATATTGTAAGATCTGCCAATCGTCTGTACATAGCTTAAGTCATTGTAAGATCGGCATGCTTGTCATACTAGTCCAAGTTGTGTTTGGTTGGATTGGCATATATTTTATTGTTTGTTATTTTTTATAGCGGCATATTGTATGAAAAATATATTAGCCGTATTCACAATCTTGTGCAAATGGTCTTTCGTCGTTGCATTTGCAAAATGGTGTAGCATACTTATACTCTACACAACCAAAATACATATACTATATATGTACAAATATACATATCTTTGCAAATAAGCAACACCTAGAACCCATAGTTTATATTTACTCTGTACATGCAACACTTCCCAGCGGGAAAAATGGTCATGGATTACATATGTATGTATGTATGTATGTATGTAATGGAAGATATAATTTATTATTTTCCAAGCCTTCCTTTGGAATCGAGAAGGTAATTTGATCACACACAAAAATTACCACGTATATTACCACTTCTTACGATGAAGGAATGTATTGTTTTTGCTTATGCACAAGTTCTTACATTTTCCTTTTAAATTGTTAAAAAGAAATGAATTATAGGATTTATTCGCCGTACACATTAAACGAATTCATTACTTTCCTAGGACATGTTCTGTGTTAACAAAAATGAATTCTTCAATGAAAAAGTATACATTCTGTACATTACTCTCTCGTTTACTATTCATTACCTTTTCCCGCTGGGTTAATTGCAAAGAGAGAAAGTGAGAAATTCAAAATTGAGAATCTCATTGTATGAAGAATAAAAAAACTATAAAGCACAAAAATTACAAAGTATAAAAGAGATAAATCCAATTAAATATGGTCATAGGGGGATATAAAAATATTAAAATGATGTTTAACTCGAAACTTTAGTTGGAAATAAATTTTCCCAATCAGCCTGCGAGTTTTTTGCTTTACAATAATTATTTCAAGTTCAACCAAACAGTCCGTTCAGAATTGATGGGAAAAACTTGCAATTGCAAAAATTTGCAATATAAAATGCACAAGATTGTGAACACAGCTATTGTGTATATTTTTTTTTTTTGCATTTTTGTGTGGATGGCTAGTTTTCATTGACAAGAAATTGTTGCTATTACAGATAATTTATTTTTATTTTGTGTGCAAGTTAAAAATTTTACTATGCAGTTATTGCTGTCGTGTAAGCTACTTAATATTTTATTTAGTTGTGAAGTAAAAATTTTTTTTAGCTGGAAATTTATTTGTTATCAGGTAAATATTTTTAGTTTCTCTACTATCAAAAATGGAAAGGGCTCATATTTTCTCTAGTCGCTAGTATAATAAATAAAAATAAAAAAATAATTTTAAACCCTGATAAAGACACTTGTAGAAAGAATATCAAACGTGTAACAACTTTGTTTTTTTCTAATGTACGTATGTATGTACATAGTACATACATACGTACGCAAAAAAATATGTAAACAAAATACAAACAAAAAAATTACAGAAGAATGTTTTTTACAGTTTTTTTTTTCAAAATTTAATAAAAACTTTAATAGTATTATTACATATTATTTAAATTGTTTACGTATTCCGCCCGCCTGTCAATTATTTATCATATGAATTTTTGTAGGTATGTACATACATACATTTATATTTTTGATTTACAAAGTTAAGATAGAAAGACAAAAAAAAATCACGATTTTTATAGATTAAGATTTTTTTGCAATTTACTTTATTCTGCTCCATTGTCGAGTGTGTGAAACAAATTACAGAAGAAAAAACGAAACAAACGTGTGTCATAAGTTCTATCTTCGTTTTTCTTATTGTCGGAAAGTAGCCAGAAGTAAATATTTGTATTGCGTGGCTACAAGCATAATGTATTCACATAAAGTAGCCACAAAGTAGCCAGAAATAATGTTTTCGTTTTTGGCTACTCTTCAAATTGAAGCAAAAAATTAAATAGATTATTTTACCTAAGTTCAAGTAGCAAAGAGGCTACTTCTACTTGTCGCTTTATTTTTTTGAAAAGTAGCTGTAGCTAAAAAATATAAATGCTTCGGAATAATACAGCGTCTACCGCTACTTCTACTTGAAAAAGTTGGAGCTGTAGCCGTAGCCGTAATTAAAAAAAAGGTAAGTAAAGTAGGAATTCAAACACTGTGAAAATATTCGCGATATGGTGTCATTACTGCCGGACTTTAATCCTACAATGGAAACATCACTTAATTCGGTACAGCTTATCCGACAACACATTGTTATTTGCCATGCAACAAAAACTAAACGGTTCAGCAGAACTGTGGATCGATTCACATAAAATTTTTCTAACGTGGAAAGAATTTAAAGAAAATTTCTTAACGGATTTTCCGTGTAAAGACAATGTAGCAAGTGTGGTCATAAAAATGTCAACTTCTCATCGAAAACCTTATGAAACACCACAGGAATATTTTTATCGCATGATGTAAACCGGAAAAAAAGTATTCCTACGTGAAGAAGATATTGCGTATCACATAATAAACGAAATAAACGATACTGATTTAAGAAAAATAATTTCGAAAAATTATTTAAAATTAAATGATTTGCTTCGCGACATAAACATTTATTGTGAGTATAATACAGTGAAAAACGAACAACACTACGGTCGGAATAAAACAATTGAATATAATGCCAAGAAAACGGGACAATTGTTAAACAGAAATGAAAATTTTATTAGTAATAATATTGAGTCAAATAATTTAAAAGCGGAAAATAAACGAATTAGTCGTGATGTCGAGTGTTTCAATCGCCGCCAAAAAGGACATATTTCAATTAATTGCACGGAACCGCAACGTAAATCGCGATGTGTATATTGTCAAAAAACGAACCATAAAAGCGAAAAATGCTCAAGAAAGTTGTCGAGTCAACCTAGAGCTAACGTAAATAAAATTTTAGACGATAAACCGGACAATTTTGTTAAAGTAATTTGTATAAACGGAATCCAAATTCTTTCATAGATTCGGGTAAGCCAAGTCACCTTTTGCTCCGCGAAGATCATCTTATCAATCGAAATGGACAGGCATATGTTAAATGGAGAATTGTTTGTAGTGGAAAATAGTCTCATTCCTGAAGACGTGTTACTGAGACGAGATGTGTTATGCCGTGACGGAAACACCATAGTGATCAAAGGTGACGAATGTTGGTTAGACGCCGACAATAAAATTAATGTAGGCGATAACATCAATCAACAACAATTAGCTAAGCTGAAAAATATAATTTCTGCTAATCGTAAGTGTTTCGCAACAAAAATTTCTGAATTTGGTAAGTGCAAAATCTCTAAAATGGAAATTAAATTAAAAACGCAAGAGCCAATCAACTTAAAAGCATATCAAATACCTTTTGCTTAAAGAACTATAGTTTCTAATATAATTAATGATATTTTGAAATATCAAATCATCCGACAATAAAACTCTCCTTACGATACTCCAGTTGTTCTGGTTGACAAGAAGAACGGCGAAAGTAGACTATGCGTCGACTATAGGCTCTTGAATAGCGTAACTATTAGAACACCATACCCTATGCTCGTAATAGATGAACAATTTGCACAATTGGCTGGGAACAGAATATTCACTACCCTCGATTTGAAAATGGGTTATCATCAACTCGAAATTGATGAATACTCGAAAAAATACACGGCGTTTATAACCACAGATGGGCACTACGAATATAATCGCATGCCGTTTGGAGTTGTTCATGCTCCTGCCTGTTTTCAAAATCTGATTAACCAAATTGCTGCCGAAATGGGTCATGGTGAAATATTGGTGTACTTGGATGACGTTATCATTCCAAGCAAAACCGTTGAAGATGGATTACATCTGCTACAGAAACTCTTGAAAATTTTAGGGAAATATGGTCTGACGTTAAGACTTGAAAATTGTAACTTTACAAAGTGAGTTAATTTATCTCGGTCACCTTATTTACAGTGAGGGTATAAGACCAGCGAGCAGAAAATTTGCCCAATATAAGATTTTAAAGAACCGACCAACATAACCGAAACACGACGTTTTCTGGGGCTACTGGTTTCTTCGTACCAGAATATTCTTCAATTACGAGGCCGCTTACACAACTTACTCATAAATCTGAAACAAATAATTTTATATGGGGTTCAGAGCAATATGTTGCGTTCGAAAAGTTAAAATCTATGCTTGTCAATACTCCAATACTCGCCTTGTATGATTCTACGGCGGAACATGAATTATATACGGATGCACGTTCTGTGGAACTTCCCGGAATTCTACTTCAATTTAAGGATGGCAAAAGTTTTAGGCCAATTATCTATTTTAGTCAGCACTGTACCAACGAAGAGCAGCGTTACCATAGTTATGAACTGGAAGTATTAGCTGTGGTAGAATCCTTAGAACGTTTCAGAATATATTTGTTAGGGCAAACGTTTAGACTAGTGACTGACTGCTCAGCTATTGCTCAGGTACGTAGGAAGAACGAATTAAAATCAAGAATCGCTCGATGGTGGGTAAAGTTGCTTGAATTTCATTTGAAACAGTACACAGACAGGGTAGCAAACTAGCTCATGTTGAATCGCTAAGCCGTGCGCCTGTCGAACCTTCAAATGTCCTAGAGGGTGGTGTTGGCTGAAGTGGTTAGCGCGTTGACTACTAAGTAAACAATGACGTGGGGCCTGGGTTCAAACCCTGGCCAGAGTAAGTCAATCAACATCATTAATTTCTGTAATGTACATTAGTGAGACATTGTATTAATTGTTGTCGGACTATTTAAGTGATGAAGGCATAGCACTGGTCACTAAAAAACTGTTCCGACAGCGATTAATGATGTTCCAAGCTAATGTACACAACATCGCCCTCCTTCGTCGGTTAGCAGAAACATCGGCGAAGTAAAACAATTAATAAAATGCCTGCCAATACAGCTTAACAAAGTTAATGCGTCTACCTAACACCGGAGGCGCCTCAACACTGCTATAAAAATTAACATAACGCGAAAAGCAGAGTTGTAAAAGAGTTAAGCCTTCTACATTTTCAACATCTTTCTTCTTTACTCTATCCCTCTCTCTGCGTTCCGGCACAATGCACTGCATACGTAGGGATCATCCCCTGAGTGCTGGTCCTAATTAAAAAAAAAAAAAAAAAAAAAAAAGAACCAGCGGGTTTTGTCTTCACTGTTGCTGATGATATGTAAGATTGGGCGTTAACGATGCAGCTGCAACACAAAAGGTTGAACCATGTTAAGGCGATTTTATCCGGTAAAGTCAACACAGGAAAAGCAGATACAGCAGGACTACGAAATATTTAGCAACCGTTTGTATCGCAATGTTAACAACATTCGTCATATAAAAACCGCGGTTCGTACACCTCGTGCCAACGGACAAGTAGAGAGGGTAAAATCCACGATTTTAACGCCGCCAGATCGTAAAATAGCAATAAGCAACATTAATAAAGAGCGCAACAAATGGAGAACCCGATTCGACGCGAAACACGCCACTGCCAAACAGTATGCTGAGAACGACTTAGTTGTAGTTGAGATCGAACCTGAAGCCACTTTTGATAGTCACATATTGGTATTAAAATACAGATGACCGTATATTGTTGCTCGAGTACTCGGTAATGATTGTAGCATGTGACCAACAGTGTGTAGTATGCATTGCGATTCAACAGCACCGCAACATGCAACCGTTGACAAACTGCAAGCAAGATATTTTCTGTGACGGTCATTTGACACTTGTACGTTTAATCAAATGCAGCTTCACAATGCACTTAAATGAGTCACATTTATTAACTGCATTTGTTTAATTATAAATATAAGCAACACAGAGTATCTGTTGCATTTAGGTATCCACTCGTTGGACTTTAAAACTGTTGAAACACATGCCATGCGTAAATCGTGGGAAGCTAAATATGCTTACTCAACAATAATATATATTTCTATTCTTTTACTCTTATGTTAAGGTACCCCTAAGAATTATTCTAATAATTAATATATAAGACAATGTAATTTAGATTAGAATTCAATTAATAAATCATCAGTCTTAGGAGCTCTAACTATACAAGCTCTAAGACAAAATTAAATAAAATAAAAACTATTTTATTACATGGCGATCCTGCCAGTTCCAAGAGTGCTGTAAAATACTAAGCACCTTGGAAAGAGCAGAATATAATGAGAGGGTCCGCCTAGTCGAAAGGCACTCCAACAGAGGAAATAAAAAAGCTCCGCCTGGCCAAGAGGCAACCAAAAGAAGGATGACCACCTAGCTAAAAGGCATTAAGATAGACAACATCATGCACTAAAAAACCACCACCAAAATACTGGAAGGAAGACATTAAGCCAAAAACAACAAAAACAATAATTTTTTATATATTTATAACACTTATATTAAAAGTGGTGCGCTAAAGTTGCACACTAGGGCCAGTAAGCGTTAACCGCTCGTGGCAAACATTTTTTTTTCCATAATTATGGGTTATAAAATTGTCTCGTGGCCAAAATCTTTTATATATATACGCAAAAAAAAATAAAACAAGAAAAAAAGGCATTTAGAACATTAAAATGTTACTTACATAAAAATTAAAGCTTAATAAAATAACACAAACGCTTAAAGAATATTTTTAATGCATATATTTATAATGGATAAAATTAAACTTAATTAAAGATAATAATATTGTAAAATTAAATTAAATAATTAGAATAAAATAATTAAAGTAAATTAATATTACATTTAACTTTTTAATGTTTTAAGACAAGTAATATACATAAAAGTATTATTATAAAATTAAACTAGCTTATCCCGGTGTGCTTCGCTACCCCCTCGTTATAAAATAAAATTAAAAGTATATATATATCCTATTGTGAAAATTTAATGATATTTCCAGCAGCACTTAAGATATGCACACCAAACCGACATACCAAATTTTATTCAAATACCATTATCAGGAGCAGAAATAATAGATTTTTAATATGTGGTTTGTATGGGAGGTACCACGCCCCTTTGCCCAATTGGGCCGAATTGTAAATCTAAACCACCCGGGGCGCCACCCAAACGCATAAAAAAAAATTTATGGAAATCGGTCCAGCCGTTTAGGAGGAGTTCGGCGAGTTACATATACGGACTTATTTTTATATATTTAGATATTAAATAGAATACGAGAATTAATTTAATTCATTTTTACCCATCACTGGTTGGAAATTACTAATAATCAACACAAACTCCTAGTCCGTTATCATAAAAGTATTCTACTTTGTAATTTAACGTTTTTGTTGTGTTTACTCTATATTAGGGATATTCACATATTCTAATTCACATAGACTAATTCATCTGGCATAAAATGTATACGTGTACTCAGCTTTGTGTGTGTTAGTGTTTTTTGTATTCATTTGATCCCTGCAGAAGAAGGTAGAGGCATTGTCGTTTGACGAGTGGTGCTATACTGGAGTAAAAGTCAGTAGTCGCAACGGATACTATTTATATACGGGTGGAAAGTACTGGTGGACTAGTCGCAAATGCTGAACTCATTTTTTAATTTGGCAACACTATCAACATATGTTTAGGTTGGCAATTCTGCTAAAAGCTGTCAACAATTGTTGGCTCATAAAATTAAAGTTTTATCAGTCTTTGCGAGGAATATTCCTGTGTCTTACAAATAAAAACCAAAAAAAGTAAATATATTTTCTTATAAGAAAAAAATAAAAATGAATAAACGCACTTTCCAACGAAGAGTAGCAAAACAAAAAGTTGTTTATAAAGAAAGAGTATTTCAAAAGTGTAGTGAAGAAATACCATGTGAAAACATTGAAGCGAAATTCTGTGAAAGTAGCACATGTGAAAATGATAGTCTGCCGGGAAATGAGTCGCAAATTTTGTTAAACTCTAAGTTTTCGGAAAAACTTAGAACGTGGTATATAGAAACCAAACCCACAAAAGTTTGTGTAGAGAAATTGTTGGCAATTTTGAAAGAAGAAGGTCTTGAAGTACCTTTATGTTTAGAAAAGCTATTGGGAAGGCAAAAACTTGCCGTAACAAAACATATATCTCCGGGTGTTTACTGCCATTTCGGCATAAAAAATCAGATTTTAAAAATTGAAACATTACTGCAGAGCTATGATGAAATCGTGATTGATATTAATATCGATGGTATTCCACTGTTTAAAAGTTCATCAGTGCAGCTTTGGCCCATTTTGCTTAAAATAGTTAATTCTAAACAAAAGTTAGAACCGTTTCCAATAGGTGTTTTTGTTGGAAGGAGTAAGCCGCACAGTGTACATGAATTTTTGAGAGATTTTGTGGAAGAAGTAAAGCATTTAGATGGGGATATTAAAATAAATAATCGAAATATACCTATTATTTTTAGATGCTTAGTGTGCGATACACCGGCAAGGTCTTTTGTATGTGGTGTTCCTGGACATACTTCAAGTCATGGATGTATGAAATGCACTCAGAAAGCTAAAAAAGTGAAAAATGTGCTAACATACTGCATTGCATCTGGTAATCCCACAACAGATGATGACTTTTATGCACGCAAGTATCCAGAACATCACTTACCATGTTTCCAAGTAACAAAGAGTCCCTTAGAATGCATTGATTTCGAAATGATTTCTCAAACTCCTCTAGACAGCATGCATTTAATTGAGCTTGGGGTCATCAGAAAAATGTTTGTACGTCTTGAAAATCGACGAACTCGCCCTAAATTACCAAAAGAAAACGTTGAAAATATATCAACAGAGTTACAAGACCTTAAAAAATTTGTCCCGAAAGAATTTCCTAGAAAGCCGAGATCGTTAAATGAACTATCAAATTGGAAGGCCACTGAATTTCGACTCCTTCTGGCTTACACTGGTCCGTTTGTTTTGCAAGAAATAGTTGATAATGACTTTTATTACGAATTTCTACTATTGCACTGTGCGTACAGAATGTTAAGCTGTCCCCGACATGTCAAAAGTAATATTCAACAAGCTCAAGCTAGTTTGCAACTTTTTGTAGAAAATTTTCCAATCATATTTGGGGAAGAAAGTGTTTCATTTAATGTGCATAGCTTGCTCCACATAGCTGAAGATGCAGAAAAATATGGAACACTTGCAGAATTTTTTGCATATGATTTTGAAAACAGACTTCAGAAGCTAAAAAAACACGTTAGAAAGCCTACTCAAATAATTCAACAAATCTTAAACAATGAAAGACATGAAACATTTAAAAAAGAAGAAAAAACTGGGTTTATACGTTCTAAGGAGGGTATCAAAGGGGTTTATTTTAATCTTTGTTACTTTTCGTCCAGCAGCCCAAACAATTTTTGCGCAGTTGACTTAGATACTCCTATTAAAATAGTTGGCTTTATAGAAGGAGAAAATAATTCTGTTAAAGGGAACAGAATTCTAGACCTTAAAAGTTGTTATAAAGAACCCACTGATTCTTTAAAACTTGGAATTTTTACTTCAAGCTTAGTTTTAGGGGAAAAAGAACAATTTCCCTTAAAATCTATCAAATACAAACATTTTTGTTTTCCTTTTAAATCTGAATTTGCACTCATTCCAATTTTGCACAGCTGTTCATAATCGCAGCACACAAAAATTTCCATCATAATGGCTTCAAAAATAAAACACTTCTCGACAAAAGGTGAGTTAATTCGACTGTGAACATTTTCTTTAAAGCTAATACTAACAATTTTTGTATAAATTTGAATTTTAGGTGGCTCAAAGTGCGATGGCTGCGTAGAAGTTCATAAAAAACTGGACGACATGAAAGGTAAGTTACTTTATTTTTACAGGAGTTTAAACCTCAAATTATATTCTATTTAAAATCTTTAACAGAAGCGCTTGAACAGCAAAAACAACAAAACATGAAAATATGCGATATTCTTGCGGAACATAAAGTGCTGCTAAATCAGCTTCTCGACAAAAACAAGGCTTTAGACAATGTTGTGAAGATTTTCCCTCTAAAATCAGAGATCCAACTTCATGAGCTTGAAAAAGTACTTGAAAGCCAGAATGATTTGTATGTAAGTAATTATCACATATAAAACACAATTTTTATAACAAAGGCAAAAAGAGGTTGAAAGACTTTAAAAATGTATACGATGCTATTATTGGTATGCCTACGTTTCAAAAGCTTGCAATTTTGCGGTCACAGTTTATAATATTATATTGATTTTTTAGATGCAATTTCTGATGATCGTCCAGAAGAGAAATTTAGAGCAGCTCCCCATCACGAGAACAAGAAATACCACAAAATCAACAGCAAGCAGAATCGCGCTCACCTAAGCGTGGATAACCATGACAAGACGAGTTCACTACAGTAAACTGAAACAACAAGCAGGAACTGCTTGAAAGTTCAGACTGAATTATGTACATACTTACATACATAAATACATATTTTAATTTACATAATTTTTCTTGTGATAACAAAACCAATGAAGGGCCTTATTTTTATTTTTTTTTATATTTTAACGATGCAAAAACAGTCATATTGAAGCCATTGAGGAATTTGAGTGCAAATTTAAATTTATAACTTAAGCTTTTCTTATAGTAAAAAGCCAATGAAATGCCTTGTACAAATTTTTCATGTAATTTAAGTTTTTAGCTCTTTTTTTTCATACTGAATAATTAATTAATGAATATTTAATTAAAATAAACGTATTAAAAAATCTTTGTGTACATTTTTTAATATTTCTCAATAACAATTTATCCATAAATACCTACTCGTGCATTAGTTCAAAGGCGACTGCTGGAAAATTACTCCTAAACTCTGCAGTCGTGCACCACTCCCAAAGTGGCCAGTGGTGCATCACTCCGAAAGCGACACAAAAGCGAGTAGTAGTTTTCGTATGACAGCCCAATGTTAAAATCGTCACTTGAAAGCATTAACGGGGAAACGAAGAGCGACTACTCGGTATCGCTTTGCGGCTAGTCCAAGAGTACTTCTGCACTACTACTTTCTTCTGAAGGGATGTTTGTAAGTGTGTAAGTATTAGTTTTATGCTGCTTGTGCGGGTATGAGGCTGGTTGAAAAATTGTTCCAACGAAAAAGCGCACTCTTCACCCCTCTCGCCTAAAAACTCTCATGTTATGCCAGCATAATTAGACTCGTCTGCGGAACACCATTAAGATATGTATACATGTGTTCATACGTTTGTGTCTTTGCATTCACAAGTATGTGTACATGTGTGTACATTTAATAAACAAACGAAAGATTCCATATAAACAAACAAAAAAACTTTTGGAGCCTTTGCTGCAATAGAGTCATAATTCAAAAAATCTTGTTTGGCAGGAAACGAATTTAAAGTCTAGAATTTACCTATAAATCAATGGTAAAATATTCTTCTCCCTAGAGAATAATAAAATACAAATATCTTTCATATTTGTATGAAAATTTTGCACAATATAAAAATTGATATCGCGATTAGTTATATACATATTAGCTCAAAAATGACATATTTTGAATTATGACGCTTTTGAAGCAACGGCTCGTTTTGTGTTCGCACAATATATGTGGACATAAGATACGTATAGCTAATGTCGCTGATTCTTATTTGAATGGCAAATATATGTATTTTATTGTTGTACTATTGCAAGAACATCGATTCGCACCGAATTTAATATTATTTAAAATTGGAAATTTATATAACTATGTATGTATGTATATCTACATACATATATAAAAATAAAGTGTCACGACGTTTGTTCTCGCTAATCTACGAAACTACTGGACCGATTTAAATGAAATTTCGCGCAGATATGTTAACTTGAAATATAGGCTATATATGTACATATGTATTATTTTGAATTTGAAATAGAAAAAATTGCTTTTTGAATAACCTGGTCATTTAAAAACAGAATTTCAAAATTATTGTTTTGTTTGAAAGGTGTTGCCTGCAGTTGGGTCTCATAAATTTATTTTTGGAAATCTGTTAATAACTCTGCTAGCTCAACGGATATCTTGTGCTCGCTGCCGTATGGATATAATAAAACCCGCGCAAATTTTGTCATATCCATCAGAAATGTTTGTACATGCAAAAAATTATGATAAAAATTCAGATTTTGGAAGTTTGTGTGCTCCATCAGACTTATTTTTTGCAGTATGTAAGATTCATATAAAAGTTTTCGAAAAAATTTTTTATGAATCCAAAGAAATAAAAAACATAAAAAAAAATAATTTTTGAGCAATGTGTAAATTGCACCAAAAATACAATATATTCCTTTTGGTTTCAAGAAAACAACGTATGCTATAAGCACAGAATGGAGATGCTAAATTTATTAATTCTTACACTTTTACGAAAGCATTCCTCGTGGAAAACATACAAATACAAATTAACGAGCGCAGAAAAACTTAAAATTTTGAAACAATAAAACATATGCTCAATCCAGAAAATTAGTAAATATGTACCAATCACCAAAAATAATTACATTTCTTGTGCTAGTTATCACTCATTAAAAAGATTTTAATAAATTTTATGGTTTTCGAACTCAGGTAAGCGCACGTTTTATTTGATTTATGCATATACATATGTACATACATAGATATTCTAACTACATACATATACAATTAAAAATTCTAAAATAAAATATTTAATAAAACAAATGTGTATACATAGTTCGGTGCGAATCAAAATAAATGCAATAGTACAATAACAAAAAACGTAATTTTACCCTACAGCCATAGAAATCGGTCGCATTGTCTTTGCACTGTTTATTTGCACATGATTTATATGAAAACAAGAAACTGCTTTTAGTTGTTAATATTGTTATTGAATGTGCTTTGCACAAGAAATATGACACACACACAAACACATTTCTCAATGAGCATCATTTATATGTGTAAACAACACAAAAAAACCATAATTTCGCTGGAAAATAATTTCTAGTAGAGTTAAAAGAAACAAAAATGTTTCAAAAACAACAACAAAATAAACTTGACAAAATTATTACTACATACATACTTATGTACGTACTAAACGTGAGCACAAAACATATGCTTGCTTAAGACACAAGATGTACAGTATTGAATTGTTCTCTTTGTTTTATTGCTCTTGATTTTATGAGAACACTAAAATTGTTATTCCCTTTAATCAAAAGTATACAACAACATTTATGTATCTGCCAAGCAACGGCATTATTTATTGTAGTGTGGAAAGCAAATTTCACTATTGCAATGCCATTGACAATATTGTCAACAGAAATATTATAGTGTGACAATATGTGCATGTGTGAAGAAAACCAAAGAAAGACACGTACTTTGAGCGTGCCTTTTGTATTTTATTTCGTGTGTGATGCTGTTCTAAGCTTTATCATTTATAATTAATTTAACAATTTACTAAACATAGAATTGAAATAATATCATGGATATAGATGTAAGGAGTTTAATTATAATTATCAATTGTTATTTTTTGAAATTAATATACATACATATGTATGTATGTACCTATTTCCCTTTTGAACAATAGTGAATAAATACAAAATTTAAAATGTGAAAGCAAAAATCTTTTTGATTTTATGTTGAAGGCAAAATTTGTAATAAAAGGGGAAAACTGCAGTTAATTTTTACAAGCAGAAATGGTAGATAAAACAATGGAAATAAAATTTCGTTACAGAAAATTAAATTGTTTTTCTCTTTCTATAAAATGCTTGTGAAATAATGTGTACTTTGAAGTGTACAGTAGTTTTATTGTACACGTCCAACAACTGTCTATTCAAATGTTGTACAACAGTTTTGTGTGTTGTTGTTTCATTGTTCTCTATATTTGCTTTACACTCAATTATAATAACAACTACAATCAATATTCGCAGTTGAAAAAAATGCAATACTGTACACTTTTACGCGACTTGTGCTCACCTTTAGTACGTACATATGTATGTATGCCTAAAATTTTTGTGGTCTTTTCTCTTGCTACTTCCCCCCACAGCATCAACAAACGCAAACAATTTTTGTTTTTATTCAATGTTCTACGTGCAATATCTTTATACATATGTATATTTATAGTCTTTGACCACAAAAATATCGAGCACAAGATATCCGTTGAGCTAGCAGAGTTATTAACAGATTTCCAAAAATAAATTTATGAGACCCAACTGCAGGCAACACCTTTCAAACAAAACAATAATTTTGAAAATCTGTTTATAAATGACCAGGTTATTCAAAAAGCAATTTTTTCTATTTCAAATTCAAAATAATACATATGTACATATATAGCCTATATTTCAAGTTATACACTGTTAACATATCTGCGCGAAATTTCATTTAAATCGGTCCAGTAGTTTCGGAGATTAGCGAGAACAAACGTCGTGACACTTTATTTTTATATCTACATAGATATACATACATAGTTATATAAATTTCCAATTTTAAATAATATTAAATTCGGTGCGAATCGATGTTCTTGCAATAGTACAACAATAAAATACATATATTTGCCATTCAAATAAGAATCAGCGACATTAGCTATACGTATCTTATATCCACATATATTGTGCGAACACAAAACGAGCCTTTGCTTCAAAAGCGTCATAATTCAAAATATGTCATTTTTGAGCTAATATGTATGTATATAACTAATCGCGATATCAATTTTTATATTGTGCAAAATTTTCATAAAAATATGAAAGATATTTGTATTTTATTATTCTCTTGGGAGAAGAATATTTTACCATTGATTTATAGGTAAATTCTAGACTTTAAATTCGTTTCCTGCCAAACAAGATTTTTTGAATTATGACTCTATTGCAGCAAAGGCTCC
The DNA here is from genome assembly GCA_947311025.1 of Lypha dubia. Taxonomy (NCBI): domain Eukaryota; kingdom Metazoa; phylum Arthropoda; class Insecta; order Diptera; family Tachinidae; genus Lypha; species Lypha dubia. Next base: position 92,252,445 of record OX371260.1, on the reverse strand, counting down.
AAAAGTTTTTTTGTTTGTTTATATGGAATCTTTCGTTTGTTTATTAAATGTACGCACATGTACACATACTTGTGAATGCAAAGACACAAACGTATGAACACATGTATACATATCTAAATGGTCTTCCGCAGACGAGTCTAATTATGCTGGCATAACATGAGAGTTTTTAGGCGAGAGGGGTGAAGAGAGTGGTTTTTCGTTGGAACAATTTTTCAACCAGCCTCATACCCTCATACAAGCAGCACAAAACTAATACTTACACACTTACAAACATCAAATGAATACAAAAAACACTAACACACACAAAGCTGAGTACACGTATACATTTTATGCCAGATGAATTAGTCTCGTGTGTAAAAAAAAGAACAAAATTGTGCGGCTTAAAAATTCATCTCGTGTGCGGAACACCAATGAATAGTAGAGACATGAGAATAATAAATTCTCTGAGAAAATAAATGACTCTCTTGAAAAAAGTCGTTTTACTACTAAAACCACCAGCAAATTAAGCATTTGCCGTACAATGTTCTACGTGCAATATCTTTATATATTTATAGTCTTTGCACAAACGTATGAACACATGTATACATATCTAAATGGTGTTCCGCAGACGAGTCTAATTATGCTGGCATAACATGAGAGTTTTTAGGCGAGAGGGGTGAAGAGAGCGGTTTTTCGTTGGAACAATTTTTCAACCAGCCTCATACCCGCACAAGCAGCACAAAACTAATACTTACACACTTACAAACATCAAATGAATACAAAAAACACTAACACACACAAATCTGAGTACACGTATACATTTTATGGCACATGAATTAGTCTCGTGTGTAAAAAAATAGAACAAAAATTGTGCGGTTAAAAATTCATCTCGTGTGCGGAACACCAATGAATAATAGAGACATGAGAATAATAAATTCTCTGAGAAAATAAATGACTCTCTTGAAAAAAGTGGTTTTACCAGTGATGCCAACTCTTGCAACATCAAAAGCACTGTGAGCCCATGAAAATAGGGTAAAAAGGGTAAAAATTAAAAAAATTTCGGGTACAAAAGCACTAACCTAATTTTGTTTTCAGTCTGATGGATCAAAAGACAGCCTTGGCTGCAATGAAAAACTTGCATTTGGATCTATTGCTTTTTCATGTTTTTTTTTTGTGCGACTTTGTCGGAATAAATCGCTTTATCGTGAATTTATTTCACAATTACAACAAATGCAATATGCTTTTTGTTCATCTTTTGCTGATCTAAGCCACCTTTTAAAGGCTGGATCATTCTCCCAACAACTCCCAAGAAAGATGATTAACTTTAACACATATAAAATCAATGAAGAACTTACTTTTACTTACTGTTCAGCTAAACAAGGCACTTTCTTGCTTAAATTTGCACAACACACAAATCAACGGTTATGTATACTAAAAGTAAAATTTTCTGCACAAATTTAAAAAAAATATGCTTGAGAAATTCTAGAGTTCAAACCCTTAACAGTTTGCGAGTACTAATCAAAATATATTGTAGATGCAAATAATACGCAGTTGGTTAAGAGTGTGTTTAAATAATAGTAGGAAAATGGTTGAATGCCAAAAATTTTGATTATTTAAAACGCACTTAAAAGCACCGTGAGAAATTCTTAAAAGCACTATAAATACCCGCTTTTCAAAAACGGGTATTTAACAAAATTTCGGGTATAGCTTAAGTAAAAAAGCACCAAAAAATACCCGAAAAGCACCAAAATGGCAACGCTGGGTTTTACTACTAAAACCACCAGCAAATTAAGCATTTGCCGTACAATGTTCTACGTGCAATATCTTTATATATTTATAGTCTTTGTTGTGGTCTTTTCTCTTGCTACTTCCCCCCACAGCATAAACAAACGCAAACAATTTTTGTTTTTATTCAATGTTCTACGTGCAATATCTTTATATATTTATAGTCTTTACTAGTGGATACTAATTGGGAAGAATATCAACTATTTTTTAACTTAGTTTTCAACAGAAATAGAATACGAGAATTAATTTAATTCATTCCATTTTATTTTTACCCATCACTGGTTGGAAATTACTAATAATTAATACAAACTCATAGTCCGTTATCATCAAAGTATTCTACTTTGTAATTTAACGTTTTTGTTGTTTTTACTCTATATTAGGGAAATTCACATATTGCTGTGACCCTTGTTATTAGTGTATTGATAGCTCGTGCTCAAGCGGAATTAATATTTTATATTATTATTACGAATAAACGTAATTATTATTCGAACTTATTGATCTACATATGAAAAGTAATATTATCAGGCTCAAGTTTAGTTTTACAATCTTCGTAAAGTGGATACTAATTGGGAAGAATATCAACTCTTTACCCAGTTTTCAACAGAAATAGAATACGAAAATTAATATTTAATTCATTTTTTATTCTACATATTGAAACAATTCTGGTTAGTACGAAATTCCCTCATCATTGGTTGAAAATTACTGACAATCAACACAAACTAATAGTCCGTTATCATCAAATTATTCTACTTTGTAATTTAACGTTTTTGTTGTTTTTACTCTATATATTAGGGAAATTCACATTTTACTGTGACCCTTGTTATAAGGGTATGTAGCTCGTGCCCAAGCTGATTTAACATATTTTTTATTTATATTATTACGAATAAACGTAATTATTTTTCGAACTTATATTGATATACCTATGAGAAGTAAAATTGTTTAGGCTCAAGTTCAGTTTTATTGAATTAATTAAAATTCAAAATTACTAAGTTTTTTTATGTTGAAAAATATTATTATTTATATCCAATAAGTTTCTAGCAGAACGTATGAGTACCGATTTCAAGGCCGCTACACCTCTCATCAGCGTTCAATTGTCCACCCTTACAATCTTCGTAAAGTGGATACTAATTGCGAAGAATATCAACTATTTAACCAGTTTTCAACAGAAATAGAATACGAGAATTAATATTTAATTCATTTTTTATTCTACATATTGAAACAATGCTGGTTAGTACGAAATTCCCTCATCACTGGTTGAAAATTACTGACAATCAACACAAACTAATAGTCCGTTATCATCAAATTATTCTACTTTGTAATATAACGTTTTTGTTGTTTTTACTCTATAATATATTCACATTTTACTGTGACCCTTGTTATTAGGGTATGTAGCTCGTGCCCAAGCTGAATTAACATATTTTTTATTTATATTATTACGAATAAACGTAATTATTATTCGAACTTATATTGATATACCTATGAGAAGTAAAATTGTTTAGGCTCAAGTTCAGTTTTATTGAATTAATAAAAATTCAAAATTATTAAGAGTTTTTTTATGTTGAAAAATAATATTATTTATATCCAATCAGTTTTTAGCAGAACGCATTAGTACAGGGGTCAAATTACGGCACTCGATATCGATCGAAATTTCAATACAATTTAAATGCAAATTTCGATCAATATCGAATGCGGTAATTTGACACCTCTTATCAGCGTTCAATTATCCATCTTTACAATTTTCGTAAAGTGGATACTAATGGGGAAGAATATCAACTATTTAACTAAGTTTTCAACTGAAATAGAATATGAGTTACGTGTACACATTTCTGCTCGCCATTGTTTGAGCCAATTCTGCAATTTGGATATATACCCTTGTAAATTACGGGAAGCTTCTACGGGATTTTCGTGAACGCTTAGAAAATCTGTATCATTGGCAAATGTTGATGTATAAATGTTACTGCTTAACGGTAAGTCAGAGGCATATATGAAATAAAGTAATGGACCGAAGATACTGCCTTGGGGAACTCAGGCTTCGATCGACTGCGGTGGGCTTAAAAAGTTGGCTTCCCTAACTACAAATTTTCGTTCCATTAGGTAGCTTATTAAAAGCCTGACAATGTTTGCGGGTAGATTTTGCGTTAATTTATGTATAAGACCTTCGTGCCATACTTTATCGAAAGCTTGAGAAACATCTATAAAGAGCGCAGAGCAAATATTTCTTCTTTTCGAAAGTGTCTCTAACAGTGCTGTCAGATATGGCGATTTATCGCCAAACGTGGCGATTTTTAAATCATTTTGGCGACCAACTTTTCCATTTGGCGACGTGGCGATTTTTTTTGCGATTTTGAAATGAGATGGCGAAATATTTGGCTACTTTTTATTCTCATTGAATAAGCGATTTCTTTCTTATAAATACACTTCTGGTATACGTGTTATTTCTTTATTTTATGTTGTCATATATTAATGAATGCGAAATTTAATTACAAGAAGCAAAAGCAACAAATGCTTATAAGATGATAGCTGTATAACAAACGCGAATTGTTTTGTTTAGTAACGTGTCAAAATTAATAAGTAAAAGAAATCAGCCATGGAAGTGCTAAAAGCTTTATATATGTATATATGTATTCTTGTAACACACTTATGCCAAAAAAATAACGGTGGAAATAACACACTAGTGATAAAGCAAAAATATTAAAAATATATAAAACACGCATTTTTAATGGCATCTTCTTCAAAAAAAAAACAATTAAATTGGACCGTAGCCATAAAAAAGAATGGGAATACGAGGATTGGGATTCAGGACACGTTGAAATTGTTTATGTCCACAAAAGTTTCAGTAGGTGAATATGAGCTTTAATGGTCAAAGCTGTGCTACATTGTTTGGAAGCATTACTTTAAAAACGAAATACCATCAAATCTACTAGATATTTGGCTATTTGCAGCGGGTACATTTAATTTTAAAGCATGTTGGTTATCCTAACAAGTAACGCTTGCGTAGAAAGATTGTTGTATTATGAACTACACCAAAACTCGATTACGTAACAAAATACAATACGAACTTCTAGATGCCGTATTGAGAATTATTAATTATATGAATATAAACAAAATGTGTTGCAATACTTTTGAGCCAACAGAAAACATGGTAAATAAATTTAATTCAAATACGGTACAAATGAATTAGTTGAGGCCGAGGTTTATAATCTCTTAGATGCATGCTTTGTTTATTATATGTACATATGTATACATATATGCACATATGAATTAAATGGCTGCATCAAGACATTCATTTATGCGTCTCCGCATTTGTTTTATTTCATTGCACTCTATTACGTAGTACTTTTTGCAATGACTAATAAAAGAATGAGTATTCTAACAAGAAAACCAAGCACAATACTCCACTTGATATACATATAGCAAACCAACACAATACTCTACCTGCTATTTCGCAATGAATTATAAACTCTGTTTGCTTTCTGGAAATGTTTTGAAGTACACCAAGTACACCAAGCCAAATATACTTTTTTTTTAATGTAATACTCTTAGGTATAGGCTGTGTGTTTTAATATACTCATACAGCACTCAGCACTAGCAATACGAAATACACAAACAACTTTGTCTTATTAGTTTTTTTTTTTTGTCGTTCTTCAATGTATACACGCAAGAGCAAAGCAACAACACTTTTGTATGCTTTGCTGGTAAACATTGACGACAGCGATCATCAATGTTCATTTTGTTTTTGTTTAACGTATGATATGAAAAATATATATGAAATATATTTTTTGTGTTTTCTTTGTATGTATTTGTTTTTACAACACAAAATATAATGTATGTACGCAACTAGCCTATTCACACACAAACATGACCAAAGAGTTTTTTTCATTTGAAACAGCAATGAGTACTCATTTCAGTGTACTCTGAAAGGTAGTACTTTTGTTTTGCTTATAAAATGTTTTGATGTCTTGATGTTCGAAATGAATGATCGTAGAAGTACTAGTTTGTATTATTGGTATCGAATGTAATATTTTACGCATTCACTATTAAAGGGAATGGCTTGGTATGTCATTTAAGACATTCATTGCAGATATTTAATATGAATTTAAACAATTATCAGAAAAAACGCTAAAATTGTGTTCATCTTTATTTTTTAATTGAATATTGAATTGTGATAAATGAATTTAATCAATAAACACAAAAACGTTCAAAAATACAAAAACAAATTTGTTTGGCGATTTTTGACTATCGTTTTGGCGACGGAGGTGAAAAAAAATCTGACAACCCTGGTCTTTAATAACATTAACAAGTCTGTGAGTTTGTTCAATAGTGCTATGTTTTCTGCGAAAACCGAATTGATGATCTGGAATGCATCCACTTCAAGTCACTATAGGCATCAGCTTGCTCATATACAGCTTTTCAAATAGTTTTGAAATGTTAGGCAATAAACAATAGGCCTATATGATTCAACCTTTGTATAATCCTTGCCGGGCTTTGGTGTCATAGTAATCATCGAAACCTTCCATTTTGTTGGATAGTATTGCAGCCGTAGAATACTATTAAAAATGAATAGTATAATTCTTTTTGCAATATAAGGCAGTTGTTGAAGCATTTTGTTGCTTATTTTGTCGACACCTGGGGCTTTTTTGGTGTTAAGACTAGTAACAGCCTTTTCAATCTCCACAATGTTAAATCTTAACGGCATTTCTGGTAAAGAGATGACTGGTGGCAGTTCAACAACATTAGTAGAAATATTCGGTGTAAATACTTTTTCTAAGTGCTTAACAAAAAGAGCACCCTTTTCAGCATCAGTTCTTGCCCAGTCACCATTGGAAGCTCGTAGCGGAGGTTGGCATATCACTGGCCTTTTAAGTCCTTTGGCTGCACGCCATAGCGAATAATCTGTTTGTGGAGTTGCATCGAGTTCTTGAAGAAAATTTTGCAGCGAAGCTGTTTTTTGTGTTTGTAAAACTTTTCTGAGCTGTTTGGTGCATTCCTTCAGCCTTAACTTTAACTGGGGGGATCTGTAACGTTGCCATTCTCGTCGCGCTCTCCGTTTTTCAGTCAATAGCCTTTCTATATCTCCAGAAGAAATGTTTTTGAATCTCACTTGTTGATTTGGTTGATTTGAAGAAGCATCAAGAGCAGCTTGTTTAACAAACCTAATAAAATTTTCTATGTCAGTAGGTGTTCTCAACAGCATATTTTCCGTGCAATGAGCACTCAAATATTTTTTGTATTTCAGCCAGGTAATACGCGCAGATGTCACCGGTAAATCGCATGTTGATGTTGCAGTTGTGTGTGAGTAAATAGTGATAATAGTAGGCGAGTGATCTGAAGACAGATCCAATGATGCTTCAACTTCAATCATTTCGCTGGGCACACTTTTCATAACTCCAAAGTCGATAATATCAGAAATTTGTTGTCGATCCGTTGGCCAATATGTTGGGTGACCACTTGAAACTACATTCAAAACCATTTTTTAAATTGTTTTAAACAAAACACGACCCTTAGGACTGATTAAACGTGAACCCCAAAATGTGTTTAGCATTGTAGTCAGCAGCTGCTAGAAAACGGGACCCCAGTGTGTTAAAAAATGTAGTATATTGACTCTCTGAAATTAAAAACCTGGGGGGAGAATAAACATATGATATCACAAATTTTTGCTAAAAATTTTCAATGCAGATGTTTGTTGCTTGAAGATAATCTTCACAAAATTCATTTAACACGTAGTGTTTTGTTCGCGTTTTTATTAGGATTCCCGAGCCACCACAAGCTCTACCTCGAGGATCCTTGGTGTCGTAGAAATTATATCCACTAATTCTAAAATAGCTTCGAGACGTCAAATGAGTATCTGAGATAAGCATAACATCGCTGTATTCTGGTTACTTTTTAAAATCTTAGCTTATGAAAATTGACTATTAGGTTGTTGCTGAGCAATAGTCTCGTTTGATTTCAATACGTTTGAATATTGTTGCTGACTGGTAGACGGTTGAGGTAACTGAGGGTAGCTTAAAAGTGTGATAGGCTGAGCGGGGATATTGTTTTCTTTTTTGTGCGAGAAGCGTTTAAAAAACGAGTAAAAAGGGCAGCCTCTATAGTTGGCAGTGTGATTTCCGCCGCAATTGCCACATTTTTTCGCCTTGGGATCACCTTTTGTTTTGTCACAGTTAGTGGTACTGTGTAGCTCACCACATACAACGCAGACTGTAGGCAACTTGCAATAAGTTTTCGTGTGCCCAAATTCTTGGCAGTTCAGGCATTGGATAGGTCCAGCTCTTTTATGTGGCTGCTCAACGGTAACTCTCCGGTGCAACAAATACTTTAGATCATAAATTGGATGGGATTCATTTTTATCTTTATGTCACCTGGCTGTAACTCGACTCCTAATATTGGTTGGGAGATTTTTTCTCTATTTTTGATGTTTGAAACATTTTTCACCTTGAATCCACTATTTTCAAGGCCAGACTTGACCTCTTCTGGCTCCACGCTAAGGTCTATACCTTTTATTACAACGGTTAGACCTTTAGCACTCTTAAGCTGATATGTATAAAAATTTTTTATTTTTGGTCTCGAAGTCTGAGACTATTTTTCTGTTATTAATTTTTTTAGATACCTGAATTTTTCTTTCATTAATTCTTCCACGCTTGATTGGAGTTACGTAAAACTCATTTTCTCCAATTAACGAGATAAGACTTTTTACCAAAAAGCTGGAGGTCTGTCCTCTTAAATAAATCGGTTGTGGTTTACTCAAACTTGTATTAGTTGTGTCTTCATCACCTTGTTCAGTTAAGATCGCGAAACGATTTTCGGAATTTTTTATATTATTCCCATCTTTGGAACTATCGCGTTGATGCAATTTGAGCAGATTTGGGACTTCTTCCCCTTATTAACACAGTTATGTATCTATCCATACCTGTTTGAATTTTATTATCACTTACTGCATCCATAATTTTATTAATTTTGTGCACGTTGGTCACCTGTGTATTTATTGTTTGTTTGTTTAATTGTACGGAGAGCATGATCGCACAAGATATCCGTTGAGCTAGCAGAGTTATTAACAGATTTCCAAAAATAAATTTATGAGACCCAACTGCAGGCAACACCTTTCAAACAAAACAAAAAGAAGAGAGGTGTCTTAGGACACCCGGTTATAGCTTTGCTCATTTTTTTTTTATAAGGAACGAAGGCGAATAAGAAGAAGTAAGTATTTACATATGTATGTACACATAATATTTTCGGTTTTTTGTTAAATCAAAATAAAAAAAAGCAATTTCGTTTCTTGCAAGGCGAATATGATGTAAATTTGCCAAATTGTGGTGGTTTTTTACTTGCATACACACATATGTACATATACATACATATATATACATACTTGATAAATTCTGATATATTGCAGATATTATAGTGATAAAATACAAACGATCACTGAAAACAAACTTTAATTAATTAAATAATAAAATAAATATTTCACATACATACATATGTATTCATATGAGTATATTTATTGTTTTGTTTTTGTTATTGCGGTTGAATGTGAGTAACACACTATATATGTATGTACATACATATGTATGTATTTTCTCGTCTTGATTTTAAAAAACAACAACAAAGTCGCTTTTAAAGGATGAGCTAATCAAAACAAAAAAAGAAAAACATAACGGGAATAGTGTCGATTATTTATCTTACGAAAAATAAAATTCAACCCCTACCGCGCCATAAATAGCAGAGCTATAATAATTTTGAAAATCTGTTTATAAATGACCAGGTTATTCAAAAAGCAATTTTTTCTATTTCAAATTCAAAATAATACATATGTACATATATAGCCTATATTTCAAGTTATACACTGTTAACATATCTGCGCGAAATTTCATTTAAATCGGTCCAGTAGTTTCGGAGATTAGCGAGAACAAACGTCGTGACACTTTATTTTTATATCTACATAGATATACATACATAGTTATATAAATTTCCAATTTTAAATAATATTAAATTCGGTGCGAATCGATGTTCTTGCAATAGTACAACAATAAAATACATATATTTGCCATTCAAATAAGAATCAGCGACATTAGCTATACGTATCTTATATCCACATATATTGTGCGAACACAAAACGAGCCTTTGCTTCAAAAGCGTCATAATTCAAAATATGTCATTTTTGAGCTAATATGTATGTATATAACTAATCGCGATATCAATTTTTATATTGTGCAAAATTTTCATAAAAATATGAAAGATATTTGTATTTTATTATTCTCTTGGGAGAAGAATATTTTACCATTGATTTATAGGTAAATTCTAGACTTTAAATTCGTTTCCTGCCAAACAAGATTTTTTGAATTATGACTCTATTGCAGCAAAGGCTCCAAAAGTTTTTTTGTTTGTTTATATGGAATCTTTCGTTTGTTTATTAAATGTACGCACATGTACACATACTTGTGAATGCAAAGACACAAACGTATGAACACATGTATACATATCTAAATGGTCTTCCGCAGACGAGTCTAATTATGCTGGCATAACATGAGAGTTTTTAGGCGAGAGGGGTGAAGAGAGTGGTTTTTCGTTGGAACAATTTTTCAACCAGCCTCATACCCTCATACAAGCAGCACAAAACTAATACTTACACACTTACAAACATCAAATGAATACAAAAAACACTAACACACACAAAGCTGAGTACACGTATACATTTTATGCCAGATGAATTAGTCTCGTGTGTAAAAAAAAGAACAAAATTGTGCGGCTTAAAAATTCATCTCGTGTGCGGAACACCAATGAATAGTAGAGACATGAGAATAATAAATTCTCTGAGAAAATAAATGACTCTCTTGAAAAAAGTCGTTTTACTACTAAAACCACCAGCAAATTAAGCATTTGCCGTACAATGTTCTACGTGCAATATCTTTATATATTTATAGTCTTTGCACAAACGTATGAACACATGTATACATATCTAAATGGTGTTCCGCAGACGAGTCTAATTATGCTGGCATAACATGAGAGTTTTTAGGCGAGAGGGGTGAAGAGAGCGGTTTTTCGTTGGAACAATTTTTCAACCAGCCTCATACCCGCACAAGCAGCACAAAACTAATACTTACACACTTACAAACATCAAATGAATACAAAAAACACTAACACACACAAATCTGAGTACACGTATACATTTTATGGCACATGAATTAGTCTCGTGTGTAAAAAAATAGAACAAAAATTGTGCGGTTAAAAATTCATCTCGTGTGCGGAACACCAATGAATAATAGAGACATGAGAATAATAAATTCTCTGAGAAAATAAATGACTCTCTTGAAAAAAGTGGTTTTACCAGTGATGCCAACTCTTGCAACATCAAAAGCACTGTGAGCCCATGAAAATAGGGTAAAAAGGGTAAAAATTAAAAAAATTTCGGGTACAAAAGCACTAACCTAATTTTGTTTTCAGTCTGATGGATCAAAAGACAGCCTTGGCTGCAATGAAAAACTTGCATTTGGATCTATTGCTTTTTCATGTTTTTTTTTTTGTGCGACTTTGTCGGAATAAATCGCTTTATCGTGAATTTATTTCACAATTACAACAAATGCAATATGCTTTTTGTTCATCTTTTGCTGATCTAAGCCACCTTTTAAAGGCTGGATCATTCTCCCAACAACTCCCAAGAAAGATGATGAACTTTAACACATATAAAATCAATGAAGAACTTACTTTTACTTACTGTTCAGCTAAACAAGGCACTTTCTTGCTTAAATTTGCACAACACACAAATCAACGGTTATGTATACTAAAAGTAAAATTTTCTGCACAAATTTAAAAAAAAAATGCTTGAGAAATTCTAGAGTTCAAACCCTTAACAGTTTGCGAGTACTAATCAAAATATATTGTAGATGCAAATAATACGCAGTTGGTTAAGAGTGTGTTTAAATAATAGTAGGAAAATGGTTGAATGCCAAAAATTTTGATTATTTAAAACGCACTTAAAAGCACCGTGAGAAATTCTTAAAAGCACTATAAATACCCGCTTTTCAAAAACGGGTATTTAACAAAATTTCGGGTATAGCTTAAGTAAAAAAGCACCAAAAAATACCCGAAAAGCACCAAAATGGCAACGCTGGGTTTTACTACTAAAACCACCAGCAAATTAAGCATTTGCCGTACAATGTTCTACGTGCAATATCTTTATATATTTATAGTCTTTGTTGTGGTCTTTTCTCTTGCTACTTCCCCCCACAGCATAAACAAACGCAAGCAATTTTTGTTTTTATTCAATGTTCTACGTGCAATATCTTTATATATTTATAGTCTTTACTAGTGGATACTAATTGGGAAGAATATCAACTATTTTTTAACTTAGTTTTCAACAGAAATAGAATACGAGAATTAATTTAATTCATTCCATTTTATTTTTACCCATCACTGGTTGGAAATTACTAATAATTAATACAAACTCATAGTCCGTTATCATCAAAGTATTCTACTTTGTAATTTAACGTTTTTGTTGTTTTTACTCTATATTAGGGAAATTCACATATTGCTGTGACCCTTGTTATTAGTGTATTGATAGCTCGTGCTCAAGCGGAATTAATATTTTATATTATTATTACGAATAAACGTAATTATTATTCGAACTTATTGATCTACATATGAAAAGTAATATTATCAGGCTCAAATTTAGTTTTACAATCTTCGTAAAGTGGATACTAATTGGGAAGAATATCAACTCTTTACCCAGTTTTCAACAGAAATAGAATACGAAAATTAATATTTAATTCATTTTTTATTCTACATATTGAAACAATTCTGGTTAGTACGAAATTCCCTCATCATTGGTTGAAAATTACTGACAATCAACACAAACTAATAGTCCGTTATCATCAAATTATTCTACTTTGTAATTTAACGTTTTTGTTGTTTTTACTCTATATATTAGGGAAATTCACATTTTACTGTGACCCTTGTTATAAGGGTATGTAGCTCGTGCCCAAGCTGATTTAACATATTTTTTATTTATATTATTACGAATAAACGTAATTATTTTTCGAACTTATATTGATATACCTATGAGAAGTAAAATTGTTTAGGCTCAAGTTCAGTTTTATTGAATTAATTAAAATTCAAAATTACTAAGTTTTTTTATGTTGAAAAATATTATTATTTATATCCAATAAGTTTCTAGCAGAACGTATGAGTACCGATTTCAAGGCCGCTACACCTCTCATCAGCGTTCAATTGTCCACCCTTACAATCTTCGTAAAGTGGATACTAATTGCGAAGAATATCAACTATTTAACCAGTTTTCAACAGAAATAGAATACGAGAATTAATATTTAATTCATTTTTTATTCTACATATTGAAACAATGCTGGTTAGTACGAAATTCCCTCATCACTGGTTGAAAATTACTGACAATCAACACAAACTAATAGTCCGTTATCATCAAATTATTCTACTTTGTAATATAACGTTTTTGTTGTTTTTACTCTATAATATATTCACATTTTACTGTGACCCTTGTTATTAGGGTATGTAGCTCGTGCCCAAGCTGAATTAACATATTTTTTATTTATATTATTACGAATAAACGTAATTATTATTCGAACTTATATTGATATACCTATGAGAAGTAAAATTGTTTAGGCTCAAGTTCAGTTTTATTGAATTAATAAAAATTCAAAATTATTAAGAGTTTTTTTATGTTGAAAAATAATATTATTTATATCCAATCAGTTTTTAGCAGAACGCATTAGTACAGGGGTCAAATTACGGCACTCGATATCGATCGAAATTTCAATACAATTTAAATGCAAATTTCGATCAATATCGAATGCGGTAATTTGACACCTCTTATCAGCGTTCAATTATCCATCTTTATAATTTTCGTAAAGTGGATACTAATGGGGAAGAATATCAACTATTTAACTAAGTTTTCAACTGAAATAGAATATGAGTTACGTGTACACATTTCTGCTCGCCATTGTTTGAGCCAATTCTGCAATTTGGATATATACCCTTGTAAATTACGGGAAGCTTCTACAGGATTTTCGTGAACGCTTAGAAAATCTGTATCATTGGCAAATGTTGATGTATAAATGTTACTGCTTAACGGTAAGTCAGAGGCATATATGAAATAAAGTAATGGACCGAAGATACTGCCTTGGGGAACTCAGGCTTCGATCGACTGCGGTGGGCTTAAAAAGTTGGCTTCCCTAACTACAAATTTTCGTTCCATTAGGTAGCTTATTAAAAGCCTGACAATGTTTGCGGGTAGATTTTGCGTTAATTTATGTATAAGACCTTCGTGCCATACTTTATCGAAAGCTTGAGAAACATCTATAAAGAGCGCAGAGCAAATATTTCTTCTTTTCGAAAGTGTCTCTAACAGTGCTGTCAGATATGGCGATTTATCGCCAAACGTGGCGATTTTTAAATCATTTTGGCGACCAACTTTTCCATTTGGCGACGTGGCGATTTTTTTTGCGATTTTGAAATGAGATGGCGAAATATTTGGCTACTTTTTATTCTCATTGAATAAGCGATTTCTTTCTTATAAATACACTTCTGGTATACGTGTTATTTCTTTATTTTATGTTGTCATATATTAATGAATGCGAAATTTAATTACAAGAAGCAAAAGCAACAAATGCTTATAAGATGATAGCTGTATAACAAACGCGAATTGTTTTGTTTAGTAACGTGTCAAAATTAATAAGTAAAAGAAATCAGCCATGGAAGTGCTAAAAGCTTTATATATGTATATATGTATTCTTGTAACACACTTATGCCAAAAAAATAACGGTGGAAATAACACACTAGTGATAAAGCAAAAATATTAAAAATATATAAAACACGCATTTTTAATGGCATCTTCTTCAAAAAAAAAAACAATTAAATTGGACCGTAGCCATAAAAAAGAATGGGAATACGAGGATTGGGATTCAGGACACGTTGAAATTGTTTATGTCCACAAAAGTTTCAGTAGGTGAATATGAGCTTTAATGGTCAAAGCTGTGCTACATTGTTTGGAAGCATTACTTTAAAAACGAAATACCATCAAATCTACTAGATATTTGGCTATTTGCAGCGGGTACATTTAATTTTAAAGCATGTTGGTTATCCTAACAAGTAACGCTTGCGTAGAAAGATTGTTGTATTATGAACTACACCAAAACTCGATTACGTAACAAAATACAATACGAACTTCTAGATGCCGTATTGAGAATTATTAATTATATGAATATAAACAAAATGTGTTGCAATACTTTTGAGCCAACAGAAAACATGGTAAATAAATTTAATTCAAATACGGTACAAATGAATTAGTTGAGGCCGAGGTTTATAATCTCTTAGATGCATGCTTTGTTTATTATATGTACATATGTATACATATATGCACATATGAATTAAATGGCTGCACCAAGACATTCATTTATGCGTCTCCGCATTTGTTTTATTTCATTGCACTCTATTACGTAGTACTTTTTGCAATGACTAATAAAAGAATGAGTATTCTAACAAGAAAACCAAGCACAATACTCCACTTGATATACATATAGCAAACACACAATACTCTACCTGCTATTTCGCAATGAATTATAAACTCTGTTTGCTTTCTGGAAATGTTTTGAAGTACACCAAGTACACCAAGCCAAATATACTTTTTTTTTTTAATGTAATACTCTTAGGTATAGGCTGTGTGTTTTAATATACTCATACAGCACTCAGCACTAGCAATACGAAATACACAAACAACTTTGTCTTATTAGTTTTTTTTTTTTTGTCGTTCTTCAATGTATACACGCAAGAGCAAAGCAACAACACTTTTGTATGCTTTGCTGGTAAACATTGACGACAGCGATCATCAATGTTCATTTTGTTTTTGTTTAACGTATGATATGAAAAATATATATGAAATATATTTTTTGTGTTTTCTTTGTATGTATTTGTTTTTACAACACAAAATATAATGTATGTACGCAACTAGCCTATTCACACACAAACATGACCAAAGAGTTTTTTTCATTTGAAACAGCAATGAGTACTCATTTCAGTGTACTCTGAAAGGTAGTACTTTTGTTTTGCTTATAAAATGTTTTGATGTCTTGATGTTCGAAATGAATGATCGTAGAAGTACTAGTTTGTATTATTGGTATCGAATGTAATATTTTACGCATTCACTATTAAAGGGAATGGCTTGGTATGTCATTTAAGACATTCATTGCAGATATTTAATATGAATTTAAACAATTATCAGAAAAAACGCTAAAATTGTGTTCATCATTATTTATTAATTGAATATTGAATTGTGATAAATGAATTTAATCAATAAACACAAAAACGTTCAAAAATACAAAAACAAATTTGTTTGGCGATTTTTGACTATCGTTTTGGCGACGGAGGTGAAAAAAAATCTGACAACCCTGGTCTTTAATAACATTAACAAGTCTGTGAGTTTGTTCAATAGTGCTATGTTTTCTGCGAAAACCGAATTGATGATCTGGAATGCATCCACTTCAAGTCACTATAGGCATCAGCTTGCTCATATACAGCTTTTCAAATAGTTTTGAAATGTTAGGCAATAAACAATAGGCCTATATGATTCAACCTTTGTATAATCCTTGCCGGGCTTTGGTGTCATAGTAATCATCGAAACCTTCCATTTTGTTGGATAGTATTGCAGCCGTAGAATACTATTAAAAATGAATAGTATAATTCTTTTTGCAATATAAGGCAGTTGTTGAAGCATTTTGTTGCTTATTTTGTCGACACCTGGGGCTTTTTTGGTGTTAAGACTAGTAACAGCCTTTTCAATCTCCACAATGTTAAATCTTAACGGCATTTCTGGTAAAGAGATGACTGGTGGCAGTTCAACAACATTAGTAGAAATATTCGGTGTAAATACTTTTTCTAAGTGCTTAACAAAAAGAGCACCCTTTTCAGCATCAGTTCTTGCCCAGTCACCATTGGAAGCTCGTAGCGGAGGTTGGCATATCACTGGCCTTTTAAGTCCTTTGGCTGCACGCCATAGCGAATAATCTGTTTGTGGAGTTGCATCGAGTTCTTGAAGAAAATTTTGCAGCGAAGCTGTTTTTTGTGTTTGTAAAACTTTTCTGAGCTGTTTGGTGCATTCCTTCAGCCTTAACTTTAACTGGGGGGATCTGTAACGTTGCCATTCTCGTCGCGCTCTCCGTTTTTCAGTCAATAGCCTTTCTATATCTCCAGAAGAAATGTTTTTGAATCTCACTTGTTGATTTGGTTGATTTGAAGAAGCATCAAGAGCAGCTTGTTTAACAAACCTAATAAAATTTTCTATGTCAGTAGGTGTTCTCAACAGCATATTTTCCGTGCAATGAGCACTCAAATATTTTTTGTATTTCAGCCAGGTAATACGCGCAGATGTCACCGGTAAATCGCATGTTGATGTTGCAGTTGTGTGTGAGTAAATAGTGATAATAGTAGGCGAGTGATCTGAAGACAGATCCAATGATGCTTCAACTTCAATCATTTCGCTGGGCACACTTTTCATAACTCCAAAGTCGATAATATCAGAAATTTGTTGTCGATCCGTTGGCCAATATGTTGGGTGACCACTTGAAACTACATTCAAAACCATTTTTTAAATTGTTTTAAACAAAACACGACCCTTAGGACTGATTAAACGTGAACCCCAAAATGTGTGTTTAGCATTGTAGTCAGCAGCTGCTAGAAAACGGGACCCCAGTGTGTTAAAAAATGTAGTATATTGACTCTCTGAAATTAAAAACCTGGGGGGAGAATAAACATATGATATCACAAATTTTTGCTAAAAATTTTCAATGCAGATGTTTGTTGCTTGAAGATAATCTTCACAAAATTCATTTAACACGTAGTGTTTTGTTCGCGTTTTTATTAGGATTCCCGAGCCACCACAAGCTCTACCTCGAGGATCCTTGGTGTCGTAGAAATTATATCCACTAATTCTAAAATAGCTTCGAGACGTCAAATGAGTATCTGAGATAAGCATAACATCGCTGTATTCTGGTTACTTTTTAAAATCTTAGCTTATGAAAATTGACTATTAGGTTGTTGCTGAGCAATAGTCTCGTTTGATTTCAATACGTTTGAATATTGTTGCTGACTGGTAGACGGTTGAGGTAACTGAGGGTAGCTTAAAAGTGTGATAGGCTGAGCGGGGATATTGTTTTCTTTTTTGTGCGAGAAGCGTTTAAAAAACGAGTAAAAAGGGCAGCCTCTATAGTTGGCAGTGTGATTTCCGCCGCAATTGCCACATTTTTTCGCCTTGGGATCACCTTTTGTTTTGTCACAGTTAGTGGTACTGTGTAGCTCACCACATACAACGCAGACTGTAGGCAACTTGCAATAAGTTTTCGTGTGCCCAAATTCTTGGCAGTTCAGGCATTGGATAGGTCCAGCTCTTTTATGTGGCTGCTCAACGGTAACTCTCCGGTGCAACAAATACTTTAGATCATAAATTGGATGGGATTCATTTTTATCTTTATGTCACCTGGCTGTAACTCGACTCCTAATATTGGTTGGGAGATTTTTTCTCTATTTTTGATGTTTGAAACATTTTTCACCTTGAATCCACTATTTTCAAGGCCAGACTTGACCTCTTCTGGCTCCACGCTAAGGTCTATACCTTTTATTACAACGGTTAGACCTTTAGCACTCTTAAGCTGATATGTATAAAAATTTTTTATTTTTGGTCTCGAAGTCTGAGACTATTTTTCTGTTATTAATTTTTTTAGATACCTGAATTTTTCTTTCATTAATTCTTCCACGCTTGATTGGAGTTACGTAAAACTCATTTTCTCCAATTAACGAGATAAGACTTTTTACCAAAAAGCTGGAGGTCTGTCCTCTTAAATAAATCGGTTGTGGTTTACTCAAACTTGTATTAGTTGTGTCTTCATCACCTTGTTCAGTTAAGATCGCGAAACGATTTTCGGAATTTTTTATATTATTCCCATCTTTGGAACTATCGCGTTGATGCAATTTGAGCAGATTTGGGACTTCTTCCCCTTATTAACACAGTTATGTATCTATCCATACCTGTTTGAATTTTATTATCACTTACTGCATCCATAATTTTATTAATTTTGTGCACGTTGGTCACCTGTGTATTTATTGTTTGTTTGTTTAATTGTACGGAGAGCATGATCGCGCACGAATAGTTTTGTTTTGTGTAGAACTCAGGTTTGTGTTTAATTCAATTTTTTTATTGTCGTCATCAGCAACAAAAGTTAAATAAGCATTTCTACTGCTTGTAGGTTTATTGTTGTTGTTGTTGCCAGAACATGATGTGTATGCAAATATTTATGTATTATACACAAGCAAAAAATAAAATAAAACCAGTATAATAACTGTTTAATAAATGTTTTTTTTTTTTTTTGTATTTTTTTGTGACTTTAAATTTTTGATAATTTTTAATATTCAGTTGCAACGATTATAAAACGCGTCTGTACACTGCGAGAGTTGAAACTGAATTATTATTATAAAAGATGAAGATGAAAAAAATCGTGTATAAATAGTAAATTTATTCAATAATTAATAAACAACTGTTGTTATATAAAATATGCATTGACACCGAAGCAGCTGATAAAATAAAAAATTATGCCAACAAAATAAGCACAATATACATAACTATATGTAGAAAACATTTTTTAAATAAAACTTTCCCTGAATGTAGAAAAATAATCACCCTTATCGGGAATAAAAGTTTACGTGAAATGTGTTCCCATTCCCCAAAATTGTGATCGCCAATTGTTGCCTTGTTTTTGTGTCAATGCAGTATTATATAATTTTTTTCACCATTTTATTGTTCATGGGAATTATTTCACGATAAAAGGGAATTTATTTTACTTTTATCAGATGTTGTTTTATTTCTTCTTTCTCTTCGACATTTTATAAATTTGACTTCACACAAAATTTTAAAAATTAAACAACTTATGTATGACTCATGGTATAATAAATAAGGTAGTCTTGTCCCTAAAACAAATACAACATCACAAAAACAACAGGTATTTTGTTAGTGTAAAATGTTTTCTGTGTGTCAAAAATAGAGAAACAAGAAAATAAAAAAATACAAAACTTAATTTTTGTACAATAAATTTCAAACAAAATAAAAACAATCTGACATACAGAAAACAAAAATTCACGTCTACAGCTGCCGGGACAACTTTACCTTATTTATTATACCATGTGTATGCAAATTCTCCTGACGTCAGATGTCGTACTCCGTAAATAAAAATGCACTTGTTGTTACTTTAAAGATTATGATACGAATGTTCTATTCGTTTCTTTATTGTTCTTTCTATGTATACCTACAACACATTGATGCCATCGAGTCTCATCGAGTCTCGATAACATCGATTACATGCAAAGTGCCAGAGATGGCACTACACCTCCCTTTTTATATAAAAAAATTTAATTATAATTATATTTTTAGTTTAAATATTTTTAAGTTTTAAAAGTAATTTGTAATTATATTTTTAGCTTAAATCGTTTTAAGTTTCAAAAGTTTTAATTATAGGTTACAAAAGTTTTAGCACATAGGCATTGATCACATGCCTATGCACCTCCCTTTTTATAAAAAAAAATGTTGAAACAAACAAGGTGATCAATCTTGTTTGGTTCGAGATTTTTCATAATATGTATATTTTTATATATTTTATTTAAATATTTATTTATATCTAAGATTTAATTTAATTTTTTTTTTTTTTGATATAAACAAAATTTATTTTCTTTTAAAATTTTTTTTTTTTTTTTAATTGAAGCTCTTTCTTTTAATTTTAAAACTAAAAAAAAAAGAAATTTTAGTTAAGATAATTTGATTAATAGTAATTGAGTAAAAGTAATATGATTATTAAAATTAAGTATCTATATTTATATTGTTCTGACGTTTTATTTTAAATTAGCAAATTTAAAGATTTAATGTAATATTTTGTTGGTTTTATATCGTATTAGGAAAAAATATTTTAATTTTTCCTCTTTTTTTTTTTTGTTTTTATAAAAATTATGTTTAATTATTAATGATGAATATTTATACAATATTTTTGTATATATTAAATTTTTTTTTGTATATAATTAATTTTTCTGTTTTTGATTATTTGATGTATTTAAAGTAATTTACTTTAATAATAATAAAGTTTTATGATTTTTATATATATATGTTTATGAATGCTATTTGCTTACAATTTCGGTATTTATTGTTATATTTTTGAATTTTAACATTAGTGCCTTCGATTTCTTTTACAGTATAAGGCCCGTCATATATGCTATTGTGTTTGTCATAAGGTTCTTCTTGCAAATATACAACATCATTTAATTCCAACAATATGGGTTTTGAAAATTTATCAAAGTACACTTTACTTCTCTCTTTATGTCTATCAATCAGCTGTTTTTTTCTCGTCAGTTATTACTTCTATGGGTTCAGTAAGAATTATCTCTAAGATTTTTAATGTTTTATTACCCTGTTCCTTTAGATCCTTTATGGTAAAAATTTTGAAAAATAAATCGATTTTTTTTTTTTATAACTCTGCATGGTAAATCCCGAGTTTGTTGGTTTTCTAACCTCGAAAGCAGGAAGCCTAAGCTTGGTGTTTCGTTAACAAATTCGAAGTCCACACACAGCAGTTTTTTAAGTCTTTTATATGCATATATGCTAAATTTTATAATATTGTCATCATATCTATGGATTACTGTCTTAAATTTTGCCATTTTCTTACTGAAATCATGCGAAAATTTATCATAAATTTTCAAATTTAAATTTTTATTAACGTTTAAAGAATTTTCAGTGCTATTATTGTTGTCACATTGTCGTCTAGCCATTGCGCGAGTCGTTACCGCAAGAACTGTCTTATTATGCAACTTGGACATCTATTAGATGTTATTATGTTCGCTGGGATGTCTCACTTACTAACTTTTTCCTTTTCATATACCCCGTTTATACGCACTTCTTATTTGCAAATAAGAGTGGAAAGCGTTGCCGTATTACTTTTTTATTGTAACTTAAAATGTTTCGAAAACTATTTGCAAATGACAAGCTATTTGCAAATAAGATGTGTGATGCTACCAGATGACTATATATTTACTGCGTGTCATTACCAAAAATACAACAATATTGGCACTACACAGAGCCACATGCGAATGTGGCTTTTGACATGCCGTGTACTGTAAGCTTAAGCTTTAAGGGTTTTTGTATGTTGAAAAAATATTATTATTTATATCCAATCAGTTTTTAGCAGAACGTATCAGTACCGATTTCAAGGCCACTACACCTCTCATCAGCGTTCAATTGTCCATCTTTACAATTTTCGTAAAGTGGATGCTAATTGAGAAGAATATCAACTATTTAACCAGTTTTCAAGAGAAATAGAATTTGAGAATTAATTTTATTCATTTTAGTTGTTATTTTTGACCAATTATGTAAATAATGTTTTTAAGATAGTTATCTTATGGGCTATTCTGGTCAGTGGTATTTTTTATCGATGCAAATAATACAATTTATTTCATCTTTTACTCAACGTTTCGTCGATTATGTTTGTGGACTTCATCAGGAGTACGGATTTATTAAATTAAATTCTGTTAAATGGAAACACTTTTGTTATACATATATATACAAACAAGTTGAGAAATATGTTCTTGTAAAAATTATTTTTAAACTAAAAGGTAGCATAAAAATATAAAGTTAAACTTACTATTTACATCACATTATTGCTGTCAAAAAATTATTATAAAATTTGATGGACGGTACAACACAAAATTAGAAATAGTAAATTAACCAATAATCAAATATCACAGAATTGAAACTAAAACCATATCACAGAATTTTTTACGCTCTTAAAATCTATTGTATGTTTACTTTCTTTTATGTGCTGTGATAATCCCGTCGCTTCTTTTCCTTTTCTGATATCTGCTTTATGTTCTGCTAATCTTACACCTAGCATTCTCTTTGTTGTCCCAACATACACTTTGTTGCACTGCTCCCTCTCATTGCCTGTGCATGTTAGCTCATACACCACATTGTCTGTTTTTAATTTATCTGTTGCCGTCTTTTTTCCCGTAAATAGATGTCGTAGTGTTGTATTAGATTTGTGTGCTACTGCTGTGTTTTCATTGTTGATGATGTCTTTTAATGTTTTGTTTTCTGTCAATTTCGGAATAAAAGGTACACTGTAAAAATTCTTTGCTTTTGTTTCATGCTTTTTCTGGCCTTGTCTGTTGTTAAGTATTTTGTCGATAATATTATTTATAATATAACTTGGATAATTGTTTTTGGTCAATATTTCCTTTGTTATGTTGATATTTTTCTTTCTGAATTTTATATCACTTATTTGGAATACCTTTTTGACAAAGTTAGTAGCAGTATTGATTTTCATGCTCATGGGTTGTGTTGAATTAAAATTAACTGTTCTTCCTGAGGCCGTCGGTTTCATATACCAATCAGTATTTACATATTTCCCATTTTTTATAATTTTCATATCTAAGTATGGTATTTGGTTGTTGTTTTCTTTCTCGATGGTGAATTGTATTTTGTTGTTATACGCGTTAAGTTCGCTCAAAATGATTTTTCGTCATTTTTGTTATCACTGCGAACAAATCGTCTACGTATTTCGATATGAATTTTATGTGTACTTGTTTGTGTTTTAGTTTCTCTATAGTGTCGTTGAGTAGTGTGTCTAGCACTATATCAGCAATGCTTGGTGATAAAGGGTTCGCCATTGGCATACCATATGTTTGACGGTAAAATTTTTTGTTATATGTGAAATAATTGTTATCATTAAGACAAAATTTTAAAAGTTTGAGAAATTCTGTTCTTGGTATAGTTGTGTGTGTTTTTAATGTTTCCCATTTGTCAAGTATATTGTTAATAGCGAGGTGTGTTGGTATATTAGTAAATAATAGTAATAATAATAATAATAATAATAATAATAATAAATCTGTACTCCTGATGAAGTCGACAAACATCATCGATGAAACGTTGAGTAAAAGATGAAATAAATTGTATTATTTGCATCGATAAAAAATGCCACTGACCAGAATAGCCCATAAGATAACTATCTTAAAAACTTTATTCATTTTATTTTATCATTCAGTTTCAACTCTCGCAGTGTACAGACGCGTTTTTATATTCGTCGCAACTGAATATTAAAAATTTACTAAAAGATAAAATCAGATTAAAAAAAAAAAAAAACAAACATTGATTAAACAGTTATTATACTGGTTTTATTTTATTTTTTTTTTTTTTTTGCTTGCGTGTAATATAAATACTTATATAATTGCATACACAAACTTATATAGTGTACACAAAAAAAAGAGAACTCTAAATGAGTTCATCTTCTGACAACAACAACAATAAACCTACAAGCAGTAGGAATTTATATTTAACCTTGGTTGCTGATGAGGGCAACGAAAAAAATAATTTAAGCATAAACTTAAACTGTACACAAAATACAAATACTAGTGCGCGATCATGCTCTCCGTACATGTTAAATAGTGATCAAGAAGCAACAACAATTGCACACATTAGCAAACTCTTTAGCTTAGCTGTACAAGCAAACAAACGTACAATAAGTAACAAGGTGACCAACGTGCACAAAATTGTAGATGCGGTGAGTACAATAAGTGATAATAAAATTCAAACAGGTTAGGACAGATACATAACCGTGCTGAAAGGGGGAAGAAGTCCCAAATCTGCTCAAATAGTGTCAACAGCAAAAGTTCCTAGAGATGGAAAAAAAATATTAAAAATTCCGAAAATCGTTTCGCGATGTTAACTGAACAAGGCGATAAAGACACAACAACAACAAGGTCGAGCAAACCTTCACCCATATATTTAAGAGAACAGAATTCCAATTTGTTGGTTAAAAGCGTTATCTCATTAATTGGAGAAAATGAGTTCTACGTAACTCCAATTAAGCGCGGCAAAATCAACGAAACAAAAATTCAGGTAACTCAAGAAAATCATTACCGAAAAATAGTTTTGAGTCAAATAATAAAAAATTTTACACATACCAACTAAAGAGTGCTAAGGGCCTAACAGTCGTTATAAAAGGTATATATAGACTCCAGTGTTGATTCTGAAGAGGTTAAATCAGGCCTTGAAAATAGTAGTGTCTCAAACATTAAAAATAGGGAAAAAATCCCCCAACCTATTTTTAGAGTCGAGCTACAGCCAGGTGACTTGAAAATAAAAAAAAAAAAAAAAGAAAAACCCTATCTATAATTTAAAGTAATGCATCGTAGAGTTACCGTTGAGCTCCCGTATAAGAGAGCTGCCTGAACTGCCAAGAATTTGGCCACCAAAGCTTATTATAAGTTGCCTACCGTTTGCGTTATATGTGGTTACACAGTACCGCTACTCGTAACTGCAACAAATTGAAAGGTGATCCCAAGGCAAAAAAGTGGCAATTGCGGCGGAAACCATACTGCTAACTACAGGGGCTGCCCTTTATATTCAATTTTAAAGAGCTCGTCAAACAAAAAAACCAATGTTACTCCCGCTCAGCCTAAAAACCTTTTTAACTACCTACAGTTACCTCAACCGTCTACTAGCCAGAATCAACATTCAAATGTTTTGAAGTCTAACACGACTAATGCCCAACAACAACTTTCGTTAAATTTTCATACGATAATATTTTAAAAAGTAACCAGACTACGGCGCACAAAACGGTACACAGGAAATGAAGATACAGGTTCTAATTTTAATCGAATTGAAGCCTCAATAGAGAGCTTAATTCAAACAGTAAATACTTTTACTATGAACATGTCCTGTATGATGCAGGAAATGTTAAAAATGCAGTCTACCTTGTTGCAGGCAATATTAAACAAACCATGAACTTAAAAATCTGTTTTTGGAACGCAAACGGCATCTGCCAACATAAAAATGAAATAGAATATTTCATAATGAATTATTAAATCGATGTAATGCTCATTTCAGAGACTCACTTGACGTCTCGAAGCTATTTTAAAATTAGTGGATATAATTTCTACGACACCAAGGACCCTCGAGGTAGAGCTTGTGGTGGCTCGGGAATTCTAATAAAATCGCGAATAAAACACTACTTATTACCTGATTTTTGTGAAGAACATCTTCAAGCAACAAATATTTGTATTGAAAATTATTATCAAAAACTTGTAATTTCATCTGTCTATTCCACCTCCCCCCCCCCCCAAATTTTCAATTACCGAGAGCCAATATATGGATTTTTATAACTTACTGGGCCCCCGTTTTCTACCAGCTGGTTATTACAATGCTAAACACACATTCTGGAATTCACGTTTAATCACTCCTAAGGGTCGTGTGTTGTTTAACACAATTTCTAAAATGGGTCTGAATGTAGTTTCAAGTGGCCAGCCAACATATACGCCTACAGATCGACAAAAAATTCTTGATGTTATCGACTTTGGAATAGTGAAAGGTGTGGCAATCGAAATGATTAAAGCTGAAGAATCTCTGGATTTATCTTCAGACCACTCGACTACTATTGTCATTATATACTCGCACACAAATGTAACACCAACATATGATTTACCGCTGACACCTGCACGTATTAACTGGTTGCAATACAAAAAATATTTGAGCGCCCATTGCTCGGAAAATATGCCGTTGACAACACCTTCTGACGTAGATAACTCTATTAGGTTGCTTGAAGCACATGTTAAACAAGCTGCTCTTAATGCTTCTTCGAATCGAACAAATCAACAAGTGAGATTTAACAATATTTTTTGTGTGGATATAGAAAGGCTATTGACTGAAAAGCGTAGAGCTCGACGAGAATGGCAACGTTACAGGTCGCCCCAGCTAAAATAAAGCTTAAGGAGTGTACCAAGCAACTTAGAAAAGTTTTACAAAAATTCCAAAAATTCATCCAAGAACTAGATGCAAAACCACAAATAGATTATTCGTTATGGCGTGCAGCCAGAGGTCTTAAAAGGCCGGTGATATGCAAACCTCCATTACGAACCTCTAATGGTGACTGGGCAAGAACTGATGCTGAAAAATGTGCTCTTTTTGCTAAACACGTAGAAAAAGTGTTTACTCCAAATACTTCTGCTGATATGGTTGAAAGGGCCGTTACTGTTGATACTAAAAAAGCCCCAGGTGTCGGCAAAATGCTTCTAGAATTACCATATATTGCACAAAGAATAATACTATTCATTTTTAATGGTATTTTACGGCTGCAATACTATCCGGCAGAATGGAAGGTTTCGATGATTATTATGATACCAAAGCCCGGCAAGGATCATACAAAGGTTGAATCCTATCGGCCTATTAGTTTATTGCCCAACATTTCAAAACTTTTTGAAAAGCTGCATATGAGCAAGCTGATGCCTATTGTGTCTAGTAATGGATGCATTCCAGATCATCAGTTCGGTTTTCGCAGACAACATAGCACTATTGAACAAACACACAGACTTGTTAATGTTGTTAGAGACACTTTTGAAAAAAATAAATATTGCTCCGCACTCTTCATTGATGTTGCACAAGCCTTCGACAAAGTACGGCACGAAGGTCTAATACACAAATTAACACAAAATCTACCCGCAAACATCGTCAAGCTTTTAAAAAGCTACCTAATGGAACGAAAATTTATAGTTCGAGAAGGTAACTTTTTAAGCCCACCGATCGAAGCCGGAGTCCCTCAAGGCAGCATCTTCGGTCCTTTACTTTTTTTAATATATGCCTCTGACTTACCGTTAAGCAGTAACATTCACACGTCAACATTTGCTGATGATACAGCTTTTCTAAGCGTTCATGAAAATCCTGTTGAAGCTTCCCGGAATTTGCAAGGGTACGTATCAAAACTAGAAACATGGCTAAAACAATGGCGAATAAAAGTTAATGAGCAGAAATATGTACACGTCACTTTTACATTGCGCAGGGAAACATGCCCGCCTATACAAATCAACACCGAGACTATACCGCAACACACTGTAGTAAAATATCTGGGCGTTCATCTTGATCGTCGTTTGACGTGGAAACCGCATATAGACGCAAAGTTGACACAAATGAAATTAAAAGCAGCCCAAATGAATTGGCTTATTGGAAGGAATTCTATACTAAGCCTAGACTGTAAACTTTTAATATACAACGCGATCCTAAAACCAATATGATCCTATGGAATCCAGTTATGGGGCACTGCCTCAGCATTGAGTGTAGAAAAAATTCAAAGGCGACAAAATAAAATTATACGTGCAATTACAGCAGCCCCCTGGTATGTCAGAAATCATCGAATTCATAAAGATCTTGATGTTCCGCTGGTGAAGACAGTATTTTCAAAACACGAGAAAAAATATACCGAAAAACTAGAGTTGCACCCAAATCCACTTGCGCGCAATATTCTACAGTATAGAGGTCATACCCGGCTGAGGAGGAGGGATACTCTTTCTCTCAGCCGTACACGAGAGATGTAAATCAACAAAAATCAACCGTTGAAATTAAAAATTTTGTTTAGCACTGGCTAAAAATATATTTAACATTTTCTTATTATTGAGATTAAAGATTTGAACAACTTATTGATGATTCAATTTATATTTGAAGATTCAATAAATAATAAAATTGGAAAAAAAAAATTTATTTTATTTTTACCCATTACTGGTTGGAAATTACTAACAATTTGTCTTTCCGCTTTTCCATTTTGCTGATGGGTAAAAGGAGCTGTCAACTGAATTTGAATACCTTCAGACTCCACACATTTCTTAAAACTGTTTCCAGTGTATTCACAGCCCCTGTCTGAACGAAGTATTTTTGGAGCACGTCCAAAATGAGTACGGCAAAATGTAACAAAATTTCTAAATGTTTGTTCTACTCAGACTTTTTTGATATTAATTGTATAATTGTAAAATTTGAATAATCATCAATAAATGTTACCACGTACCTTTTTCCAGATGGAGTAGCTGTTTGCATTGGTCCACACACATCCGTGTGAATCAAATCTTACGGAGAAGTAGATTTTCTTAACGATTGTTTTGGAAATGGCAGCCGAGTCATTTTTCCTTTGGCACACGTTTCGCATATTTCTTTACTATTACAGTCCACAATTCAGCTAAATTTTCAGCAAACATTTTTCGAATAGCCTCTGGATCACGATGTCCAAGCTTACGATGCCATTTATGAATGCAATTTTCATTATGTTGAATAAGCACATTTATTTTATCAGTAGTAGTACGTAGGATATACATATCTCCATCGATATCACCGATGCCAACATTATTTTTATTGTAATTAATGTAACAAAGGTTTTTCTTAAAATGAATTTCAAACCTGGATATAGCTAGCTGTCTTCCAGAAACTATATTTCCAACTAAAGTTGGAGCATATAACACTTCTTTACAGAAATACCATTTTCACCACATTGATTTAACTCTCCTGAGCCAATACCCTCAATAGGAACAGTTTCACCATTTGTCACTTCAATTGAACTTTTATATGTTTCATCTAATTTTACAAAAAAATTTACGTCATTTACAGCACGTCGGGTCGCACCCGAATCAATCAGCCAAGAACACCTTTTATTTCCTCCAAATTTAAAAAGAAAATCTTTTGAACACGAAGTTTCTTCAACACTATTTACTTTGTATAAATATTTTCCAGGCACTTGTTTCATTTTCCAACTTTTATATTTACTGCAATTTTTCTTTTGATGACCCGGCTTTTTGCAAAAATAACAAACATTTGCTGGTTTAGCCACAGCTTTTAAAACAGTATCATTTATACCAATACTTGTATGTAGACCTCTTTCATACTCAGCAATGACTCTTTGTTGAACAAAAGCAAATGTAATTTCTTCTTCTTTTAGTGATTCTAGTGAAGTTATAAGTGTGCCATAGCCCTCCCTCAAACTGATCAAAAGCATAGCACCACTCCATTCATCCGATAAGGCTTCTACACCAATATCGCTTAGTTTTGTAAATAAATCATTCATCGAGTTTATATATGCAACAGCATCGCCGCCTTCTTCAAGTTTTAAGCTACATATTGATCTCATTAAATAAACTTTATTCGTCAGTGTTCTTCTCGTGGTAATCCCTCAAAGCACAGCTGGTCGCCCATGACGAGTAACCCAATAGTACCTCTAGCTTCATCGTCTTTGCTTTCCCAGTCATTAATTTCCGCTTGATTTTTGACGACTCTATTCGTATTATCACTAACAGCTTCTGGACAACTTCCTTCTATTACATTTTTCCATAGATTTTGCTTTCTCAACAATAGCTCCATCTTGAATTTCCAGTTGGCGTAGTTGTTGTTGCTAAGCTTTGCAAATTTAGGTTTAGCATCCGCCATTTTCTTCTCTCCGATAATTATATATGTATGTATGTATGTATGTATGTATGTATATTTCTCCTTATATATTTTACAAAGTAAAAAAACTTAAAATTCTTTTCCGCAGCTTTAATTTTTTTTTAAATACTTTAAAAAATGTTCATGCGGCCCATAACCTTTTGAAATAAAATTATAACCTTCTCAGAGGAACGTTTCCATGTAAGTAAGGTTTTTTATATTTGCTAGAAAATTCTTTTGAAGTTTAAGTATTCAGATACATTTATACAGTGTTATTCACAAACGTTTTATTAGAGCCTAATAAGCAAAATCCGCTAAAGTAGTATTCACAAACGCTTACTAGCACTATGAGGCGGTTATTACACGCTAATAAACTCGAAAATTTTATTGTAGGTATCACGCTACTCTAGGCGTTTAATAAGTTGGTATTTGCATTTTTAAAGTAAAAAAAAATAACTATTTACTTCAAAAAGTATGAAAAATAAAAAAAATATTCAAATAAAGTAATGATTGTAATAAATACATATAATTTCGACATTCGTTAGTATTATACAAAATATACATATGTATATACATATACTATAATTTTTTTATTAAATTAAATATTTTACAGATAATATATTTCAATACTCCCGATTCTTTCAGTCCTTCTGCAATGTTTATAAACATACATATGTACATATGTATGTATGTAAAATAAGAAAATTCAAGAAGAAATACATACAGATGTACATATGTATGAATGTATGTGAATATGTACACACATACATATATATGAATGTATGTCTGTATGTACTTATATGCATGTACATGCATATTTGTTCACATAACTTAAATTCTACCTGCTCTTTAAAATATTAATATTATTATCATATTTTTTTTCATGATTTCATGCATAATTTGTCACATTTCAACCACAAAAAGATTAAAAACATTTCCAAATAAATAAAGCAATCAAATTAGTTGTGTGTAAACAAATGAAACGTACTCGGTATTTGAATACTTTTGTAATAACTTACGAACACTTTGCTCGCAATGTAACTACAACACCTCTTAAAAAATTTTAATATTTTTTTGAATATTATAAGCAATATTCTAATAATCTAACTTGTTTAAATAAAATTTATATCACATTATTTTCGCATTTTCAATCCATTAGAGACTACTTGCTGATCGAATATGTTATTGTACACAAAATTATTTATAACTTGACAATTAAAACGAAACAATGTTGTTAACGCAGAATCACAAAACTGAAAAAATCACACAAAAAAACACATAGTGAATTTGGCTTTATTAAACGTTTGTAAATAACGTTTCTTCTTTCCGGCTAGTAAGACAAAAACTGATTATTAACTAATGTGTACATAATCTCTACAATAATATTTTTTTATGAATAACACTGATAATATTATATTAATGTAAATTAGAACACTGGGTGTTACAAATAGATTTGCTAAAATAAAATAGAATAAAATAATGTGTTTACACTGTAACTTAAAATAAATGTTTATTTAATTCATCCAATAGTGATTATTATGAATAAAGTAATTATTTTCAGATAAATTAATAAAATACAAAATTGTATTTTTATTAATATTTTTGGGTCGTGGGGATTGGATAGGCATTGGGAAGACACCTTTCCTCACATAAAAGTTTAAAAATAAATATTTTGTGGAAACTAGAAAAAAAAAATTTTACAGGGACTTTTTTTTTTTTGGGCGCTGGAGGGATACCTCCCCCTTCCTATAAAAGCTCAAAAATTAAATTTTTATGGTATTAAAGCGTAAGTAATTCATTCCTTTAATATTAACATTATTTTTGCAAATAATATTTTAAGTCATATATGGCATTTTACGACCTCCTGGGTCCAAGTTTAGGTTTTCGCCGACGTTAACAGTTTCATTTTCTAAGAAAAAGTACTGGAAAATTTAAAACAAAATTTCATTTTTCGGATGTAGGATTAGTTCTTCTAAGGGGAACTTTTTTCCTCTTGGTCCGATTTTTCTTATTTTCATACATAAATAGCCTGTGACCATGGCACATATTTGTGCCAAGTTTCATCCATTTAAGGTCACCCAATAACTTTTTAGAAGCAATATAAACAAAAAAAAAAAGTAATTTCCGGCAAGATTCGCAAAATACCCCTATGTTAGTCGTACGCATTTAAAGTGGAAAAGAGATCAAAATAAAATAGCTTTTTGTTTTGATTATTAGCCAAGTTATGGCCCCTGATTAGCCCTATTGATGGTGCTAAATCCAATTAACCAATTTTCAGTTTTAATGATAATTACGCGATAAAAAAAGGAAGTAGGTTTTGTAGCGAACAATTTTTTACTAAAAAATTATGAATAGTTTTTTTCCATTCATTTTTTCCATCAGCGAAATTATGAATAAGAAATTAAATAAAATGGAAGTATTCATTGTGTTTATTTTAACATAACGACGAACTTAAAGAAAATACAAAGTGAGATAAAAAAGGAAATATATTTCCCAAAATGTGCAGAATTAAATACAAAGAGCATTGGGTACATTAATTGTAGTTGTTTTTTCGGAATATGCAGTTTTAGCTGCTTTCACTTCCTGACTTCTGCAACAGAAGAAGTGCAATTGAGATACAGTGGCGAGCAATAATGGGTGAATGTTGACGATATCATCAGCAAAAACCCTATCACATTAAATAAAAACGCGACAAATTTGAAATTTTCAGATTTTGTTCTTTATATATGTATTTTTTTTGTAATTAATTAAATTAAAAGGAACTACATATATTTATAAAAGATTTAATACAACTCAATTCTTCCATTTTTGCACTTTTAAATAATTATTATTTTTTCAATACTTTGTCCATAATCCTTTATTCTTTTTACACCTTTAATACGCTTCGGCATACTCTCTACCGAATTCTCAATAGTTTGTTTAGGTATTTGCTTCCATTCTTTCTGTACCCTCTCCCAAAGATCATGTAAGTTTTTTGGAGCTCTTTCATACGTTGCCAATCTTCTTTTCAATAATGCCCATAAGTTCTCAATTGGATTTAAGTCCGGGCTCTGAGCAGGCCACTTAATTAATTGAAAACTTTGATTGGATAACCAATTTTGTACTATTTTGGCCGTATGTTTTGGGTCTCCATCTTGTTGAAAAAATACCTGATCATCTGGATATGTGCACGTTTCTAGAACACCTGGCAAGTTCGTTTGGAGAATATTGGGATAGTTCTCCTTTCTCATGATACAATCTATTTTCACTAGTGGACCAACATTCCACCAATTCAAACAACCCCAAACCATTAAACTTCCGCCAGCATGTTTTACTGTTTACTTCACCTGATGCCTGTGAAGTTTCTCATGTGATCGGTGCCAGTAATACTCGTTTCCATCTGATTGAAATCTATTAACTTTTGTTTCGTCAGACCAGATTAACGGTCCATTTTCCGTCTGACAAAATTGAAGGCGAGCCTTAACGTTTTTCTCCGATAAAGCAGGCTTTTTTTGTTTTATGGCAGATACCAGTCCAATTCTTCGGAGTGCTCTACGGGCTGTCCACTCGCTAACGTTTTTATTTATTGCTTTAGCAGCTAATTTTGGAGTTTTTGTGTCTTTACTGCTCATTACACGTTCCATTAAACGAGCATCTCCATCAGTTAGTAACCTTGGACGACCTTTAGCGGCAACAACAGCTTCAACATTTCTTCTTTTTCGGACACTTAAAACTGTAAAGTGTGAAATTCCTAGCTTATTTGCTATTTGCCTTGATGACTGGCCATTTTCAGTTAAATTTATAACTTGGTTTTCAATGTCGGCGCTTATTTTTCTTTGATGTAAACACTATTGATTTCTTTATATTACTAAAAATTCCTCTACCAAAGAATAAACAAAGAACACTAAAAAACATAACGGAATTATACTGGAATATTTTTGTTGTTTTTTTAAGTTTAAATAGAAAAATAACATTGGGAGCATAATTGGAAGAATTGATATATATTGCGTATGCTTAACATGTTTAATTTTCCTTAAAACTATTGCGTTTTTTTAGTGCTTTATTATGCTTTAGACACTTAACAATCTACCCTGAACATTTTTAAGGTAATCTCTTTTATTAATACTTTTACAAATGAAAAATTTACAAAATTGAGAAACATTCATCCATTTTTGCTCGGTATAATTTTACTTTTTTCCACTTTTCGTCCATTTTCGTATTGACTAAATATTGTAAATGAATAAACTGATATTTTGAGTCTGTAAAGCACCTATTGCAATTGTTTGTCATGCAATTTTCATTAAATATGTTGCAGCAAACTGATTTAAGAAAGCTTTCAAAATTGTAAGATGAAAGAATAATTTTTGCAGAGCTTACCAACAAATAGCCGAAATTCACATGGCTCATGCAAATGCACATATTGTGTGGCGTTTTTGTTATTGATTGCACATGTCTTGGCCGCATCTTAAAAAAAGTAGATTTTTGCGATAATTGAATTTGGGTTTTATTTGTTAGAGAGTTCAAACGCTTCAGACACTGTCATCATCATGAAGTTCTTAGCAATTATTTCTCCTTCAAACAAAATTGCTTCAGTGATGAAACTTACCACACTCTCTGGCAGCCAACGTACTGCAGGCGTTTTTTGCATTCAAGTGTTTGTGTGGGCTGTTCGTATTTTATCGCTGTTTTTATTCTTGATTATTCTGTTTTTATATCTTGATTTAAATAATTAAATTACTTTTGCTGTGTCAAAAGAAATAAACTTCATCAACCTGGGCTCCAATACTTTAATTAATTCACAGGCGGCGAAATCAAACACAAATTGATGTAAATTAATTAATAAAAACAACAGGTTGAAAATTGTTTATTCTCTACAATAAAATTATACAAATTAAATTTTGGCAATATTCACAAAAAATCACAACTTACTTATTTTCTCAGCAAAGTACAAGTAAAAATTAGCGTGATGCGCCTTATATATGGTCGACAGAGCCGAAAATACTAGTATACATAAACTGGAAAATATAACACATACTAACATAATATACAGAAATTTCTAGATTAATCTTATATATTTTTTCTCATCTATTGGCGGGTTACTTTACATACCATCTTTTTCGAATTTAGTTCAGAGTTACCATGCAAACTGGGTTGCCATCAATGACATCTCCGCCCCCGTGAACTGACCCAGAGGGGGAGGATTCACTATATTTTGCGTTAGCCTCTACATCGATAATGGCTAGTTTTGAAACAGGCCGTCTGTAGACTCCGGTGCTGGTGCGAACTTCAGCGGTATGTGCCACACCATCTTTGCCGTAATGTAGCTCAAGAACACGACCACGCTTCCATCGGGATCTCGGGGCATCTATATCGCAGATTAAAACAAGACAGCCAGGCCTCAACGGTTGAGATGGAAGCACCACTTTGTACGACGAGTCAATTCATGCAGCCACCGGTACCACATACCATTTTTAAAATTTTTAATAATTCGCACTGTTTTCTGAGGCACATTAAGCGCGGCTCGTAGGGTTATGGCGTTTGTGTAGAATTGCTGCAACCTAAAAGGAAATGATTGGGTGTCAGCGGCTCGGGATCTCGGCTCGGGTGTCACAGGCAAGTGTGTTGGGATCTTCCGGTGTCACAGGCAAGTGTGTTAAGGGCCTCGAATTTATCATATTTTGGGCTTCGATTAAGAATCCTTGAAGGGTTTCTAGTCGGGGTGCCTGCTCTTTTAACATTACATGTAAAGCTCTTTTAACGGACTGTACCAGGCGTTCCCATGCGCCACCTTCGCTTGGATTTGCCGGTGTGGTGAATACCCACTTCACACCCAGCGCCGTTAGGCCGGCAGTTATAGAGTCGTTATCAATAAAATTCTTTACGCCTGTAGCTCTTTTGCAATGCCAACAAAATTAGTCCCGTTGTCGCTCTGGATCTGCACAGGCACACCCCTTCTATTAATAAAATTTCGTATACAAACTAGGCATGCATCGGTTGTAAGATCTGCAGCAATTTCTAAATGAATAGCACGCACCGACAGACACGAAAATAAGGCGATCCAACGCTTTTCTTGGCGGCGGCGGATGGTCACATTTACGGGCCCAAAATAGTCTATTCCCGTGTTTGTGAATAGGCGCACATATGGCGTGACACGCTCAACTGGCAAAGGTGCCATTTGTGGTTGCTGTGGATTCGCACGACGAATTCGACATTGCTGACAACGTGCTTGAATGCTATTGATTAATTGGCTTAATGATGGCACCCAAAAGCTTCGACGGACTTCACTCATTTTTGTTGCTGCATTTATGTGATGAAATTTTACGTGATACGACTCCACCAATAACCTTGCAAAGGGGTGTTTTTTAGGCAAAATGATTTGTTGTCTGGCTTCTACAGAGACAGCAGCATTTTCTATCCTTCCAGATACGTGCAGCAATCCATCTGCTCCAACAAATGGATTAAGCGATTTCAATTCGCTGGAGGCGGCAACGGAGCCCTTTTCTTGCAAGTCAGCAAATTCATCTAAAAAACGCCCTTTGTTGTACATGTTTACAAAGATACAGTTCTCCGTACTTCTCTTCCTCGACTGTCAGTTCGCCTATTTTTGCAGTACCACCTCGTATTTTACGTGTCAAGTTTTGAACAAAATGCATCATCCATGCAGTTGCTCTTTTGAGTCTGGAATACTTTGAAAAACGATTAAAGGCTGGAATTTCTGCACATTCCTGACGTATCACTAAAGCGGTGTGTTTCGAGCTAAGTTCTGTGTTGCTGTGATCACGTTCATCACCCATTTGCGCTTCAGCCGGCCACTTAGATTCCTCTTGTAGCAGAAAATCGGGACCATTTTTCCATCGGCCATTTACCTGATAGTTTTTTGCTGCTGGGTTTTCTCTACCAGGGCACCACTTCCAATCATCAATATTGCAGCCTCCTAAGATTTCTAATACGCGATTCGCTACATATTGCTTGTCCATACGGTGATCTGATCGTATCCATTTAATAACTGTATGGGAATCGGACCAGTAGTAGATTTTATTAATATTTTTGTTATGGTTTCTTGCTATCAACTCCTTCATGCGCACGCCCATCACTGCCGCTTGTAATTCAAGCTTGGGTATCGTGTGAAAACGTGTGGGAGCACATCCTGTTTTATCCATCACAAAAACAATGTTAACGCCACCTGCTTTACTTACTATTCTCCAATATGCTACAGCCGCCATGGCTTCCCCGCTGGCATCAAAAAATAAATGTAAGTCCACTTTGCTGTTACAGAACTCATGAAAATAACAATGCGGAACCCGGAAACGTTCTAATTTTGGAAGTTCCTTAAGCCAAATTTTCCAGCGATCACAAATAGGTGCCGGCAACACTTCGTCCCATTCAATAACCGCTTTCCACACCGTCTGCATTAACACTTTGGACGTAATCATAAAATCACAAAGAAAACCATACGGGTCATACACTGACATGTTAAATGACAGCATTTCACGTTTTGTGGGAGTTCTCGCAAAGTTCAATATATCTTTTTTTACTTTATGAAGTTTTAATTGGAAACAAAAAACATCTGGGTTCGACAGCCAGTGAACTCCTAAAATTTTTTCAATATTATCCCGCTGAAGAAACTCACCACAGTCATTGCTAGCGCTGGCTGCGTTGCCGCATGATTTTCTGACAAGATCAGAGTTCGACGTAATATTTCTGAGCTCAAAGCCGCCTTTTTATGTATGTAAATGACGTCTCTTAATACTCTGATTGCCTCGCCCTCGGACTGGAAGCAGTCTACATAGTCATCTACATAATGGTGCTCTACTATTCCCTCTACGGCTCGAGGACACTCTTTGATAAATTGGTGGGCATTAAAATTTTTTACGAACTGTGCCATGGTTGGCGAACAAGTTGCTCCGAAAATCATACGTTCCATTATAAATGTTTCCACTGGCAATCTTTGGTCGCCATTTTGCCACAAAAACCGTTGGCTGTTTTGGTCCTCTTCGGCGATGATGACTTGGTGGAACATTTCTTTTATGTCTCCGCAAACTGCTATTGGCGCTTCTCTAAATTTAAAAAGTATAGAAATTAATGTATTATTAATATCGGGGCCTGGAAGCAGGGCCTTATTGAGGGACATATTTTGCACTTCGGCGGCTGCATCAAACACCAGTCGTATTCCCTCTTTATTTGAGTTTTTAACGCCAAAGTGTGCAAGTAAAAAATTCTGCCGTAAC
Organism: Lypha dubia; assembly: GCA_947311025.1. Classification (NCBI taxonomy): domain Eukaryota; kingdom Metazoa; phylum Arthropoda; class Insecta; order Diptera; family Tachinidae; genus Lypha; species Lypha dubia. The sequence goes on along the minus strand of OX371260.1, from coordinate 92,214,201 downwards.
ATTTTAATTTCTCTGCGTCGGATAATTTTCTAGCATACCCCTTTGTTACGTAATCATCAATTTTCGCGCAATATTCCCCTTGCATATTCGGGGTCTCTGTGCATTTTTCGTTCGACACTGTATAACCTATTCAGGGCCATTTGATATGAATCTGGTAGCGTTCAATCATTTTCTTTCTACAACAGTCTACACCAGCCTTTGTCATAAAGAGAACATGTAGGAAATATCAATGTTTGGTGTTTTTAAACTTGTAGAAATTGATTGTTAAATTTATTTTTTTACTGTAGCCTAACATCATATTAAAAGTTTGTATGCATACACACTGGATTGGTTTAGCGTGTTTATGGACGAAAAAATGAACGAATGAATGAATTTACATAATTACAAAAATTTTCCATTAAAAAATATTTATACAAAAAAGCTTCTTCCCACTCAACATTCCACATTATGAAAAATGAAAATATTCCCAGTGTACTATGAATAACAAATAAAGAGACTAAAAAAAAAATAAATCTTTTCTTGCCCTCTTTTGCATGTATTTTGTTGTTGCAAATTCTAAAATAAAGCGACAAATGAGTATGTTTCGTATTTTAGTTTGTCTCTTCTGTTTGGTTCGTGTTGTGTATGTGAAAATGACGATTGGTGCTCGGGGCTAATTTGACGATCAATCGTCTACACTCATAACGCCCCTTTACTGCCTTCGTGCTTTCTTTGAGTATGGCCAGAGCTCTTTCAATATCTTTGGACTAACGTTTCAATGTCAAACTACGATTGCATCATATTATGTAAATTTTTCATTAACTCATTTTCTGTTTTTGGCTCCGTATGAGCCTTTACATGCAACGCACGTTTGGCTGTAGCCGTCTCTTCTTTTTCGTGGTATAGGCCATAAACAGTTAATCCCAGTCTGGTGTTGATGACAATTAAACCATTATCAGATAGCATGCGGGGTACTTATATTGGGACTGTTAAAAAACAATGAGTTAGACTTAATATCAGTTTTGGTTGCACATTAGAATAATCCCTTATTTGTAAACTTGCGACGTTGAAACATTCACGGGCTTTCTCTAGATTCTCAATATGGCAACTCTGAACTGGCAAAGACAAATTTCACGTGATGAAAACATTAGATATTTTGTATTTTTTGTCAGTGTGCTTTACACCGCTTATTGTTAGTTCAACCTTTTCGGTTTTTTCTCTGGAAAACTGTTTATTTAGCCACTGCAACTCCAAAAATTCTGGACTTCCATGCAAATTCAGTTCGCGTGCTATTTTACTGTCCAACATGGAAACGTCAGCGCCATCATTAACAAAACCATAGGTTGAAACAGTTTTGTTTTCACTGAAGAGCATAACGGGCAGAATTTGAAATAGAACCTGATCGGTGCTGCGGACTGCATGACAATTTCTATGATTTTGTGATTGTTGAAAACGATCCGTATTTGTGTTGCAGGTTACGGTGCTACCAATGTTGTCCTCATTCGCGGCAATTTGTTGTGTTGACATGTGCGTCGACGTCGCTGGTAGTGTAGCTTTTTGGTTCTCGTTTTTAGAGTTGTGCAACAAAAAATGGTGTACTTTTTGGCAATCATTGCTGCCACAGCGTTTTTTTAAAACGGAAATTGTTCAATTGGTGACCTCTTCTTAGGCAACAGAAACAAGCTTTCAGTTGTTTGATTCTGTTCCACCTGTCGTCTACAGACATCTGCAAGAATGTTTTACAATTGTTAATGGCATTACACTCACCTTGACACAATAAACAAATGTTCTTAACAGTGATGCCGACACAAGCGTATTTGCGATTTTTTGCTGGTGTAGAAACTGGTTGGCGGTGTCTGGTAACAGCCGAAGTTGATGGGAGTGTACCATAGACCATGTTGGCCACGCGGCGTAGATTACCAAGCCAATCGCTGAAATCGACTATGGTGACTGTGCGTTCCATTGATAGACACTTTTCTGCCCACTGCATTTGTTGATTTGTGGGTAGCTTGGACACCAGCTCACATAGAAGTGTGGGATTGGCTAGATGATGTTCGCCACGAACATTTTGTAAAAAGGTTGACATGTTAGCAATTTTTGTCGAGAAGCTCACTAATGCTTCCAAATTACACGAACCTTTTCAATTTGGCTCATGATGAATTGTTCTGGACGGCCGAATGATTCTTTTAAAATTTTCATGATGGCGGAAACGTTGGCAGAGCTGAAAAGGAGTGACTCAACGATTTCCCGAGCACGATCCTTTAAGGCCTCTCTAAGGCGCATGAGTTTGAATATCCAAACTCGGCGGTAGTACTGTTAAAGCCTTCAAAGAAGGTTTGCCATTCTTCCGGGAGACCTGAAAAGGTGGGTAATGGATAAATTTTCTTTTGGGCGCTGTTATTAAAATTCTGGCTTGCCACAATTTAAAGCATTTGACTCTTCCAATGGTATTAGTGTTGGTGGCGGTAAAATTCCAGATGAAACTTGTTCTGTAGGCAGCTGTTGCGATTCAAGAATTTCTTTTTTTAGTTGTACTGTATGGTTGACAATCTGTGTTTGTAGCTGTTGCGTGTTATCAATAAGTTGAGTTTGCAGTTGTTGTGAATTAGTTATGAACTGGGCTTGAATTAATAGTATTTGTCTTTGCATCTCTTCCATTTGTTTTTTAAATTCACGTCTAAACTCACTTATATCATTTTGGGGTTTTTTACTAATACTTGTGGCTGTGTTGACTGATGGCATTTGCAAATTTTCAGCTACTGTCCCTGTGGCAGAGGGATGTTTCGTTGTGCTGGCGGAAGAAGATGCATGATGTACTATCTGAACTTTAGGCTGTGTGCGCTCTTGGGTGGCATCACTTGTACCCGCTTGCGGCGAACGCTGCACACTCATTTCTACTTCGTAAGATTTAAAACGCGTTGGCAATACTCCTTGTGTTTTTCTGTGGCTGCTTCTTACTGCGGAATGCTGGCTTTGTGACATCAAGAAATCGAATGTGTACCACTGGCAGATAAAAACTCTGACATAATTCAATGCCTATAGGCTTAGTTATTTTTACGATCGAGCAAATTTATACTAAACTGGGCTCGAGAATAAAGAATAAAACTGTTGTACTTTTGCTGTGTCAAAAGAAATAAACTTCATCAACCTGGGCTCCAATACTTTAATTAATTCACAGGCGGCGAAATCAAACACAAATTGATGTAAATTAATTAATCAAAACAATAGGTTGAAAGTGGTTTATTCTCTACAATAAAATTATACAAATTAAATTTTGGCAATATTCACAAAAAATCACAACTTACTTATTTTCTCAAAGTACAAGTAAAAATTAGCGTGGTGCGCTTTATATAAGGTCGACAGAACCGAAAATACTAGTATACATAAACTGGAAAATATAATACATACTAGCATAAAATACAGAAATTTCTAGATTAATCTTATATATTTTTTCTCATCTTTTGACGGGTTACTTTTCATACCATCTTCTTCGAATTTAATTCAGAGTTACCATGCCAACTGGGTTGCCATCTATGACAACATGCTCAAATAAATGTAAATTTTGTAAAGGGGAGATTTGCTTTTCGTTTTGGCCTTATAAATAATTTTAATGGCAACCAACGAAATATATATTTAGATATTGCTAACCCGCAACAAATAAATAAAATTTTAAAAGCATAAATTCTTGAGTACATGCTCAAATAAATGTAAAAAATTTATTAAAGAAAATATTTTTTTAATACTTTTAAATTTCACACTAGCGATGTCGTACGAGACAAATTTTGCATAGCCGCTTAGTTCGCAATTCTTTCTATTTTCAAAAAAAATTTTTTTTTTTTTAATTGCAATAAAAATGTCTGTTTGTAATCATTACTTGATTGATCTTCACGCAGTTTGGATACATTGATACAAAATAGTGTTTTTTAAATGTCGTACGGGACATTAAATTAACGGATAATCCAAATCAAAATTTTATAGTTATTTTTAATCGTATTGTATCTTATGCAATTTTTTCTGTCTCTTGATATCCTTACGGAGATCTTAGAGAGAAAAACTCAATATATAATGACTAGCACTAAGAATATTTTTCAAAACAAAACTTGCTCTTCAAATTAAAAAAAAATTACAGCCAAACCCATGATGTCGACCGACAAGTCGATAGAGCGACAGCAACTCACTCATTATCGTTCGTATAAGCGACCCACTAACTATCGACTTGTCGGTTGTCTGTCTTTACGTTTTAACGTAATCATTTTCAAATGACTATATTGTCACATCAAATATTCCATGTAAGTTGAGCCATAAATATGGCTATTTGAACGTGGCACAACGACCAGGTATGCACAGTTCCATTACAAGTTCAACAGTCCAAAAACAACATGTATATTGTTGGTATAAAGTACCCGCTTTTCATAAAATAAACACAAAAAAATTTAAAAATTTCTTAAAAATGCTTTGAAAACTGTAACAATTATTTGTGTGTGCTATAAAACTGTATCAGTTAGTATATAAATTTGATATAAAGCTATCTGGGTCGGCTGTGCTTGTAAGCCCACCTCTTGAATATGCATTGCTTCAAATGTAAACACAACACATGTTTTCAATAAATCAATTTTGTGAAAAATAATTTATAATTTAAGGAAATAAAAAAAGAAAGGTACCTATGTATGTACATATATTGCTAAAATAAGTATGGCACAGACGATTCAAAATATGTTTCCAGCAATCAATTTGAGTGAGGTAAGTATAGATTGATAACACTAGGCAACAGCCATTTTGTTATTTGGTTCTAGCATACTTTTTCTCATGGATTTGGACCTACTGAACACGAAAATGAATTTTAAAAATTTTTCTGTCGATTGGTTTGCGAGATACAAATTTTTTAATTTTTTTTTTTTAATTTTTGGAGGTACACTTACTATTTTGAGCATATCTTTAGTCTTCTTTGACCTATTTTATCCTACTACTACTCAAATTAAAGACAATTGAGCCGTCTACAACTTATTCTCAGAAAATTTTCAAATCGGGTTAGTAGTTTTGATGTTGGCGGCTTAAAAAGGTTAAAAAACTGCGTTTTTTTAGTAAAAATGTGGCTGAAAAATTCATATAAAAATTCATAGAAAATATAAAACGCGATGTTAACAGCGATTTTAATTTTTTTACGTATAGCTGACACTTTTCCAAAGAAAATAAGCGCTTACTTAACAAAATCTGATGACAAATGGCCGACTTATTATTTTTTTGGTAAACGACCGAAATTCCGCTATTTCACGATTTTTTGATTTTCATTATTTGCACAGCTTACCTACCCAACGCAAACGAATAAATACATTTGAACTTAATTTAAAATAAACAAATTAGTCTTCGTATATTATTTTTTAATTTATTTACAGCACTACATGCTCATACATATTTAAACATAAGGAGACACGGTTATCAATTGCATTTCAAAACTGTCTGTGAAAGTTGAAGTTGTAGACGGCTCAATTGTCTTTAATTTGAGTAGTAGTAGGATAAAATAGGTCAAAGAAGACTAAAGATATGCTCAAAATAGTAAGTGTACCTCCAAAAATTAAAAAAAAAAATTAAAAAATTTGTATCTCGCAAACCAATTGACAGAAAAATTTTTAAAATTCATTTTCGTGTTCAGTAGGTCCAAATCCATGAGAAAAAGTATGCTAGAAAAAAATAACAGACAAAAGTTTGTTATTTGTGACCTAGTGTAATTAAAGGATAACAAAATAGTAAAATATAACTTCTATTAAAAATATAGGTGAATATTGCTACAATAAGAAGATGTGTGCTTTTCTCGTATAACACTGAAAATTGTTCAGTGGAAATGCGACACTATTCCATAACACAATCTCTAAAAAATAAAGGAAATGTAGAAAGCAAGTCCGCTGTACAGTTATGCATATAAAATTGGAACACGTACGACAATGCATCTTATGAAAATTGATGAAGGATTATTGACTGGAGAAGAAGTGATTATATTGTTAAGAGGGAAGAAAAAAAAGAAGAACTAAGGAAAATGATTGAAAAGAAACAAAAACTTGAAGAACAGCATAAAAAACAACAAACCAAAAACAGAGTTAAGAAACTAAAGGAGTTGGAAAAGAAAAATAAATTTTCTTATTTCTTTTCTAATTTAATTTCTCCGTCGACTACCAAAAAACAGTGACTGATTTTGACAGTTATTGTCGCACAATATTTCTTAGTGGGGCGCAAATTTGTATGAAAATGCTTACGTTATCGCTCGCTTTCATTGTCGATCGGCGCAAAACAGCTGTTTGTCGTAGAAAAAGCAAGCGAGTGATATCGATCGACATCGTGGGTTAAGCTGTTAAAAAAAGTTTCACTTGCTTGACTTTGGACATGAATATCTCGAAATGAGTAATGAATAAATGCAAAACTTTTGCAGATTTATTAAATTTGATTGTTTTTCTTTCAAAATTTGCAAAAAAAAATTTTTCAAGAACTTTTAATTTTTTCGTCTCGGTAGACCTTCTGAGAGAAATGCCCATATATATATATAAAAGCTAGAGGTCAATAACTGAAAAACTATTGCCTCTATTACGGTTTACAACTCAACCAAGTTGAGTTGATATTGAAACAACTCAACTTTAATACAACTTAACTCATTTTTGGTATTATGAATTACAACTCATTCTGGCTGAAGTTGTATTGATGTTGCCAGCCTCAAAAGCAACGATAAAGCAGTTGAAGGTATTTCTTGAGGCAAAAATTAAAAAAAATGGTTTTTTGTTAAAGTGTGCTGTTAGTTTTGTTTAATAAATATTAAAATTGTACTAAGTGAAAAAATGGATATCTCTTATGATTTATTTGACTCTGACGAAAGTGTTGATGCTAACATTGATGTGTTGCGCATAGTAAAAAGTCTTCGTGATCACTCCAATCCCTTGGAACTGCTATATAAAAAATGTTTAATAAGTTATAATTGAATGGGTTTTTAATATATGTACATATAGATAAAGAAGTTTACATGAGGTGAAGAAACATTTCGAGCAATATGTTTGTGCAAAATGGATAATAACAGAAATGATTGAAGAAGAGCAAAACGTTCTGTTATCTCGTTGTAAATCTATTTTTCCTATAAATAACTTATCAATCGTTAATAAATTCATGTAAGGCATTTAAAAAAACTTGACTTACCCCTTCACCATTTTATTTCCTTATGATTTTTATAAACAACTGCTACTGAGCAGTTGTAATTTTTTGGCATTTTTGTCAACCTCACTAACAATGAGTTGATAATACCACAAAAAAGTTGTAAGACGAAATAATTTCAACTTTTTGACAGGTTGAGTTGTATATTATTTTGCTATAAATTATTTTTCACAAAATTCATTTATTGAAAGCATATGTTTTGTGTTTACATTTGTAGCAAGGCATATCCAAAAGGTGAGCTTACTAGCACACCTACCTCAATTCGCTTTATATTATACCAACTTTATATTCATACTAACTGATAGTGTTTTAAAGCATACACAAATAATTGTTACAGCTTGGAAAGCATTCGTAAGAAAATGTAAATTTATTTCTGTTTTTGATAAAAAGCGAATACCAAGGTAAATTCATAACAGGTAAAGTTAATACTACAACAAGCACAACATTACAACATTTGACATATGATCCCCTATGCTTGCATGTACAAATTTTGACATGCGAGCACCCATTAGGCAAGAAAAAAGTATATCAGCTGTGTTTTAAGCTTTACCTGTTATGAATTTGCCTTGTGCGAATACTTTATACCAACAATTTACATGTTGTTTTTGGATTGTTGTACTTGTAATGGAACTGTGCATACCTAGAGTTGGGTTGTTCAGCTAAGTTGAGTGAGCGCTCTTTTCCGCTCAGCTCAGTTAACTGAGCTAGTTCGCTCTTTTAGTTCAATAGCTCACTTTAGTTCAATAGCTCAGTTTAGTTCAGTAGCTCACTTTAGTTCAATAGCTCACTTTAGTTCAGTAAAATACAACAAAGCGAAAACAAAATTTGTTTCTGCTATATCAGCGTTACCATAACGTTTTTATTTTTAAACTACTGATTTGGAAAACAACTTAATTTTAATTATATAAAAATAAGCTACAATATACAGCTAATTTCATATATTTTTTATTAGGACATAGCCTAACATAGGTGTCACACGATCAAGATTTGCTATCAATTTTTTTAACACATACTGCTCGTAAAAATTCACGAAAATTGATAGCTGTGTCGTAGACTGCAAACAATTTGAAAGTAATTTGCTTTCAAGATGTAATCAAGAAAACAACTTAAAATGGTTCCTGTTTACTTGGGTGTCACAAATTAATAATCACTTGATTTTGGTTAGTAAAAAAATATGTTTTTCCGACGACTATGCGTCTCTTTTATTTCACTATATGTTTAAAACTAACTTAATATTGAATTAAAAAATACAACGACGACTATGCGTCTTCACTACTTATTTTTAACTGACTTACATTTACAAAATATCTTTCTTATATAACATTATTTTTCTTATCATAATTCTTTATTATAAAAAATGTGTTTATCTTAAATACTAATATTCTTTGTCTTATACTAGTTTCTTTATTCTATTGTTCTTAAATACTAACATTCTTTATCTTATATTAGTTGTGGATTTACAATATTATTTCTTTGTTAAAATTAATATGTCTTATCTTAAGGTTCTTTGTAGTTGACCTTGAAGTGAAAGTGTATTTATCTTATGTTCATAATCTATACATTTTAAAGGTTTATGCATATTCCTTTATTTACTAACAATACATTCATCATCAAAGGTCACTTCTTTATTTATGAAAATACATTTGTTATCAAGAGTTTCTTCTTTTATTTGTAAAAATATACTTATTATCTTACTTTACTTATGGTGTGTATGAGGCTGACCTTAACTCCCTCCTATGTTAAACAAGATCGCCCCGATCTTTCCTAATTCGTTGTAATTCTATTTGATATGCCTTATTGAAATTATTGATTACTGATATACGTCTGTATTCTTTTATGCATGACATAATTTTTATTAAAAGGAAGATAATTAGTAATAGCGTCGTAAGAAAAAGTATAGTATAAAAAATTGATCTGATGGGATGCTGTTCCAATGGAATGCTGAATTTTTTCATTGAGTCGATATTGCTAAATGCATTATCTTTGTCTGATGTGAGTATATTCATGATTGCAAAGTCTTCGTCGTGGTTCATGTGTATTGTTTGTCTTATTCTATCGTGAAGGTTCCTATATGTCTTGTTGTCTATTTCAACAATATCTGTGAATGTGACTAAAGTTATACCTGTAGTAGTAACATTGTTGACTGTGTGGTTTCCGTCTAGTAATATAAAACCTTCGTCGATTACAAGTAGTGCACTATTATATTCCTGTATGACATTACATGTGCTTTTCCTATTATTCAGTAGTGGAAGTATACATGTATCTGTTTCGTTATTTGTTTGGCAAATATTTCTACCTAAAAAATTCTTGCATTGGTTTACCCGAACGTATTCTGTGTCACATAAGGCGATTTGGTCATCTGTCTGTATCTTCCCATGCCTAAAACTTATGGGCGTTATTTTGAAAAGCTTACAGTCCTTTTTTAGTATAGGGTATTTGTAAATAGTTATGAATATTTCTCCTGTCCCTGCTGTGTATATGTCGGCGTATTCTAAAATGTTTATTATGGGGGCTGAAATTAGTTCATGTTGTACGACTTCTTCTAAGTCTTTCAAGCTTAAGGATTCTGTTAAGTATTCGCCATTTTTAGCGGCATTAATTGTCCTGACGAGTAATAATAATTCATCGTGTACCTGTTCAATGATGAGGTGATTTTCTATTGTCTGGCCTTGCATTGTTTCAATTAGTCTTTCGAATCTTGAGTTGACATGTCGTTGTTTTTCATTGTTATCTATTAATTTATTTATAGCTTTTTCCATATTGATGAAGTCGTCATGGTCTGGTGTTCCTGTAATAAATTTGAGTGCGGATCCCAGAAAGTTCAAAGCTCTTGTATGACGTTTATGTGCGTTGAGTTGTTCTGTTATTAATTCAATTTTTCTTATCCAGATGGTTTCTTGAGTAGTGGGTTCGTAGTTTGTCGTGACAATTTGTCTATATGGAGTAAGTATTCTTGTTATGTTGGTGACATGGAAGAGGTATGTGTATTCGTCAAATATATATACATCATCTGTCTTTGTTAGAATGTACTTCTTGCCTTGCAGATTGTCTATTTTTATTTCTGCTTTGATTGCTTGTGCGACCACCGCGAGTAATATCAGGAAGAAATTCATCTTCGTTACTTGTGTAGTTCTTGATATTATCCTTGTGTACAGTTACACCCCTCGTAGTTAAGACAGTGTCCTCACGGTCTTCTTTCACGATGTATTTGATATATCTAGCGTCGTTCTTTTTTCTTACTCCTTTTATCTTCACTAGGATTTGTTCATTCGGTGAGAAGGTTCGGTGTTTGGTGCCTTGGTTCAATTTTTCCAATGTTTTTTCCGATGCTTTCTTTATTTTTTCCAATATATCACTCTTGTCGTACTTTATCCTGTTGAAAATGATATCTCTGGGTCTGAATCCTGTCACTGTATGGATTGTGTTATTTAATTCGCGTACTGTTTTATAGATTTCGTCTGCTATTGTTGTTGTGTTCTGTATTTTAAATATCCTGGCTAGTTCTGATATAGTGCTGTGGGCTCTCTCGACTTGTCCGTTCGATGTCGATCTATAAACTGGTGTTTCTATCTTTCTTATGCCGTATTTTGTACACATTGCTTTTATGGCTGGGGTCGACATACAGCGTTCGTTATCAGTCATTAGTCTTTTACAATCTGGGTAGTTGTTTGTGAGTATTTCTTCTATCTTGTCACTCATTCGTTCTTTTGAGTCAAGTTCTCTTACCGTTATGTATTTCGAAAATTTGTCAATAGCGACCAAGAAGGTTTTGTTTTCGTTGAAGTATATGTCCATATGTATATATTCACCTGGTTCTGTTGGTATGTCGGAGTCTTTTAATGGTTCCCTTGTAGGTTGTCTCTCGTATTTCCCGAAAAGACATGCCACACATTTTTTGTTGTACGCCTTGCATTCTCTTTTTAAATTCGGCCAGTGATATTTCTCATAAATTTCCTTTATATTATTCCTATATCCCCGATGTGCTCTGTCGTGAGTCTCTTTTATGATTTCTATTTGTTTTTCTGAATTTATTATATCTTGTAATTTTATAGGTGTATAAACAAATCTTATTCCATTAAATGTATTCTTTATTTTTTCACCATATGCATACAATGATTCAGCATTTGTGTGTATCGCGGTTACTTTTCCCGGTATGAGTATCTTTTTTAATTCTTCGATTAGGTTTTCTTCGTCAGTAAAATGTATCTTATGTCTTGTTTTGTTTGTGAATGTAGTGTATGTTATCGTATCATTGATGTTCGTATTAGGTATTAGTTCGATCTGAGTTGCATATGAATTGAATGGTTGTGACACTGTATCAAAGATTTCAGTGGGTGAGCTTTCGGCTGAGTGGACAGTACTAATTGTTGAAGAATTTATTTGCTGCCTTGAGAGGGCATCGGCACTGTGATATAAGGAAAATGGGGCAGGAATAATAGGTTCAGAAATTGGAATTAATATAACAAAATTCAGACCAATACGGTAAAATATAAATCCTGTAGTCTGCTGTATTTATATATTTAATGTTTTAAATAAAATATCTCAAAATTGATCAATGCTTAGAAAAACTACAAAGTAAAGATAAATTAGCTCATTTGGCAACGCTGGCTATCAAAATCAACCCTTATTTAATACAATACTGTAGATACTATCGCAAAAGTATTGTATTGTGCCAAATGTCATATTCCATACGAAATAAAAGCTCTTTAGGGTACGTAAAATCCAATTGTCATAATACATGAAATTGAATTGATTGATTGCAAAGAGCGCTCACTTACTGAGCTAAAAACGCTCAGTAAAGTGAGCGGCTCATTTAGCTCACTTGTGTGAATCATTCAGTTGAACTAGTTCGTTCAGGAGCTACACACCTCTATGCATACCTGGTAGTTCTTCCACGTTCACATTGCCATATTTATGGCTCAACTTACATGGAATATTTGATGTGTCTATATAGCCACTTGGCAATGATTACGTTAAAACGTAAAGCCAGACGACCGACAAGTCGATAGTTGGTGGGTCGCTTATACGAACGATAATGAGTGAGTTGCTGTCACTCTATCGACTTGTCGATCGATATCGTGGGTTTGGCTGTAAATTAAAAATTTTTTGCAGAGGCTTAGTTTAAGACTTATGGGCCTCTGAAGTTACAGTACAAAATTAGTGATTATTTGGTGTCTTGCAGAATTTTTTTTTTAATAAGGGTTGAATCTAGGTTAGCGACACAGCTCCAAATGAAAAAAATTTACAGAAAATAAAAAAAAAATTTAATGTGGTAACTTTCCCGGCAACGCATAGTTTTCGAGTTATTGACCTCGGAAGTTTTCATATACATATGTGCGATTTCCCTTTAAATTTTTCAACGTAGAAGACTTTGAAGAAGAATTAGAAGAATTTTGGCTTATTTGAAACCTTTTGACTATATTTTAATGGATTTGTTAAAATACAAAATATCAAAAAAAAACAAATATTGGTTTCATTTAAAAGCTTTTGAGAAGATCGTTAATAATTTATAACATTTTCTATTAATTTGCTAACCCGTTGGAATAGTAGCTTCGCTGATTATAAATTATTGTCTCCACCATGGTATTTACCGTCACAACGGTATTTAGTATAGATTTTCTGCATAACCGGTCTTCCGTCGGGCTTAATGATTTTCTCCACCATGATATTTCCTGTTACGGCGGTATTAGTACAGATAGGCCCATAGCTCGTAAAATAAGTATCTCCGCCAATTATATTATATAATCAATGCGCACGGTAGTGCGCCAGGCCAATTTCGGCCACACAGTGTGTATATTACACGAAACCATTCGAGCTGTTTTTACCCCCCTCATAACTTTGCTCCCCCGGATCATAATATAATGAAACTTGAAACATAAGGTTCCCCACAGAGGTGACCTCACAGGTTAAATTTGAAAGTTCTACCATAAAAGCTTCCCGAGATATTAAGGTGTGAAAAGTCCATATTTTAGTACATATTCACTGACTCACTGACTCACTCATCAATATTATTGGGCACTTCCACTAAAGCTAGAGAGCTGAAACTTGGTACACAGGTAGGTCTTGGTGAGAAAATAACCAGAAAAATCTGAAAACGGGCACTTTCCTCCCGGGGGGACTAGGGTTCCCCTTCTTTGTATGGGGCACTTCCAGTATAGCTAGAAAGCTGAAATTTGGTACACAGGTAGGTAGTGATTAGAAATTACCGAAACTGTTTTTTTTTAACGGGCACTTTTCATCTGGGGGGACAATCATTCCCCTTCTTTGTATGGGGCACTTCTAGTAGAGCTAGAAAGCTTAAATTTCGTACACAGGTAGGTCCTAAAGAGAAATTAACAAAAATAATTTGTAAACAGGCACTTTTCACCTGGGAGGACTTGGGTGCCCTTATTTGTATGGGGCCTTTCCAGTATAGCTAGAAAGCTGAAATTTGAAATATTTATACGAAAACAACTTAGAAAAAAGAAGTGAGATCCACACAAAAACATAAATGTGAAAATAAGGCAACTTGTAAGCTTGGCAAAATATTTTTGCCTTTATAATATGGGAAAGAATTCTTGGAAAAATATTTCCAAGCTTATAGGTTGCCTAGAAATGAGATGGAATTGTACCTATCAAGAACTTGGTCCTTATTTTGATCTCAGTACTTTTTACGGCAGAAACTTTTTGGATACGAACTTGGCCTTATTTTCACATTTATGTTTTTGTGTGGATCTTCTTTTCTTATTTTGTAATTCTCTATGGGATGGGGTATTTTTGAGCAATGTAGCTAAAATAGATTTATAGTACGTTTCCATTATGAGCAAATTATGTTGATTTGAGGAAGTCATGTCGAATTGTTTAATTTGGTGTTCGAATTTTCGAAATGTTTATTTATTTTTCAGCATAAAAAAAATTTAAATAGCACAATCTATATATTTAAAACCGAATGTGTGTCTGTTTATTTGTTTGTTTGTTCCTTATAGGAGGCCAAACCCTTGGAGCGATATTCCTGAAATTTTCACAGTATTTAACTGGAACTCTCGGATGAATTATAGGCTACTTTTTTTTCAACCACACCCACTTTTTTAAGTTATGTTACTCCTACCACGTAGTTTTTAACAAATTTTATAATGTAAAGTGAGCATAACTTCGCCATTTGTGGATCAATTTTCAAAATTCTTTCAGCATATGGAAAAGGTGCATTAAATTTTTTTGTTTTTGAAAATTGTGCATAGGGGCAGGGTGTCTCAAATGGCCCGCCACAATAATTGTTTATCAAATAACTTCGCCATTTTTGAGCCAATTTTCAAAATTCTTTTTGCATATGGAAAAGGTCCAGAATATCTTTTTGTTTTTAGAAATTGTTTGTTGTGTCGAACGGAGGGGCGGTAGGGAGTTGCAAATGGCGCGCCACAATAATTGATTATCAAATAACTACGCCATATTTTGGGCATTTTTTGACCTACGTCGATGATATTTGGTACATATGGTATTGGCATTATTTGGAATACGTACCAGGAGAAAAGTGGGTGGGACCACGCCCCTTTTTTAGGAAAACCAAACCCTTGGACCGATCTTCCTGAAATTTTCACAGCATGGTACTGTGACTCTGGAAGGAATAATAGGCTATATGAGGTTTTGATTGGACAAAGAGGCGTGGCAGCGCCCATATAACCCAAAAATTTAAATCGTTATATTTTGGGCATTTTTTGACCTACGTCTATGATATTTGGTACATATGGTATTGGCATAATTTGGAATACATACCAGGAGAAAAGTGGGTGGAACCACGCCCCTTTTTAGGAAAACCAAACCCTTGGACCGACCTTCCTGAAATTTTCACAGCATGTTACTGTGACTCTGGTAGGAATAATAAGCTATATGAAGTTTTGATTGGACAAAGAGGCGTGGCACCGCCCATATAACCCAAAAATTTAAATCGTTATATTTTGGGCATTTTTTTACCTACGTCGATGATATTTGGTACATATGGTATGTAACTACTTTTCAAAACTTCATAGGCCAGTAACTCGAAAATTTTTCATTTTCTATCTTCCTATGCAATTTTTTTTTCATTAGGAGCTGCGTGGCTAAACTAGTTTTGTTCCGCCAAAAATTATCCTTTGCAATAATCAAAAAAAGGAGTATATAAAATAATTGTCAGTAATGCTTCATTTTTCGACGAGGAGGTATTTAGAAGATTCTCTGTATACCTTAAGGATTGTCTCTATGTACATACATACATATGTCGAATAGCGGGTTCGCTGAGTAAAAATATTCTTCTTCGCATTATTTTTCTTTGCATAAGTTTTATGGAAAACTCACCGTATAGTTACGGTGACAATCCTTCCTTTTTTTTAAAGGACAGTCCTCTTTTTTTACACAATCCCCCCTATCGTGAATAAGAAGTGAAATTTTTGTTCACGTGAAATTTTAATTCCACTCGAAGGGAAAATGGTATCGTGGATCTCCCGTGAAAAATTATTCCCGCTATCAGTTCTTAGTGAATGTAAAATGGGAAGAAGATTAGAAAAATAAAAAAGCAAAGAACTTTTTGTTCAAAAATATACACAGACATATTTATTTAAAAAAAAACTTCAAAAATCAAAGTTATATATTCAGTGTTGGAGCTTTAGTTTGGTTGCTACGTTTATTTATTGCATGCTAACTTTTATGTGGTAAAATAATTCGTCTATTTTTTGTAAAGCCAACAAAACGAAAAAATGCCAATAAATTAAAGCTTCACAAATCTGCAGGTAATCGGCCTGTTTTTTGCATTTTGTTGAGGAATGCATCAGTTTGTGCCTTATTATCAGATCTTTTCATTAAAATAAACTTTTTAAGCTTTAATATTCGAATTATAAGAAGAAATACATATGTACATATAATTTCTGTTCTATTCCCCATCAAAAATAAAGTGAAAATATCAATGTGAGAAGTGAAAAAATTCCGAGCGAAATATTTATTCACGATAAGGGGAATTTTTTTCAGTGAACATTTTTCACGTTGTTATTCTGGACTGAATAAAATTTGTTCATGCGAGTTGTTCACGATTGCAAATACGTGAAAAGTAAAAAAATTTCACGTGGAAAATTATTCACGATAGGGTTGAATATGTTTTTTTACATTTTATGTACTACTTTTTTATGATTTTTTTTTTTGGAAAATGTACCTACTCTGTGCAAATTATTCGAGAAATATTTGTAAATGAAATATGTATGTAAAAATACTTACATACATATGTAGCTATTATACATATTAGGTACATAAGTATGTATGTACTTATATTATCCAATCAGCCTAACAGAACGTATCAGTTTATCGATTTCGAGAAGGCTAAAACAATATTCATTGTTCTAACGTAGGGCTAGTTCAAATAGTAATTATGTAAGTTATTTATTCTTCGTTATTGACCTATTACATATGTAGGTACTTATGTATGTACATATCAAAAAACACCTCATAAAAGGAAAAGTTATTTTACTGGTGACAAAATACTTTTTAGCGACGGCTCATTTCAATTATGTATATATATATATACATATATATATGTATATATGTATAAAATAACCTGTTTATTATTTTCAAATATAGTTACACGCCTATGTACATTTTTCAATTTTTAAAATGAAAAACAAATTGACAAATATACAACATTTTAAAAGATAAATACAAAAGCATTTTTAACATACATACATATAAATACATACATCAGAGTATATTTGTAATCATCAGTGTGCGACATTTTTTCCACAGACTTTACTTGTCTGGTATGTATAGTGTTCTAAAAACGATTTGTGTGCATGCATACATATTTATGTTTATAATGTGATTTGGTGAAAAAAAATTTAAATGTTTTTATGTGTGTAGAATATTGCTTGGTATGTAACAGAGATCAGCAATGAGTCGGTTTTTCGCTACTTATAATCACTGATGAAATTTTAAGTACATATAAATGCGTAGACATCATTTAAATTTAACTACTCTGATCTACTTACACACACAATAACGTTGATTTATGAGTATAAGTTGGAATAAATGTAAATGCGAAGTCGTCATCATGTTCGTAACATACTCTCACTCATACCGTTTATAAATCTCCTCAGTTTGCATTGTAGATTGCGAAAAATAGGGGTAAAAGCGAAATATGGTCAATATTCGCACAAATTTTAAAGGATGACGAAACAATTCTAGATGGGTTTGTATGCTGCCGCGCTTGTAAATGTATATATAAGTATAATGGACGAATTTCATCCAATCTGAATCGCCATAAGTGCTTCAATTTAACCTCAGCAAGTGGTTCTCTTAAAAGGGTAAGTGAGGAGGATAAGCAAGAAGCTATTGAAGCTTGTACAACGTGGATAATTGAGGACTGTCGTCCCTTTACTGCTATTAAAGGAACAAGATTTCGCAAAATGATAAATTTTTTTTTTTTTAATTGGTGCGCGTTATGGCACAAATGTTGACATCAATGATTTTCTGCCTGATCCATCCACACTTTCACGCCGAATAACGAAAACAGCACAAGAAAAGAAGAACAAAGTGAAATCAGAAATTGCAAAAATAGTAAGTAATGGTGAAGCATCTGTAACTATTGATCTTTGGCAAGATAACTACATATTTAAAGAGAAATTTTTTGTGCGCTACTTTACACTTCCAAAAGAAGTTTGAGTTGATTGATGTCGTCCTGGGGATGAAATCTATGGATTTCATGAGTAGTACTGGGAAAAATGTTCACTGTAAATTGCAAAATTTACTTAGTGAATTTGGTATAGATAATTTAAAAAATATTGTTTAAAAATTAAACAAAATAAATTGTCCTTTTTTTAATTGAATTGTCCTTTCCTTTTTTTTTGTCCTTTCTTTTTGATGGCTATTCTTCTTCTTTAGTTTCCAAAATGAAAAGTTTTATTTTCTCAAAATACCGAAATTTTAAACGCAATACAATATAAATTTAAAACCACGAATTGCCTGGCAACACGGAAAAGTGTATGTTCAATGTATCAAATTTTCTGTCTTCTTTCAAATGGACTGTGCAGAATTTAAATTGTTTTTATCAAATAACATGATATACAGTTTCAACTCTCGTAGTGAACAGACGCGTTTTTATAATCGTCGCAACTGAATATAAAAAAAAATATATAAAAGAAAAAAAAAAAAAAAATTCAAGTCACAAAAAATATAAAAAAAAACAAAACATTTATTGAACAGTTATTTTACTGGTTTTATTTTATTTTTTTGCTTGTGTGCAATACACATAAATATTTGCATACACCAACTCATAAGAGAACAAAAAAAAGAGAACTCTAAATGAGTTCACCTTCTAACAACAACAATAATCCTACAAGCAGTAGGAATGTGCAATATATAACTTTAGTTGCTGATGACGACAACAAAAAAAATGAATTAAACAAAAACCTGAATTTAACAGAAAACACAAATACTCGTGTGCGATCATTATCTTTGAACATGTTAAATATCGATCAAGAAGCAACAACAATTGCACCTATTAGCAAACTTGTCAGCTTAGCTGTACAATCAAACAAACAAACAATAAATACCCAGGTGACCAACGTGCACAAAATTGTAAATGCAGTGAGTGAAAATAGTGATAATAAAATCCAAACTGGTATGGACAGATACATAACCGTGCTAAAAAGGGGAAGAAGTCCCAAATCAGCTGAAATAGCGTCAACGGCGAAAATACCCAAAGATGGGAAAAATAATATTAAACATTCTGAAAATCGTTTTGCGATTTTGAATGAACAAGTCGATGAAGACACAAGTACAACAAGGTCCACTAAACCACCGCCGATATATTTAAGAGAACAGAACTCCAACCTTTTGGTAAAAAGCCTTATCTCATTAATTGGAGAAAATGAGTTCTATGTAACTCCAATTAAGCGCGGCAAAATCAACGAAACTAAAATTCAGGTAACACAAGAAAATAATTATAGAAAAATTGTCTCAGATTTTGAGACTAAAAACAAAAACTTTTATACATATCAACTGAAGAGTGCTAAAGGCCTAACAGTAGTTATAAAAGGAATAGATTCAAGCGTGGATCCGGAAGAGGTAAAGTCTGGCCTTGAATATAGTGGCTTCAAAGTCAAAAATGTTTCAAACATTAAAAACAGGGAAAAAATCCCCCAACCTATTTTTAGAGTCGAGCTACAGCCAGGCGACTTGAAAATTAAAAAAAATGAATCGCACCCAATCTATAGCTTAAAATACTTGTTGCATCGAAGAGTTACCGTTGAGATGCCACATAAAAAAACTGTACCTATCCAATGCATGAACTGTCAAGAATTTGGCCATACCAAAACTTATTGCAAGTTGCCTACCGTTTGCGTTGTATGTGGCGAGTTACACAGTACCGCTAACTGTGACAAAATAAAAGGTGATACCAAAGCAAAAAAATGTAGTAATTGCGGCGGAAACCACACTGCCAACTATAGGGGCTGCCCTCTTTATTCTCTTTTTAAAAATTCGTCGAACAGAAAAACCAATACTACTCCCGCTCAGCCCAACACTCATTTAAACTACCCACAGTTACCTCAACCGTCGTCTAGCCATAATCAATACTCAAATGTTTTAAAGTCTAACACGACTCTTACTCAACAAAAACCTAATAGTCAATCTTCATACGCTAATATTTTAAAGAGTAACCAGATTCCGGCGCAAAAAACTGTACCAGTAAATGAAGAATCAGGGCACAATTTTAGTCGTATTGAAGCCTCAATAGAGATCCTTATACAAACAGTAAATACATTCACTCTCAACATGTCCTGTATGATGCAGGAAATGTTGAAAATGCAGTCTACCTTGTTGCAGGCTGTATTGAACAAACCATGAACTTAAGAATCTGTTTTTGGAACGCAAACGGCATCTGCCAACACAAAAATGAAATTGAATATTTTCTTCTGGATAAACAAATCGATGTTATGCTTATCTCAGAAACTCACTTGACGTCCCGAAGCTATTTTCGAATTAGTGGATATAATTTCTACGACACCAAGGATCCTCAAGGTAGAGCTTGTGGTGGCTCTGGAATCCTAATAAAAACTCGAATAAAACACTACCTACTAAACGACCTTCGTGAAGAATATCTTCAAGCAACGAACATCTGCATTGAAAATTTTTATCAAAAGCTTGTGATATCATCTGTTTACTCTCCTCCCAGGTTTTCAATTTCAGAGAGTCAATATACCGCATTTTATACAACACTGGGGTCCCGTTTTCTAGCAGCTGGCGACTACAATGCTAAACACACTTTTTGGGGCTCACGTTTAATCAGTCCCAAGGGTCGTGTTTTGTTTGACACAATTTCAAAAATGGGCTTGAATGTAGTTTCAAGTGGTCAGCCAACATACTGGCCAACGGATCGTCAAAAAATTCCTGATGTTATCGACTTTGGGATTATGAAAGGCGTGCCCAGCGAAATGATTGAAGTAGAAGCATCTCTGGATTTGTCTTCAGATCACTCGCCTACTATTATCACTATTTACTCACACACAACTACAACACCAACATGTGATTTACCGCTGACACCTGCACGTATTAACTGGCTGAAATACAAAAAATATTTGAGTGCTCATTGCACGGAAAATATGCCATTGAGAACACCTGCTGACATAGAAAATTCTATTAGGTTGTTTGAAGCACATGCTAAACAAGCTGCTCTTAATGCTTCTTCAATTCAACCAAATCAACAAGCGAGATTTAACAATATTTTTTGTGCAGATGTAGAAAGGCTATTGACTGAAAAACGGAGAGCTCGACGAGAATGGCAACGTTACAGATCGCCTCAGCTAAAATTAAGGCTTAAGGAGTGTACCAAGCAGCTAAGAAAAGTTTTACAATCACAAAAAACAGCTTCGCTGCAAAAATTTCTGCAAGAACTCGATGCAACACCGTCAACAGATTATTCGCTGTGGCGTGCAGCCAGAGGACTTAAAAGGCCAGTGATTTGTAAACCACCATTACGAGCATCAAATGGTGACTGGGCAAGAACTGATGCTGAAAAAGGTGATCTATTTGTTAAGCACCTAGAAAAAGTATTTACCCCGAATATTTCTGCTGATATTGTTGAACTGCCACCAGTCGTCTCTTTACCAGAAATACCGATGAGATTTAACATGACGGAGATTGAAAATACTATTACTAGTCTTAACACCAGAAAAGCCCCAGGTGTCGACAAAATAAGCAACAAAATGCTTCAACAACTGCCTTATATTGCAAAAAGAGTTATACTCTTCATTTTTAACAGTATTCTACGGCTGCAATACTATCCTGCAGAATGGAAGGTTTCGATGATTATTATGATGCCAAAGCCCGGCAAGGATCATACGAAGGTTGAATCCTATCGGCCTATTAGTTTATTGCCCAACATTTCAAAACTATTTGAAAAGCTGTATATGAGCAAGCTGATGCCTATAGTGACTAGAAGTGGATGCATTCCAAATCATCAATTCGGTTTTCGCAGACAACATAGCACTATTGAACAAACTCACAGACTTGTGAACGTAGTTAGAGACACCTTTGAAAAAAAGAAATTTTGCTCTGCGCTCTTTATAGATGTTTCTCAAGCTTTCGATAAAGTATGGCACGAAGGTCTTATCCACAAATTAACACGCAATCTCCCCGCAAACATAGTCAAGCTTTTAAAAAGCTATTTAGAGGAACGAAAATTTGTAGTTAGGGAAGGTAATTTTTTAAGCCCTCCGCAGTCGATCGAAGCCGGAGTTCCCCAAGGCAGCATCTTCGGTCCCTTACTTTATTTAATTTATGCCTCTGACTTACCGTTAAGCAATAACATTCATACATCAACATTTGCTGATGATACAGCTTTTTTAAGCGTCCATGAAAATCCAGTAGAAGCTTCCATCAACTTACAAGGGTATATATCCAAATTGGAAAAATGGCTTAAACAATGGCGTATAAAAGTTAACGAACAGAAATGTGTACACGTCACTTTTACGTTGCGAAGGGAAACATGCCCGCCTATACAAATCAACACTGAGACTATTCCGCAGCATACTGTAGTCAAATATCTAGGCGTTCACCTTGATCGCCGTTTAACATGGAAATCGCATATAGACGCAAAGTTGATGCAAATGAAATTAAAAACTGCCCAAATTAATTGGCTTATGGGAAGAAATTCTATACTGAGCCTAGACTGTAAACTTCTACTATACAACGCGATCCTGAAACCAATATGGTCCTATGGAATCCAGTTATGGGGCACTGCCTCAGCATCGAATGTCGAAAGAATTCAAAGGCGACAGAATAAAATTCTACGTACAATAACAGCAGCCCCCTGGTATGTCAGAAACCATCGAATTCATAAAGACCTAGACGTTCCGTTGGTGAAGACAGTATTTTCAAAACACGCGAAAAAATATATAAAAAAACTTGAGTTGCACCCAAATCCACTTGCGCGCAATATTCTTCATTATAGAGGCCACACCCGGCTGAAAAGAAGGGATACTCTTTTTCTCAGCCGTTCACGAGAGATGTAAAACAACCAAAATTAACCGTTGAAATTAAAAATTTTGTTTAGCATTGGCTAAACTTACATTTAATATTTTTTAGATTTAAGATTTGAAAAACTTATTGATAATTTAATATAAATAATTAAAGATTCAATAAATAATAAAATTATCAAAAAAAAAATCAAATAACATTTGTTTAAGTTAGATTTCATATATTTAATGTTTTGTTTATAATAATTGGCAATTCGTTAGGATTTATATCACTCCGTTTTTCTTCACCCTTGTCTGAGAGTTTTTACACAAATTACAACGAATAAATACCTAACGGTCTTGAGCATTGCACTCGTTACTTTGCTTCGTCAAATTTTAATTATATTATTACATTCTTGTATTTTGAACGCGTTGTTACACAAAAATTCCTTAAACCTTCAAAAATTAATAAATCCACGAGTTTCACTGAAAATTATATAAAAATTATGTACAAATTTATATACACAAAGGTAATATACGGTAGCCTCGTTGAACGCAACCCTCGATATGCGCAATCCCTCGCTTAACGCAACTTTGCAAAACAAATAAGGCTTTTTTTGTTTTTTAGTTTGGTTTTTGATAAATAAATTCAAAACGTGTGTATGTAAAATCTTATGCTTAAGTGTAGTAGCCTTTTTGATTTACCGTTATTCTAAGAATGACAAATATTTTGTGCGTATTACTTCTGTTTTTGAAATCAATTTAGTTTAGAAACTTCTTTGTTTATAAATGTTTCTTTCATCAAAGTAACAAAAATTCCTTTCGTGAGAAAATTTGTTAAACTAACAATAAAAGAAACGAGTGAAATTCTTAAGAAACTTGAAAGTGGCTTACCTGTCAAAACGGTATTTAATGAATACAAGGTTCACAAATCAACAGTAGGTAGGATAAAAAAAATTTCAGACATTTTCCCTTAAAAGCATTGTAACGACCAAAAGTCGTAGACTCGTTTTTGGTGTACATAATATAGTATACTATCGCATTAGTTATAAACCATGAGTTAGAAATTATAATGATCTACTAATAATCTAGATATACTTTTAACATTACCATTAATAGTATTAAAATCCATATCATTATTATATTATTATATTAATGTATATCTACTATTACGAGTAAATATACTCATTTGAAAATACGCTGCACATTAACGGCCAGCCAAAGAAATCACCACCGAAAACCAACCACACTCAACTACCATGGTGAGCTACTATAATAAACAACATTGATCAGCTGGTGTGGTCAAATCAATGTAGTTGCACATGTCTGTGCGTGGTGAGACACAGAAAACATCAACTTAATAATCTCAGACAATCGCGAACAGCTAGTGAGTCAGCAAGAGGCCAGCAAGCAAGTAAGACCTCACTTAATAGCCGCAAGGCTAATGGCTGACTCGTAGTACGGAGTATCGTGTCTTACACTGCTCCGCCACTACTACCGAACTCGTAGTGCGGAGTATCGTGTCTTACACTGCCCCGCCACTACTACCGAACTTGTAGTATAGATTTCTGCCTGAGTATCGTGTCTTACACTGCTCAGACATTACTATAGCTACTAGACTCTCTCTGATTGAGTATCGTGTCTTACACTGCTCCATCATTGCTGATACCAGCGAATTCCCTCCGTCTGAGTATTGACGTATTACGCTGCTCTGCTAACTATCGGCTTATCCAAGCCCTCTGCTTGAGTATTGCGTTATACGCTGCTCCATCACTACGGATATCAGCGAATTCTCTCTGCTTGAGTATTGCGTTATGCGCTGCTCCATCACTACGGATATCAGTGAGCTCTTTCCGTCTGAGTATTTGCATTACATGCTGCGCCATCACGACGGATATCAGCGAACTCTGCCTGCCTGAGAATTTGTGTTAAACGCTGCTCCGCCGCTACTGGTACTCACAACTCTCGTCAAAACACGAATGATCGACGTTGTGTGTTACCCAAGTTCGACAGCAACAACCACCTCAGTGCTTGAACTCATCATTGTCATCTCATCACTGCCACAAAGCCCAGCCGATGACAACTGACAAGAATACTAATACTCTCACCATGAGATAGCGTGTAGCGTGTGTCGTTACAACATGAATCTTTAATTCGATAACAACCACCAGTACAAATTAACATACATTTGAATTACGATTATTAAAAGCTAACCTTAGTTTTTTTTTATAAAATTCTTGATTGGTTTAAAATAAGCTTTTAAATAGAAAAATATGACTAGAAATTTGTGACTTGGTTTGCGCAACAACTCAGTTATCGCAACAGCCCAAATTTTCTATTGGTTGCGTTCACCGAGGTTACACTGTATATGTAAATAAACTGAGCTTGTCTCATTTGTTCATAATTTAAAAAACCAATTGTTTTATTCTTTTCGTTTTCACGCAAAGATTTTGGTCCACTCGAGTCGGATTCTTGGCATACATACATACTAAAGGTGAGCACAAGTCGCGTAAAAGTGTACAGTATTGCATTTTTTTCAACTGCGAATATTGATTGTAGTTGTTATTATAATTGAGTGTAAAGCAAATATAGAGAACAATGAAACAACAACACACAAAACTATTGTACAACATTTGAATAGACAGTTGTTGGACGTGTACAATTAAACTACTGTACACTTCAAAGTACACATTATTTCACAAGCATTTTATAGAAAGAGAAAAACAATTTAATTTTTTGTAACGAAATTTTATTTCCATTGTTTTCTGCTTGTAAAAATTAACTGCAGTTTTCCCCTTTTATTACAAATTTTGCTTCAACATAAAATCAAAAAGATTTTTGCTTTCACATTTTAAATTTTGTATTTATACACTATTGTTCAAAAGGGCAATAGGTACATACATACATATGTATGTATATTAATTTCAAAAAATAACAATTTATAATTATAATTAAACTCCTTACATCTATATCCATGATATTATTTTAATTCTATGTTTAGTAAATTGTTAAATTAATTATAAATGATAAAGCTTAGAACAGCATCACACACGAAATAAAATACAAAAGGCACGCTCAAAGTACGTGTCGTTCTTTGGTTTTCTTCACACATGCACATATTGTCACACTGTAATATTTCTGTTGACAATATTGTCAATGGCATTGCAATAGTGAAATTTGCTTTCCACACTACAATAAATAATGCCGTTGCTTGGCAGATACATAAATGTTGTTGTATACTTTTGATTAAAGGGAATAACAATTTTAGTGTTCTCATAAAATCAAGAGCAATAAAACAAAGAGAACAATTCAATACTGTACATCTTGTGTCTTAAGCAAGCATATGTTTTGTGCTCACGTTTAATACATACATATATACTATATACAAAGGGATCACCATTTAATAAAATTTCTTTTTTATTTATATAAAGGATCGCCATCTTAACACCAAAACAATATACATATAACTACATACTTCGATTTGGAAATACATACTTAAGTATATAAAGAAAAAAGGTGCGTAATTGTATATACGTACATATGTATTATATTAGTAAAAAGTGCGTGATTATTTTTTTTTTTTTTAATTATTTTGGAAAAGATTTTAAATTAAAAACAATTTTTATATTATTACACAGTGATACAAAAAAGAATGAAGTAAAAATTCCCGGAAAGTGATATTATTTTTCTGATAGGTATTATTGAGAACAACAAGAATCTGTATTTGAAATTTTCCAGTCACATCAGAATTTTGAGATACGGATAAAAAACCGGTTTTTCGTACCTCTATGCACTTATAAGCCAGTAACTTACTTGTTTATTAACCGATTTTCAGTTTCTCAACGGATTCGGAAAGAAGAAACTAGTACCTTTAGAATGGTGTATATATCGTTATGGTTGGCTGAAAAGCTCTTTGTGTATTTCTCCACCAAACACATTTTTTTCCCACTTTTTTTTCCATTTTTCAACTTTGGCGATATTTTTACGCATTATTTTATAAAGGAACCGTAACATTTTTTAATTGTTGAATTGGTGAACATTTTCACCAACAGATGATTACAATTGAAAAACGATTTGAAGGAAAAAGTAAAATAAAAATGCTTTCAGAATATTTCTGGTCACTTCAGAGAGAAACTGATGATGCTGAATTAAAAAAAAAATACGGTCAAGCAAACATTTTTGACTGAAATAGTTAAAAATTTTATTTTTGCAAAAATTTAGGTTTACTAAATAGTTGAATAACTCAGTCAATTTTTAACAGATTTTTTAAACAAAGTTGCGTTTTACTCACAAATAAATATATTTTTTGAATAAATTAAAAAATATTTTTATATTATTATTATTACGAATAAACGTAATTATTATTTGAACTTATATTGATTTACATATGAAAAGTAATATTATCAGGCTCAAGTTCAGATTTATTGAATTAATGAAAATTCAAAATTACTAAGAGTTATTTTATGTTGGAAAATATTATTATTTATATCCAATCAGTTTCTAGCAGAACGTATCAGTACTGATTTCAAGGCCGCTACACCTATCATCAGCGTTCAATTGTCCATCTTTACAATTTTCGTAAAGTGGATACTAATTGAGAAGAATATCAACTATATAACCAGTTTTCAAGAGAAATAGAATATAAGAATTAGTTTTTAATTCATTTTTTATTCTACCTTGAAACAGTGCTGGTTAGTACGAAATTCCCTCATTACTTTTTGGAAAGTACTAATAATCAACACAAACTCATAGTCCGTTATCATCAAAGTATTCTACTTTGTATTCTAACGTTTTTGTTATTTTTACTCTATATTAGGTAAATTCACATATTACTGTGACCCTTGTTATTAGGGCATTTATAGCTCGAGCGCAAGCGGAATTAATATTTTTATATTATTATTATTACGAATAAACGTAATTATTATTTGAACTTATATTGATTTACATATGAAAAGTAATATTATCAGGCTCAAGTTCAGTTTTATTGAATTAAGGAAAATTCAAAATTACTAAAAGTTATTTTATGTTGGAAAATATTATTATTTATATCCAATCAGTTTTTAGCAGAACGTATCAGTACTGATTTCAAGGCCGCTACACCTCTCATCAGCGTTCAACTATTTAACCAGTTTTCAAGAGAAATAGAATATGAGAATTAATTTTTAATTCATTTTTTATTCTACCTTGAAACAGTGCTGGTTAGTACGAAATGCCCTCATTACTGTTTGGAAAGTACTAATAATCAACACAAACTCATAGTCCGTTATCATCAAAGTATTCTACTTTGTATTCTAACGTTTTTGTTATTTTTACTCTATATTAGGGAAATTCACGTATTACTGTGACCCTTGTTATTAGGGTATTTATAGCTCGTGCCCAAGCGGAATTAATATTTTTATATGTTGAAATATGAAAACACTTTTGTTTACTTTATTACAACATGTACGTTCTAAGTTTTTCCCTTTTATACATTAATACGTTTATTTTCTTTTTGTGTCAAACCTATAAAAATATTTTTCAGTCAGTCTTAAAATAAAATTTCAACAGGTTATGGGCCCAGGACGATTTTAAAATACAATAAAATTGTATTAATATAATTTAACGAAAAATACAGAAAAATGTCTTCGTTATACCAGATTGAGAAGCTGGACGGCAGTAATTTTGATTCTTGGGCTATTCAAATGCGGGGTGTGCTGGTGCACAGCGGTTTTTGGAAGATAGTCAGCGGTGAGCAAAGAATTGAAGCCGGAGCAGAGGCAGCTGTAGCCGAGAAATTGAAGACTGAAGATGAAAAGGCTTTGGCAACTATTTGCCTCAGCGTGAAGCCGACGCAGTTAAACTATGTTAAGAATTGTAAGTCGTCTTGCGAAGCGTGGATAAAGTTACAAGAAGTGTACAGTCCACGAGGGCCGATACAAAAAGTTACACTTTATAAGAAATTATTGAATTTGTCTATGGCGGAAGACGGAAATATGGTAAAGCACATTAATCTTTTTACGGAAATTGCTGATAAGCTAGAGGAGATTGGAATCTCTATGCAAGAGGAACTATTATGCATAATATTGTTGTCTAGTTTACCACAGCAATATGAAAATTTTGTGATTGCTATGGAAACTAGAGATAGTTTACCAAATTTGATTGCCCTGAAACAGAAACTTCTGGAAGAAGGTGAGAGAAGAAATAATGATAAAGGGGATAGCGCTAATCAACATGCATTCGGTGCAAGGGCGAAGAATGAATTCGGTGCAAGGGCGAAGAATGAATTCGTTGCAAGGGCGAAGAATGAATTCGGTGCAAGGGTGAATAATGAACGAAAATATGATCAATCACAAAATAGCAATAACCTTCACTAGGTGGTTCAAAATTCTTCTTAACATTTATTGATGACAAGTCCAGAATGATTTTTGTTTATTTTTTGAAAAAGAAATCAGAAGTTTTCGAAAAATTTAAACATTTTAAAGCGTTAGTGGAGCGTCAAACTGGCAAGAAAATTTTGGCTATCCGTAGTGATAATGGAGGTGAGTACAGAAGCATTGAATTTGATAACTTTTTAAAAGAATCCGGTATATCACGACAACTAACTGTGGCATACACGCCGCAACAAAATGGCGTTTCGAAACGTATGAACAGAACGTTAGTTGAGATGGCGCGTTCGATGATGATCCATGCTGGTGTATCAACTGAACTGTGGGCAGAAGCTATATGTACAGCGGTATATTTACGAAACCGATGCCCTACTCGCAGCTTAAATAATCAAACCCCATATGAAGTATGGCATGGTAGACGCCCTAATGTACAACACCTGAGAACATTTGGTTGTTTGGCAGTAGCGCTTAAGAAGCCGAAAAAATCGAAATTTGAAGCACGTGGTGAGGAGTACATTATGGTAGGATACTCATTAGTGTCAAAAGCTTATAGACTTTATGATCACGCAACTCGTAGCATAGTTGAACGACGTGACGTAGAATTCGACGAAAGAAAATTTTTCAGAGATATTGAAAAATGCAATACGAATACCGATGATTTTGTACTTTTTGATTTTTCTCAAAACAAACAAAACGTAAAAAATATTTGTGAAAGACAACAAAATTATTGCAATGATGTTTTAAGTGGCAATGAAGATAATGACGAAGTTTTCAACACAGCTGATGAAGATTCTTCTGAAGATTTTCAATGTTTTAAGAAAGGGCCTGGTAGACCCCGAATCATTAGAACAGGAAAACCTGGGCGACCTCGAAAGGTGCAAGATATGGCAGCTGCAATATCCAATGATTTTATTCCACAAACTTTTGATGAGGCGATTTCTTGTTATGCAAGTAATAAATGGAAATCAGCTATGAGAACCGAATATTGTGCTCTAGTAAAAAATAAAACATGGAGCCTTGTAGATTTGCCAAAAGGTCACCAAGCAATCGGGTGTAGATGGGTATTCGCAATAAAACGTAATAAAGATGGTAAAGTTGAACGTTACAAAGCGCGTTTAGTGGCCAAAGGCTGTAGCCAAAAATTTGGAATAAATTATTATGAAACATTTTCTCCAGTGGTGCGATATGCAACAATACGCACGTTGTTGGCGATAGCAGTTGAACAAAAAATGTACCTGCATCAAATTGATATTGGCTCGGCATATTTAAATGGAGAGCTCGAAGATGAAATATATATGCATCAACCAGATGGTTTTGTGAATCAGGCAGAACCCTCCAAAGTCCTCAAATTAAAAAAATCGTTATATGGGTTAAAGCAAGCTGGTAGAAACTGGAATGAAAAACTCAACGGTGTATTGGTGGAAATGGGTTTTAAAGCTTGTGATAATGAGCCATGTCTATATAAAGCAATTAAAAAAGGTGAAATGATATTGGTAGCGGTATATGTGGATGATATCATAATAGCAAGCAGGAACAAGGAGAAGATCCTTGAGTTTAAAGAAAAATTGGCAAGTATCTTTGAAGTATCAGACAAAGGAGTATTAAGCCATTTTCTGGGTATGAACATACAACGCGATGGTGAAGTTGGTTCCATTAAATTATGTCAAGGTCAATATATAAAGAATATCCTCAGTCAATATGGAATGGAGGATTGCAAATCCATATCCATACCGTTAAACCCAAATATACAAACGCATTGTGATAGTGATTGCGAGAGAGTAAATAAGCAGGAGTATCAATCCATAATTGGCGCCTTAACATATTTGGCGATTACTTCTAGGCCAGACATTCAGTGTTCAGTATCGAAACTTGCTCAACATAATCAAGATCCACATACCGAACATATGACTGCAGTGAAGCAAATTTTACGTTACTTGAAAGGTACTATAAATTATGGTTTAGTATATGAGGCTGGCAAAGCCACTGTTACGGGTTATACTAATTCTGATTGGGGCAGCGATGCTGTGGACGGTAAATCCTATACAGGGTATATATTTTACGTTGGTAAATGTGCGGTGTCCTGGGAATCACGGAAGCAATCTACAGTAGCACTTAGTTCTACTGAAGCCGAGTATATGGCGATGTCAAATGCGTGCAAAGAAGCTATATATTTAAAACGTCTGTTATCTGCAATTGGTTTTAATGATGATAAATCCGTATTATTAAACGTAGATAACCAAGGAGCATTAAAACTAGCAACTAACCCTATTTTCCACAATCGGACAAAACATATCGATATCAAATATCATCATGTGCGGCGAGTAGTGAAGAATCAAGATGTTGTTCTAAATTACTGTCCAACAGCTGATATGGTAGCTGATATCATGACAAAGAATCTCCCGAAAGTTAAACACACTTATTTTGTTAAATTAATGAATATGTCATAAAAAACAAAAATTGTTATTTTTATAATTTTACAAATGTAAAGGACATACATGTTGAGGAGGAGTGTTGAAATATGAAAACACTTTTGTTTACTTTATTACAACATGTACGTTCTAAGTTTTTCCTTTTCATACATTAACACGTTTATTTTCTTTTTGTGTCAAACCTATAAAAATATTTTTCAGTCAGTCTTAAAATAAAATTTTAACATTATATTATTATTATTATTACGAATAAACATAACTATTATTTGAACTTATATTGATGTATATATGAAAAGTAATATTATCAGGCTCAAGTTCAGTTTTATTGAATTAATGAAAATTCAAAATTACTAAGAGTTATTTTATGTTGGAAAATATTATTATTTATATCCAATCAGTTTTTAGCAGAACGTATCAGTACAATTTGGTTAAAAAATATTACCAATTGTTGTGTATATAAGAAAAAATACACACATACATAGTTAATTTATCGGAAGTGTTTCGATCTCTTTACAATTCTTTTTGACATTGCTTTATACAATATTCTTTGCTACGCAAAAATCTTACCATGCGTTTGTTTATTATAATATATACTTCATAAAAACTTAAATGAAAAGTGTCGTCTCAATTAAATAAAATTAATTTATGTATAATTTAATATATTCACTGCTTTAATTAGTGTTTGGTGTTTTTGTATATACATTAAAGGTGTTCTTATTAGTATGGCGAAATTTCAAAATGTTTTGATTCCAGTTCGCCGGCCCGATTTTGGTTCCTTTATGTTTAAAAATTAATTAGGTAAAATTTGGAGCGAATCCGATAACTCTTAATATAAAGAAAATTTTTAAAAATTTTCGACACAAAATCAAGAGTTTATATTTTTACCATCTCCGATTTTAATGAAACTTGACGTATATACGCTACTCTTACGTGCATATCGCATTCGATAGTTCGATACCTCTTATGGTTCCTATTTATATTCGGCATCTCGGCCATTTTTGCGAAAAGTTCGTCATATTCAAGATTGAATCACCCCTATCGTGAACAAAATGTGAAATTTTTGTTCCCATGAAATTTTCATTCCCCATGAAGGGAAATTTGGTATCGTGAATTTCATGGGAACGTTTGTTCCCGCTATCAATTCGTTGTGAATGTAAAATAAGAAAGACGATAACAAAAATAAAAAATAAAAGAAATTTTTGTTATAAAATATACTTGGAAATATATATTTTAAAGAAAACTTAAAAAAAGGAAAGCTAAATATTCAGTGTTGGAGCGATAGTTTATTTGCAGCTTTTATTTATTGCATTCTAACTTTTATGTGTTTAAATGGTTCGGCTACTTTTGGAAAGCCAACAAAACGAACAAATTCCAACAAATTAAAGCTTCACAAATTCACAGGCAATAGACTTGTTGTTTTGCATTTTGTTGACCAATATATCAGTTGGTACCTTATTATTAGATATTTTTCTTTAAATAAACTTTTTAAGCTTTAATATTCAAGTTGTATGAAGAATTACATACATGTTTTATTCTATTCCCCATCAAAAATAAAGTGAATAAATCGAAGGGAAAAGTGAAAAAACTTGTGGGAAAAAAGTTATTCACGATAAGGGGAATTTTTTCATGGGAGCATTTTTTCACGTTATTATTCTGGACTGAATAAAATTTTTTCATGGGAGTTGTTCACGATTGCCATTAAGGGAAAAGGGAAAAAGTTACGAGGGAAAATTTGTTCACGATAGGGGTGAATAACTTTAGAGTTCATCATCAGATATTAATAATATTGGTGTCATTTGAAAGCTTTCAGTCTACATTTAACAAATATTGTTTAAAATGACATATCTTCTATTTTTCATTTGCGATGTCGTTGTTATGTATTTGCAAAAAGTAAAAATAACAAAATGACAGTTTTGAATATTATTTTCGAACAAATTTTTATTGATTTGAATAAAATTGGTTTCTACATCTATTCTCAAAAAAAATTTACTCAGTTAGAAAAATTTACTTATTTTTACAGGATTTAAATTTAACATTTTACTTGAGCCGAGGGAAATATTTACTATAAATTTTTTTTTTACTGAATTTTAGTATAAGTGTTTTTTTTAATATATATTTCTTAAAATTATGGATTTAATATTAGATCAGATTTTTTATATGATGGATATTTCTGTCGGTAAGTCTCAATAACCTGAAGCAACAATTATTTTTCCTCTTCATCATTGGTTAATATTCTGTTAAAGTCTTGTATGAATTTAATGGCTCTTTCAGCAGTATCATTTTCAACAAATAAGTCCTTACAGAATGTCCAACCTTCCTGAAATTCAAATGATGTTTCCCAAGTTGAAGGATCAAAGTCTACAAATTTCTGGGATAAACTAAACCGACTAAAGAAATACTTTGTTTTCTTTGATACAAAATCACATAAGGAGTATTTTTTAAAGTCTATTAAATTCGAATAATATCGACCGTTTTTTAATTTTACAATTGGATCCTTTAGTTTAAGGTTTTTAACCATTTTACGTTTTTCTTGAAAACTTGCATTTGAATCAAAAAATGCTAGAGCTACTGTTTTCTCAGAAATATACCATAAATGGTTGGTCATTTTTTTAAGAATTACTGCTGAGATTTCTCTGCAAGTTTCCAAATACTTTATAGCATCTTGAATAAAACTTAAATCTTGAAGCGGTGCGTCTATAGCATTAGTACATTTGAACCATACTTTAATATAAAGTTTCACTATAAAAGTGCAAATATCGCGTAATCCATTTGATTAATTTTTCGTAAGTGGGAATTGGTCACGGAACATAAATATTTTTAAAGAATATATGGCTTTTGACATCCAGCGTGCATGGCTAGTTGGCCCAGGCGTTCGAAAGTTATGCCGCTCTGCACCAAGAAAGATTAAGATTAAGATTCAGCTGGACTTATTTGTGAAGAAACTGTCGCATCTTCATTGCCACTTTTAAATAATTCTTTGTTAAAACTTTGCCATGATTTGGCAAATCTTTCAAATATTGAAACTTCTGGTGCATTGGTTGAATATAACTTTGCTTCAAAAACACTGCGCCATATTATTTCGTACATATGGTGGCGGCAAGGTAGATTGATTAAACTACGTCCAATTTTTTTTTTCTAAGAGGGCTGCAGCGTCTGTATTGATACCAGTATTTGTAGACGTTGTATCATATGACAAGCCGTTTACTTGGTCAACAATATTCCATTTAACTAGTCTTTCATAAACTGCATCCGCAATATTTGCGCCAGTTGAAGATTCTACTTTCGGTGCACCAAGAAGCTTCGATGTGCCGTTGTAGCTTACCAAAACTGCAATGCGTTCAACTTTTTTGGATCCGATTAAATCTTTCATGAACTTTCCATCAAAATGAGCTACCACCGAACCAATTTGACTAACCTTGAAATGATAGCAAGATTGTTACAGAGTTTAATACTATTGTAAATTAACTCGTTTGTTAATTTGTTCTAGATTTTAATCACAGCACATAAACTGGATTAAACTTAAAATTGCTAAAACAACAAGCGGCACTTGAAACCGAGTTGTTTTCCAAAATGTAGATTAACTCTTTTGTTAATTTGTTATAGATTTTAATCACAGCACATAAACTGGATTAAGGTTAAAACTATTAAAACAACAAGCGGCACTTGAAACCGAGTTGTTTTCCAAAAGAAATGATTGAGGCACACTCTTCAATGTTCAAATACAAAAAGGGCGATCTTTATTTAAATTTTACTTCTTTTATACAATATTCATTCTTATTAATTTTACATACTTGGCATTTTTAAATATAAGTTCATTGGCTGTATGGCCATGAACACGAGACAACCAAAAAATACCTAGAATGCAATTTTGTGGATATAGGTGAACGCACTACATAAACAGTACAAAAAAAATAAAAACTGCATAATAAACAATCGTCAATTACAAACAAATATATAATAAACGAAACTAATAAAATTGCATTCTAAGTATTGTATTACAATTTTATGAACAAGACAAATAAAAATAATAAAAAAAAATGCATGATCTACAAAAGAATTGCTACACCTTATGGAAAAGAATGCAAAACTAAAAATTAATAAATTTACAAAATTGTACAACAAACAAAAATAATACAATTATGAACAACTATAGTTTGTTGAAAATTAAAAAATAAAATCAGCTTACATTTTCTGTAAAGCCAGGTAAAATTTCTGTAGATTCTTTTATACGGTTTTCTTGACGCAAACGATGAATAGTTGAACGATTAATGACAAGTTCCTCTGCACAATGTCGTAATGCTTCAGCTGCTGCTATGATAATGTGAACTGCCATTCCATTAGACACTTTGGCATTGTCCAGCGCTGCTACTAACCGTGAAGTAATAAAAGTTTTTCCGCCTCGTTTCCGACCTAATACAGAACTTGAGCTAAAGTTTTCTTTCTCGATAGTCGTTTTGTTGATTGGTAAGTTGATAACATTATTTTCATCAGCCCACTCCATAACTTGAGAAACATCTATAGAAAATGGAAAAATGAAATTAAAAACTTAAATTTATTAATATACAAAACCTACCTGCTTCGCTCGACTTTTCCTCTTCGTGCTTCCTTTTACGTGCAGCTTCTTTATCTTTGTGTTCATGTGCTTTTTTTTCTCGATCGCACAAAACCATATCGACATCAGCCATGCAACCAGGACGTCCTTTTTGTCTTTGCATTTCTAGAAACTGTCTATCTTCTGCAATCCGAATTTTGTCTAACACATCGATGCTGGCTATATCAAATAACTCGTGTTCAAGAAATGTTTCAGCAGTTTGTTTTTGGGCATTTGATCTTTTATCTGGGAGTGTTTTTTGAATATTTTTCCAATTTTCATATAATTTTAATAATTTGTCAACACACTTATGACCTTCTCGAATCCGGTATACGTGCTTGATGCCAAAAAATTTGAACTGCATCGATTGCCAATTTTGCACTTTGCTTTGCTAAAAGTTTAACAAAGCGCATATTGTAAAATAGGACTTGTAAGACCTGACGATTTGACGGAAGTTTTGCGCCAGTAATTTGGTGACAAACATTTCCAACCAAATCAATTTTTTTTAAATTTTCAATGGCCTTACGTGTTGTAACGATTGAAGTGCTTGGTGAATTTCCCGCAGTCGATTTCGACAACTTAATTCTTATATGTATATGATTTTTTAACTTAACACCACTTGAATTGCAAATTAATTAATTTCACTCTTAAGAACTCTCTTCACTCCGATTAACACTTACATTACAAATGAAAAAAATAAACTCAATAACGGTTTTTAGAACAATGTCCTTTGTCGTTCTAGACACAATGTTTGCAAATATGTGCCGTTATCAGCAGCGTCTGTAGCTGAGAAATACACAATTTCTAGGAATAGCTCACACAAACAGTAAATAGTTGTAGTGGCAGCACTGTCACTTACTACTATTTAAGCAACTACGTGTCGAATTAGTGAGTAAGCAAAATGAATAAATAAAATCACTCTTAACATACCATCGAAGAAGAGCAGTTGTTTCTTTATATTACATGGCGACCGTGACAAAAGAAAAGAAATACCAAAAAAAATTCCTCTTGGTATATGAAATAAACTCCTATATGTACATATGTACATAGTAACATACATTATAAATTAAAAATGGAATGGAAAATAACAATTTTGCAACAATTAAATGACGACATTTGTGAGAACCCATTTCAAATATACATATAAAAAAAAATTGAAAAATTTCAATAGAAATTTATTAAGAAAATAAATAAATTGAGAAATTAAAAAAATAACTTGGCGAAATAACGTTACACGATTTTAAAAATGAGAACAAAAACTAAAAAAAAAAAAAAAAAAAATACTCAAAATTAAAAACTAAATTTTAAATCACAATAAATTTTAAACATAAAAAGAAAAAAAAAGTGTTTTAAAAATTATTAATCGACAAAATAAGGATAAAATCTATTAATTTCGGCTAAAAACTTAAAAGTGTGAATTTCTTGTCAAATTTTTGGGTACAACTGTACCAAAATTTTAAAAATTATAAAGAAAAATTTAAAACAGTAAAAATAAAAACTTGTTATACAGAAAAAAAAAGAAGAAAAACTGTAAAGAATCATGAAAATAACGAAAAACAAAAAGCCGTTATAAAGAAAAAAACACCAACTGAACGAAACAAAAAAAATTGGAAAAAGAGAAAAAAAAGAGGTACAGTCACAGCAAAAATTTGTGCTACAAAATTTAACTAAACAGAAAAACTCAAAATTTCCAGAAATAATAAGAAAAATGCCATTTATTTAAAGAAAAAATTGAAAAGTGGAAAAAAACTGGAAACAAAAAACCATTATTAAAAAAAATGGCTACCGAAAAAAAAAAACAGAATTTTTTTACATATGTACTTATAACCTAAAAAACTACAAAATAAAAACCATAAAACAAGCATACATGCATGCAAACATAATTATTGAAACATACAAATAAAATGATCAACAGTTATCAAAATAAAAAAAAATAATACGTACAACAAAACAACACAAGAAGAAATACTTTAAACAAAAAGTTTTACAAATTTTTAACACAAACAATAATGAAGTTTGAATTAAAATAAAATAGAATACCTATAAACGAAAAATATGAAAATTAAACGAAATAGAAATTAAAATATGAATAGAGAAAAAATACATACATATATACCTACAGAAAAAAGTACAGTCGTGTCAAAAGCAAACTCAAAATATATAAAAAAAAAAACACAAGAACATAACAAATACATATACATATAACCAACTGGTCATAATATATTTCTTTGACCGACAACAAAAAGTAAGAACTAAAAACAAAATAAAAAAAAGAACAGTTACAAAAATATCACACCTAGTAACAAGAATACACTTAAACGAAAAAGGAAAAATTGAAATTTACAAAAAAAAAAAAGACAGTAACCAAAAATAACTGAAAAATAACAAAAAAAAAAAGATCAAACGAAACGAAATGAAAATGAAACAAAATGACAATACAATGAAATAAAATGAAAAATGAAATTGAAAAATTATATACATTAAAAATAAAACTAAACGAAAACACCAACAAGAACAAAAATCTGAAAAAAATGATATTGAAAATTAAAATATAAACAACAAAAATAAATACAACAATAATAATCAACAGTTAAAACACAGAAAGAATCTAAAACAGAAAGAAAACTGGAGAAAAAAGTATCAACAAGTTTCAGACAACAACAACAACAACATCAACAAAAAACCAGCCCAAAAACCAACAGAATAAAAACATCAATATATACAACACAGACACAACAATAACAACCAATTCAAAACGAAGAAACAAAGAAGACAGCAAAAACGTATAGCAACGTGGGTAATAGAAGCATGCAAACACATACATACTTATGTTAAAATTTTTATACATACGTGTACATTAAGCTAATAAGGCCTATATTCCAAGTATATTCCACATCGTATTTGTTTTTTTTATTTCGTATAATATAAAATAATTGAATATGAACGTAAGTAAATATAATTAATAATTTTTAGTTGATTAATTGTTAGACAAGCTAAACTAAAAGATTTTGATGAAAAAGTTGAATAAAATTCTATTCCTCCATTAATATGAGAAATTTTTTTTCACACAAGTTTTCAGAAAATAATTGTTATTTCTGACCAAAATAATAAAAATCTAAAAATAATAATTATTATATTAAAATTATATAGGATGTAACGCCAAATGTGCAGTCGTTAGGCCCAGAAGTTTGTAATGTTGCCCAAATTAAAGCTAAAATATCCAGTGGAGAGTACAAAATTGTTCCAAAGTTAAGAAAAAGCAAGGTATGACATATACGTATACGACAGTCTCACGGAACATTGATAAGCTGTACGGACAGACTTATGATATTTTGCAAGCGGAAATAAATACAGTCAGTCCAAGTAACTTTGCTTTTACAACAGATCTTTGGGCAGACAATTATGCGAAAACGTCATTTTCAACCGTAACAATACATTTTATTAAAAATGCTAAACTTCACACTAAACTGCTTGGATTCGAATCAATGACTTTTGAGTCTTGTACCAGTAAGTTGATGTTTTTTATATGTAACAGAATCTTTATGAGTTGAAATAGTAATATCAGGTTCTTATTATTTTTTGCGATTGCATTTGCTATAGATGAAAAAATGTTGCGGAAAGTAAATAAAATACTGGATAGCTTTAAGTACAGTCTTGACAAAGGGATGATTGTGACTGACAGAGGATCAAATATGAGAGCTGCGTTTTCAGGATATCGTCACATTTTTTGTTTCAACCATTTGCTACACAATATAGTAGAAAAAGCCATTAAAGAAATAGCGGATCGAAGATTTATGCAAAAAGTGCACGAAACTTGTTAAGTATTTTAAAAAGCCAGGATGCAATGGAGAATTGACAATGACTTTGAAAAGTTTCACACCCACGAGATGGAACACTGTCTACTTTTTAGTACAGTCAGTCCATCAAAATTGGACTCAGATTGGAAAAATTTTGCATGAAAAACAACAGCTATTCAGAATATCTGGTATAAATGTAAATTTGATGATACAGGTTATGAATGTACTACGAAGTTTCGCCGAAACATCGACAGAACTTGAAGGTGACAGCTATCCGACATTCCACCTAGCCATAATACATGTTCACTTTTTAAAGCGAATATGTGAAGAAGAAAATGCTGATGATCAAGATTGTGTAAAAAATTCAAAGAAAACTTGAATGTTTTGCTCAGTGAAGTTGTTATGCAAAATTTGACTATTTTCCACAAAATAGCTGTGTTTCTTTATCCCCCAGCAAACAATAAATTTTCATGTTATGAAATAGAAGAAATAAGAAATCATTGCAGAAATATGATGAATAATTTTTCTATTGACTCTTCTCTGATTCAAAGTAACCCAGTCGTGCCTTTGTCAGCAAGAAATGAACGGATTTTCGCAGGATTCTCTCAATCTTCTATTCTAATGCATGTGATAGAATTCAAAGTGAGTTAAGTGGTTATGAGAGCGTGCATGAAATCTTGCATTATGGCTTTGATGTGCTGCTATGGTGGGAATTAAATAAGTCAATATTTCCTCTTTCATACCAACTAAGCTCAAAGATTTTCGCCACACCAGCTAGCAGAGCCCCGTCAGAGCGGGTGTTTTCGGCAGCAAATTTACTTTCCGAAAAACGTTGCGTCATTGGATGGAATACAGTGACAGTAAAAAAAATATTGTTTTTACATCATAATATGAAAACGAAGGACTTCAATGCATAGTTCTTAGTTAATAATAACTGAATTTATTATTTTTATTGAAAGAATGTATAACTTCGTTTAAGTTCTCTTTATAATAATATTAGCCCATATATGTACATAACCAAAACTTGACAGCAACTTAGCATAAGTGACGAAATTGAGCTGTATCTTAAACGAGTTTTTCAAAGTAGTTGGATATTAAAAACTTCTGTATTTTGTAGTCCTGACTCATCACTACATTGTGCACTAGTTTTTAAAGTCATAGTGTCCATTAGAGGTCGTTAAGATCCAATTCAATTTCATCAGTTATGGTATCCTCAAGCCAAGTTTTCGTTATGCATATAGTCCATAAATTTTAAAGCATTCTGAATTTTTCTGCTAATTACTTTTTTATGTTACATTTGAATAAACCACATGAAATAACGATCCTTTACCTATTTTTTGTGTTTTCCTTATCATACCCTAAAAGAGCAATTCAAATTAATTTTTTCTGAAAATTTCATTGCAAAGTGACCCGAATTAATTATTTCGTTATACAGGTATACAAAGTGCACTTTAAAAAAGATTTTGAAGAATAATCACAGAAAACAAATATTTTGTGCCGTTAATTCAAAATGCAACTAAGATGGACTTTTTATAAGAAAATAGTTTTGAAAACGAATAGGTATGGGATTTCGAGGAATAGTGACAGAAATTAATATTTTTGGGCAATTAAATCAAAAGAGCGCTGAAACAAAAGGTCGTTAAATCAAAACTACTGTAGTAAATTGTGCAGCTATTGGTGGTATGTTAAGAACTTCGTTATGTTCCTCATGCGCAAATACAAAATTTTAAACATCGATAATATTGCAATAATTATATGTACATTAACTATTATAAAAACATTTCATAATAGCGAGAGATACTATAGAAAAAATATTTTATCTAAATGAGATATTTTACCAAATGAAATAAATCATTAATAATTAAACTGTAAATTTTTTAGAGTTTTTTGCCTTCTTTTTTAGGATTTAGTTCATTGTGTATGTTTAACGTATTTCTGATTTTCCTTTATCCTACAACTGGCAACACTGCTCTTTGAGAACATATTGTTTTTGCATGAACATTATTGATATTTCTTCAAGACATGTTCGGTTTCACATTAGTAAATGTTCGTTCGCTCTTGTATAAGTGAACACACAAACTTCATTACGCTCGTCTCTTAACTATCGTGTGTTGATTGTTCTCTGTTCATAGTTATTCATCTGTACTGAATAGAAACGAATGAATAAAAGATAATGATGAAAGTTTCATGATCATCATTATTAAGTTTCACGCAGCCCTTTAATACATATATACAACTGTTTTTTTTTTTTTTATTGTATAAACAACTGTGATGTACAAACACATTCTTAGCTACGTGCCTTTAGTTTTATAATTAAGTTGTGAATTTTTTATTCGAACTGAGCGATATTTAATCAAAGAAATTTTAAATTTTTCAGGCTTAAGTTCGTTTTCTCTAAATATAATTTTGTTATAAATTAAATTATTATTTAAATTACAAAGAAAAATCTAGTGGCTCTTAATACTTGAACAGACAAAGAAAAATTAGACTGCGCGGAGGGTTGAACTGACATCGATGTTTCGAGACTAACCACTGTCTCATCATCAGAGTTTAGATATGAAGCTATATAGAGAACAAAATAGAATCATCACCGATTGGTACTCAAAATCTATAGCATCTGGACGCCTAATTAATTTCAATTCTACACAACCTAAGCAACAAAAGCACAGCACTTAGTTTCATCAGAAGAGTGTGTAATCTTAGTGACAAAAAGTTCTTAAACAAAAATATCATCAAAGCTAAAGAAATCCTAACCAAAAATAGTTATCCAACACAACTAATTAACAATTTAATACAAAAGTGGAAAAATTCTGAAGACGGGAAAAATTCTACAAATGATACATCTGGCAACACCAAAAAATATTACAGCCTCTCTTTTATACCAAAGCTTACAGAAACAAAAAAATTGCAAGACTGAATCAACAACAAAGAAATAATTTTAGCACATAGAGCAAACAAAAACAATACAATCACTGTTTACAAAGACAAAATAGAAAAAGATCAACAAAGTAATATTGTTTATGAAATAACATGTACTGGTAACACAAATAACTACTGTGGTAAAGTATACGTAGGCACAACGAAGAGAAGTTTAAATAAGAGGATAAGCGAACATGAAGCTGACATACGCAAAGGTAAAAATACAACTGCACTTGCGCAACATTGTGTAGAAATGGAACATGTTGCAGATCTCGACAATGTCAAAATATCAGACAAGGAGTTAAAAGAGAACAAACGATATACTTTGGAGAGTTTGCGAATTCAGCAAAGACTAACAAGTGCAATAAACAGGAAGGAAGACAAGGACAACATCAACGCAAATTATTTGATAGCTTTAAGTTAATATTTTTGCTCCAAACTGTGATATTAGGCTTACGTTTTTAAAACTGTGATATTTTTAATTTTTATTTTTAATTTTAATTATTTATTTCGTGTTGTGGTGGTTTTTTGAAAAAACCAAATGTATTATAAACATTAATGTAAAAATTGTCAAAAAAGCAAGTAAAGCTTTTATAATACCTATTGTTATTATTACTAAACAGTGCATTTATACTTATTCATATATTTATATTTTATTATTACTTTTGAATATCGTTGCCAGATTTAATAAAAATCTTATCCCTGAGGAAGCTGGAAAATACCAGCGAAACGTTGGATAAAAAATGAAATGATAGTTTTTTATTTTCATTAATATTAAAAGAGACCTTGAAGGCCCGCAATAGATTAATCTAATATACTAGAATCTGAGAAAAGGTCGTTTAAAATATCATATTAAAAATATAATTTTATATTATTATTTTAAAACTAGTTAGTGAATTAAATATAAATAATGTCGACTGCACTGGATAAATTTATTAGAGCTGCGGATGCTCTCGTCGCTTTAGAAGCTTGTTTCAACGACATCAAGCATGAAACTCATACAGTGTTTATGCTGAAGAATTAAAGATTTTATGGCAGAAAGTTAAGGCGACTCATGAAAAGTGTTTAGACACTAAAAAACCTTCAAAAGGTACAGAAGATTCTAAGTCTGCGGAAATTGGTAC
The DNA here is from genome assembly GCA_947311025.1 of Lypha dubia. Taxonomy (NCBI): domain Eukaryota; kingdom Metazoa; phylum Arthropoda; class Insecta; order Diptera; family Tachinidae; genus Lypha; species Lypha dubia. The sequence continues at coordinate 92,170,363 of OX371260.1, read as the reverse complement.
TATTACTAGTAAATATCGTACAACCTATACTACTTTGTCACTTGTTTAGGATTTATAAATAAGAAAATGCGTGAATTTGAGGTGGATGAGAAAGCAGATATAGCTCCAATTCCCCGTGAAAATGATTCTGGTCACAATCTGACATTACCACCTTGTGATGTGGATAAGTTTAATGGGGACTACCTTTCATGGCCTGCTTTTCGAGATCTGTTTACAGCTTTATATGTGAACAGTTCTCGACTTACTAACATTGAACGATTATGTCATTTTCTTCGTAATACTAGTGGAGAAGCAAAAGAAATAGTCTCGAAGTGTCCTCTGTCCAATTAAGGTTTCGACATAGCGTGCAAAAACTTGCGAGAGGTTTATGAAAATCCGCGTATGTCAGTAAATACTCAGCTTAAGAAACTTTCTGGTCTACCTGTATTAGATAAGGAGACTTGCACAGATCTACAACGGGGCATAAATAATTGTTTGTCTGCTTTCTCAATATATGAGGTTTCAACTGAGAATTGGGATCCAATGATTGTTTTTATCTGTATCCAGCGGCTTCCAGATTGCACTGTTACGTTATGGGAACAGAGCATCAAGTTTGTTTTGTCAAAATGAAAAGATTTGGATGGTTTTCTGACTGAAAGGATCCAAACTTTGGAATGTCTGCGAGATATCAGAGAATCCTACAGGAAAAAAAGAAATCTGTTGCAAAAGTAAAAAACATATCACGTTAATTCATCCATTTCAAATTCTTATGTATTGTGTAAAAATCAATCTTTCAATTTCGGAAAGATTTTCGACAGTCAAAATATTTCTTTGCTGTGTTAATTGTTTGTCACGCACACATGAAGTTAAAGACTGTGCTAGCGTTCTTAATTGTAGTAATTGTAATAAAAGGCATCACACGATGCTACATACTCATGTCAGGAATTCCTCATCTTCTAATTTAGTTGCTAATTCGAGTAACACTTCACAGCAAAACAATCAAAGACCAGTAGAGACAGAATTACCCTCCACTTCTCGTGGTATTAGTTCCAAGGGTGCCGACGAATCGTCAAGTATTTCATGTGTCACAAAATCGAACTATATTATTAGGGACAGCAATGTTGAATATTCGTCACTAGGGTATTACGTACCCAGCTCGCGCCCTTATTGATCCTGCTTCAGAAACTTTATTTCTGAACGATTGCAGAACCGATTTTTTTTTTTTTTTTTAATTAGGACCAGCACTCAGGGAATGACCCCTACGTATGCAGTGCACTGAGCCAGAACCCAGGGAGAGGGATAGGCTAGAGAAGATAGATGTTGAAAATTTAGAAGACTTAACTCTTTCACAACTCTGCTTTGCGCGTTATGTTAATGTTTAAGGCAGTGTTGAGGCGCCTCCGGTGTTAAGTAGACGCGCTAACTTTGTTAAGCTGTACTAGCAGGCATTTTATTAATTGTTTTACTTCGCCGATGTTTCTGCTAACCGACGAAGGAGGGCGATGTTGTGTACATTAGCTTGGATAGCATCAATCGTTGTCGGAAAATTTTTTTAGTGACCAGTGCTATGCCTTCATCACTTAAATAGTCCGACAACAATTAACACAATGTCTCACTAATGTACATTAGAGAAATTAATGATGTTAATTGACTTGCTCTGGCCAGGGTTTGAACCCAGGCCCCAAGTCATTGTTTGCGCTAACCACTTCAGCCAACACCACCCTATTGAAAATTTCTGCGCATTCTACGAATGCCAAAATTTCTGGTGTAAGCCAGACGGTCTCTGCTACTTCGCGAAGAATTTGTGCGATTGAAATAGGCTCTCTTTTGGATTCTTTGATTATGCTGAGAACTGCAGCACTCATTTTACCAAATATTTCAAGTAATTTACCATCCTTTATTCTAAGTGATCTCCGAACTCAACGAAAAATAATGTCTAAATTTGATCTGCTTTGTGAGGATAATTTTAAAAATACGACTCGTCGAGGAGCTGATGGAATATACATAGTGACCCTTCCTTTTAAAACGGAATTTCCTGATAAACTTTCTTTAGGATTGTCTAAAAATAATGTGATGTCGCAGTTCTTGAGAAATGAATCATCGCTTTTACAAAAACCTTTGGTAAAACAGATGTATGATGAAGTGGTCAAGGAATATTTGTCGTTAAATCACATGAAGCATGTAGCTAAAAATTTTGTTTCTAATATGTAGTGTTATTTACCTCATCACCCGATAGTCAAAATGGATAGAAAAACTACAAAACTAAGGGTCGTATTTAACGCGTCTAATAAAACTTCTAGCGGAAATAGTCTCAACGATTGCCTGTAGAGTGGGACCTACACTACAGGCGGATTTTGTTCTTTTTATATTACGTTGGCGACTTTTCAGAAAAAAGATATAAAACAATAGTTTTTTATAAAGTGTCAAATGACAAACCCTCAGTTTATTTAAAATATTACCTTTTTGTATTTATAAATTTTATAGAAAATATATGAGAACTCGTTGAGTTATTCTTTTTTGGGAAATTTAAGTAGAATTTGTGTGTAACACTTAGCTGCGTTCATATTACAAAAATGTAATAATATAATTAAAATTTGACGAAGCAAAGTAGCGAGAGCAATGCTCAAGACCGTTAGGTATTTATTCGTTAGAATTTGTGTAAAAACTCCCACACAAGGGTGAAGAAAAACGGAGCGATACAAATCCTAACGAATTCCCAATAATTATAAAGAAAACATTACTGCAGTTGGCTGACGATTGTGAACGTGAGTATCCTGTCGCATCACATACGAGTATCCTACGGAAATGTATGTACGTTCACGACGTCTTGACTGGATCTTATGATGTCACCAGTGCGCTGATCGCTCGTGATCAACTTATACCGTCGTTGTTATCAGCGGGCTTTGAACTTCGAATGAAAAGGCTATATTGGCTGATCTTCCGACCACTCATTTAATTGATGAGAAGCTGTTAACTTTTGTAGAGTCAAGCAGTTCTAAAACACTATGTCTTCAATGGAATGCTCATTTCGATGTATTTTATTTTAAAGTAGATCCAATTATTGCGCGCCCTAGCTACACTAAGCGAGAAGTTTTGTCTATTATAGCACAACTGTTTGATTCCGTTGGTTGCTTGGGACCTGTAATAATTGTTGCAAAAATGATAATGCAAATGGTTTGGCAAGATAATATACATAGATTGGGATGATTCGCTTAAACCTTCAAGGCTGAATGGGAAAAATTTGTTGCTTCATATCATGAAGTAAACAATATTAGTATTCCAAGATGGATTCAATATGAACCTAAATCATCTGTGGAGCTTCATGCTTTTTCTGATGCCTCGGAAAGTCATACGCGGGGCGATATATATATACGCGTTGAAAATGCTAATCAGATTTGTACCCATTTATTGACGTGTAAAACAAAAGTTGCGCCTATCAAATCTATTTCCATACCTCGGCTAGAACTTTGTGGTGCTGTTTTGCCAGCAGATCTGTTGAAAACCGTAGTAAGTGAAATAGATGGCCGAGTGCCATCAATGCAAAATTGCAATAAGCGGTGAAACCGGTCTTATGTGTCAGGGAATATGTAAGGAAGTGTACCATTGGTCAAAAAAATGTTCAGGTATAGATCAATATTCTCGAGGAATACTAGAAGCTGGTGGATTAATTCGTTTCTTATGCGATGATTGTCTCCAATATATACATAACATAGATGAAGCACTGGTGTTAGTTCAAGAGAATGTTGAAAAAAACAGTAATAACAATGAATATAAAGGGGAATTTAAATCTGCATTAAAACAACACGAACGTGAAATTAAAAACCTACTTGAGGCAATTGAAAAAAGGTTTGAAGAAAGATTAAAAAAATTAGATAAAGCCCAAAAATACTGTGAAATAAATGTACAAGATATTAAAAAAGTTTGTGGAAAAGTAAATGAACAACAAAATAATAATGAAGAAATATGCAACAGAATTGAAAGCAAGAACAAAAAAATGTGTAAAGAAATAAAAAAACATAACAGAAACAAATTTTAAAACAAATAATCTCTTATTTTCTGATGCAGTAAAAAATAATATAGTGATGCCTGATGAAAATAAACAAAACCCGCTTATTATAATACCCAAAGAAAAGCAAACTTTTATAAAAACTAAAGAAGATCTAAATAAAAAAGTTAACCTATCGAATTTTAAAATTTTAAATGTTGAACAAAGAAAAAATGGATCTGTTATTATACAAAGTGAAAACAATGAAGAAAGGGAAAAAATTAAAGAAGCTCTGCAGAATGAAATAAGTGATTTATATGAAATTAAAGTACCGAATCAAATAGAAATGAAAATAAAATTAACTGGTATGACTTTTAAATACACAGAGAATGAAATTGTTGAAAAACTAAAAAATCAAAATGATATACTACAAGAAAGCATATTGGAAGTCATACAAATTTTTGAATATAAAGAAAATGGTCGTTTAATATACAATGCAATTATTAAAATAGATAAAGAATCATATATTAAAGTAATGAATGCTCAAAAAGTTAATGTTGGATGGGAAAAGTGTAGAATTTATGAAGGTACTGATATCATACAATGTTTCAAATGCAACGGGTGTAATCATAAATCAAGAGATTGTAAATTTGAAGAAATATGTTATAAATGTCACGACAATCATAAATCAAATGAATGTAAAAAAAATGTTATAAATAAATGTATAAACTGTATGAGAGTGAACAATAGATTGAAACTCGGCCTAGATGAGAACCATTCAATAACAAATAGGGACTGCCCAGTTTTTAAAAATAAACTAAGCGCGAAGAGAAGAAGAATAGGTCTTACATGATAACAACCATGGCAAATATATGGAATATACACAAATATACAAGGTTTATTAAACAATTTTAACCAATTGGAAATACTTTTGGAAACAAAAAAGCCTGAATTCGTTATCTTATCGGAAACTCATTTAACTATAGACGTGGGAGAGGCCGAAACACTTTTAAAAGGTTACAATCAATTGTCAGCTATATCGGACTCAAAAAGAACTGGTGGAATTATAATATATTTTAAGAAGAAATGGAACGTTAAAAAAATTGCCGAAAAAATTGTCTATTCAAAAATGTGGATAATAGCATATATGGTAAAACGTGACAACATCAAATTTATTGTAGCTGCTGTATACATATCCCCAAGCAGTGCTGAATATGAATTTCTGGAAGCGTTTGGAGATATACTTAGTAGATGAGCTAAACGAAATAAACTGTGATATTGTAATAGCAGGTGATTTTAATATAGACTGGTATAAAGAAATTTTTTATAAAAATAAAATTAAATGTATAATCGATGATAATGGTCTTAAACAGATAATAGAAGAATACACAAGAATTACAAAGAACTCCAAAACTTTGATAGATTATATAATAACAACAAATTGAAATATCTCCGCAAAAATTAACATTACGAATAAAATTTCGGACCACGAAGCTAATCAAAATTCGAATAAAGAAATTGAAATATTTAAATATAATAAACAACAATTTAACTTTGAAATACAAAATTTACAGAGATTAAACAATAATAATGATTTAAATTACAACGTTAATCTATTCGAAGAATATTTAAAAAATGCAGTAAAAAAATTAACTACAAAGAAAAATTATACAGAAAATTTTAAATGCTTTTGGTTTAACAATGAAATACGACAAATAAAGAGAGAAAAAATATATAAATATCAAATCGCAAGATACGAAAATACAAACGAAGCATGGACAAATTACAAAACTATTCGAAACATTTACAAAGCTAAAATTCAAAATGAAAAACGGAAATATTTAAATAATAAAATTACTTTTGCCAAAGACCAAAAAGAAATGTGGAGAGAAATAAAAAATCTAATTTTAAAAAAATCTAAAAATACAATTGAAAATTTGGTATTTAATAAAATAGAATATAAGAATAATTTTGAAATAGCTGAAAATTTTAACAAATATTTTATAAATAGTGTGAAATTAATAAGATCCGACATAACTAATGTGCAATATACTGATAACATACCTATGATGAATTCTCTATTTAAATTCCGTGCAATAACGTTAGAGGAATAAAAAATAATAATTAAGAACTTAAAACATAAGCCTGATTTTTACAAAATAAATACTAAAATGATAATCAATAGCTGGAATATAATAGGAAAAGTAATACTGGGTATAATAAACAAATCCTTAGAAACAGGCGTATTTCCAGAAAACTGGAAAATTTCAATAGTAACTCCAATCGAAAAGGTATTAAAAACAAAAAAATGTGAAGAGTTTCGACCAATTAATACGCTGATGACATGCGAAAAAATATTATAGAAGGTGGTCAATGAACAATTGGAGCAATATGTGGAATCTAACAATATATTATCAAAATACCATTCTGGATTTAGAAAATATTTTTCTTGTGAGACAGCAGTGAACTACGTTATTAACAGATGGAAAAAAATTGATAAAAATTATAAAATTGTTGGCATATTCCTTGACTTTAAAAGGCTTTGAAACAATTGACAGGCATATTCTTCTAAAAAAACTACATTGTTACGGAATTCAGCGTACAGAACTAAAATGGTTTGAATCATATTTGACAGGAAGGAAACAAATAACAAAAGCAAACAATGAACAATCAAATTCACTTAACAACGAATATGGAGTACCACAAGGCTCAAACCTGGGAGCTTTATTATTTATTATATATATAAATGATTTACCAAATATATTGGATAAATTCGAAATAATACTATATGCAGATGATACACTTATTTTTGCCGAAGGAGTATCAAAACAACAATACTACGATAACCTTACAGAAGATATGGACAGTGTTAACATGTGGTTCAAAATGAACAAACTTAAATTGAATGAAAACAAAACGAAAATATTAGAAATAAATACAAACTGTAATAAAATTTTTAAAATAAACAATCAAGTAATAGAAAAAGTGGATCAAATAAAGTATTTGGGATTTATTATTGACAAAGAACTGAAATTTAAAGCACATATTGAATATAGCTGTAAAAAAATTGGCAAAAAAATTGGTTTTTTCAAAAGAATAAGAAAGCAAATATCAGTTATAACGGCAATAAACATATATAATACCATTATAAAACCACATTTTGAGTTCGGGTCTACGATTTTATATTCATGCTGCACCACACAACAAATAGATCGACTACAAAAGCTTCAAAATAAAGCAATGCGAGCCATACTAAAATGCAACAGATACACATCAATAAACTTTATGCTTGAGTCATTAAAATGGCTAAACATAAGACAGAGGCTTACACTCAACACTTTTAATTTTATTCAAAAACTGAAACGTGGAGAAGCGCCGGAATATTTAAGGGAACAAATATTATATGTCAGAGAAGCACAACCATACCAATTAAGAAATATGAATAACTTTAGAATTGAAAGAGTACACTCAACCGCAACACAACGAAATCTCTTTTACAAAGGCTTTCAACTTTACAATACATTACCAAATTATATAAAAAATGAAAATAATCAAAATCTATTTAAAAAACAAATATCCTTTTTCGTAAAGTATAATTTATATTAGAGCTAAAAACAAAATAATATCAAATGATTGTATGTATATGTAAAGTATTATTAATACTAATAAAAATCACTAAATAAAAAAAAAAAATTCGTAAAATTTATTGCGGGACTGATTCTACGATCGTCCTTTCTTGGCTCAAAAAAGAGGCCAATTCTTGGGCCACGTTTGTTGCAAACAGAGTTTGTAAAAACCAGGAAATTGTCGGCAGTCATAATTGGCACCATGTAAAATCAGAGGATAATCCTGCTGAATTAGGAAGTCGCGATTTTCGTCGTTTGATCGCGTTCTACGAGTAATTGCGTACATTTTCAGATTTTATAAAAATACACATAGTCCACAAAGCTTGTCATTCATATTCATCATATACCTTGTCAGATGTGAAGATAAAAGAAGTCAAAACACGTTTAGCCATTGTGGCTCAACAATTTAATTTTGCTAATGAATATGAGTGTCTTATAGGGAAAAATAATCTTTCTTCAAAGAGTTTTCAATTATGTTTGGATAAAGATGGTGTTATACATCTTAACAGTAGACTAGCCAAATCGCCTTCTACACAGAACGGCATCCTATTTTGTTGCCTTATTCTTGTCGTTTCTCTGTACTATTGAATGAGTTCGTACACAAGATTTACATTCATGGTGGAAATCAATTGATGCTTAGAATTCTAAGAATTGAATATTAGGTTCCTAGGCTGAAAACATTAGTTCGAATGGTGATTAATCGTTGCAAAGGTTGCCTACTTGATCGCAAGCGGTTATGTAGCCAAATAATGGGAGCTTTGCCTCCAGAAAGGACTACCTTAGATCGACCGTTTACCACTACTGGAGTAGACTTTGCTGGTCCCTTTGACATGAAAAGTTCGGCTGCTAGATCAAGTCGTTTTAAAAGCTTAAGTTTGTAATGTTGTGTGCTTTTCTACGAAAGCAATTCATTTGGAGGTAGCTTCTGATTTATCATCGGATAGGTTTTTGGCTGCTTTTAATAGGTTCATTTCACGACGTGGTTGCCCTAATACCATATTTTCAGATAATGGTACTAATTTTGTTGGAGCTTCTAGAGAGTTGGAAAGTGTTTTTAAAACGTTTTTAGCAGAGAGTCGTGCTAGAATGTGCTCAACCTTCGGCATATACGGTCTTTCATGGCGGTTTATACCAGCTGGCGCTCTTCATATGGGAGGTTTGTGGGAAGCTGGGGTCCGAAGTTTCAAACTACATTTTCGTAAAGAGGTTCAATCAGTTAAATACACTTTTGAAGAACTCTCGACCGTTCTTGCATGAATTGAAGCATGTCTTAATTCGCAACCACTGTCCCATGAGTGATAATCCTAATCAACCTGTGGCTATTACCCCTGGTCATTTTCTGATAGGGTCTCCAATTTTAGCACCTGCAGAACCATCTCTTATAAGTTTGATAAATAGATATAGGAAAATTAATGCTTTTGCTCAACATTTTTGTCTACGATGGAAAGAAGAATATTTGTCAAATTTACATAAACGGTACAAATGGAAATATCCTGAACGTTATATTGCAGTGAACGATTTAGTAGTAATTAAAAATGGACAACTTTCGCCCAATTCTTGGAAATAAGGCAGAGTCATTAAGACATATCCGGGAAGTAACAATCACGTACGTGTCGCGGACATTCGCACGAAAAATGGAATTGTGAAGCGACCGATTGCAAAACTGGTCATTCTGGCCTGTCTGGTGCGGTCGCATGACTTCTATTGTTTTTGAAAAAATTAAAATTTTATTGAATTATGAATTTAAGTTTATTCATATTACCCTTTGTTTAAGATTAAATTGCAACTATATGATGTTGCAAGGTGGACGGCAATGTTTAAGTTAGATTTCATATATTTAATGTTTTGTTTATAATAATTGGCAATTCGTTAGGATTTATATCACTCCGTTTCTTTTCACCCTTGTGTGGGAGTTTTTACACAAATTCTAACGAATAAATACCTAACGGTCTTGAGCATTGCACTCCTTACTTTGCTTCGTCAAATTTTAATTATATTATTACATTCTTGTATTTTGAACGCAGTGTTACACACAAATTCCTTAAACCTCCAAATATGAATAAATCCACGAGTTTTACTCAAAATTGTATAAAAATTATCTACAATTTATATACACAAAGGTAATATATAAATAAACTGAGATTGTCTCATTTGTTCATAGTTTAAAAAACTAATTGTTTTATTCTTTGCGTTTTCACGCAAAAAACATTGATATAATAAATAATAATAGATAATAATAGATAATCCTTTAACTATTGTTTTTAGTTATTTTTATTTATTGAATTTTGTTATTTTTGTATTATGGGCCAAATTTAATTTCTTTGTTAATTTTGATTAATTAATTAATTTTTTGTTTTAACGACGTGTGAACTTCTAGGCATATTTAATTTCTGTTTTAATATACATTAAAATAAGTATTTACATACATATGTAACTACTTGTACTAGTCACTGATATTACATTGTTTTAATTATATTTTTATTTTATTGACATTATTAAATCCCTGAAGAGGCTACCCATTGTTGGTAGCGAAATATCGGAATAAAAAACAATTCTTAATTTTTATAAAATACATTGAAAATAAGAATTGAATAAGAATAAGAATTTAAATTTATTTTATTGATATAAAATATATGTATCTATGTATATACTTATGTTAATACCAATAATTTTTATTTAATTTTGACTCAAAATTTTTGAGTGTCCTTTTTTTTGTCGAAATATATGGTCACCGTACATATAATGACAATTTTTCTTATTTTTTTATTTTCTCTAAGACATGTTGATAAATTTTTATGGAACAAATATAGTTTAGTGACGCAGCGTCAAATGAAAAAAATATTACATAGGGCAATTAAAAATCGAAAAATAAGACGAAAATTTAATGTGGTAACTTTCGCGGAAACGCATAGTTTTCGAGTTATTTGCCTCTGAAGTTTTTATATACTTATATGAGCGATTTTGGTATCATTTGAAAGCTTTTAACTAGATCTAAGTATGTATGTATATGAATTTGCAAATTTTTCTATTTTAATTTTGAAAGCTGTAGGTGTCAAAGCAGTTTTTTAGATTTTCTGAATAGATGGCCTTCGGCCGGGTTTAATGATTTTCTCCAGCATGGTATATCCCGACACGGCTGTATATAGAATAGATTTTCTGCATAGCCGGCCTTCGGCCGGGCTTAGTGATTTTTTCCACTATGGTATTTCCCGACACGGCGGTATATAGAATAGATTTTCTGCATAGCTGGCCTTCGGCCGATCTTAATGATTTTCTTCGCCATGGTATTTACCGACACGGCGGCATATAGAATAGATTTCCTGCATAGCCGTCCTTCGGTCGGGCTTAGTGATTTTCTCCACCATGGTATATCCCGACACGTTGGTATATAGAATAGATGTTCTGCATAGCCGGCGAATAATGATTTTCTCGAGCTTGTTCAGCAAAACAATGATATAGAAAATATAATACATATGTATATGACAGTAGATTGTACGCTAGATTAATAAATTAATTAATGGATAAATTTTCGTCATATTTTTCGATTTTCTATCGCCCTATGTATTTTTTTTTCATTTCACTAAACTAGATTTAAGCCATTTTTATTTTTGAGCAATGTAGTTAAACTAGATTTAAGCCTGTATAGATATATAGGGCTCCATCAGAATGACTACACTATAAACTTATCATTAAGTCTGATGTAAAAAAGTTTTTATCCATCCATTGAAATGTGGAATAGAACATACATAAGTATGTATGTAGTATGTATGTATGTAAGTCATAAAGCATTTTCTTATTACCTGGATTCCCTGTCCATTTTCGGGCTGCGACCAATTATACGCTTAATACTGTCATTAAGCACGACTAATGTGTCTTTAGCATTTTCTAATTCTTGTTGAAGATCGCTATAAATTTTAATGTTATTTGTACTCATTTTCAATTAATAATATTTTAATATATGAAACACAGCTATAAACATGTACATATGTAAACAACTCCAAATACCCATAGCAAGGCGAATTCAAGGCGAATTTATACCAGGTGGCCTTATCGCTACAATAAAAAAAAAACAATATGAATAAAATATGAATTTCGCCGCAAATAATCTATACATAAGTCAAAAAAAATGCAACACTACACAACTAATTTGTTTACAATTACGTGAATTGCAATCAGAAAAAATTGATTGAAAAGATGTGTTTGACCATCAAAGCGCTATTGTTAAAATAACATAGACTATACACTATTCTGTGGTTAATAATAATCCCAAAAAGTCAGTAAGATCTGTTGGCGACGGTGAAGTGGTAGAATTTGATATAGTAATTGCGGCTGATACACAATATTTATAACATTTTCAGTATCGATTGTACTTAGATTCAAAGTGTGGTCTAGTGATTTTTTAATTTCATCATCAACAAAAAATATGTAAGGTGTTGCTTCTTTGCTTTGTTGCAAAGCATTAAAAATAAGACCCAATTGTTCAACGGTCACTCCAACTGGTAAATATATAGGCGGACCGGGTTCTTCTCCAGTATCTGAAATAAGTGTTGCCTGCAAAGTGTGTGTTTCATGGTTTTCCGCTATTTTATTTTCAGAATTTTCATTCAATTTAATACGTTTCGAATCCATTTTTGTAGTTCCCAAAAAGGCAGTAAGATCTGTTGGCGACGGTGAAGTGGTAGAATTTGATGTAGTAATTGGTGAAAAAGGCAACGAGGCTGCAAATGTTACTGGGCAGTCGGGAGAGCCAGTACGTGGTAGCCAATCCGCAGCCGATAGACGTCGCAATCTTCTATATGTATCTTGTATATTATTAATACAATACAATAGACAATAAAAGAAGTTATTTTTTATTAAGCAATGATAATATAACGAAAAAGTTAACAAGTTTACTTCGATGTTTACATTATAAACAAAACTTCTTTAAATAACTTTTGTTTATTATTTTGCAATATTTCACAAAAGAAGTTATTTTTTATTAAGCAATGATAATATAACGAAAAAGTTAAGTTTAGTTCGATGTTTATATATTAAACAAAACTTCTTTAAATAATTTTTGTTTATTATTTTGCAATATTTCACATACAACTTATAAAACTAAATATGTAAATAAATAAATAAAAATTTTGTATTGAAACAGAAATCTTAAAACGTTTTGTTTCGTTTACTAAAGTAAAAAATATGCTTTCATTTCTATTAAATAAATAATTAATTTGGGGAAAATTTTTAGCAATTTTGTAAAAAATCAAAATCAAGCTATTAGGATTTCGAAGCACCAACTAAAGCTGGCTTTATGGCACGGTCATGTAGTTTGTAGCCCAATTTGGTAACTTGAACGACAGTATCGGGTGTAACAGTGGTATCGGGCTGTTAATATTGAAAGAATGTTAATAATAAATTATTTATTGCGACAAAAAGTCTACCTTTTGAAATAAAGCTGCATGCAAATTGGGATTGCATTTTTCATTTAACGGATCCATGGGCTCAAGACCATGACGCTTAAATACTTGCAGTAGGGAAGCATTAGTCATGGTCAAACCTTCATATAAATTTTTTTAAATGCGGATTACTATCACTTATTTGATCCTGTGGCACTGCTTTAGCTGCATGACCCAATATATCGGCAACTTCGAGTAAATCTTTACAAAATGATTTACGATATTTGTCTAACAATTCATTGTTTTTCTCCTTCAATTCTAAGACTTTTCGCCGGTAGCAGTATGTTCTGTTTGTGCGTCTGCATTTTGAGCTAATAATAAATAATAAAAAAATTATATATATATTTATATAAACGGATTGTATATACATGCATATATTTAGATTGTACTTACAGTATAAAAGAGTTTTCCATAAAATCATTGGAGACAATTTCAGTCCCTTGCTGTTCAACTTCTTGGTACAAACAGTCATCTCTACAGGAGTGGAAGTATACATATACATACGGATTTGTATATACATACATACATGCATACATATGTATATTCAATTTGTACTTACCCTGTGATGGAAGATTCAATAAAACCACTTAAAGAAACTACAGCCTCTTGTTCCACTGGGCGGTAATTTCTAAAAAGTGTGTTATAATATTATTTTGCTTTGAAATTTCCAAACTCTACTTACTGAGACAAATGTTCGAAAAACGGCTCAGCATTTCGCATAAGAGACAGTCTGTTTCCAGCCTTAACAATGCTCGAAGCCAAGAATTGTTGGAGCAAATACGAGCTGTTGCACAAAGGCTAACGCAACAAATATCACTCCACTTCTTTCTCTCATTCTTGTCTCTAGGAAACTGAACAAGCTTTCAACTCCCTTCGCGTACTTAACTTTACACACCGCATAAGCTCGAATGTACATATTTAAAAATTTTATTTTTATTCAATTTAATTTTTAGTATCACTTGTATATTTTCACAACAACAATCAGATTAAAACATAAACAATTTTTGACAGTACTGTAGGTAAGTAGCCATTTGTATTATCCACAGCTGATCACGGCGAATGCTAATAAGCACAGAATATTATATTAGTCTATGCTAATAAGGCTACCTGGTATAAATTCGCCTTGGGCGAATTCACACCAGGTAGTCCAAGGCGAATTTATTATGAATTTAGGGATAACTATAATGTGCTTAACATAGCGTTTACACATGAAAGTAATTTCATGAAAGTCGCAATACACTCACAATTCCTCACAAACACATTCATATATTTGTCACTTTTAGTCAACTTTCAGCTCTGCTTTCAACGAAAATTTCTTGAAAGTAATTTTTTGACACTTTCAATATACTTTCTGAAAGAAATGATAATAACCAAAGGTGTGTTGCCAGGTAAAAATAATCATGAAAAATTTCAGGATTGTTTTAAAAAGCAGGTACAAAAGCTACTTGTTTTAAGCGTTTAAACAAATAATTCTAACAGTTTCATTTTAAGCATATATAACAAACAATTTTTCTAATTATAATTTAAAAATATTAAAAGAATTATAAAAATAAATTTTAGTTTTAATGCGTTTCCTAAAACTCGGCTTGGTTAATTATACTGGCAACTCTGAAAAATAAAAATAACAAAAAACAGCAATGGAAGAAATATATTAAGCTTTCCCTTTGACGACATTTTAAAACTAAAATTTCAGTTTCATAAAAACTTTCAAGAAATTTTCATGAAATTCTGTTGTTTTTTATTTCTCTTTCATTGATAATACGTATAGGGAACTTTCATGAAATTACTTTCATGTGTAAACGCAGCGTAAGCTAGCTAAGCAAATGTGCGAATACACACAACCAAATGTTGACAACTATAATGTACTTAAGAACTTTTCGTCAAGTTTCGTCAAATTTCATTTGCTTAAGCAAACATCGAAACCAATCGTACCTTGCTTAAGCAAACAGCTGCTTATGCGTTTATTTATTGAAAATAGTTAAAACTGTTGCATTTGTTGGTACTTTTTTATTTGTGAATGTTTTCATTTCACTTCTAACATAACAAAAATTTAAATAAATTATTTGTTTATGGTTTTAAGGCCCAACCATAATATGCATAAGCTGGCTTAAGCTAATGTCAAAATTGAACGAAAAGTCTGTCAAATGCTTAAGCAAATTTGCAGAGACTTTTAGGTGGCTATAATGTACTTATGTGACATAAAATTTAAGTAGTCATAGTTGCACACATATGCAGCATAAATAATTTTTCGAAAAATTTGTATCTTCTTATTTATCCTAAACAAATTGAGTCTTGTACTCAAATGTATATAAAACAATTGTAATTAAAAAAAATATGCTAAAATATACGTACTTATATTATTATTTTTACTAATAATAAGAAAAGATACAACCGAAATTATGTACTTTGTAGTATTTATTTTATTTAAGGGCAAAAGTACTAAAATATACATTAGTGGAAATAAAATATGTTAAATAAAATATATGAAATGTCACTTTCGTACTTTGCTTAAGCAAATGACGTTTCATAAAACTTAACGAAAATTTTGGTTAAGTTCATTATAGTTGCCACATACGATTTACATGTATTCGCACAGTTGCTTAAGCGGACTTAAGCTAGCTTATGCATATTATAGTTGGGCCTTAAAGCTGGAGTTACATACCACGCGTTCTACGCGTCAACGCATTCTACGCGGCTGTCAAATAAGTTGAATTAGTGTAATTGTATGTGACAAGTTACACAGCACAACGCGTAGAACGCGTGAACGAATAGAACGCGTTGAAGTAGATCTACTTTCTACTTTTGTAAGCATCCTACTCTTTAAGGGCTAACTATAATGTGCTTAAGCTGGCTTAAGCTACTGTCAGAAATCAACGAAAAGCATGTCAAATGCTTAACCAAATTATTGCAGACTTTTGTGTGGCTATATTGTACTTATTTCACTTAAAGATCTTCTTCGCTGAGTTACAAATATATGTACTATTCAAAAACTATTTTCTTTTTATTTTCCCAAAAAATGATTTTAGGTCTACGTATAATTAGTATATTAGCCAATGTCAATTAGTTTAAGCAATCAATTAATACTTTGCCTTCAATCGGCATTACTAATTCATACTGGCATTCATCTGCCTTTTACTTTTATTTGCCAGTGGCGTTTTATTAGCGCCGGCACTATTATTTATTTTCTTAAACTCTTCTCATCATCAATCCTCCACAATAAATTGATAGCTCCTAGAGAGCACCAGAATAACTAAATTGTTTTAATCATATTACAATTGTAGTTGCCAGCTGCTAGAAAACGGGACCCCAGTGTTGTATAAAATGCCGTTTATTGACTCTGAAATTTTAAACCTGGGAGGAGCATAAACAGATGATATTACAAGCTTTTGATAAAAATTTTCAATACAAAGAAGATATTCTTCACGAAGGTCATTTAGCAGGTAGTGTTTTATTCGAGTTTTTATTAGGATTCCAGATCCACCACAAGCTCTACCTCGAGGATCCTTAGTGTCGTAGAAATTATATCCACTAATTTTAAAATAGCTTCGAGACGTCAAATGAGTTTCTGAGATAAGCATAACATCGATTTGTTTATCCAGAAGAACAATTTTTATGATTTAATAATTCGAGCTTGTGGTCACTTCTGTTTTTATAAAAATGTTTCTTGTTTATTCTATTTTTCTATACGTCTTTGTGCATCTTCATGAAATTTTTTTAATTTTTTATAAAATATCAAAAAGGAAAAATTTTATATAATGTTTTCAAAAATGAAAAGAATTCCTGAAGAAGATACACAAAGGCGTTTCGAAATATGTAATAAACAAGAAATAATTTTATATAAAACAGAAGTCGCCAGAAGTTCGAATTATTAAATTAAAATATTTATTATTATTTCAAGAATTTGTGCTTTTAAGAATTATTTAAAAATAAAAAATTAAAATTAATCGTATTTCAATACCTACTGCAAAAATATAAAATAAAGATTATTTAAAACTTATTAAATATAATTTGAAAATTTGTACTTCAGTTTTTTGTCTTCCATTTTAAGAATATTTGTTGAAGAAAAACATACATCTCTTCATATAATTTGACTAGTATTATTTTTTTTCAGAATTTCCATTTTCAAATTATGCAATTCTGCATCGTAATCTATTTGTTTCTGAAGTCTCTTTAATTCAAGAGTGTAGAGTAACGTAAGAAAAACGTCTAAGCGTCACTAAGTATATTAAAGAAGTAAAAAAGTAAATGAAAAAAGCAAAGGAAAGACAAACAACGGCTTTCACATTGTTTCCGAGGTTGCCAGATTTTCACAATCACCAACACTCCGTCTCAATGTGAATGGCGTTTACAATATAATGATTATACAAGTTTCATTAATTTCATGAAATAAAAATGTTTTGTTTTAGACATGTTCTTCGTTAAAATGTCTGCGATCATGTTTTCAGTTGGGCAGTACTTCAAAATCAGCTCCTTCTTCTTCACAACTTCGCGAACATGATGAAATCGTATGTCTATGTGTTTTGTTCTTTTATGGTATATAGGATTTGATGCAAGTTTTTCTGCACTCTGGTTATCAACATTTAGCACAAAACATTCTTCTAATGAGTAGCCAACTTCTTTCAACAGTCGTCTTAGGAATATCGCTTCCTTTGCAGCATCCGACATGGCCATATATTCGGCTTCTGTACTACTTAGAGCCACGCAAGACTGCTTCCTGGACTCGCAAGATACTGGACAATTGCCAACAAAGAAAATAAAGCCAGTAAATGACTTGCGATCGAGGGCATTGCCAGCCCAGTCTGCGTCAACATATCCTGTCATAAATTTTTCACCAGCTTGATACACCAACTTCTTATCAATAGTTCCACGAAGATAACGCAGTATACGTTTAGCTGCTTGCATGTGCTCATCATGTGGATTTTTATTCCTTTGCGCCAATGTCGATACGGAATGAAATATGTCAGGTCTCGTTGTAATAGCCAAATACATTAGTGATCCAATTATAGATTGATATTTATTTTTGTCTATTACTTCACACTCAACCAAATCGCAACTTACTTGGTAATTTGCTTCAAGTGGAGTTGCAATTGGTTTAGAATTCTCCATCCCATATTCTTTCAGCAAATCGTTGATATACTGAGACTGACATATTGATATTGCGCCCGTTTTGCCTTCTCGTTCTACTTCAATGGAGAGGTAATGGTGCAATTCATCCTTGTCCGTCACTGGAAAATTCTCCGCCAATATTTCTTTCACTTTTATAACTTGAGCTTCTTTACACCCAATTAAAAGGTCATCTACGTATACCGCGACCAATACCATTTGTTTATTCAGTGTAGCTATGTAAAGACACGGTTCATTTTCGCTTTGTGCGAAACATAGACTAATATAACTAGACAAGACACCTATAAAATCGTCAATACGTTTTGCAGTGAAGGACAGCAAATCTTAGTTATGGTATATATCTGTCTCTCTCTGTAAATCGTATTGATTGTCATTTTATTTTTTTGTTTACAATAGTGAAATAGTGAAATTCTGGAGAAGATTTTTGGTGCAAAATGGAATAAAATTCATTTTGCGCCAAAAATGTTGACATATTGGTTGGTAATTTGTGGACAAAATGTCACGTACTATTTTGTCCACATATTACCAATGCATAACCATACAAAAATACGTTGGAAGTATTACAAAAACAGGCGCGAAGATGTAAGTATGAAATTTTTTTTCGATTAAAAAAATATTACATAAAACTTAATATTTCTTTTTTAAACTTTTTCAGGAGTCGACGATGTGCAATGGGCTGTCCAGACTGGGAGAATCTGCATCGGGTTCCCAGAGATATAAACAGGTAAGTGAAATTTAGTTAAATAAAATTCAGCTTAAAACCACCCTTAAGCTAGATTTACACGATTGAAGGTATTTTGAAGTCTTAACAAAATTTTGAAAATTGAAATTTTGAAAAGTGTGAATTGACAAGGTGCACAAGAAAAATAGTGTCTTTTTAATAAAATATCACCTCCCAAACAAGATTGGGAATAACTAATAAAGGCTTAGGAATATAATAAAATGCTATACAGCAACAAAGAAATGATGTTTGTACAAGTGAAGTGAAACAAATAGAAACACCCAACAGAAGCAGCAACAGCAGTGGCCAAGTGTTGAATTAGGCTTTTTGAAGCTTTTCCTTGTGCAATAGAAAAAAACATCAATCAACTGTACAATTTATTAAAACAAAATTAATAGTTTGGTTGTGTGGAAACCTACACAATTAATAAAAACTTTATTCACAAGCCTAGTTGCATAGCTTATTATTGTTTTTATTTTGTTTGAAACAGTGTTTTTCATATACAACAATAAGTGATACAAGTAGGCTTATGAATAATTCATTTAATTATTTATTAATTAATTATTTATTATTATTTAAGAGCTTAAGTACAATAGTAAAAACATTTACATAATGGTAACTGTGTTGTTAATTTGTCTATGAAGTATATTTTTAGTTTGCTAGTAAATAAAAATAATAAAATGAATGTGACATTTGTAGCTGTGTTACTGCCGCTGTTGAAGGAACATTTAGTTGTTGCAATGGACTATTACGTAGTGGCGGTGGATCTCTGTAGGGCGGTGGCACTAATGCACCATTTGCTGATATATTAGTTGCTTGTTCATACAAATCATTGGGCGAATTGAAGAATTTACTATTGCCATTATTCGTATTTACACTGATATTTTCTTCTGCAATATTCGTTGTTGTCAGCATATTTTTACGATCTAAAGCGTTGCGTACTTCAGCTAAATTTATTTCATTTATAGATTTACTATTGTGACCACCCAGTTGTTGATAAATATTATTTGCGTTATTAGATATGTTATTGTTGTTGCTGTTGCGTTCTTTATAAGCACCATTTCCTTTAAATAAATTACTACCACCAACAAACCTGCCAAGGCCAGCACTGGAAGCATTTGATGGCATTTAAATGGGATTTTTCATGACGTGGTATTAAATTTGTTGCTGCTGTGGCTGCTGTTTTTATTTTATCTGTTGTACCTACCCCCAAAAAGTTGTTGTTATTGCGCTGTGGTATTCCCTTAACAATACCGATATTTTCCGAAAATTCTGCATCGTGAACAACACTGAAAATACAAAAAGGAAAAGCATTTCAATAGGAAAAGCATTTGATTGAATAAATTTTCCAAAACCGCCTTTTTCCGAAGGTCGAAACACATTTTTAGGTTGTTGCAATTGTAGCAGCACAAATGACGTTAATTTGATCTGCGAATCGCGTAAGCACAACCGAATATTGAATTTTTCTTTAAACAAAATGTAATAAAAATGATATAACGAATAAATTACATCTTACACGTGCTGAAAAGGTGTTGAGACCTTCGAAAACAATTTAAGTTTTGCTTTGGTTTTGTAAGAATTATTTAGTTTGTCGCACAAAAGTAATTTAAATTAATAATTTAAATAAACAAATTCAAAGTTTTCATTAAAATTTTCTATATTAATATAAATTAATATAAATTGAATTTGAGTTGGAGTCTCGATAATTTAGACTTTTGGTCTAATATTCTTTTTTACAACTTACCCAAAACTCTTCTTCAATTCTTTGGCCCGTTCATGGGCAGCATTTAAACTTGATTCCATAGTTAAAGGTTTTTGATGTTGCTGCGGCTGTTGTCTAATTGTATTTGCATAAAGCGCACTAGCAATTGTATTGCTGATACTATTATTAATTATATTATTATTAATGTTATTGTTGTTATTTTGCTTATTTAAATTACTACTGTTATTATTATTAATGATGTTGCTGTTATTAATATTGCTTAAACCCAGTCTTTTTATTATTAAACATCACAGTTGCGCTTTCATTGTTATTATTAATAGTTGTGTTGTGTGGTTGCTGCGTTTCTTGTTTTATATGTTGAATCTATTCATGCTGTTTGTTGTTGTTGTTGTAACAGCTCTGATGCTGTTTGTGACGGGTGTTCTTTCCTAAAATTGTAATAGAATAGTAATAGTATAAATTGGTTTATTGGTATATTAATTGGTTTATTGGGATTTTGCGCATGCTGTTTGTTGTTCCTGCTGCTTACTTTCTGAACTCTGCAATTAAAATTGCACATCGTTGGCATATTCACACCATTTTATAAGCAACTTTAAAGGGTTTTCATTTGGTGCCAATAGGCTTTAATTGTTGCGCCATCGTTCAATAAATGTGAAACGTCCCAACTTAATTTTGCTATTGCGATCATTTGAAATCCAAGGAGCAATTTTCGTACTTTTAAAATGCGCACAATTGTCTTTGAAAGTTTCATCATATTCTTCGACTGTGTTCGTAGTATTTAATAAATAGTTGCGTGCATTAATTTGAACATCTTTATGGTTGATTATAGCCAAGTCACATGTATTGTCATTTCCAGTTTTGTAATGTTTAATGAAACTTACTGAGTTGGCATCTGTCAAGAACATTTCTAACATATTACAAGTTTTTTGATACCATTTATCTTTCTTAACCATGACGAAATTACCTTTACTTACATTGACAATGCCACCAAACGAACATAATCAATATCGGCTTGCAAATGTGTGGGTAAGTTTCTTATATACATATTTCTTTTTCGTAAGCAATGGAAATCCATAGCCCATACAAAATATTCCTCTTGCTGGTATTTTGCTTTTTGCAATATTTTAGCACGTATGTATGTATTTGTTCCATGCTATAAAATGTACTGCGACTTTTTTCTCCTATTTGAGGACGCAACAAATTATCACATAATGGTTTATTGGAGCTTGGATTCGCCAGGAATTCCGATTGGTTTGTACCAAAACAATGAGGATTTATGAAATGCGTTATTCTGATACAATTATCGGTTTCCATTTTCTCAACTAAAATTTTTAATGTTCTTTTGGAATAATATCAAAACTTATTAGGTGCTTAAAAACTTTCTTCACAAGTGGCTTCTTAACAGCCAAAGGAGCTGGGACAACATTTTTGGCACTGGCTTCTTCTTTGATCTGGGCCAAAATAAACAACCACAACGCAGTTGAACCAATCTGCTTGGAATCACTAAATCAATGCATTAAATCTCCACTATTGTGGCTGTTTGTTTCACAAAACACTTTATATTTATATATATTATATATTTATATCAATATATTTTAATATAATTTGTTAATTTTTCTAATAATTGAATTTAATTCTGTGATTTCCATTTATATTAGTCATATTCTGTGGTGCGAAACCGATTTGGCGTAGAACCACAGGTAACCAGATATGAAGAAAACAAAAAAAATTGGACTTGGATCATATTTTATTTGTCATAACGAGACACCGTGAAAAAGAGACAACATTAGTGTGTTTGTTATGAAGATAAACAAAACGGAAAGCAAAATATACATACGTACATATATGCTGGAAATTTGCCAAATGGTGGTGGTTTTTAACTTACATACACACATGCATACATACATACTTGATAAATTCTGATATTTTGCAGATATTATAGTGATAAAATACAAACGATCAGTGAAAACCAACTTAAATTAATTAATTAATAATATTTTTAATGTGAATTAGAGAAATATATGGATATTTAATTAGTTTTGCGATTTATAATTTTAATTTGGATAGAAATAAAGCACAAAGAAAAAAACGAAAACTTGAGACTGTATGAGTGTATACAAACTAGTATGCAAAATCTTCCGTCTCGAGTCACTTCTATGTATTCTATGGTAGAACCACAGATACCCAGAGATGACAAAAAAAAAGAAATTGAACTTCGATCATATTTTATTTATCATAACCCGGCATCGTGAAAAAGAGACAACATTAGTGTGTTTGTTATGCAGATAAACAAAACGAAAAGCAAAAAAAAAGTTCAGTTTTTAGTGGAAAATGCTACATGAAAGCACGCTTAAATTTAATAATATGTAATAATATTAAGTATTTACGGTATATAATTCGAAAATAAAGTGATAAAACAATTTAATGTGTTCTTATATACTCTGTATATTAAATTTATATACATACGTACATATATGCTGGAAATTTGCCAAATGGTGGTGGTTTTTAACTTACATACACACATGCATACATACATACTTGATAAATTCTGATATTTTGCAGATATTATAGTGATAAAATACAAACGATCAGTGAAAACCAACTTAAATTAATTAATTAATTAATAATATTTTTAATGTGAATTAGAGAAATATATGGATATTTAATTAGTTTTGCGATTTATACTTTTAATTTGGATAGAAAGACAGCACAAAGAAAAAAACCAAAACCCGCGATTGTATGAGTGTATACAAACAAGTATGCAAAATCTTCCGTCTCGTGTCATCTCAGGTTATCTGTGGTAGAACTGAGTCCAACTTATCGTACCACTCCTTGCCGGATTGCTTAAGGCCATATATTGCTTTATGTAGCTTGAGTACTTTGTTCGGATACCTGTTATCTCTTAACATCTCTGGCTGTCGCATATAAATTTCATGATGGATATCACTGTTGAGGTAAGCCGAGCTAATATCTATTTGGTGCAAGTGCATTTTCCAATGCACTGCCAAAGCCAACATCAATCGTATCGTTGAATACCTTACTACAGGTGAAAAAGTTTCGCCGTAATCAATACCGAATCGCTGGCTGCACCCTTTTGCCACGAGCCTAGCTTTAAATCGCTCAACTTCTCCGTGCTCATTTCTTTTGATGGCGTACACCCACCTAGAATTTATAGCCTTAGCCCCAGGAGGTAAATCAGCTAATGACCATGTACCATTCTTATCAAGTGACTGCATTTCAGAACGCATAGCCTCGTACCATTCATTAGAGTTTGCACTATTCATCGCCTCTTCCACCGTCGCGGGGATATTTTCAACCATTAAATTGTTTATAGTTTGGTGTTTTTTAGGTCTACCCCTTGGCCTGCCACTTGCCTTAGTTGTTCTCTTCTTCTTAACAGTGCTTACCGTTTCAAGTTCAGGCTCCTCCTCGGCAGTCTCAAAACCAATAACTTCAGCACCACCTTCGTCGGAGTCTAGAGCTTCTTCCTCTTCTACACTATCAAAGCCAATATCGTCTTCGTTTGGTTTGGAATTTTTACTCTCACCCAGCTGCTGTTGTTCATTATTGATGCTTATGATTAAATAATCCTCAGGGTTGTTTGTGTATTTTTTATCGGCTCTGCAATCAAATAAGTCTTCCTCGAATAGTAAGTACATCACGACGCTCAATTATTTTGCTACTATCTTTATCAAACAATCGATAGGCTTTGGCCACTTGCGAGTAACCAACCATGATGAAGTCTTGTCCCTTGGCCTCAAATTTATTCGTACCAGCTTTATTCAATGATACTGCATACGAACCAAATGTTTTCAAGAGGTCCACGCTTGGTTTTCTACCAAACCACACTTCATATGGTGTCTGCTGGCCTAATATTTTTGTTGGGCACCTATTTCGCAAATAGGTCGCTGTGTTAATGGCCTCTGCCCACAAGCTTTGTTGAACACCACTATGTACCATCATTGATCGCGCCATTTCCACCAGCGTGCGATTGGCCCTGTAGTGAATCTTACTTTGATTATTACATTTGTAATTTTAGATCTGCCCTCGTAACCTTAGTTTTAAGTAAATTCCTTTTATAACAATACACAACAACAATGCTATGCTAAAATTAAGCACATTCCTGTAATGTAAAAATACAACAACTTGTATACCTTATTTTAATTGTTATTTTACACAACAACTTTTGCTACTTTTATTATACATTACATTTTTAGTGTATACCACAAATTATATTATTGAATAAGGAATTTTTGTAGTTTTAAGGTACTGTTATTTTAGTATATAAGGAACAAATTTTTATAAAATAAATCAATCATTACTTAGCCTTAAAATCGGCATTATCTCTTGGAGCATTAAACTGCTTCTTTTTAAAACCTAAACAGGCATCCAACTGCCTTAAATATATTTAGGCCAGTGGCGTTCTTAAGCGCCGGCACCTTAATAGGCAGGTCCATTTTTAAATCCCTGAAAAACCTAATAAATATACACATACACATTACATGGCGATCCTGCCCAACGAACTAAAGAAAAATATCATACTTGTCGAAGAGTACGTGCCAGCAAACAAAGAAGAGGCAGGTCAGATATTGCGCACGAACCTTACATGACACCAATAAACCAGGCATATGGAAGAATACATCCCAACTGGCAGCCAAAAAGAAGCACCGAAATACATGGCCACTCCAATAAATGAAGGCCCCAAACACAAATAAACAGCATTTTTTACATTATTTTTAAATTTTCTTTTAAATGCAAGAAGCACAAAATTTTTTTGCACAAATTAAACAAATTTATTATCACTCTTATGATGAAAAAAGAACAAAAATTTATAAACATGAGAATTTAAAATAAAAAAAAAACACTAAAAGAAATAGAAATGAAATAAGAATTTCACAAAGACAAGAAAATGTCAAAGAATTTTAAGAGTTGCCACATTAACTCATTTTAACAAAATATATATAGAAGCTGGGAAATATAAAATGTAAAAAAATAAATAAATTAAGAGTTGCCAGCATTTTTAAAATATAAAAATAAAATTTAAATTATATATATTAAATTTTAAATGGAAAAAGTACACGAATATTGTATTGAATTAGATAAACTAGAGAAAAATTTAAAAAAGAGTAAAGACAGAATTTATATTAAAGAAGAAGTAGAGAGTATTAGTGAACATTTTGAAGAAAAAGAGACTAAGTCAGTTATATTAAAATTTAGAGAATTATACACAAAGGTTGAGAAATTGATCAATTGTATGGTCATAAAAGAAACTAAAGAATCACCAAGAGATACACTTGAAGAAAAAATTGTCAATATGGCACATTTTGACATAAATGTCGTAGGTAAAAACCTACATGTTTTTAAGGGTTCATATGAGGTGTTGGAAGATTTTATAGTGCAAACAGAATTGTTACATGATATTTTGAGAACAGAAGACCGAGAGATATTCATTAAGTACGTCTATAACTTCAAACTAGATGCGCATGTCCGAGGTGTCTCAGGGCGTTCCAACAGACCAACTACGTTTGCGGAGTTGAAGAAGTTGTTAATTGATGCGTACCCAAACCCTAGAACTTTGCAACAAGTCTTAAATGAGTTAGGCACAATGAAACAAGGAAACATGAGTATTTTAGCTTTCAGGGAAAAAGTTGCATTACTGTCAGAGCAATTGAGTAGTTTTGAAATAAAAGCGATAGAAAATGAGCGAAAATATGGCGTTAAATGTATTTACAAAAGGTGTTAATATAGAATACCAAAACGTATTAGTGGCAAGTAGTCCCAAAACGCTCAGCGAAGCAGTAGAAAAATGTGTAACTATAGAGAGATCGTTACAAACAGATAATAATAATAGTAGCATTTTCAGCATAAACAGGCGTGAAAATGAACGCATTAATAACTATAATTCACAAAGAAATAATAGAAATTACACAGGGTACAGAAATCAAGGGTATTATAATCAAAATAATAATAGAAATTATAATAGTCATAATAACAGTTTTAGTCGTGCTGAAACAAACTATTACAATCGTAATGGATATGGAAATAACAATAACCCTGATAGATATAGAAATAATAACAATGGTGCAAATAGAAGTAGTGCAGCAAGAAGTAATAATCCTTTTAATAATAACAATAGAAACAACTTCTCGAATAGATCTGGCAACAATAGAAATAATCAGGGAAACTAACAAACCCGGATTACAAAGTTTATTATCCAGAAGGGCAAAAATGTTTCAAAATTTCAAACAATACAGATAATTATATAGCAATTAATTGTAACACAATTAATAAAGAGCTCAAATTTTTAATAGATACTGGAGCCGATATTTCAATTTGTAAAAAAGATAATATAGATGTACGTGATATATCATCACTGAGTGGTATTACTGCAGGTACTATAGAAAGTCTTGGTACTGCAAGATTAACTCTAAAATTAGATAACAAACGTATTATACACAAATTTCACATAGTTGAAGATAATTTTCCAATTAATACTAATGGAATTATTGGTAGGGATATTTTAGAAAAATATGGATGTAAAATTGATTTCGAAACTTATACAACGTCTTTCAATATAGATAATGAAGAAGTTATTCTACCGATAACCCCTAAACGCGTTTATAAAACTGAAATCTCTATACCAGCGCGATCAGAACTAATAGCACCAGTTAATATATGTACCGATGAGGAAAGCATCGTTTTAAATCAGGAAATAAGTCCTGGAATTTTCGTAGGAAATAGTGTGATACCAGCCGTGGGAATAAAACACGTGAAATTATTATTAACTACTGACAAAGATGTAGTTTTGAATCAGTTAAAATTAGAAACTAAACCGTTGTCGAAGTACAAGATATATAGTTTCAACAAAATAGCTGATAAAAACAAAGAGCGAGTACATAAAGTTTTGCAAGATTTAAAAATAGAATCAATAGATCCGTCAGCAAGACAATCTTTGAAAGATATAATTGCAAAATATAGCGATGTCTTCCACCTTAATGGTGACAAGTTAACTGTTAATAATTTTTATAGTCAAAAAATTGAGATGGCCGATGGAGATTAGTAGTTGATTTCCGAAAGATAACTGAAAAAATCATAAGTGATAAGTTTCCATTAACTAGAATTGAAGACGTATTGGACAAGCTAGGTAGAGCTAAATATTTTTCTACGCTAGACATGACTAGTTCTTTCCATCAAATCAGTTTAGATAAAGATTCTAGACCAGTAACATCATTTTCTACTAGAAATGGTCATTTTCAATTTACTCGTTTACCCTTTGGATTAAAAATATCATCCAATAGTTTTCAGAGAATGCTCACAATTGCATTGAGTGTGTTATAATTTATTTTGTAACTTATTTTTTAGAATTAAAAACACAAGAGACTATTATGATTTTAGTTATTACTTTAATTTTATTTACTTTTCAATTTTTATTACTTAATCTAATTTTGTTATTTTATAACCGTCTCAGCTTTTAAAGGCTGGTGTCTGATCAGGTTTTTGTTTATACAAATATATTAAGCCTTCACAGGGACCCGCTTTTTAAGGCTGGTGTTTGATCAGGTTTTTGTTATGTGTGTTATGTGTTAAGAACTGACTCGACTAGAGCTGACTTCACTGACTACAGTTGACTAGCGTTGACTGGATAGACTGAATAATAGACCTCCATACCAAATCACCCTCCGCTTTTATACCCACTTTTGTGCTGCTCGATGAACGGTGCTGCTGACGTTCGCTGCCGCTGGGGTGGTCGTTGCTAAGTGTGCCAGTATGCAAATTCAGCATATTCTGTAGGAAAGTTACTGACATATACATGTATGCAGCGGTATTGCATCGTCAGCATATATCTGTAGGAAAATTACTGGTAATTACTTCAGTAATGCATACAGCGGTATTTTGCTGTCGTTGGTATTTTGGTTGGTTGAGGGAAAATAACTCAACGTCAGTATGTGTGTGCAGCGTATGTTCCGCTGTCGCTGATACTTCTGTTGGTTAGGGGAAAATGACTCATAACAAGTGGATTAGATGCCGAAGCATTTTTATATGTCGATGACATTATTGTGTTTGGTTGTAGTATACAACACCATCATGATAATTTAGTAAAAGTTTTTGAAAAGTTGAGAAAATATAATTTAAAATTAAATACGAGTAAATGCTGTTTTTTAAAAACAGAAGTAGTCTATCTAGGTCACCTGATAACTGATAAGGGAATATGTACAGACCCTGCAAAGCATGATGTAATAAAAAACTATCCAGTTCCTAAGAATGTTGATGAAGTCAGACGTTTTGTTGCGTTCTGTAATTACTACAGACGTTTTGTTAAAAATTTTGCAGAAATAGCTAAAGATTTAAATACTCTATTAAAAAAAGATAAAATTTTTAAGTGGGATGAAAATTGTCAAAAGTCTTTTGAGACAATAAAATCAAAGTTAATTAAACCACCAATACTCCAATATCCTGATTTTAGGAAACCTTTTATATTAACAATAGATGCATCCAATTTTGCACTAGGAGCAGTATTGTCGCAAGGTGAAATTGGGACAGATTTACCAATATCATATGCGAGCAAATCGTTAAATAAACACGATATAAATAAACCTGTTATAGAAAAAGAATTGCTAGCCATACATTGGGCAATAAATTTTTTCCGGCCATACCTCTACGGTAGAAAGTTCTACGTAATTACTGATCATAGACCCTTAGTATCATTATTTTCTCACAGAAATCCATCATCGAAGATGACTAGAATAAGATTGGATTTATGTGACTACGATTTCGAAATATCGTATAAAAAAGGTAAAATGAATACCAATGCCGATGCATTATCTAGAATAGTTATAAATAGCGCATCGTTGAAAACGTTAATTCCTACCGAAAGTGAAAGTGAACATACACGTAAAGACATACTAGTCGTAACCAGAAACATGAAGAATAAATTAAATGCGCGAAAAGATAAAAAACATATAGTTAATACTTCCAGTAAAGAGACTGATGAAGATTATATTTGGGAATGCACTTCAATCTCTGATATTAAAGGGATGAAGAAACTTAGATTTGAAATAATAAAAAAATGTAAATTAATACAAGTAGAAATACACGATTTGGAAATAGTAGTGAGATGTGGTGATAATCCAACTAACACACAGATGTATTTGGAGAAGCTATTATCAAAAATACTATTAAAGAACGTGAAAGAACTAGCATTAAATGCTAATGATGAAATTTTTAAAGTAATGTCAAAAGAACAGTTTAAAGGAATATTTAAAGAAGTAAGAAGTAAAAGTAAATCAATTTTGAAAATTCTAATATATAAAGAACCAGAAAGAATAACAAATAGAGAAGTACAGAATAGTCTCATTAGTGAGTACCATAGTTCAACGATAGGAGGACATTTAGGTGTCAGAAAAACAACATTAAAGCTTAAACAAAAATATGTATGGAAGAATATGAATAGAATGATTAAACAATATATATTAAATTGTAAAGAGTGCAAAATCAATAAACAAACAAAGCACATTAAAGAGAAATTAACCATAACAGATACGCCAGGGACAAGTTTTGAAACAGTGTCAATAGACACGGTGGGCCCGCTTAGATTTTCGAATAACTATAGATACGTGCTAACTATACAGTGCGATTTAACAAAATATATTATAGCATGCCCCATTGAAACGAAAGAAGCTAAGACTATTGCAAAGGCTCTAGTAGAAAATTTGATTTTAAGGTACGGACACTTCAAAGTTCTCAAATCAGACAAAGGTACTGAATTCGTAAACGAGTTGATGTCGGAAGTATGCCAATTATTAGAAATAAAACAAGTTTTTAGTACACCATACCACCATGAAACTCTTGGTTCAGTTGAAAGGAGTCATAGAGTGCTGAATGAATTTCTTTTAGGCTTCTGTAAAGATAATGAATGGTACCATTGGATACCTTATTTTTGTTTCGCGTACAACACAACACCACATATGGATACTAATTACACTCCATATGAATTAATATTTGGTAGATTACCAAATTTGCCTAATGACAAGATATTAACTTTCGAACCGGTATATAATTTTGATAATTATTCGAAAGAGTTAAAAGCAAGATAAAATTTTCATTGCAAAAAGCAAAAGAGTTATTAGAAATATCTAAAATCAAACGCGTCGACCAGTGTGTAAAGTTCAATAAATTAAATTTAAATACAGGAGACATGGTCTTAGTAAAAAACTTTAATAGAAAAAAGAATCAGCCACCTTACCATGGCCCGTATAAAATTGTTGAAACGAAAGGGGTAAACTCTGTCATAGATATAAGAGGCAAATCAAAAGAACTACATAATAATAATTTAAAAAAATATTAATTGTTAAAATATTAGTAAGAAATTTTAAAATTTTAATCCTCAAAATTGTAAAATTTTTCTTAAGGGGTAGGGTGTAGTGAATCTTACTTTGATTATTACATTTGTAATTTTAGATCTGCCCTCGTAACCTTAGTTTTAAGTAAATTCCTTTAATAACAATACACAACAACAATGCTATGCTAAAATTAAGCACATTCCTGTAATGTAAAAATACAACAACTTGTATACCTTATTTTAATTGTTATTTTACACAACAACTTTTGCTACTTTTATTATACATTACATTGTTAGTGTATACCACAAATTATATTATTGAATAAGGAATTTTTGTAGTTTTAAGGTACTGTTATTTTAGTATATAAGGAACAAATTTTTATAAAATAAATCAATCATTACTTAGCCTTAAAATCGGCATTATCTCTTGGAGCATTAAACTGCTTCTTTTTAAAACCTAAACAGGCATCCGACTGCCTTAAATATATTTACGCCAGTGGCGTTCTTAAGCGCCGGCACCTTAATAGGCAGGTCCATTTTTAAATCCCTGAAAAACCTAATAAATATACACACACACATTACCCCATTCTGTTGAGGGGTATAGGGAACGGTGAGCTGTCTACCAATACCTTCATTCTGCAAAAACGTGTCGAATTCTTTGTTGATAAATTCTCGCCCATTATCAGTTCTTATTGCCTTTATATTTTTACCGGTTTGTTTTTCCACATGTTGCTTGAAAATTTTAAATGTACTAAAAACTTCGCTTTTATTCGAGATAAAATACACAAATATTTTCCTCGAGAAATCATCAATAAACGTGACGAAATATTTGGAGCCACCAAGCGAGTTAACTTTAAATGGGCCACACACATCACTGTGAATAAGTTCCAATAGGTTACTTGTTCGTGTGTTGGATTCCTGTGGAAAAGCTGCCACATGAATTTTGCTCAACATACACGTTTTGCATTGGGCTGCATATGATGTGTTTTTCAACTTCATGCCTATAACCATCGATTTTCTGAACATGTCACTAAGTGATTTATTATTAACGTGACCAAAACGATTGTGCCACACTTGGTTCATGTCACTAGCTGCAAAAAGGCTTTCTGTTTGACTCTTAGTCAAGAATAAGTTATCTTGCTTCATAGCTCTCAATACTACTAGACCATCAGGGCGTTGAATTATTGCTGACTTTGAATTAAATAGCACAGACAAGCCCTTTTCAACAACACGACTAACAGAAATAAAGTTCATCTGTAGTTCTGGCGAAAAAAGAACATTTTGGAATTTAATTTTCAAACCGTCTGTAGCATGTGGCCAACAGTGTCTGGTATGCATTGCGATTCAATAGTACCGCAACATGCAAGCATTGACAAACTGCAAGCAAGATATTTTGTGTGTTTCGGTAATTTGACACTTGTACAGTTAATTAAGTGCAGCAGCACAATGCACTTAAATGAATCACATTTATTAACTGTATTTGTTTGATTGTAGATATAAGCTACACAAAGTATCTGTTGTTTTTAAGTATGCACTTGTTGAACTTTAAAACTGTTGAACACATGCCATACATAAATAGTTGGAAGCTAAATATGCTTACCCAACAATAATATACATAAGTATATTTCTATTCTTTTACTCTTATGTTAAGGTACCCTTAAGAATTATTCTCATAATTAGTATATAAGCCAATATCAATTAGTTTAAGGAATCAATTAATACTTTGCCTTCAATCGGCATTACTAATTCATACTGGCATTCATCTGCCTTTTACTTTAATTTGCCAGTGGCGTTCTTAAGCGCCGGCACTATTATTTATTTTCTTAAACTCTTCTCATCATCAAATCCTCCACAATAAATTGAGAGCTCCCTAGAGAGCATCAGAATAACAAAATTGTTTTAATCATATTACATGGCGATCATGCCAGTCCTGGATTACAAAGTGCTTTAAAATTAGCACCAAACGGAACCTGACGGACTGCCAAGTCTCCGTCAGAAGAGTGTTTAAGCCAAAAAACAAACACTGAGGTGGAAGCGCCTGGCCAAAAGGCGTCAATATAACAATAACTAATGGAACGCTAACCGAACTCAGCAACAGCAAAAAAAAAAAAACTAACTAACTAACTAACTAACTTTTATAACCTTCATAATAAGTAAAAATAAAATTAAACTTAATCAAAAATAATTAAATTCAAAACTAAATTTTAAATAAAGCAAATTGATATTCCATACAAATAATTCAATGTAAACGGTCACTTATATTGTCAAAATACGTAGAAATAAGAATAAAATGGGAAAACCGCAATCCAAAATAGAAAAACCAAACGCTAACGTAGTAAATAATTTAGAAATTATTGACCATACAGAACACATAGGCTCGTTATGGACACTACTATTAATATTGGTGGTTAATAAACACAGTTAGTCTTCTATTAAAAATTTACTTGTTACATAAAAGATCCCTAAGGAAGCAATATCTAAGCAGAGCAACTGATCTAGACAAAGTATAAAATTTTCACATGGACTGGTTAGACTTCCTAGAACACTGCAGAAAAATCAAAATTGAATTTGAAAAAAGTTACAAATGCCTCAATATAGACAGACCAATAAAAGAGGACACAATTAATAAACGTTATAAAAAACTTATACAATATTTAGAAGAAATAAGGGTTATTTTAAACGTAAATTATCAAAGATTAACACCTTCACATAAAATAGCAGCCGAAGCATTTTTCCAAGATATAAGGAATAGAGTAATACAGATAGCGAAAAGATAATTACGTTGCGGACGCGTTATTAAGAATAACGATTAATGACTTGAAAGACATAAATATGAAAACTAATACAATATTGAAAATTACAACAAGATCTATGGCATATAAGAAGAAACAACAAAGTAATACCGAAAATATTCAGCATAAAATTAAAAATAATGATAAAGAGCCCAATATATATGTACCACTAAAGAACAGTGACGTCAGAAAGTATTATAAATTGAAGATTACTCCCGTAAAATGTTACATCAAACGAGGAAAATCTGTTATTACATATATAAATATAAATGATTTGTTTACTAATGGGAATATTGACCTAGGACAATTTTTCCCAAGGCTTGAGAAAGTGGCCGGTAAACTTAGTGTAGAGACACTACAAATGGCACCCAGTGAGAAAATTTTCGAATTTATCTCCATAAATGAAATTAAAAATATGGGCAATAAATATTTAAATAAATTAAAAGTAGCGCTACTTAATGAGGTGACCAATATAAATTACAAGAATGCTAAGGCAATTCTTGATATAATACTGAAATACCACGATGATCCGATAGAGGGAGGACATTGTGGAATATATAGAACATTAGAAAAAATTAAGAGGTATTACTATTGGAAAAATATGATAACAGATGTAACAAAATATGTGAAATTATGTAAAAAATGCCAGAAATCAAAAATAATAGGCCATAATAAAAGTCCTATGACTATAACAGAAACACCAGAAAAAGCATTCGACACGGTGTATGTAGATACAATAGGGCCATTTCCAAAATCAATTAATGGAAATGAGTATGCAATTACTTTAATATGTGATCTTACTAAATATTTGGTGACAATACCAACACCAGATAAATCTGCAAGAACAATCGCAAAAGCGATATTTGAAAATTTTGTATTAACCTATGGTCCAATGAAAACGTTCATTTCGGACATGGGAACAGAGTACAAAAATTCTATACTGACGGAACTATGCACACTACTAAAAATTGAAAATATAACTTCCACGGCACATCACCATCAAACACTAGGAACAATAGAAAGAAGTCATAGAACTTTTAACGAATATGTTCGTTCTTATATATCTCGGGACAAAACTGACTGGGACGAATGGTTAAAGTATTTCACATACTGTTTTAATACAACACCGTCAACGGTGCATAACTACTGTCCTTATGAGTTAGTATTTTCAAAATTACCAAACAATTTTAGGCAATTTGCTAAAATAGATAGTGTGACGCCACTATATAATGTGGATAACTATGCCAAAGAGGCAAAATATAGGTTAGAACTAGCTCATAAACGCGCGCAGTTATTTTTAGATAGAAATAAAATAAAACAAAAATTAAATTACGATAAGAATATTTTAGAACATAATTTTAAAATAGGAGATTTAGTTTTACTTAGGAATAATTCAGAGCATAAATTGGAAAATCTATATAAGGGTCCGTATAAAATAAAAAAAATAGATTTAAGAAATAATGTTACCATAGAAGATAAGAAAACAAATAAACAACAAATAGTTCATAAAAATAGACTTAAGATGTTTAATAATAACTAACATTTAATAGTATTGTTTGGCCGAACTAATATAAAATTAGAATATATGTACATCTAAATATTATAATTTTTTTTTTCTTTTCTTTAAAAACAAAATAAATATTATATTACACTTATACTTAGGCTAATTAAAAACTAATTGTAAAAGAATGTCCATAAAACTAACATTATATGAACATTCTTGTAAGGGATGGAGGTGTAGCATGTGGCCAACAGTGTGTGGTATGCATTGCGATTCAATAGTACCGCAACATGCAAGCATTGACAAACTGCAAGCAAGATATTTTGTGTGTGTCGGTAATTTGACACTTGTACAGTTAATTAAGTGCAGCAGCACAATGCACTTAAATGAATCACATTTATTAACTGTATTTGTTTGATTGTAGATATAAGCTACACAAAGTATCTGTTGTTTTTAAGTATGCACTCGTTGAACTTTAAAACTGTTGAACACATGCCATACATAAATAGTTGGAAGCTAAATATGCTTACCCAACAATAATATATATTTCTATTCTTTTACTCTTATGTTAAGGTACCCCTAGGAATTATTCTCATAATTAATATATAAGCCAATGTCAATTAGTTTAAGGAATCAATTAATACTTTGCCTTCAATCGGCATTAGTAATTCATACTGGCATTCATCTGCCTTTTACTTTTATTTGCCAGTGGCGTTCTTAATCGCCGGCACTATTATTTATTTTCTTAAACTCTTCTCATCATCAAATCCTCGACAATAAATTGAGAGCTCCCTAGAGAGCATCAGAATAACAAAATTGTTTTAATCATATTACACGTCATTATTTAATATTTCTACATCACCTTTTCCTTTTGCGACAATTTGTTTGTCGCCAGCCAACGAAATGCTTTCAGTAATTTCCACGAAATTTGTAAACATTTCTCTGCTACAACACATGTGCGCCGTCGCACCGCTGTCGACACACCAATCACGTTGTTTCATTATATATGTATTTTGCATTTGCTTTACGTGCAATAACTGAGGCTGTTTTTTCTTTTTATCGCACTTGCTTGCAAAATGTCCCGTTTATCCACAGTTGAAACACTTTCCTTTAAATTTGTTTTTGGTGTCTTTTTTTTTTCTCTGCTTTTCTCTATGAAACGGTTTCATGGCAAATGCTTGCTGTGCGTGTGTATTCGTTAATGCTTCATCGCGGCCATTTTGTTTTTCTTTATGTAGAAAAGTAAACACATTCATAATGGAAAATTATTGTTGTGTGTGTTTGAAAAAATTTTTTAAAGGCTATTTTTATGCTTTGTAATTCACAAAAATATATTTGTGAGTTTTTGTATAAATAAATGAGCTTTGGAATTTTTTAAACATAAAGGGTAAAACATCTACTGATGAATTGGTATAGCTACCAACGCAATATATATCTAGATATTACTAACCCGCAACAAATAAATAAAATTTAAAACATAAATACTTGAGTACATGCTCAAATAAATGTCAAATTTTGTAACGGGGAGATTTACTTTTCATTTTTGCCTTATAAAATACTTTTAATGGCAACCAGCGGTTGTCTAATTGTATAGGTGTAGAAAAGTAAACACATTCATAATGGAAAATTATTGTTGTGTGTGTTTAAAAAATTTTTTTAAAGGCTATTTTTATGCTTTGTAATTCACAAAAATATATTTGTGAGTTTTTGTATAAATAGATGAGCTTTGGAATTTTTTAAACATAAAGGGTAAAACATCTACTGATGAATTGGTATAGCTACCAACGAAATATATATCTAGATATAAGCTACACAAAGTATCTGTTGCTTTTAAGTATGCACTCGTTGAACTTTGAAACTGTTGAACACATGCCATACATAAATAGTTGGAAGCTAAATATGCTTACCCAACAATAACATATATTTCTATTCTTTTACTCTTATGTTAAGGTACCCCTTAGAATTATTCTCATAATTAGTATATAAGCCAATATCATTTAGTTTATAATACAATTAATAAATCAACAGTCTTAGGAGCTCCAAATATACAAGCTCTAAGACAAAAATAAAATAAATAAAAACTATATTATTACAAGGGCTAAAAGAACAATATCAAGAAGGATGAACAAGAACATGAATTTTACAAATTAGTATATCCATACACATACATATACAGTAGACGCTCGAAAATTAGAACCACTGTTCCCGGGGTAGTTGTAATTATCGAGAAGTTCTAATTTCCAAAGGTTTCGTTTTGAAAATACAAAAAAAAAAAAAAACTTCTGCATACATTTTTTAATGTGTTTATTTAAAGCGAACACAAAACATGCGATTTCATTTAAATTCATTGCAGTTTAATAAACAAATATATTTTAAAAATGCATATGTATGTTGATGTATAACTACTAATTATTAATCGTGTGATTATGTAATCATTATGATGTCACTATTAAGTTCCATTCATACGTGTGAAAATAAAAACAAAGTTTAAATTTACTTAGTTTCAACATCACTTTATTTAGCTAATTGGATAACGTTTAGTATACAAGCTTTTGAGTCATTTGTCTTCTATTCAGGTTTCAATGTGAGATAACTTATCAAAGCACCTGTGTAGAAGACAGAGACCACAACCTGTACGTAAGCCGCCACACCACGTCAAGGTAGTTATCCATGTGGGGTCGATGTAGGTAGTTTATACAAATGCTATTTTATAATAGCTATCCAGATGGGCTTGATTAGATATTAATATGTATGCATGTAGCAATTGTTACTTACTGTTGAGGTTGTACCAAAAACGGTTCAGTATTTGGCACAAGCGACGCTCTATTACCAACTTTTATAATGATGGAAGGCAAAAAGTGCTTTGCACAAATTCGGGCATTTATGGAGAGGCCAACACCACAAATTTCTCTCCACTTTTTCTCTAGGAACACAAAACAAGTTTCCCATTCCAATTGGGTATTTTGTTTTGCACACCGCATATTGTACTTATATTTTTTATTTATCAAATTCATATAGTAATACAAAGCCTATTGGCCAAATAATCGTATTACAGAGTAAGAAACAAAACAGTCTGATTATTTCTTAAATTTAAGTGCAGAAATATAAACAGCATATCCATATACATATGTATGTATGTATGTGGTAAGTATAATCTACAACCTATAGGCCCCCGGGCAAACAAATATAAAAGTATTGTTACAGTCTGGTGTGAATGTTAGCACAACCTACCTATTTTAAATCAGTTACATTCTATTATATTAATTCTATAACGAGAATAGCCTTACCAATTTGATTCGAAAGATGTTGTTAATGTGGGAAAATATTCGCAGCTCATTGGGAAGTCTATTCCAATATCTCGCCACCCTAATAACGAAAGACCTTTCGAAAAATGCACATCTTATATTGGGTATAACTATCTGTTTATTGGGGCTAGAACGGGAGAAGGTGAATTTATTGTAAAGTTTGGCGGGTATGCCACTTCTAACAATACCATAGAACAAATTTAGGCAAAGAAGTTTAACAAACTGGTCAAAGCTGCAACCCAGAAAGTCTTTCACAAATGCCGAAATATGTTCACGTCTACGAACGTTATATACAAATCTTACAATACTGTTGACGATACGTTCCAGCTTTTTTACATTCGTAGCCGTAGTACCCGAAATAACTTCTAAACCATAAAAAATATGAGACATCAAAAGTGCATATGATATTTTTCGCTTAATTTCAAGCGGAAAAAATAAGTTCAAAGAGTATATTTTTCGAAGTGAAAAGGTTATTTTCCTATGAATACAATCAAAATGGGATTTGAAGTTCAGCTGATTATCAATAATTATCCCTAAACATTTATGCTGAATCATAAATTCAATACTGGAATTACAAATAGATATGTTAAGATCTGGTAATGTGGACCCTGTTGTTCCAAACAACATTGCTTTTGTTTTACGGGGATTCACTGACAAGGAATGTTAACTCAACCATTCAGTAATGTTATGGAGGCTATAATTTATTTTAGCTTCTAACACGTCAAGAAACGCAGCATTACCACCAAATACACGGAAAATATCATCTGCAAATAAGTAGGGTATACAAAAATTAAAATCAACCACAGTAGGCAAATTATTCACATATAGTAGAAATAGCAATGGGCCCAGAACAGACCCCTGCGGCACACCAGTAAAGAGTGGCAATAATTCAGAAGAACTACCATACAGATCAACAAATTGTTTCCTTCCAGAAAGATATGACATAATGAGTTTACATGCAGATAGGCCAAATTTAAATGTGTCTCTCAACGTGGTAACTAAAGTAGAGAAGGATATTGAGTTAAAAGCTTTTGTGAGATCAAGCGATAATAGAACACATATCTTTCTATCATTAATACGGTTTCTTATATTATCCGTCAAGTCAGCTAATACCGAAGTATTATTATAACCTTGACGAGAAGCATATTGGCAATCTGATAAACTCCTTCTCACAAAACAAAGCATTTGTTCTCTGATAATATGTTCCGCCACTTTGGACAGCGCTGAAAGTATTGAAATAGGTCTCAAATCATCAGGACTGCAAACATTTTTTGATTTGGGTATGGGTACCACTCTTGCAATTTTCCAGGCAGCTGGGAAAATAGAAGTTGTTAAGACAGTATTAATTAAATGCAATAATATGTGAGAAACGTATGGATATATTAATTTCAAAAACTTAATTGGGATATTATCTACTCCAGTAGATTTTGATTTCACCCTATTTAAGGCACATAAAATTTCCAGCTCGTCCACACAATGAAAGGAGAAACCACTGTTAAAAAAATTCAGATTATTAAAATCAAAATTTATGCTCCCACTACCTGCTGGACCACTTGCAAAATAACCATTCACAGAATCAGCATCAAGATTAAAATCAATATCATCAGAAACACTACATCCCCCATTCCGTAGAATCTTCCACATTCCAGCCGAATCCCAACCACTAAATATTTTTAAATAGTATTTCCGTTTTTCCTTCCTAATGATGGATTTGGCTTTGTTTCGTAATTTGCAGTAATTCAACCAATTCGTACTGGAAGGATATCGCTTATAACCCCTAAAAGCTGCATCACGACATGACTGGGCAAATATCACTGATCTGTCTCTCATCCACACGTCATCATGAGTATTATGATAAAAGAGTATTATGGAAAATATCTGGCAACCTTATAATGTGCGAGTAATAAATTTCTGTAATTGGCGATCGTTCTTAACTAATTTATTCAATATTATTGGAAAAATAAATCTTAAAATTCCTGGTAGTGATCATCTGTGTACACCAACATTGTTTTTCACGTTATATACATTAATAAAGTGCATTTGGAGTATCTGAAGTTTCACAATCGTGCTTCTGTTCGTTGGCTTTTTTCACAGACATACATACACACTTACATACATTCTACGGAAGGTACACGTGTTTAAGACTAAACCAAACTTTATATCTTATTGCTTTATTCAGTGCATCTTACATTATTGGAAAAATAAATTTTAAAAATTCCTGGTAGTGATCATCTGTATACACCTGTCCAAACATGGTTGGACAAAATGGGCATCTACTGGGCAACACTAAAATTGTGTCATATTGATATATACTAAAACTGCTTATTATATTGAAGTAAAAATGTGAAGGAACCTAAAAAATGAGCGACAAATGTAATGTCGCTACCATGGTGGAATAATAAGGTGCGCGTAAGAATACAACAATAAAAAACGACATGCATTTTGTTTGTGTAAAATTCATTCAAAATTGTCAAAACAAAGCTGTATACAAAACAAAACAAAAGTTGTTTTGTATGTATTTATTGGTTATGCAAAAACAAAAAGCATAACGTAAACAAAAATATTCATGATGGCGGCCAAAAATGTAAACAACTTTTGACAAGACCGAATTAACTTACCATATTTTTGCAGATTATTTAACGGTCAAAACACAACCCTACAAAAAACCATATTCCTTCTTGCGCAGACCTGATTATTAGACCATGGTCGCTACATATTAAAATGTATCTTTGTAAGATTTATAATTGATTTTACCACTTATCTCAGAACCATTGTCGAAACAACAACGTTACTCTTGAATCACAAAATTATATCACATTTAATAGAAAATTAAAATTATACCTAAAACGGATTGAATTCACCCTTAAAAATACTTACCTGGTTTTATTGGTTGAAAAAAAGGAAACACTTACTGGCCTGGTTTGTATTGGCAATCCTAAAACAAAAGGTAAAATCCAAAATAGAATTAACTATTATATCGATTAAGAGAAGTTGATAACTTCACTTATTCCCCCTTAACCCCCACAAATTATAAATGCTAACAAAGCATTTATAACGTGAATCTCATTATAGATTTATATCCCATAGAAAAGATCTTCCTAAATCTATAAAGTTGATTAATAATAATAATTCAAATTATTACATGGTCCTCTCGCCGTGAATTGGTATATGGTCAATAATACATTGAAAAGCTGAAAATCATTAAAACCACGAGGAAAGCAGAAAGAACAATATGAGGTAAATCGTCATTAGTAAAAGTGTCAGAAATTAAGTTGATGAAGCCCTTTAAAAGAGCAAGTAAGTGAAATAATAAAAAAGTGTTAAAAGAAAAAGCAAAAGAAAAATTAAAAACCAATTATTAACAAAAAGTGTTAAAATAAAAATTGTGAAAATAAAAAACTTAAAAAATAACACACATACATATGTACATACTTATGTATGTATAGGAAAATGTTGTACATACATATTTCATTATACATAAAGTCAAATAAACAACAAAATACATAAAAAACACAAACATATGTAGAAGAGTATTAATAAAACTCGTTTAATATTAGTTCTAATAAAGTGTGTATATGTCGCGTTAAATGGGTTGCCGTAGTTTGTTTAAAAAGGAATAAATGAGATTCGGATTAGGTATTTAAAGTACGTTAAAATAATTATGGAAAATTTTAGGCAAATTTGAAATAAATTTCACATCAAAAAAAAAAAAAAAAAAAAAAATTTTTTTTGATTTCCATAAAAATAAATTAAAAATAAAAATTTTTTCATAAATCCCATTAAATTTAATACCCTGTTCTCAGTACATAAATAGAAAATCTCAAATATTTACCATAATTACTGCAGTTACACTCTTTATTGCGGGTTGATGATGAATTAACCCTTTTTTATACAGGAAGCAAACCATTAGGCTTACTAAAAGTACTAAATAGTACGTGGATATATTTCTAAGTTTATATCTCAGTTGCAACTTGAAATATTCCTTATTTCAAGTTTCTATATTATCTCTTTATTAAAATAGATGACTCATATCTATTGCTAACTCATTAGCCCCTTACTTCAAAGGATAATATAAAAGCAAAGAAGATAAACATTCCTAATTTTAAATCCATATCTCATATATCTAGCGCCTAATCATTAGCCCTTACCGTGCTGGAAATAAAAAATACTAATTTAGTTTGGTACTAAAAAACTAGTTTCCGCTAAATTAAAATTATAATATTATAAAAAATAATTCTATCATAGTTCAATTAATTATTATTGTGAAGTCCTTGTGAATTCTCAGTAAAAAGAACAGCTGTAAGCTTAATTACCCAGCAATCAAAAAGTGCCTTGAATTCTCAATTAATTTCTCGCGCTTTATTTATAAAAATGCCTAGCACTTCCCAACGCCATAATCCATCAGTCAAGGAACACTTCCAATTTGATTGCGACCACCTTCTCGCATTCTGTGAAAAATATAAAGAAACCCCGGCAGGCGATCAAACAGAAACAATCCTCGAAGTCAAGTTAAGAGACTTGGATGGGAGATGGGACAGGGTAAACACTGCCCACGAAGAAGTTATGCTGTCCAAGGACGACAGGCTAACTGAAGAATTTAGAAAAGAAGCTCAAGAGAAGTTTGAACTCTGTACAGAAGAATATTACAGTTGTTCAGCCCAGATACTCGATCTACTAAAATGTTTACGATTAGGCCCAGATGTCCCAAGATATCAATCCACACCAAGTCATTCAGTAAATCACCAAGATATGACTCATATAGTAGATCAAAATAATTCTAGCGATTGTATTAAGCTTCCTCCTTGTGACACTGAGATATTCAACGGCAGTTATGAGCAATGGCCCTCATTTCGTGACATGTTCACCGGCTTGTATATAAACCATTCAAAGCTCAACTCTGTTACAAAGCTATTGTAGTGAATCTTACTTTGATTATTACATTTGTAATTTTAGATCTGCCCTCGTAACCTTAGTTTTAAGTAAATTCCTTTTATAACAATACACAACAACAATGCTATGCTAAAATTAAGCAAATTCCTGTAATGTAAAAATACAACAACTAGTATACCTTATTTTAATTGTTATTTTACACAACAACTTTTGGTACTTTTATTATACATTACATTGTTTGTGTATACCACAAATTATGTTATTGAATAAGGAATTTTTGTAGTTTTAAGGTACTGTTATTTTAGTATATAAGGAACAAATTTTTATAAAATAAATCAATCTATACTTTGCCTTGAATCGGCATCACTCTTAACTCAGCCTCAAATCGGCTTCTTATTTTTATTTAATACACAGGCATTTAATCTGCCTTAAATATACACTAGCCAGTGGCGTTCTTAAGCGCCGGCACTATTATTTATTTTACTTAAACTCTTCATCTCATCATCAATCCTCCACGTGGCGATCCTGCCCACGGACCTAGAAGCGATGCCCGTAGAACAGTACAAGCCCGCTGGCGAAAACAAAGAGCCACCGGAATACAAGGCAACACCGCTAGAAGCTGGCCCTAAGCGGCTTACATTAGAGGCAATCCAAAGCCAATAAAAAAAAAAAAAAATAAATAAATAAAATTAAAAAAAAACCTTGCGTACATTTTATGGGTAAATTCAAAATATATAAAAAAAAATCTATTAATATTTATCTTAAAACAAAACATTACTATTTCATTATTATTATACACACACTATGCAAAACCACACCATATACTTAAATGTATTTGTTGAAAAAAAAAACGGATTGAAAAACATAAAAAATATCTTTAAACAAAACATGAATATTTTTGAAATTTAGATTACGTTAAAAAAAAAAAAAGTAATGAAAATATTGCTTAAATGTTAAATAATTGGAATAGTACTACTGAAAAAAAAAAAAAAACATTAATAAAAACCTACACAGCATAAGCTTTTTTTAGACAAGAAAAATAAAAGAAAAATTAAAAAATATACAAAATAGAAAAAGCAAATAAGAAAAAACAAAAATTCATTTTAATTAATTAAAAGAAAAATGAACAAAAAAAGGAGTAAACCTCCTTATTTATTAATAAAAACAAAACTCAAATATTTTATTCACTTTAATGATACAAACACAAAATTATTTTCT
Organism: Lypha dubia; assembly: GCA_947311025.1. Taxonomy (NCBI): domain Eukaryota; kingdom Metazoa; phylum Arthropoda; class Insecta; order Diptera; family Tachinidae; genus Lypha; species Lypha dubia. Next base: position 92,125,722 of record OX371260.1, on the reverse strand, counting down.
CAACAACAAAATAAAAAAAAACCCGAAATTGAAGATAATTAGTTGATAAATTGAAAAAAAAGAAAACAAGTACATATTAGCAAAGGAAAAAAATAAACATGTTTTTTTTAAATATTTAAAAAAAAAAAAAAAATATATAACAATTTAAACAATTAATAAATCATAAAGACAGAATTTATTCCTTTACTATTAAAAATCAAAAAAATAATCGCTAAAATTAAAGAAAGAAGATTAAGAAAGAGAGAAAATTATAGAAAGAAGATTAAGAAAGAGAGAAAATTAAAGAAAGAAGATTAAGAAAGAGAGAAAATTAAAGAAAGAAAATTAAAGAAAGAAGATTAAGAAAGAGAGAAAATTAAAGAAAGAAAATTAAGAAAGAAAGAAAATTAAAGAAAGAAGATTAAGAAAGAGAGAAAATTACCGAAAGAAAATTAAAAAAGAAAGAAAATTAAAGAAAGAAGAGTAAGATAGAGAAAGAAAGAACATTAAAGAAAGAAAATTAAGAAAGAAAGAAAATTAAAGAAGGAATATTAAGAAAGAGAAGGAGAGAAAATTAACGAAAGAAAATTAAGAAAGAAAGAAAATTAAGAAAAGGAAATTAAGAAAGAAATTAAGAAAAAGAAAATTTCATTCCTAACAGGAAGCCTGATTAACTTTCATTTGGGAATGAGCTTCTATATACATGTAGTATCGCGCAATTTGGAGATAGTGAGATGTAGTGATAATCCATCTAGCACACAGATGCATTTGGAGAAACTACTCTCAAAAATGCTATTGATAAATTTTATGCTACAAACGAGTTCTTAAAGAAACATTTAAAGAGGTATTATATTAATTAATAATTTTCGTCATTAGAAAAATTTAAACGCGTCAAATAAAATTTAAAATTCAAAAGAAAGAAAAACTTTAAATAAAAAAGGAATAAACTCTGTCATTCAAAAACTCAGTCATTCAAAAACTCTGTCATACATTCAAAAACTCTGTCATACATTTAAACTCTGTCATTCAAAAACTCTGTCATACATTTAAACTCTGTCATACATTTAAACTCTGTCATACATTTCAACTCTATCGTACAATAAAAAAAAAAAAAAAATTTTTTTCTGCCATATTAATTATCAAAACATTAATAATAAATTTTAAAACTCTAATTCACAAAAATTGTGAAAATTTTAGTTCATAAAAATTGTATAATTTTTCTTAAGGGGTAGGGTGTAGTGAATCTTACTTTGATTATTACATTTTTAATTTTAGATCTGCCCTCGTAACCTTAGTTTTAAGTAAATTCCTTTTATAACAATACACAACAACAATGCTATGCTAAAATTAAGCAAATTCCTGTAATGTAAAAATACAACAACTAGTATACCTTATTTTAATTGTTATTTTACACAACAACTTTTGGTACTTTTATTATACATTACATTGTTAGTGTATACCACAAATTATGTTATTGAATAAAGAATTTTTGTAGTTTTAAGGTACTGTTATTTTAGTATATAAGGAACAAATTTTTATAAAATAAATCAATCTATACTTTGCCTTGAATCGGCATCACTCTTAACTCAGCCTCAAATCGACTTCTTATTTTTATTTAATACACAGGCATTTAATCTGCCTTAAATATACACTAGCCAGTGGCGTTCTTAAGCGCCGGCACTATTATTTATTTTACTTAAACTCTTCATCTCATCATCAATCCTCCACATGGCGATCCTGCCATTTTCACAAACACTACACACATCTTTCCTCCACACTATATCATCTTCGTAATAAAACAAGGGGTGAAGCAGGTGCTATAGTCAAAAGATACCCTCTTTCGACAAATAATTTTGATTTGGCATGGAATGCTCTCAAGGCTCGCTATGACAACAAGCGAGTGCTGGTAGATAATCAAATTAAAATTCTGTTTGATATCCCGGCAGCCAAAAATGAAGACAGTGAGTCCCTTAGACAAATACAGTCCTCTGTCAGCGATTCGTTGGCCACCCTACAAACTCTTGGCGTTGAAGTAGAAAGTTGGGACCCGATTATCATTCGGCTAATATCAACAAAACTTCCAGATATGACTTTAGCACTGTGGGAGCAATCCCTTACATCGCCCCGTGAGCTCCCAAAATGGTCAGAATTATCTCAATTTCTCGTAGACAGATATGAGGCAGTAGAACGTGTCACAAGCATTCGAAACTACAAAGATAGTTTCAGTCTCATAAAACCAAACCAGTCAAATGTTTAAACGTACATGTCACAAGAAAACATAAGCTATATGTGCAAGTTATGCAATCAAGATCACGCTATCACAAATTGCCCAAAATTCAGAGACTTTTCGATACAGCAAAGGGTGGATTATGTTTTCCAAAACAAATTCTGTAATAATTGCCTTGGTACGTCTCATATCAAGGCAAATTGCAAAAGTAAACATACTTGTGTATATTGTAAAAAATCCCACCACACTTTGCTTCATATGCCAAATAAATCTCTGAACATTGAAAATTCCCATAAACACAGTGTCCCAAGCAAAAGTAGAAACTATCAAAACTCATCCACCAATATAAACCAATCCAATAAAAACGTTAATCATGATGAGCTACCCTCTACTTCGAATAAAATTCACGCGAATTGCTCGACAGGCAGTGAAAATATTCTATTGCGAACAGCCTTAATGCAAATTGAATTTCGAGGTGAACGCTTCACTATTAGAGCGCTAATAGACCCAGGCTCGCAACGTACATTCTTAGCTGAAAGGATTAGAAACCGCCTTCATCTCCCTTATAAAAAATCCCACTTTGAGATCGTTGGTATTGGTGGTCAAAAGCAATCTGCTACCAAAGAATGTGAACTCACTCTGTTTGCAAAAAAAACGAACACTCGCATACCCATTAAGGCCATAGTCTTGCCAAAATTTACAAAAAGGCTCCCATCCTGTAGCTTTGAGGTTCCCTTCTCTAAAGATCTACTAGAATTAGATCTGGCAGACCCAACGTTTAATAAATCTAAACAAATAGATTTAATTTTGGGTAATGACTATGAGAAAAACATCAATATCGACGGCATCAAGAAAAACATCTGTGGTAGCACGTCGGCTTATAATACGATATTTGGATGGGTTTTAAGTGGGCCAATTAAATCTCAAGTCATCCAATCCTTTACAACGTCCGTATCTGAATCAGCAGATCTTCATGTTCTCTTAAAAAAGTTTTGGGAAGAAGAAGAAATACCATAGAAGCGCCCTGTATCAATCGAAGATGAATTCTGCGAAAACTTTTACACTAAAACGACTACACGTAACGAGAATGGTAGATATGTAGTAAGCTCCCATTCAAAAAAGAGTATCCTGAAAAATTCTTCCTAGGGTCATCACGGTTTATAGCCTTAGCTCAGTTTTCCAGAATGGAAAAAACTTTATCTAAAGATCCAGAACTTCAAACACAATACAAGGCAGTTCTAAATGAATATTTGACTCTAGACCATATGGAGGAAACTTCATCTCAAGAAATAACATCGCAAGGTAAATACCTCTCGTTTTATTTACCTCATCATGCTGTGGTGCGCCCAGAACACAAAAGCACCAAAGTAAGGGTCGTGTTCAATGCTTCTAGAAAAACGAAGTCGCAAATTGCTCTAAATGATGTACTTTACACAGGCCCAACTCTTCAGAATGAATTAATAACAATAATTCTTAACTGGAGAAAATATAAGTACGTATTCAGTGGCGATATTCAAAAGATGTATCGTCAAATTCTCATACACCCAGATGACAGACCATTTCACAGAATTCTTTTTCAGGCCCAAATTGATGGTCCAATCAAAGACTATCAATTAAAAACAGTAACTTTTGGTGTGAATTGTGCACCATATCTCGCGATTCGCACCCTTCTTCAAATAGCGAAAGATTGCAAATTAGAGTTCCCAAAAGCAGCACTAATTCTACGAACTCAAACTTACGTAGATGATATTCTATCTGGAGGATTCTCAATTGAAGAAACTTTAGATGCTCAAACTCAGCTTATTAGTGCACTGCAGTCAGCTGGTTTACCTTTAAAAAAATTCACAGCAAATGATGCCCAACTTCTTGCCCATTTACCGAAAGATGATTTATATGATCAAGATTTTCTCAAGTTTCAGGAATCCAGCTCTACCAAAACTCTTGGTATAAAGTGGAATGCGATATCAGATGCATTCACTTACAGTTTCTGCCCGGTGGAAATATCCTCAAAAATCACAAAAAGGCAAATTCTTTCTTCGGTAGAAAAACTCTTTGACCCTGCTGGATGGCTAGCACCCATAGTCATCAGAGCAAAGATACTGATGCAGCAGCTATGGCTTGAAGGTTTGGAATGGGATGAAGATATATCAATTGAATCGCTCAGCAAATGGAATGATCTCGTATCAGATTTATCTCATATAGAGACTATCTCCATTCCCCGTTGGCTTCAGTATACTCCCTCGGACGCTATTCAGATTCACGGGTTTTGTGATGCTTCTAAATCGGCATATTGTGCTACAGTTTACCTCCGCTGTAAAACTAAAACCAATGTCACTTTCACCAACTTACTGGTCGCAAAAAGTAAAGTAGCTCCTATACAGACAGTTTGTCTCCCAAGATTAGAACTTAACGGCGCAGTATTGTTGGCAAACCTTGTCAGTTATGTACAGTCGAATTTGCATTTTGGTGAAACTGACGTGTTTTTATGGACTGATTCCTCAATAGTCCTGGGGTGGCTCTCAAAAACCCCCTCAACTTGGGAAACTTATGTTGCCAACAGAATTGCTCATATTCACCGGCTAGTTCCATTGGCAAAATGGAGACATGTCCCTACCCATTATAACCCAGCAGATCTAGGAACTCGTGGATGCAAGTCACAAGAACTTTCCAATCATACCCAGTGGTGGTACGGGCCAGCATGGCTACAAAAACCCGAGTCGGAATGGCCACAGAGAAATCCACTCAAAGTAATAGAAATCCCTAAAGAAAATCATACGTTTCATGTAAATGTTCAAGAAGAAGACATTTTGCATCGATTCTCATCGTATACCAAGGCTTTACGTGTTATAGGTTATGTTTTCCGATATTGTAATAACAGTATGAGAAAAATAAGGCCAAATATTCAGTCGGTTACTCAGATAGACTTGACGCACAATGAAATTGGTCGTGTAAAAGCTAGACTTATTTCTATTGCTCAACAAAAATTTTATCCCGAGGATTACCAAAACCTACTAGATTCAAAGCCACTACACAATAAAAGTTCTCTGAAAACCTTAAATCCATTTCTGGATTCAAATTCAGTTTTGCGAGTAAATGGCAGATTGGCTCAGTCGTCATTACCCTATAGCGAAAGGTACCCAATTATATTACAAGGTGACTCACGAGTTTGCCAACTTTATCTCAATCATTTGCACCAATTTCTGCTTCATGCGGAATGCAACCAAATGTGCCGCATGGTGCAAACAGAATTTTATATAAGCAGATTGAAACCCCGCGTAAAAAAAATAATACGTCAGTGCAAAACTTGCATTATCCACAAGCAGATGCCATGCTCACAAATAATGGCCCCCTTACCACCGGAAAGATGTAGCCTGACGGTTCCGTTTCAAACCACAGGAATTGACTTTGCAGGCCCTTTCGACATAAAAACATCACTCTTACGCAAATCACCCTCTGTCAAAGGATACGCAAGTGTCTTTGTTTGTTTTAGTACGAAAGCAGTACACTTAGAGCCATGTTCAGAACTGTCATCAGCGGCGTTTCAAGCAGCATTTTTTCGATTCGTTGGGAGGCGGGGGCTCCCTAAAAGGGCAGTTACAGACAACGGCAGGAACTTCGTAGGTGCCAGCAGGGCCTTAGAAGGCGATTTTATAACCTTTGTAAAGGCCGCAGCAGAAGACATTGCTCAGAAGTATGTTACACAAGGCTTCGAAGGGAAGTTCATACCACCATATGCTCCCCACATGGGGGGTTTATGGGAGGCCGCCGTCAAAAGCTTCAAGTTTCATTTGAAGCGAGTCGCTGGAGCACAAAAATTCACTTTCGAAGAATTCTCAACTATATTAGCTCGAATAGAAGGCATATTAAATTCCCGTCCTATATCGGCACTTTCTGAAGACCCGGCAGATTTAACCGCGCTAACTCCACGTCATTTTTTAAGAGGAGCCCCTTTAATGGTGCTCCCTGAACAAAATAGTCAGAATATGTCTCTTATTAATAGGTGGGAAAAGCTCAAAGTCATTCACCATCAGTTCGCAGTACGATGGAAAGACGACTACCTTAAATCATTGCACAAACGCTACAAATGGAAGGACTCAGTAGTGAACTTGGAGGTCGGAGATCTTGTAGTGGTGATGGATGATCTTCAGCCACCATATGAGTGGCGGCTCGGAAGAATCGAAACGACATACCCAGGCTCAGATAGTGGCGTTCGTACTGCAGACGTACGCATTTCGTCAGGAATTATAACTCGTCCCATAGTCAAATTATGTTATTTACCATTTTTAAACAACTAAAAGTGTCACTGAAATCAAAGTCTTAACATAAATTCTATTTTCTCTCTTTACATTATCTCTCCTATCATATCGCACTATATTATTCATTATTACTAAGATAATTTACACCAAACACAGTATTTTCAAGCTCGCATAAATAATTTAATCACTTTTTTTTGCACCAGGACAAATCGAAGACTGTAAGCCACCCGACCCGCCAAAGGCCATACAACTCCAAGGAACAGGCGCCAGAAACGTCCCGACGTAGACGTGTATAAATGCATTATTTGCAACAAATTGCACCCGCTTAGGTTGTGTCGCAAGTTTTTGGCAATGACCGCACCGCAGAGAGAAGAAGTTGTGGAACATCATAGAAGCTGTGTCAATTGCCTGGCTAGAAGCCATGATTTAAGAGCCTGCGCTTCACGAGACACGTGCCATATATGTAGTAGGTTCCATCATACTTTACTGCATCCCCAACCTAAGCGCTCGCATCGGAGGAAAGGCATCGATACAAGGGACCTTCGAAAGCATCAACCAGCTGCAGCAAAACGGGCAGTCTTAAAACGTGCAGCAACAAACCATTCAACCACAAAAAAGTCAGCAACAAATCAAACGAATGCCTCAAAGAAGTCAACGGTATCTTCACCAGCTTTACAACCCTCAACATCAAGAACAATACAAGACAGCCGAGTTCTGGTAGAGGCAATCCGGTCGCTTGCACAGGTACTTTGCGACTCGGAAAAAACATCATAGATTGCTTGACGTCAAGGCCCGCCGGCATGTCCAAACATGGTTGGACAAAATGGGCATCTACTGGGCAACACTAAAATTGTGTCATATTGATATATACTAAAACTGCTTATTATATTGAAGTAAAAATGTGAAGGAACTTGGGAGTACTACCCTAAAAAATGAGCGACAAATGTAATGTCGCTACATATTAAAATGTATCTTTGTAAGATTTATAATTGATTTTACCACTTATCTCAGAACCATTGTCGAAACAACAACGTTACTCTTGAATCACAAAATTATATCACATTTAATAGAAAATTAAAAATATACCTAAAACGGATTGAATTCACCCTTAAAAATACTTACCTGGTTTTATTGGTTGAAAAAAAGGAAACACTTACTGGCCTGGTTTGTATTGGCAATCCTAAAACAAAAGGTAAAATCCAAAATACAATTAACTATTATATCGATTAAGAGAAGTTGATAACTTCACTTATTCCCCCTTAACCCCCACAAATTATAAATGCTAACAAAGCATTTATAACGTGAATCTCATTATAGATTTATATCCCATAGAAAAGATCTTCCTAAATCTATAAAGTTGATTAATAATAATAATTCAAATTATTACAACACCAACATTGTTTCTCACGTTATATACACGAATTAAGTGCATTTGGAGTATCTAAAGCTTCATAATCAATCGTTGGCATTTTCACATACATACATACTTACATACATTCTACGGAAGGTGCGCGCGTCTAGGACTAAATCAAACTCTATATTTCACTGCTGTATTCAGTGCATCATACATCATGCTTACATCGGAACAGCCATCCAGTTGCCCTCTGTGTTCAAAAAATGTGACCAAAAAGGGAGGTGGAATCAGTGATGTTATACACTTTTTTGAAAAGTCTTTACGCAGCACTTAAAAAATCTCTATTTTTCCCTACGCGCTCAAAAAATTGTCTTTACAAAAATCCCTACAACTTTTAAATTATAATACATCAAACAATGCAAATAAAATCTTTTTGTTTAATATATAAACGTTTTATTGAAACTTGTTATACATAATCACCCCTATCGTGAACAAAATGTGAAATTATTGTTCCCATGAAATTTTCATTCCCCATGAAGGGAAATTTGGTATCCTGAATTTCATGGGAACGTTTGTTCCCGCTATCAATTAGTTGTGAATGTAAAATAATAAAGAAGATAACAAAAATAAAAAATAAAAGAAATTTTTGTTATAAAATATACTTGGAAATATATATTTTAAAGAAAACTTAAAAAAAGGAAAGCTAAATATTCAGTGTTGGAGCGATAGTTTATTTGCAGCTTTTATTTATTGCTTTCTAACTTTTATGTGTTTAAATGGTTCGGCTACTTTTGGAAAGCCAACAAAACTAAAAAATTCCAACAAATTAAAGCTTCACAAATTCGCAGGCAATAGACTTGTTGTTTTGCATTTTGTTGACCAATACATCAGTTTGTACCTTATTATTAGATATTTTTCTTTAAATAAACTTTTTAAGCTTTAATATTCAAGTGCTATGAAGAATTACATACGTGTTTTGTTCTATTCCCCATCAAAAATAAAGTGAATAAATCGAAGGGAAAAGTGAAAAAACTTGTGGGAAAAAAGTTATTCACGATAAGGGGAATTTTTTCATGGGAGCATTTTTTCACGTTATTATTCTGGACTGAATAAAATTTTTTCATAGGAGTTGTTCACGATTGCCATTAAGGGAAAAGGGAAAAAGTTACGAGGGAAAATTTGTTCACGATAGGGGTGAATGAATTATTCTATCAGTCTTTTTTTATTAATTAAAAACTAAATAAACAAAAATTTAAAAAATTAATTTAAAATCACAATTATTTTATTGGTAAAAAAAAGCGAAATATAAAAAATATGTATTTTGCACTTTTGAAATTTGCTAAAAAAAATTGTTTGCCCGTGTTATTTTTGAGTGGTGATTTCCTGACATGTCGTAAGGATACCAGTTTTTTTATATGAGTTTCGGTACATTGGAAGGTATAACAATTTTTACATTCGCCTTGTTAAAATGAGCGGACAATGCAAATTGAAGTTAAATTTTTATGACAGCTTATTTCTTTATTCTCTACCTGTCTGTATTGGCATGTAGCAGTGATAAAGCAAACGTGGCTAATTTCGACAAAAGGGGAAAATGAAATTCTCATTAAAATTGTTCATTTTGGTAACTGTACTCCAAAACTTTTCGATGTCCATATTTAAAAAATCACCTATATCTTGCTCTGAAAAAATAAATTTAAAAAGGATCTCCACTCTTGTAGAAGATAATTAGTGTCCACTTTCATAATTTTCGAAATATTTTTAAATGAAAATTCATTTTTATTTCCTTTTTTTCAATGTAATTTCAAGGTTTAAGAACCCCATTTCTCTGAATATTTCTGTTTTGAGTGGTAATATTTGATGTATTTCTTCGAAGACCAAATTGAAGAAGGTTGCCAAATTAATATATTTTTGCCATTTATTGAAAAGTCCCTACATTTGAATGATTTCAACAAATCTGTCATTTTTTCCTACGGTCCTTTTTTGGACGAAAATCCCTACGAGTAGGGATTTTTCCCTACATATAACATCACTGGGTGGAATTGCGTGTTTCCTCTGTAATAGATGGTGTCATCTAGCTTGTGTAGATGTAAGTAACGGTCAAATCAAGGCCATTAAGGATAACCCCTTATTGGTTTTGCATGCAAAAACTGCCATAAGGGCAATCGTGCCACAACACATGCCTCAGGACTTGATTCAAGTGAAATCTCAGCGCTGCGAAATGAGGTTAAATCTGGCTTTGAAGAGATGAATATCAACCTTAACCTTACGATGCAAAAATTGTCCTCTACAATTCTCGACGTAAAGAAGGAAGTTGATGCGTTCCACTTAAACATTAAAGAAACTACTGCCAAAGTTTCCAAACTGGAACTCGATAATAATATTCTCCACAAGAGGCTAAATAGATTCGACATTATAGTGACCGGTTTGCCCCGTACGGATAATATTACTACTTCATTTCTTAATATTGCTAAATGCCTGGAGGTACCATTAACAGAGAATGACATCCAGCAGTGCTGCTACATTAATAAACGTGCAATGGTCCTTGTAAAACTTTTTTCTGCTAGCACGAAGAGCCACATTATGGATAAATATTTTAAACGCAGGAACTTGAAACTCTCGGATCTCAACTCTACCAACAATGGGGAAACTATCAATTCCAGAGTATACCTTAATGATAACAACACCCCGATGGAACGTAACCTGGCCTTGTTTTGTCTTAATTTAAAAAAGAAGAATATTATTCGATCATATCGATTGCTGCACAGCGATATCCCTAAAGTCAGTATCATTAGTTTGGATGGTTTATCTAAGATATATCTTTACAATGATTGTTATTCTGAATTTGATCACTAACCCTTATATTGTGCTTAGTTTTTTTCCTTTTCCATTAATAGTTGCTTTTTTTTCTGTTATTCTTGTATTTTTGATTAAGAACCATTGTTCAGTTGCAAGGAAAAAAAATTCTCGTTTATAAATCAATTTGTTCTGATCTCATATCGTAATATGAACTTTTCTAATAATTTAGGTCATATTATATTTAATAATGATTATATCTTAAAGAACTTCTCTAACAAGGAACATTTTTTTAATATTGGACATATGAATGTACAAAGTATCAAGCCTTCTTCTCAATCTGTTAAATTTGACGAATTCAAACATATTCTTTCTGGTTCCATTCTTCATGCTGTCGGAGTTACGAAAACTTGGCTAAAGTCCTGGGTTTCCAACTCTGCTGTTAATATTCCGGGTTATAAGTTATTTAGAGTTGATAGGAACGATGATGTTAGGGGTGGAGGTGTTGCGCTTTATCTCAGGGAGAACATTAAGGGCAGGGTTGTTCTGGAACTGTCTGATTTGGATGCGATTGAATGCTTATTTGTGGAAGTTTCTGTATGTAATAACAAATATTTGATTGGGGTAGTGTACTTGCCTCATGGTCATATAGGTGGAGTGCAGCGCCTTGATGACATTCTGGGAGACTTGAGTTGTCGCTTTGAGCTGTCGCTTTGGGGGACTTTAACAACAACCTCTTTGACCCAGTGAAGTCTTATCGCGTTAGAAAACTATGCAGAGGCCACAACCATTTGTGTCATCATAATTCCCTACCTACCAACTATGATATTAGCCGAAACAGTTCATCTTTAATTGACTACTTTATACTGAGCAATCATACTCAATCTTCTATCCCATGTCCCTGTCAGGCGCAGAGTTATCAAACGGAACAGATCGTATATGGATAGGCCTGAGGTTAGGTCTGCTCAGCACTTACGTAACCTTGCTTATCGAGCATTTTGTGAACTTAATAGCGAATATAACTGGTACACTTACTGCAAACTTCGTAATCGCGTTAAAAATGTTATTAGAAAATTAAAAAGACGGGATGACTATAACAGATTCAAGGACCTTAACCATACTTCAGCCTGGAGAATATTAAATAATGTAGGTTGCAGGGATGTAGAGCGCTCTGATATATCTGAGGACCCTTCTATCTTAAATGATGCTTTCATTTCTAACCAATCTGATGATTTTTGCCCTTTGGCCCCATTGCCTGACTTTGGTGGTTTTTCCTTTGCTAGGTTTCTGCCTATCGATCTTTTCAAGGCTATATCTTCCGTTAAATCTAACGCCATTGGCGACGATTGTATCCCTATTAAATTCCTCAGATTACTGTACCCATTGTTTGAAAAAAATTGGTTACACATTTTCAACACCATTATTATGACCTCTACATACCCCAGCGCTTGGAAAACTGCAAATATTATCCCTATTAGGAAACAACCTGGTACTGGCCCTGACTGCTATCGCCCAATTAGTATTCTCCCCTGCCTTTCTAAAGTTTTCGAACACCTGATTCTCGACCAGATGAATAAGCATTTGCATGATAACGCACTCATTAGTGATTGTCACTTCGGCTTTCGTAAGGGACATAGTACTACATCCCTATTGCTTTCCCTGACTGATAAGATCAGAAAAATCCTTAACAGTCAAGGAATTGGTGTCCTAGTTGCTCTGGACGTATCCAAAGCCTTTGAAACAATCAACTACAACAATTTAATTAACAAAATGTTTTCAATGTATATGTTTAGCAAAACCTCCTGTAATTTATTTTTATCCTATCTAACCGATAGAAAGCAATTTGTATCCGCCCGAGATACCGGCTCCACCAAACAGTGCTGCCGCAGTGGAGTTCCTCAGGGTTCATTCCTTGGCCCGCTTCTCTTCACGCTCTACGTGAACGATTTTGTCAACTTTCTTAACTTGCATACCTCGGATGTATTCCTATATGCTGACGACATCCATCTAGTCTTCCTTGGCGAAAAACAATTTCTTGATTCACTTAACGAAAGAGTAAATTATGCATTACGTATGTCGCACTTGTGGATGAGTAGTAATTTCCTGCGTGTTAACGTGAATAAAACAAAAGCGATGTGCTTTGGTCTTCAAGATAAGTCTCTTCTTAATATTAATATGTACAGCAGAAAAATTGATCTTGTTGATCATATGCGTTGTTTGGGTATAACTCTGGACGAAAAGCTCAACTTTACAAGACATATTAACTCCATTAAATCGAAGGTATGTTTTGGTCTGAGGAGATTGTATAGTTTGGGTTGCTATCTCCCAACTAGCATTAAAACTTTGATTGCCAAATCGTTACTTCTATCCATTGTCAAATATGTTAGAGAAGTCTATTCATCTACTAACAGAACTATTCTTAGGGAGGTCAATAAACTAGTAAATAGAATAGTTAGATACGTCTACAACTTAAGGCTACGAGAGTCTGTTTCTTCATACATTGCCCGATTTCTTGGGTTGTCTTTCACCGCGTATGTGAAGTTGAGACTCATCATGATGTTCTACAAAGTAATTCACCAGCAACTACCCGCTTACTTGCTTAGCAGCTTTATTTTTTCGCACTCGGTTCGCTCTCCACAAATAATAATCATTCGTATTTTCAGGAGCACTTACGAGCATTCCTTTGTAGTCAGAGTTGCACGTATTTGGAATGCACTTCCGAACAACCTCAAGGTCTTTTCTTTCTCATTGCCTAAGGCAAATGCAATTTATCGCGAATTCCTATCATCCCAATAAATGATAAAAAAAAAACACTTATACTCTTTACACTTATTATACTAACAAATATTAAATTATGGTCCTTGGGTTTTGACAGTTTTTCATTAATATTATTAGTTTACCTTGTTTTAAGAATTTATTGTTATTTCGTTTTTCTAAACTAATTGTATTATACATTTTTTTTAATTTATGAATTCGCACACTTGTATAACCTATTAACCATATATGGCCCTCTTGGGCTCGGTTTAATAATAAATAAAATAAATAAATAAATGCGCTTCATAGGTACAAACAAAAGAAGTTGTTGGATAAGGCAGGAAAAGTTATTGAACTACTGTCAACATCCGTTTCATTGAAAATAAGCGATAACTCATAACTATTTAAAAATGAAATTAAATTGTACCTGTCTAAGTTTGAGAAATCTCTATATTCCAAAAAAGGTTTCTGTATTAGTAACTGACAGTGCAAATGAAGCAAAAATGGTAGCATGATGCGTTATATGAGGACTAGGCTTTTGCACTAAGTACATTTAAATTCAAACACATTTGCTTTTTTAAAAATTCTCAGAGTAATTCCAAGTACAAAAGGGGATCAAAGCAAGTAAATACAAAACGAAAAAAATAATAAACAAAACATTTATTCTCTTTATACGCTCAGAGTATTTGTATTTACTCATTCTTATTCACTATAAGTAGAGTAAAGTAAACATTTTTTTTGCTAATATTCTGTAAGTATTTTGCAAGGTTCTTATTTTACCATGTGGGTATTTTAAGCATTTTCTTGGTTTTTATTTTTAGCATTAATTTAGCAGTTAATTTTATGGAATATACATATGTATGTACATTCCTATCTAAGTATATACAACTATTGATATGTTGATAATTTGATCTTAACATCAAATTAAATAAAAGCGAAATTTCATACAAACCAAATAAAACTTACAAAAATACTCGAGTATTTTAGTAAATAGTTTAAGTAGCGCTTGTCTTTACTTAATGTGCTTGGTTCTTATTATGCTTAGTTCTTACATGCTTTAATACTTGCTGTATTTATTTCGTACAGAAACAGTATTTATTGTGTTTTTGTTTCTTATAACAGAGAACAGAAGAAGGTATAGTAAAGAGAGGGTATAATAAAACAAATACACGAAAAAAAGAGAATGTATTTAAGTATTTGTTTTTTTGTACTTTTGCAAAAGCCTAATGAGGACAATGAAATTGCCCAGACAAGTTAACAGATACATCCTTACTCGCTAACATATAATCTATGAGAGAAGTGGTGCCATGTTGGACATCAAAGTGAGAGGGGATTGAATTATGGCAAATAGCGAGGTTAAGTCTCTCACATGTTGAGCGCACTAAGCCAAACTTTGCAAAATCAAAGAGGTTGAAATCACCATACAAAATTATATTAGAGTAGTTAAGAAGAGTTTCATAGTGAAGTTCCTCAAACGTACATATGTCCACAGGTGGGGGTAAATAAACAGCTCCAAATAAAAGCTTGCGACTATCAAACAGAAGCTCCACAAAAATTGATTCACTTTTTTGAGGAACTGAAGTTTTAAAAATTACTCTATGTTTCAGTTTTTTCGAGATATAAATTCCTACCCTTCCCCCTCTGTATCCACAGCGATCATTTCTAATAAATTTGTACTCCGGGATATCCAAAGCTTTAGTTGGTATATTCTTGTTAAGCCAAGTTTCCGTAATTGCAAAGACATCAACCGAGGACCCATTTATAATTCGTTTGATCATATCAAATTTAGAAGAGGTAATGGATGGACGCATACTACCGCAGTTCATATGCGCCATTTTCAGTTGATTTTTATAGATCGCCAATTTGGATTTTAGATATGAACTGTCGCTAACAACCGGACCAAGATTAATATTATTTGAAGACATTATAAAAAAGAAGATATATGGCGGGGAGCTTATCGATGAAGAAAGGTAGCACGGAATCAATAAATTTAAAAGAGTACATAACAATTTTATATATAAATATAACCATATACAAATGGCTGATATTATTCATATTACACAATATATAACATATATATAATATAATTCTATATATTTTAATTAACTTTTTATATTTTCCAATTCACTTCACTATTCCTTCACTTTATAGCTTTGTTATATGTATTGTAAACAATAAAAAAAAGCTAACCCAACTTTTAAACATTGATAATACCATTCATTTCAAAGTTTTAGTTGGTGTGGTGTACGCACCTCATGGTAATATTTCAAATCTGAATGAAATCCTAAGCGATCTATGCTGTCAATATGACTACTTGTATGTCCTAGGTGATTTTAATAACAACCTTTTTTGTGAATCAAAAGCTAAAACAATCCGTTATTTATGTCAGATTAGCAACATAAGTTACATTCATAATAATTTACCTACGCATCTAGATACGCATCATTGCTTTTCATCATTAATAGACTACTGCCTTACGAGTGACACGACTTCTATAAATTCTTCAGGTCAATTTATAGCTCCTTCTCTCTCTCTTCATTGTTTTATTTTTACCTGCGCTGATATATTCCACCTGACTCCTAAAAAAATTGTAGAGTACAGAGACTATAATAATATTAACTGGAATGCTGTCCTTGGTGTAATTTCTACTCCATTATGGAACTCCATTTATTTCACTAATAATGTAAATTCGCAATTAGATTTAATGTATCAGCTGTTATACGAACTTTTCGAATCAGTTTTAACTCTCGCAGTGTACAGACGCGTTTTTATAATCGTCGCAACTGAATATTAAAAATTATTGAAAGTTAAAATCACAAAAAAAAAAAAAACAATAACAAAACATTGATTAAACAGTTATTATACTGGTTTTTAATTAACTTTTTGCTTGTGTGTAATATACATATATATTTGCAAATACAAACTTATAGTGAACACAAAAAATGAGAACTCTAAATGAGTTCATCTTCTACCAACAACAACAATAATAAACCTACAAGCAGTAAGAATGTTTATTTAACTTTGGTTCCTGACGAAAATGAAAACTTGAATTCTACAGAACACACAACTACTTGTGCGCGATCTTGCTCTCCAAATCTAAATATTGATCGAGAAGCAACAACAATTGCACCTTTTAGCAAACTTGTCAGCTTAGCTGTACAAGCAAACAAACAAACAATTAGTAACAAGGTGACCAACGTGCACAAAATTGTAAATGCGGTGAGTACAATGAGTGATAATAATAAAATTCAAACAGGTATGGATAGATACATAACCGTGTTAAAAAGGGGAATAAGTCCAAAATCAGCCCAAATTGCTTCAACAGCGAAAGTTCCCAGAGATGGAAAAAACAATATAATAAATTCCGAAAATTGTTTCGCGATTTTATCTGAACAAGGCGATGAAGACACAACTACAACAAGTTCGAGTAAGCCCCACTCATATATTAAAGAGAGCAGAATTCCAGTTTGCTGGTTAAAAGCCTTATCTCATTAATTGGAGAAAATGAGTTTTATGTAACTCCAATTAAGCGCGGAAACATCAATAAAACAAAAATTCAGGTAGCTCATGAAAATAATTACCGAAAAATTGTTTCAGATTTAGAATCTAAAAATAAAAACTTCTACACGTACCAATTAAAGAGTGCTAAAGGTCTAACAGTCCTAATAAAAGGTATAGACTCTAGCGTGGATCCAGAAGATGTCAAGTCTGGCCTTTAAAATAGTGGCTACAAGGTGAAAAATGTATCAAACATTAAAAATAGAGAAAAAATCCCCCAACCAATATTTAGAGTCGAGTTACAGCCAGGCGACATAAAAATAAAAAAAAATGAAGCACATCCAATTTATGATTTAAAGTACTTGTTTTATCGATGAGTTACCGTTGAGCTTCCACATAAAAGAGCTGGAGCTGTTCAATACTTGAACTGCCAAGAATTTGGGCACACGAAGACTTATTGCAAGTTGCCTACAGTCTGCGTTGTATGTGGTGAGTTACACAGTACTGCTAACTGTGATAAAATAAAAGGTAATACCAAGGCGAAAAAATGTGGCAATTGCGGCGGAAATCACACTGCCAACTATAGAGGCTGCCCCATTTACTCGTTTTTTAAGAATTCATCAACCAAAAAAACCAATGCTACTGTTATGTTTAAAATTAATACACTATTATTTTCTTTTATCTTTCAACTTTATTATTATAAAACTCCAATTCTAGGACTATAAATATTAACTTTACAACTCTTTGCTTTTACAACTGTATTCAACTGTCTTCTTTTACAACTCATTGCTTTTTCAACTGTATTCAACTGTCTTCTTTTACAACTGATTGCTTTTTCAACTGTATTCAACTGTCTTCTTTTACAACTGATTGCTTTTTCAACTGAAATTCTATTTCTTAAACCTAGCTTATTTATACTTAATTACTATTCAATAATTATTCTATTTTAATATTGCACGACAACTCTTAATCAGCTATTTATTATTAGTATTTAATAATTATTGTTCTTTAATATTTTAATGTTGCACAATTATTCTTACTCAGCTATTTATTAGTATTCTTCTGACCCAGTTTGTATTTAATAAAAATAGCTTAGTAAGCTTTTGGGCATTTCGCAATTTATCAACGCAAACAGTTGCACAATTGGTCAAGTCAAGGCACTGATCAAGTCAATGAACTGGTGACTGTTTGTGTTAACAAGTTGCGAAATGTTCATGTAAGAGGGTTGATCAGGTCTGACTCATAACATTCCTCCCCCTTTGCGGAAGAAAACATCCAATTATAGATGTTTTCTCAATGTATGGTTTTCCTTGGGTCAGAAGATTTTTATTCTAAATCTTAAATGTAGTTGGTGTGTTCTGAGTTTAAATCTATTGGAGCTTGTTGCTGTTGTTGGTCTTGATGCTGGTACGTGTATTTGGATACTTCAAACGTGAAGAATTCTGGTCCTCTAAATGGTTTCCCACAATTCTATTCAACTCTAGGCCACGTTCCGGGAATTCATTGTTTATTTTGACCCTTATTTGATTATGTCGTTTGCACAACACCCATATGATTATTATTGCTGCTGTCGTAATAACGATTATTGTTGTATACGTAATGTTATTCAAAACATTCTGCTGGAATTTCAGTTCCCGGATCGTGTTGATGTTGCTGATCTGCTTTATGTGTAGATTCTCCAAGGTAGGTATAATTTCCTTGGCCACATTGTTGTTACCTCTTACTAACAGAAACTTCTGGGTTACATCTATGACATGGCTAACGAAGGTTTGGTCACCTATTGTTATGCTGCAATTGTAAAACGAAAACAGGTAGGTTCCAGTGAGGTTTAAACGTCGGTCGTCGCAGTTTGTTGACATTGGTGTTTTGTCTGCATTGCTGACTACGATCGTGCCTTCTTCTATTAGCTCCACGGTTTCTGCTTCGTGTAGGATCAGGTTGCACTTTCCTCTGAAAACGCATATTTTCGGTTGACTTAAGCTTTTGAAATCTCTTTCACCTTTGTACCCGAAAACGCCCTTGTCGTTCCTCACTACGTATTCTCTTTCGGCATCTATTTGGTGGTGGCTGTCGTTTGGAATGGGTATTATCAGGGATTTTTTTAAACTCATGGTTTCGATGGGCAATCTGATTATGAACATCAGGCTGCTATGCCTATGTAATGCTACTCCCATCTGCATGTCTTGTATAGTTTCCACATTTATTTTGTACTCCTGGATTTCTTCAATGGTCAATAGTGCTGGGTTGAAAATTTTCATTTTCGCTAATGCGATGGACTCTTTTACGGTCTTCACTTGGCTTTTCATCTCCATGAGTTTGAAAAGCTGGAAAATCGCAACGTCGCGGTAGTGCTGGAGCTCTGATTCCTGCTTGATCTGAGTCAAGCTGTTCAGAGTCTTCCTGTTCTTATTTATTGCTTCCACCATCTGGTTAATTGACGTATTGAATCTATTGTTTATGTAGACCTGTTGATTTGACTGTTCGATGATTTGGTGCCCGTTAGCGTCAATCAACTCGAAATGTTGGTTTATTAGTTGCCGGTCCTCCTCATCTAGTGTGCCATAGAGCCACTTCATCACCTTTCCTCCAATGTTCAGCAAACCACGTTTTACGCGGCCTGGCAGTAGTGTATGAATGCCGTTCTTAATTTCACTGAGTTCTTTTATGATGAGTTCCCTATAGGGAATCGGTAGTATCTTTGGTAGGTTAAGGCGGACCTCGCTGACAGAGTCTGCTATTTGTTGAATATCGATGTGATGTAGGATGTATTCAAATTTTGAGGCTATTTTTACCGACCCCATGTGTATTTCAGCGTAACCATCAGCTGACTCCAGTTTCTCAAGGTGCATCTCTCCGTCCGTGAACCAGATTCCCACTAGAAGAAGTTCAAAAAGCTGAATTAAAATGTTAAGTTTATTAGAGGGCTCTTGTGTAATCGTCGAACTTGCTGTTGTGTAAACTCATATCGGCTGCCATGTACAACGCAGTCCTTTTCTTCTATTCTCACGATTTTCCTTAGGTACCGATTTACTTTCCAGTCCCCTTTTAACTCTGATAGCACTGAACGCAAAGTTCCTCTGTGTTCTATTGGTATTTCCGCCTTACTTTCTGTGCTAAACTTATTTGTCCACCTACTCATGGCTTTTGCAATATTTTTTTTTTTTTTAATTTTTGAGAACATTTAAGCGTCTTTTTTGTTAATTTCTATCTATGTATGTCGTGTCCCGCCTATCAATTATCTTCTTACTATCCAGCTCTTTCTTTCCCCCTAAATTACTTGTCAAATGTCCACTTTTTCTTATCGGTCTCTGCATGGCTTTATTAAATTGTTATGGTAAACCTTCCCCCTGTTTTTTATTCTCAATTTTACGTTTACTCTTGTTGGCACGTCTATAACTTCAAATAGCCCTAGCCATAAAGGAGCAAATTTATTTTTCAGAGTCTGGTTTTTTAACCAAACCCTTTGACCTATTTGATATTCTCGATGCTTTGAACCCCTGTCATAATACTGCTTCGATCTTAATTTTGCCTTCTCCTGATTTTTTCTGACGATTTCATGTGAACGTTGAATTTGATACTTTAGAATTTTGCTGTAATCATCCGTGTTGTATAGGGGTGCCGGAGGCCTTTTCAATACTATGGGCATTTCGAACTCGAACCCGAATAAAACTCTTGTGGGTGTGTGTTTTGCTGTTGTATGTTTGCTGTTATTTTACACATGCGTAGCGTGACTGAGCCATTCGTCCCAGTTGGTACCATCCAAATTGACGAAATTTCTAAGAAATTCAGCCAACGGTCGATGGGCCCTTTCTAGAGCACCATTAGCTTGTGGATGATAAGGCGTGATCAATAGTTTTCTTATTCTTAGTATTCTGCACGTTTCCTTAAATAATTTTGAAGTGAAATTTGTTCCATTATCTGTTACCAAAACCTTGGGAATAAAATATCTTGAAATTATTTCCTTAAAAAACACTTTTGCTACTGTTGATGCTTCTGCGTCTGGCACGGCGGCACTCGCGAAAAATTTTGAAAAGTCGTCCTGGAATGTTACGATATATTTATTTCCCCTGGACGATTCAGGTAGTGGTCCCACCAGATCCATGAAAATCTTCTCGAACGGTCTGCTGGAAGTGGTTGTTATTACCAAAGGCATTTTTTCGACTTTTGAGCATTTATTTTTCTGGCACAAAGAACACGTTGCTACATATTTTTTAATCTGTCGGTACATACCGGCCCACTTGTATTGATTTCTGATGCGGGAGTAAGTTTTTAATGTGCCCTGGTGTCCTCCTAAGGGTGTATCGTGGAATGTTTTTATAACCCTTTTGATATCTTCCGGATTTGTTTAATAAACGGCCATATCTTCGTGCCCAGGATCTTCGTCTGCCTCAATTTCATCCGTACTTTTTTCGTCTTTCTTATACTGGGTTGCGTGTGTCTCTCTTGCTTTCGCTCTGGTTACTGCCCCTACGTTTATTTCCTCTACTGGAAGGCGACTAAGGGCGTCCGCGTTTTGGTTTGTTTTTCCGGGCTTATATCGTACCTCGAAATCGTATTCTAAAAGTTTCAGTCTTAGGCGGCCCAATCTGCTCTCCTGGTTTTTTAAATTGGCTATGCCTTTCAGGGGCTTATGGTCTGTGAAAATTGTAAAATGTCTGCCCAGTAGATATGGCCTAAACGTTTTTGTCGCCCATACGATGGCAAGCAACTCCTTCTCTATAGTGGAATATCGCCTTTCTGTTGCGCTTAGTACTCTGCTTGCGAAACTGATTGGTAAATCGCTACTTAGCTCTCCTTGAGAAAGAATAGCTCCTAGTGCTGTATTGCTGGCGTCCGTAGTCAGAATAAACGGTTTGGAAAAGTCAGGGTACTGTAGTAGAGGGAAATTTGCTACTGCCGCTTTCAGTTTGTCCATGGCGCTCTGGCACTCCTGTGTCCATTCCCATTTTACGTTTTTTCTTAATAGTTTGCTTAGTGGCAATGCAGTTTCCGATGAGTTCGGAATGAACTTTTTGTAGTAGTTGATCAACCCTAGGAATGCTTGAAGCTCTTTAATAGTCTTGGGAAGGGGTATGTCCCTTACAGCTTTAGTTTTATTGGGGTCAGGTAGTACGCCTTTTTCTGAGCACTTGTGGCCCAGATAAACTACCTCCCTTTGCAGAAAGTGACATTTCTCGGGGTGCAACTTGAGGTTGTATCTTCTTAGGACGTCTAGTACACTTTTCAGACGTAGCTGATGATCCGCAAGGTTTCTCCCGTAGATGACTATATCGTGCAGGTACACGAAGCAGTTAACTCCCTGTAGTCCTGTTAATATTGAGTTCATTATTCTTTGAAAAGTGGCTGGGGCCCCTGTTAATCCGAAAGGCATGCGATTGAATTCAAAATGACCCAAATTGGTACTAAAAGCGGTTTTCTGTCGGTCCTGTTTATCCATCAAAACTTGGTGGTATCCACTCGCTAGATCCAGAGTAGAAAAATACCAGCTGTACCCTAGTTGATCTAGGATTTCATCAATCCTCGGAATGGGGAATACTTGTTTTATTGTAGCATCGTTCACTTTTCTGAAATTTACCACTAAACGCCATTTTTTTTTCTCCGTCCTTTCCTGCCTTCTTGGGTACTAACAGAATTGGGGAATTCCAAGGTGAAATGCTGGGTATGATGATTCCGTCTTTGATCATCTGTCCTACTTGTCTATTAATTTCATTTTGGTGGACCTCAGGCAGCCTATATTGCTTAGTATTAATTGGAGGTTGCCTGGGGTCGGTTGGTATCTTATGGCTGAGTACATTTGTGTACGTTAGGTTATCCCCGGATAGATGAAACACGTCGTCGTATGATTTCAAGATGTTCTCGATCGAGCACTGCTCTTCCGGATTCAAATCTGGGCTAAGTTGTTTTCAATAGTAATTCTGTTCTCGCCGTATTGTCCGTGGTACCTGTGGTAATTATGTTTGCCGTTGATTCTATTCTGAAGTTTTCGGGGTTCTCATAATTCAGTTTTACTTTGTGGTCTGTGTTTATCGTAAAATCGTTGGTATTCAGGATAGGAATGAATGCTGTTCCCTCTTTTATGGATGTTAGGGTTTCCCCACAAAGACCCCTGTCATGATTTCTGCTTTTGTTACTATTATTTCTCCCTTAGCTGTTGTTATTGCTGATACAACTCCCTAGCAGCGACCCTTGATAGCAGTTTTTTCTGCTATATATAACTGTGGTGGTTCCGGAATAAGTGGTAAGGAAGCTATCTCCTGCTGGCTCTCAAAAAATTTCACGTTTTTTGTAATTGTGTCCATTATTGATTTATTCCACATCATATCTCTGCCCAGTAGCCCATCTGCCGGCAAATTGCTACCCTTTGGTACTACGTGCATTTTTAAAGAAAGTGTGTCTATGCTTTTATGGCTTACCGTTATGGTTCCCTCTGTACTTATGTTCCCGTTAGGAGTAACAACGTCTTCCGCTCATTTTTGTTGATTTTTATGTGTGGTGCTAAAGCCTCATTCTTTATAAGTGTAGTATCTGCTCCCGAGTCCACCAACAATAGTAGTGTTTCTTTTCTTGCTTCTCTACAAGGAAAAGTTATGTATGCATCATCTGTCCTGCGTTCTCCGTTACTAGTATTACAGCTCTTCCATCTATGTTCTATTTTGGATTCTGTGTGGTGTGCATGATATCGTAGAAAGTTCCTTTTTTCCTTTACCTTGTCTTTTATATCATATTTTATGATTTTTATGTTACTCCATGCCACATTTACGTGGTGTAACATTATTGCCATATAACTCAGGAATTTATTTAAAATTTCCCTACTAGCGCGGCAGATCGATTTTCCCTTTAACTTGTCATTTATATTATATTTTAATATTTTCATATTGTTCCATGTCACCATTAGGTAATGTAAAATCGTTGCCATACAATTTAGGACTTTCTCTAAAATGTCTCTACTTTCGTGACATGTCGATCCTGTGGGTCTCGTGTCAGACAACAAGGTGATGCGAGTATTTTTCTCCGACGTGGCTTTCTTGGTGAACTGCAGCGTTTCTTCTCTTTCGTTGCTTTGTTGGTTTGTGTTGTTTCCTTATCCGGGTTGCTGTTCTCTGGTTCTTCTGATATATCTATTCTATTGATATCCAAATTTGTAATGTTGAATGTCTGATCTTGAGGGGTTACCAAGTGTGGCTTTCTATTTTCTTTCTGATGAGTACTGGTTTGATTTGTCTTATTTCTGTATTTATTAGCGTTCCAGTCAATTAATTTTGACTGGGCCGTTCCCCGTTTCGCGAATCATTCGTATAGTTTCTATGCGTGTAATTGTTTCTATGCATGTAGTTGTTTCTATTGCCGTTATTATTGCTTCTATTATTATTTTTGTCATTTCTGCTGCCGTTGTTACTATTTCCAAGGCAATTGGACGAAATATGTCCCTGTTGATTGCAGCTATAGCACCGTCGTTCTCTATCGTTGTTGCCTTGAATACGAGCTCTGTTTTGATTTAACGGAAAATTCTGCGGGTTGGATCTAGAGTTGTAATCAGCATACTCCTCCCATCTGCCTTGATTATAGTGGGTGCTATTTCTTTTGTTAAAACATTCGCTCAACGAATGACCTTGTCTATTGCAAAAACTGCAGTATTTTGTTTGGTTCCTCTGTATATTATTGTTCGGTATGGAGTGGCTAAATGTTATGTTGTCATTTCTGCTGCCGTTGTTACCAAAAATGTTATGTTTATTCAGGGATAGTTGTCGCACTTCTCTTACCAGTTGTTTAACCGTTTCGTGTAAAGGTTCTTCGCCTTGAACTGTTGTAAAGTTTGGAAAATACATGCTAGTATCCAATAGATTTTGAGCATTCTTGGTTATTTTTAGCAGGGTAGATAACTCGTTGTTTTCGTGACCAATGAAGTTTGATACCAGCTTGGGATCTCGTAAGCCTCTTATGTAACTTCTTATAGCTGATTGGTTACGAAGGTCTATCATGGATTTTCGATGGGAAACGTCACTGTGATGCAATTAGATCTGTTGCATTACTAAGGAGTGCCTCTAGTCTCTCTCCAAATTCATACGCGCTTTCTGTTGAACTTTGCTTACTATTAAAAATTAATTCCTGTACCTCTGTTAATGATCTGGTCTTCGTAAATTTTTCTCGGATGCAAAGTGCTTCTACAGTTGCGAATTCCTTATTGTGTAAATATTTGTATGCATTTCCAAACAGCCTCGTTTTTATACACCTAATTATGTCGACCACATCACCTGTTTCCCCTAGTTTATCCTTTGCCAACATGCACCCTTCAATAAATTTATTCGCTTCGGTACTGAGGTCTGGTCCATCTGTTCCATAGAAAATCGGTACCACATGGGAAATAGTTTTCAAAATTTCACTGAAACTTGTCATGTTGTTGCTGATTGTAACGTTGTTAGTTGAAATCTCTTTTCTCGTTCTGCCTTCTTTCAATTCGTAAATCTGTGCCTTCAGAGTTTCGATTTGTCGGGTTTTATCTCTGAGTTCTTTCTTGTTCCCAATGGCCTGCTGCAGCTGATCCGTAGTCAAATTAAGGTTAATACGCTGCACAAGATCTTTAAATACTTGCGTCTCTTCTTCGCTTTCCAGAATTTGCTGTTCATCTTCCTCAACGGTTTTCTTTAAGCTGTCGTTTTGCTGCTTCAAGATCCTGTTCACTTGGGAATAGTCTTGTATTTCCGCTGATATAGTTGGATTTTTTTGATGTTCCTGCAGCCCCTGTAATTCTTCTAACAAAATATCTATCTTCTCGAATTCTGTGATGTTCCCTTGGCTTCTTATTTTATGCTTAATTAATTCTGTATACTCTTTTGTGTTGTTAAGATACCTAATAAGACTCCACACTCGTTCTAAAATTTCCCTTGACTCTTCTTGTGTTCTCTGTAGTTTCGCTTGTAAATCCTCCATATGATTTAAATCTCATTAAAATTTTTATCCTATCTATTTAAATATATCTTCTCACGTAAATGTAAATTCCCTGCCAACGAGCTGTGTTTACTCCTTACTTTTAAATAACACAATTTAAAAATTTTATTAAATTAATTACCAAATATACTGGTCCCATTTGCTTCGAGTAGCTTGTTTGGTCGTTGTTTAGTTTACCAATAGAATCGATACTACTTAAGGCAGCTAAAATAGCTAATTAAAACCTTTAGAAGTTGGTGCTATTAGCTTAAAAAACAACGAGTCCTTTTAACAAGGATTATGTATTATGAAATTAAATTGAGCTAAAATAGCTTTCTAATATCACAATACTTTTTTCCTGGTCGAAAGGTATCAAACTTGTACTCTGCAAATTGAACTACAGGCTGCGCCAAAAATGTTATGTTTAAAATTAATACACTATTATTTTCTTTTATCTTTCAACTTTATTATTATAAAACTCCAATTCCAGGACTATAAATATTAACTTTACAACTCTTTGCTTTTACAACTGTATTCAACTGTCTTCTTTTACAACTCATTGCTTTTTCAACTGTATTCAACTGTCTTTTTTTACAACTGATTGCTTTTTCAACTGTATTCAACTCTTCTTTTACAACTGATTGCTTTTTCAACTGAAATTCTATTTCTTAAACCTAGCTTATTTATACTTAATTACTATTCAATAATTATTCTATTTTAATATTGCACAACAATTCTTAATCAGCTATTTATTATTAGTATTTAATAATTATTGTTCTTTAATATTTTAATGTTGCACAATTATTCTTACTCAGCTATTTATTAGTATTCTTCTGACCCAGTTTGTAGTTAATAAAAATACCTTAGTAAGCTTTTGGGCATTTCGCAATTTATCAACGCAAACAGTTGCACAATTGGTCAAGTCAATGCACTGATTAAGTCAATGAACTGGTGACTGTTTGTGTTAACAAGTTGCGAAATGTTCATGTAAGAGGGTTGATCAGGTCTGACTCATAACACTACTCCCGCTCAGCCTAAAACCCCTATTAACTATTCACAGTTACCTCAACCGTCCACCAGCCAAAATCAATTTTCAAACATTTTCAAGTCTAACGCGACTAGTGCTCAACAACAATCTAACAACAAATTTGCATACGCTAGTATTTTAAAAAGCAATCAGAGTACGGCGCAAAAAACCGTAAATGTAAATGAAGATTCAGGGTATAATTTTAGTCGTATTGAAGCCTCAATTGAGAGCTTAATAGAAACTGTAAATACATTTACTCTCAACATGTCATGTATGATGCAGGAGATGTTGAAAATGCAGTCTACTTTGTTGCAGGCTGTACTAAGCAAACCATGAACTTAAAAATCTGTTTTTGGAACGCAAACGGCATCTGCCAACATAAAAACGAAGTAGAATATTTTCTTCAGGATAAACAAATCGATGTTATGCTTATCTCAGAAACTCATTTGACATCTCGAAGCTCTTTCAGAATTAGTGGATATAATTTTTACGACACCAAGGATCCTCGTGGCAGAGCTTGTGGTGGTTCGGGAATCCTAATAAAAACGTGAATAAAACACCACCTGTTGAATGATTTTTGTGAAGATTATCTTCAAGCAACGAACATCTGCATCGAAACTTACTATCAAAAACTTGTAATATCATCTTTCTATTCGCCCCCCAGATTCTCAATTACCGAGAGTCAATATACGGCTTTTTATAAATCACTGGGCCTCCGTTTTCTAGCAGCTGGCGACTACAATGCTAAACACACATTCTGGGGTTCACGTTTAATCACTCCTAAGGGACGAATTTTGTTCGACACAATATCTAAAATGGGTTTGAATGTAGTTTCAAGTGGACAGCCAACATATTGGCCAACAGATCGACAAAAAATTCCTGATGTTATCGACTTTGGAATTGTGAAAGGCGTGCCCAGCGAGATGGTTGAAGTTGAAGCATCTTTGGACTTATCTTCAGACCACTCGCCTACAGTTGTCACTATTTACTCACACACAACATGTGATTTACCGATGACATCTGCACGTATTAACTGGCTGAAATACAGAAAATATCTGAGTGCTCATTGCTCGGAAAAAATGCCGCTGAGAACACCTTCAGACATAGACGATTCTCTCAGGTTGTTTGAAGCGCATGTTAAACAAGCTGCTTTTAATGCTACTTCAAATGAAATAAACCAACCAGTGAGATTTAACAATATTTTTTCTGTAGATATAGAAAGGCTATTGACTGAAAAACGGAGAGCTCGACGAGAATGGCAGCGCTACAGATCGCCCCAGCTAAAATTAAGGCTTAAGGAGTGTACCAAGCAGCTTAGGAAAGTTTTGCAAACTCAAAAAACAGCTTTCCTTCAAAAATTCCTTCAAGAGCTAGATGCATCACCACAAACAGATTATTCACTGTGGCGTGCAGCTAGAGGACTAAAAAGGCCGGTGATATGCAAACCCCCATTACGAGCCCCAAATGGTGACTGGGCAAAAACTGATGCTGAAAAAGGTGCACTTTTTGTTAAACACTTAGAAAAAGTTTTCACTCTGAATATTTCTGCTGATATTGTTGAACTGCCACCAGTCGCCTCTTTACCAGAAATACCGATGAGATTTAAAATGACGGAGATTGAAAATACTATTACTAGTCTTAACACCAGAAAAGCCCCAGGTGTCGACAAAATAAGCAACAAAATGCTTCAAGAATTGCCTTACACTGCAAAAAGAATAATGCTATTCATTTTTAACAGTATTCTACGCCTAGAACACTATCCTAAAGAATGGAAGGTTTCGCTAATTACTATGATACCAAAGCCCGGCAAGGATCATACAAAGGTTGAATCCTATCGGCCTATTAGTTTACTGTCTAACATTTCAAAACTATTTGAAAAGCTGTATATGAGCAAGCTGATGCCTATAGTGACTAGTAATGGATGTATTCCAGATCATCAATTCGGTTTTCGCAGACAACATAACACAATTAAACAAACTCACAGACTTGTGAATGTCGTTAGAGACACTTTTGAAAAAAAGAAATACTGATCTGCGCTCTTTATTGATGTCTCACAAGCTTTCGATAAAGTACGGCACGAAGGTCTTTTCAACAAATTAACACAAAATCTACCAGCAAACATCGTAAAGCTTTTAAAAAGCTATTTAATGGAACGTAAATTTGTAGTTAGGGAAGGCAATTTTTTAAGCCCTCCGCAGTCGATTGAAGCCGGAGTCCCTTAAGGAAGTATCTTCGGTCCCTTACTTTATTTAATATATGCCTCTGACTTACCGTTAAGCAGTAACATTCATACATCAACATTTGCGGATGATACAGCCTTTCTAAGCGTTCACGAAAATCCTGTAGAGGCTTCCCGCAACTTACAAGAATATATATCCAAACTGGAAAAATGGCTCAAACAATGGCGTATGAAAGTTAACGAGCAGAAATGTGCACACGTCACTTTTACGTTGCGCAGGGAAACATGCCCGCCTATAAAAATTAACACCGAGACTATACCACAACACAGTGTAGTCAAATATCTAGGCGTTTATCTTGATCGTCGTTTAACATGGAAATGGCATATAGACGCAAAGTTAACACAAATGAAACTAAAAGCAGCCCAAATGAATTGGCTTATTGGAAGAAACTCTAAATAAGCCTTGACTGTAAACTTCTCTTATACAACGCGATCCTGAAACCAATATGGTCCTATGGAATCCAGTTATGGGGCACTGCCTCAGCATCGAATGTCGAAAGAATTCAAAGGCGACAGAATAAAATCCTACGTACAATAACAGCAGCCCCCTGGTATGTCAGAAACCATCGAATTCATAATAACCTAGACAATCCGTTGGTGAAGACAGTATTTTCAAAACACGCGAAAAAATATATAAAAAAACTTGAGTTGCACCCAAATCCCCTTGCGCGCAATATTCTTCATTATAGAGGCCACACCCGGCTGAAAAGAAGGGATACTCTTTTTCTCAGCCGTTCACGAGAGATGTAAAACAACAAAAATTAACCGTTGAAATTAAAAATTTTGTTTAGCATTGGCTAAACTTATATTTAATATTTTTTAGATTTAAGATTTGAAAAACTTATTGATAATTCAATTTAAATAATTAAAGATTCAATAAATAATAAAATTATCAAAAAAAAAAAAAAAAAAAAAAAAAAATATCCTTTGTAAGATAAAGCAAAAAGGATAAGCAGTTAATGCTATATTTTCCTTTTTACTGCCTTTGTTCATACAAAGGGGCAAGGATCGCCATGAAATGTTGTTCTCAAGTGTGTAATGACACGATTTCGCTGGGTGCTGGGGTAGAACTCAGCGGGGCTCAGAGTCGTTGCAAAAATAATGAAAACACAAATATTTTCTTATAAATCTTTTCTTTTTTCATCAATAATAAATTTATTTAAACAATTTGTCTTTAAGTTTCAAAAATAATGAAAACCCAAATATTTTCTTATAAATCTTTCTTTTTTCATTAATAATAAATTTATTTAAACAATTTGTCTTTAAGTTTCTACGGTAAATTGTACGGTACTCTTCTGGTACCGTTGTAATGTAATTCTTCTTTTAAATATTAGTATATAGAAAGTCAAAAGAAATATATATGATATAAACTACGTGCGAGGTAGCGACTGTACAAACCAAACGACTGTTTTACCCGAAATTTGAGAGAGAGAGGGAGAACAAATTTTAGTAGTGGTTCCAGCTACTAATACTTGTTCGAACTCAAACCGACCGCGAGAAAAGGGTTGGCTTTACCAACTAGAGGGGACAAGTATTTGTAGTGTATCCAGCTACTAGTACTTGTTTTACCCTCAAACCGTCCGCGAGAAAATGTTGGCTCTCCAAATTAAAGAGAATAAGTACTAGCAGTGCATCCAGCTACTAATACTTATTCGAGCCTTCAAACGTCCGCGAGAAAATGTTGGCTCTCCAAATTAAGGAGAATAAGTAATAGCAGTGCATCCAGCTACTAATACTTATTCGAGCCTTCAAACCGTCCGCGAGAAAATGTTGGCTCTCCAAATTAAGGAGAATAAGTAATAGCAGTGCATCCAGCTACTAATACTTATTCGAGCCATCAAACCGTTCGCGAGAAAATGTTGGCTCTCCCAATTAAAGAGAATAAGTAATAGCAGTGTATCCAGCTACTAATACTTATTCGAGCCTTACTACAACGACAATATTGTTTGCACGTCGCCACCAATATTTTATATGAGTCCGTGTGCGAGTCGCACGAAGAAATGGTAATGAAGCGCAGTTACCAGTGGTTGTTCTACCTTGTGATCCGCAGACTAACTAACTCTTCATGTTCTGTGTTCAGCCTTTTATAGCAAAACTGCCTGTACGAACAATACACACACGCATGTACCAGCATATGCTGTGTCAAACATATTACTCACCGTGTGTGTCTGTGTGCACAGGCAGCGAACATGTGTTTTCTCTCAAATTCTCAATGCGTTGTAATAAAATAAATATCAGTAAGTATGTGTAAAAGAATAAACAATCAGGGGTATAAATTCATTATATATAATTATGTACAGACAATAAGTGTGTTCATTTACTTTACTAGTAAAAATTGGTAACGAGAGAGTAACAAAAATTTTTCCAAAATTACTCTCAAAAATGTGAAAAAGTAAATGAACACTTTACTAGTAACAATTTGCAAGTTAAAGTAGTGTTGTAATGTATAGGTATATATGAGTACTTAATACCTACCTCTATATTTTTTGGACAAATTATACATATACTAGCTGATCCCGGTGTACTTCGCTACCCCCCTCGTTATAAAATAAAATTAAAAGTATTTATATATCCTATTGTGACGATCGGTCCAGTAGTTAAGACTATATTACGATTTTTAATTTTAATAAAAAGGAGCGTGGTCCCATCCACTTTTCTCCCGGTACGTATTCCAAATTATGGCAATACCATATGTACCAAATATCATCGACGTAGGTCAAAAAATGCCCAAAATAAGGCGATTTAAATTTTTGGGTTATATGGGTGGTGCCACGCCTCTTTGTCCAATCCCGCCCATATTTGCAGCAGCACTAAAAAAATGCACACCAAACCGACGTACCAAATTTTGTTCAAATACCATTATCAGGAGCAGAAATAATAGATTTTTAATTTGTGGTTTGTATGAGAGGTACCACACCCCTTTGTCCAATCCCGTTCATATTTGCAGCAGCACTTAAAAAATGCACACCAAACCGACGTACCAAATTTTGTTCAAATACCGTTATCAGGAGCAGAAATAATAGATTTTTAATTTGTGGTTTGTATGAGAGGTACCACGCCCCTTTGTCAAATCCCTCCCATATTTTTCAGCAGCACTAAAAAAATAAATACCAAACCGACTTACCAAATTTTGTTCAAATACCGTTATCAGGAGCAGAAATAATAGATTTTTAATTTGTGGTTTGTATGAGAGGTACCACGCCCCTTTGTCCAATCCCGCCCATTTTTGCAGCAGCACTTAAGAAATTTACACCAAACCGACATACCAAATTTTGTTTAAATACCGTTATCAGGAGCAGAAATAATAGATTTTTATTTTGTGGTTTGTATGAGAGGTACCACGCCCCCTTGTCCAATCCCGCCCATATTTGCAGCAGCACTTAAGAAATTTACACCAAACCGACATACCAAATTTTGTTCAAATACCGTTATCAGGAGCTGAAATAATAGATTTTTAATTTGTGGTTTGTATGAGAGGTACCACGCCCCTTTGTCCAATCCCGCCCATATTTGCAGCAGCACTTAAGAAATTTACACCAAACCGACATACCAAATTTTGTTTAAATACCGTTATCAGGAGCAGAAATAATAGATTTTTAATTTGTGGTTTGTATGAGAGGTACCACGCCCCTTTGTCCAATCCCGCCCATATTTGCAGCAGCACTTAAGAAATTTACATCAAACCGACGTACCAAATTTTGTTCAAATACCGTTATCAGGAGCTGAAATAATAGATTTTTAATTTGTGGTTTGTATGAGAGGTACCACGCCCCTTTGTCCAATCCCGCCCATATTTGCAGCAGCACTTAAAAAATTTACACAAAACCGACATACCAAATTTTGTTTAAATACCGTTATCAGGAGCAGAAATAATAGATTTTTAATTTGTGGTTTGTATGAGAGGTACCACGCCCCTTTGTCCAATCTCGCCAATATTTGCAGCAGCACTTAAAAAATTTACATCAAACCGACGTACCAAATTTTGTTCAAATACCGTTATCAGGAGCTGAAATAATAGATTTTTAATTTGTGGTTTGTATGAGAGGTACCACGCCTCTTTGTCCAATCCCGCCCATATTTGCAGCAGCACTTAAGAAATTTACACCAAACCGACATACCAAATTTTGTTTAAATACCGTTATCAGGAGCAGAAATAATAGATTTTTAATTTGTGGTTTGTATGCGAGGTACCACGCCCCTTTGTCCAATCCCGCCCATATTTGCAGCAGCACTTAAGAAATTTACATCAAACCGACATACCAAAGTTTGTTTAAATACCGTTATCAGGAGCAGAAATAATAGATTTTTAATTTGTGGTTTGTATGAGAGGTACCACGCCCCTTTGTCCAATCCCACCCATTTTTGCAGCAGCACTTAAGAAATTTACACCAAACCGACATACCAAATTTTGTTTAAATGCCGTTATCAGGAGCAGAAATAATAGATTTTTAATTTATGGTTTGTATGAGAGGTACCACGCCCCTTTGTCCAATCCCGCCCATATTTGCAGCAGCTCTTAAGAAATTTACATCAAACCGACATACCAAAGTTTGTTTAAATACCGTTATCAGGAGCAGAAATAATAGATTTTTAATTTGTGGTTTGTATGAGAGGTACCACGCCCCTTTGTCCAATCCCGCCCATATTTGCAGCAGCACTTAAGAAATTTACATCAAACCGACATACCAAATTTTGTTTAAATACCGTTATCAGGAGCAGAAATAATAGATTTTTAATTTGTGGTTTGTATGAGAGGTACCACGCCCCTTTGTCCAATAAGTATCCTATGTCCTTCTCCTGGCTCTAAACTACCTCCCTGCCAATTTTCAGCTAAATCGGTTCAGCCGTTCTTGAGTTATAAGTGAAGTAACTAACACGACTTTCTTTTATATATATAGATTTGAATTAATAGATATTGGAAAAAGTGGGCTTACTGAAGCGACTATAACTCATAAACCAATCCACACACAAAAACCGTATATACATAAAAACCTTGGTGACGTCAATACCTTTCATGAGAAGTTTACAGAATTGAAATCGGTTCAGGCATTACAGAGAACATCAATGCCAAACACAATGCTCTACATTTTTATATATATAGAAGATGTATATTATTATAAAAATAATGTGATTATGGTCATTTATATTCAGCATTGTCGTGACTGGCGTTTTTCGAGTACTGCTTGTAATAGAATGATGAAAAGTTTTGCAATTTTATTTAATCTAGTACTAGGCGTAGTCGAAATACACTAAACACGATAAGGGTGATTAGCTACTTTTGAATAAAATGAATGAATAAAATATCTATTTTTAATTAGTTTATATGCTATAACATATTATCTGGCATATTTAGGAAATATATTTTTGTAATGGATGATTTTCGTGATTTACTTTTACAAATTATTATAAATTTTTTGTCCGATTTCGTTATTTCTTAGAGAAAAAAAACGCTATTCGTTAGATTATTGTAGCTTTTTCGATTAATTTCTAAATTTCTACCTCAGGTAATAAAAAGCTTTATGCAAAATTAAATATCATGTTGCTGCCAGCATTAAACCCCAAAATCAGTAAAAAAGTAATTTAATAAATTATGTATTAATTTACGCTTATAAATAATAATCAATAACTGTTAATAAGGCAAAAAATAAATTAGGTAATTTGAAGATTGGAAGTACATTTAAATTTTTTTATAAATTAGACTATTTTTCAAATTTTATCAAGTTTCTTTTATTTATGTAATTAAGGTACATAAATATAAACAACTGCAAAAGAAAAAGCAACCAATTAATTTGTTAAACATAAGTTTGAACAATCATTTCGCAATATAAGTGAAAATAAATCTCTCTGCGGTGCATATGGGGGTAGAAATAGAATTTGATAGTTAAAAACATTACTATTTCAAAGTTAATTTTAAAAATAATTTAATTTATTTGCAAATATATATTTGAACTAATTGAATTATTTGCCTGCTTAGTGTAAAGTACCGAGTACCTAGGTACTCACAATATTTACAATATTAGAAATAACAGCTGGTCTGTGAAAATTAAAGAAAAAAGAAAACAAAAACATTTCAGAGGCTGTTAAAACTAGAAAAATATTATTAATATAATTAAAAATGGAAGGATTTAAGTGCCAATTTAATTGCTCTCCTAAAACTTTCAAACTCATCCAAGCAAGTAAGTAAATTGATTTTACATACATACATATGTATTTAAGAGTTACCATTTATACGTAAATATTTGTGAATTTAGACCCCCAGTACCAAGTGGATGTGGCTAACCAATTGGCAGACGTTAACAATGAAGCAGTTGAAGAAATAATATTTTGGGAAACCCCCACTGATCAACCTTCATGTGTATGTACATATATTCATACCGCTTATAATAGCTTTGTTTTAAATAAAGAAACTCATTTCAGTCTAGTGTTAATGAAGATGAAGCTGACCAAAAACGGAAAGAGTGGTTAAGTGCGGCTATAAAACTTTTAATTTCCTTAGTGAAGGAGATGCGGCCCCAGGTAGGAAAAACGGTTAAGCTGAAAACAAAAAAGAGAATGTGGCAAGTTATATCGGAGAAAATGACAGAAAATGGCCACATATATAGTGCTCAACAGGTGGAAGCCAAATATTATGGATTGGAAAGGCAGTATAAAATAAATAAAGTCCACAATTCCCGTACTGGTCGAAACAGACAAACTTGTGTTTTTCAAGAGTATGTATGTTTACGTATATTTTAAAATAAAAATAAACACTTACTTTTTTGCTATAGCGAATTAGATGACCTCCTTCAAGAACGGAAATGTATAAACCCTGAGTATGTGCTTGATGAGGAATCAATGGTTTCAACATTTGATGAAGAGGCACCAGATGACAACGTTCCGAGCACATCCAAGGAATCAATCGGTAATTGCAATATTATTTATTTAAGTTTCAAAATGTTTACATATATGTATGTATATGAAATTAACTAATGTTAATAAATTTTTCGTAGGAAAAAGAACAACACCCAACAAAAAGAAGACCGTCCAAGAGCAATTCCTGCAAAAAATGGACACCTTGGCTGAGCAAGCAAAAGAATTTGAAATAAAAAGCCTTGAAATTCTAAAAGATATTGCTGAAAGGGGAAAAAGGAAAGAAGAACGGGCGCAGCAAGACGAGGAGCGAAAAAAGAGAAAACTTGAGCTTCTGGAAACGCTTGTAGCTAAGATAAGTTAAAATTAAATAAATTCATGAGGTGTTTTTGATAAAATTTCAATACATTTCTATTTTTGTTATATTCATTGTTAATTTTTTTAAAATACTTTTGTTACTTGAATTACTTTTATTTTTTGCATTGAAGTTTGTATTTTTTAATTATTGAGATATTTATTATTTTTAATAGTTTTGTTATTTGAATAATTATATTTTTACTGAAAGCCTGAAATACATACATATACATAAAAATATTAAATAAAAAAGAAAATTTAAAAATTAAACATTTATTTCAATTTCTTGTCGAATAGCATCTCGTATAGTATTTCCTCTGACACTTTGTTCAATTCCATGGTATTCTTCTTGAACGGGCAGTACTGTTTCTTCATTAAATTGAATGTCATCTTGTCCAGCAATATTATGTAGTACACAGCAAGCACGAATGAAGTGGCACAAATGATTTATTCCACGAATTTTGCAGTAATACAGTTGTCTGAACCGCTGTTTCAGTATACCAAAAGAGTGCTCTATAATTACATGACCAGAACTTAATTTCATATTGAAATTTTTTTGGCTTCTGGATAGATGCCCATTATCGCGATAAGGAGTGATAAGATTTGAACTGCAGGAATAAGCTGAGTCACCTAATATATATAATAATCTTAAAAAACTTTTAAATCAAAAGTATTTATAAAATAAAAATTTAAGAAAATACTTTGACAATTCGATGGTAATTTTCTGTAAAGGGGGGAATTTTGAAACACCCAACTATCATGCGATGACCCGGGATATCCAACAAATATACTTATGAATTTCTTTTTTTCATTACATACAGCTTGCAAGCACAGGCTAGTATTTCCCTTCCTATCAATATAATCATCTTTTCCCTTTTTCGGGGGATCTATGACGATGTGAGTTCCATCGATGCAGCCTGTTTATTTTTCATTTATTAACAATTTTATTTACAAATAAAACTAAGTATTTTACCAATCGCTCTTGCAAAATCACACTTTTGTTTGAAGTAATTACTTGAGTTAAGCTTTTGTTCATAGTCCGGCCATTTAATAACAGAAGGGCTTAAATAGCTTATATAAAAAGAAACTCCATGAATCATATTCCACACTGTTCCTAAAGCGAGATCGAATCGGTCCGCTATATCTCTATAGCTTTCTCCAAATTTAACACATAACTGTTCATATAAATCTCTAGTGATCCTAAAATGACGCCTAAACTCATCTTCTGTATAGGTTATCATAACATCTTCAAAATATCTTCTAATGCAGTTACGCGATTCCTTTTCAAAAAATATTTTATAACCTTTTATTACATTCAAATGCATACACAACTCTCTTCGAGACTGTAGTATACAATCAACACTTTCAGCTTCATTATCGCTTTCCGAATCACTTGATGAATCAAAAAATAACAAAGAGGTTTGTAAGGCAGTACTACTACTTGCATTACGAGAATTAACTGTTAAATATATTGAAAGTGATTAACTTTTAAATAGAAAACAAATTATTTTATAAAATTACCTCCCTTTTAAAAAGAAAACAAATTATTTTATAAAATTACCTCTCTTTTAAATAGAAAACAAATTATTTTATAAAATTACCTCTGTTTGCCGGAACATCCCTTGCCACTGATGTACCAGATACTGTGTTGCTTAGTTCAATTCCATTAGACATCTTATTTTGCTTCTGTTGTTCCTAAGATACATCTTTTTAATACTTTTTATCGTTTTAAAAGTTCACATTTACTTACAATTTCTTAAATTTTCCAAAATATTTTTATTTGCAACTTAATTTAGAAATATTGTTTTGCAAACACAAACGCAAAACAGCTGTTTGAATAATTATTACAAGTAAAAATTTTACTTGTAAAAACTTGCAAGAATTTTTCTGTCTCTCAATTTTTTACGATCTTTCGACGCTCTCTCGTTGCAAATTTTTTGGGTTAATGAACGCTTTCTAGTAACAATTGTTACAAATTTTTAACAATTTTTAGTAAATGAACACAGCTAATAATAACAAACGAAACAGTATAAATTCATTGTATATAAAGAAATGCAGAACTAATGTATAAGAAACAATAATATTATTTACAGGCAATAATTATGTATGAATAAGATAAGAGATAAAATAGTAATTCAATTTTAATAATATTTGTGTTTAATACGATACGAAATAAAAATATTAATTAAATTTTAATAATATTTGTGTTTAATAAGATACGAAATAAAAATAGTAATTCAATTTTTAACCGCATGCGATGAACCAAAAACGAGGGCCGACTTTTGTCACATCTACCTCCCCTCTCCACCGGGTGCTGCAGGGGGTAGTGCCCTGATGCGGCTTTCGCCCTCGGCATTGACGGTCACACGGTAGCGGGTTCCCTGGATATGCAAGACCATGCGTGACCTACCGTGATAGCCATGCTTTGCAAATTACTCGGCGACCTCCCATTGGATAACCTCGGACGCTTGGGCGAGGGGTATCTCCTGGGAGATTTCGCGAGGGGTGTCAGATGACTGGGTTAGGGGTGTCTCGGCTACGCAGCATGCTGGTACTGGTGGTGGGGTGGTAGACGTAACTGTGTCGCCTCCAGGGTTGACTGGGCATTGGACGCTGAGGTGGTGAACCGTGGACTTAACATTGTTCGGATGGGCTTTCCGAGGCGGGGTAGTAAGGTCGATAACGGGTGTCATGCGGTGAGTGCGTTGTACTTGTGATGTGGTGTTCGAGACTCGGTGTGGGCTGACCCGGTCGACCGGAAACTGGTGAAACCAGCCCCGCCCTGGGGTTCGGGGAATATCATCGCCGTTCTCTGGATATGGCTTGGCGTCGTCGTGATGATCTTTTGGTAGACTACACAGGCTGGAGGGCTTTGGCGATATTTTTTTTTTTTTTTTTGGTGGTAGTTTTATTATTTATTGAATCTTCAATTATAAATTGAAACATCAATAAGTTTTTCAAATCTTAAATCTAAAAATACATAAATATATGTTTAGCCAGTGCTAAACAAAATTTTTAATTCCAACTGTTGATTTTTGATGTTTTACATCTCTCGTGTACGGCTGAGAGAAAGTGTATCCCTCCTTCTCAACCGGGTGTGGCCTCTATAATTTAGAATGTTGCGCGCAAGTGGATTTGGGTGCAATACTAGTTTTTCAATATATTTTTTAGCGTGTTTTGAAAATACTGTCTTCACCAACGGAACATCAAGATCTTTGTGAATTCGCTGATTTCTCGGATATACCAGGGGGCTGCAGTAATTGTACGTAGAATTTTGTTTTGTCGCCTTTGCATTTTTTCTACACTTGATGCTGAGGCAGTGCCCTATAACTGGATTCCATAGGCCCATATTGGTTTCAGGATCGCGTTGTATAACAAAAGTTTACAGTCAAGACTTAATATAGAATTTCTTCCAATAAGCCAATTCATTTGGGCTGCTTTTAATTTCATTTGTGTTAACTGTGCGTCTATATGCGATTTCCATGTTAAACGACGATCAAGATGAACGCCTAGATATTTTACTACAGTGTGTTGCGGTATAGTCTCGGTGTTGATTTGTATAGGCGAGCATGTTTCCCTGCGTAAAGTAAAAGTAACGTGTACACATTTCTGCTCATTCACTTTTATCCGCCATTGTTTTAGCCATGTTTCCAATTTTGAGATGTACCCTTGTAGATTCCGGGAAGCTTCTACAGGATTTTCATGAACGCTTAGAAAAGCCGTATCATCAGCAAATGTTGACGTGTGAATGATACTGCTTAACGGTAAGTCAGAGGCATATATTAAATAAAGTAAAGGACCGAAGATACTGCCTTGAGGGACTCCGGCTTCAATCGACTGCGGGGGGCTTAAAAAATTGCCTTCCTTAACTACAAATTTTCGTTCCTCTAGATAGCTTTTTAAGAGCCTGACGATGTTTGCGGGTAGATTTTGTGTTAATTTGTGGACAAGACCTTCGTGCCACACTTTATCAAAGGCCTGTGCGACATCAATAAAAAGCGCTGAACAATATTTCTTTTTTTCAAAAGTTTCTCTAATGACA
Source organism: Lypha dubia (assembly GCA_947311025.1). Taxonomy (NCBI): domain Eukaryota; kingdom Metazoa; phylum Arthropoda; class Insecta; order Diptera; family Tachinidae; genus Lypha; species Lypha dubia. The sequence goes on along the minus strand of OX371260.1, from coordinate 92,085,425 downwards.
TTCACAAGTCTGTGAGTTTGTTCAATAGTGTTATGCTGACTGCGAAAACCGAATTGATGATCTGGAATACATGCACTGCTAGTTACTATAGGAGTCAGCTTGCTCATGTACAGTTTTTCAAAAAGTTTCGACATATTGGACAATAGACTGATAGGCCGATAGGATTCAACCTTTGTATGATCCTTACCGGGCTTTGGTATCATAGTAATCATCGAAACCTTCCATTCTGCCGGATAGTATTGCAGTCGTAAAATACTATTAAAGATGAAAAGTATTATTCGTTTTGCAATGAAAGGCAATTCTTGCAGCATTTTGTTGCTTATTCTATCAATACCTGGGGCTTTTTTTGAGTTTAGACTTGTAATAGCCTTTTCAATCTCCACAATATTAAATCTTAGCGGGATTTCTGGTAAAGCGACGACTGGTGGCAGTTCAATAATATCAGCAGAAATATTTGGAGTAAATACTTTTTCTAAGTGTTTAACAAAAAGAGCACCTTCTTCAGCATCAGTTCTTGCCCAGTCACCATTTGAAGCTCGTAATGGAGGTTTACATATCACCGGCCTTTTAAGTCCTCTGGCTGCACGCCACAGCAAATAATCTGTTGATGGTGTTGCATCGAGTTCTTGCAGAAATTTTTGCAGCGAAGCTGTTTTTTGTGTTTGCAAAACTTTTCTAAGCTGCTTGGTACACTCCTTAAGCCTTAATTTTAGCTGGAGCGATCTGTATCGTTGCCATTCTCGTCGAGCTCTCCGTTTTTCAGTCAATAGCCTTTCTATATCTGCACAAAAAATATTGTTATATCTCGCTTGTTGATTTGGTTGAATTAAAGAAGCATTAAGAGCAGCTTGTTTGGCATGTGCTTCAAACAACCTAATAGAATTTTCTATTTCAGTAGGTGTTCTCAATGGCATATTTTCCGTGCAATGAGCACTCAAATATTTTTTGTATTTCAGCCAGTTAATACGTGCAGATGTCAGCGGTAAATCACATGTTGGTCTTGCGGTTGTGTGTGAGTAAATAGTGATAATAGTAGGCGAGTGATCTGAAGACAAATCCAAAGATGCTTCTACTTCCGTCATTTCGCTGGGCACACCTTTCGAGATTCCAAAGTCGATAACATCAGGAATTTTTTGTCGATCCGTTGGCCAATATGTTGGCTGACCACTTGAAACTACATTCAAACCCATTTTTGAAATTGTGTCAAACAAAACACGACCCTTAGGACTGATTAAACGTGAACCCCAAAAAGTGTGTTTAGCATTGTAGTCGCCAGCTGCTGGAAAACGGGACCCCAGTGTTGTATAAAATGCGGTATATTGACTCTCTGAAATTGAAAACCTGGGAGGAGAATAAACAGATGATATCACAAGCTTTTGATAAAAATTTTCAATACAGATATTTGTTGCTTGAAGATATTCTTCACGAAGGTCATTTAGCAGGTAGTGTTTTATTCGAGTTTTTATTAGGATTCCAGAGCCACCACAAGCTCTACCTCGAGGATCCTTAGTATCGTAAAAATTATATCCACTAATTTTAAAATAGCTTCGAGACGTCAAATGAGTTTCTGAGATAAGCATAACGTCGATTTGTTTATCCAGAAGAAAATATTCTATTTCATTTTTATGTTGGCAGATGCCGTTTGCGTTCCAATAACAGATTCTTAAGATCATGGTTTTTTCAATACAGCCTGCAACAAGGTAGACTGCATTTTCAACATTTCCTGCATCATACAGACATGTTGAGAGTAAATGTATTTACTGTTTGTATTAGGATCTCTATCGAGGCTTCAATACGACTAAAATTATGCCCTGATTCTTCATTAGCTGGTACAGTTTTTTGCGCCGGAGTATGGTTACTCTTTAAAATATTAGCGTATGAAAATTTACTATTAGGTTTTTGCTGAATAAGAGTCGTGTTAGACTTTAAAACATTTGAGTATTGATTATGGCTAGACGACGGTTGAGGTAACTGAGGGTAGTTTAAAGGGGTGTTGGGCTGATCGGGAGTAGCATTTGTTTTTCTGTTCGACGAATTTTTAAAAAAAGAGTAAAGACGGCAGCCTCTATAGTTAGCAGTGTGGTTTCCACTGCAATTGCCGCATTTTTTTGCCTTGGTATCACCTTTTATTTTGTCACAGTTAGCGGTACTGTGCAACTCACCACATACAACACAAACGGTAGGCAACTTGCAATAAGTTTTGGTATTCTTGACAGTTCATGCATTGGATAGGTCCATTTTTTTTATGTGGCATCTCAACTGTAACTCTTCTGTGTAACAAGTACTTTAGATTATAGATTGGGTGCGATTCATTTTTTTTAATTTGCAAGTCACCTGGCTGTAGCTCGACTCTAAAAATAGGTTGGGGGATTTTTTCCCTATTTTTGATGTTAGAAACATTTTTAACCTTGAAGCCATTATTTTCAAGTCCAGACTTAACCTCTTCTGGATCCACACTAGAGTCTATACCTTTTATTACGACGGTTAGACCTTTAGCACTCTTTAATTGGTACGTATAAAAATTTTTGTTTTTTGACTCAAGGTCAGAAACTATTTTTCGGTAATTACTTTCTTGCACTACCTGGATTTTTGTTTCGTTAATATTTCCGCGCTTAATTGGAGTTACATAGAACTCATTTTCTCCAATTAAGGAGATAAGGCTTTTTACCAAAACACTAGAGTTCTGCTCTCTAATATATATCGGTGGAGGTTTACTCGACCTTGTTGTAGTTGTGTCTTCATTGTCTTGTTCAGATAAAATCGCGAAACGATTTTCGGAATTTTTTTTTGTTTTTTTCATCTCTGGGAACTTTCGCTGTTGAAGCTATTTGAGCTGATTTTGGGCTTCTTCCCCTTTTAAACACGGTTATGTATCTGTCCATTCCTGTTTGAATTTTATTATCATTTATTGTACTCACCGCATCTACCATTTTGTGCACGTTGGTCACCTTGTTACTTATTGTTTGTTTGTTTGTTTGTACAGCTAAGCTGACAAGTTTGCTAATGGGTGCAATTGTTGTTGCTTCTTGATCACTATTTAACATGTTCAGAGATAATGATCGCACACGAGTATTTGTGTTTTCTGTTAATTTCAGGTTTTTGTTTAATTCATTTTTTTTATTGTCGTCATCAGCAACTAAAGTTATATATTGTACATTCCTACTGCTTGTAGGATTATTGTTGTTTTTATCAGAAGATGAACTCATCAGAGTTCTCTTTTTTATATTTTCACTTATATTAGTTTGTGTATGCAAATATTTATGTATATTGCACACAAGCAAAAAATAAAATAAAACCAGTAAAATAACTGTGTGACGAACAAAAGGCGCTTAGCTTGTTTTTGCGCACATGCATTATTTTTATTTATATAATTTATTACAATGAAGTTATTTAGTTTAAGGAAGAATTGTTTTTATGTTCTTTTATATATTGCACATAAATGAATTTATATACCCATATTTTTTTTATGCATTTAGTGTTAAGTTATATATTACATACATAAAGGAATTTCTACGCTCTTAGTTTGTTATTTCGTGCATATTTAGTATGACTGCAATAAAGAAACCGGTTTGATATATTTCATATATATCTGATACATAGGTACATACATAGATATGTACGTGTGTGTATTATAATGTAACACTGGTAGATGAGCGAAGCAAGCAAACGACACACACCCTACGGACAAACCAGTACGAATGCATGTCTGACTGCCATATAGATTTAGTTTAGTTTTAACACTTATTTGTAAGATCAAATAAAATAAACACTTATATTGTAATAATATAAAGAAACTCTTTACTTCTCCTCCCATGGAGAATAATATGTAACGACTCTGGACACCACTGAGCACTACCCCAGCACCCAGCGAAAACGTGTCGTTACAACTGTTCAATAAATGTTTTGTTTTTTTTATATTTTTTGTGACTTGAAAAATTATTTTTTTTTATATTCAGTTGCGACGATTATAAAAACGCGTCTGTTCACTACGAAAGTTGAAACTGAAACTTTGGCGATATAATGGGTGTTTGTGTTGCTCCTTGACAAATGGCTGCTGTACCGTCTTTCCCGGGTACTAGTTCACACCACTTGGAAAATTTGTCGAAGAAAACTAGCAGCATACTGTTGCCATGTCGTGTTCGAGGTAAAGGTCCGACAAAATCGGCACATAAACACGACCATTGTTCATTTGGAATTTGCGTGAGCATTTTTCCGGCAGGCATTCGCTGAGTTACCTTATACCGCTGGCAGATTTCACAGCTGTGGACGTAACGGTTGATATCGCGGGACATACCCGGCCAATAATACCGACTGGCGATCTTGTGTAACGTTTTTCGCGCCCCGAAATGACCCCCTGCAACTTCGTCGTGATTTTCTTTTAGTACCTTGCTTCGTAACTCGGTGGAGACACAAAGTTTCCACGGGTTACTTTCTTCGTCGTTATTATCCCTTTGAAAATGGCGGTACAATTGGCCGTTTACGATGGCATAGTCGGGGTATTTACCGGGATTTTCTCTGACCTCGGCCATGCGCTTAGATAGCCAGCAGTGGGTGGTGGGAGGATCTGTTTGCATTAGATTTATTTCTTCTGGTAGCTGCCTGGATAGCGTTTCGGCGATGATATTGTGTTTGCCCTTTCGGTACGAGATGGTAAATTGGTATTGTTGCAATTCCAGCGCCCATCTCGCCAACCGACCCGTGGGGTTCTCGATCGAGTTCAGCCATTTTAGCGCTAGGTGGTCTGTAACTACCATGAACGGGTACCCCTCAAGGAAATGTCGTAGTTTACGTATGCCCCAGACTATGGCTAAACACTCCTTTTCGGTGGTAGAATAGTTCTTTTCAGCTGGATTTAGGTGACGGCTCACGTATGCTATAACGTGTTCCTCTTCCTGTAGCTCTTGAGTCAGCACGGCGCCAAGCCCAAATTCGCTGGCATCGGTTTGGAGCACGAATGGTTTAGAAAAATCGGGGCAGGCTAAAACTGGTGCTTGTGTGAGTTTACTCTGCAGTGTCTCGAAGGCTTTTTGTTGCTCCTCGCCCCACTTCCAGTGCTTGCCTTTCTTGAGGAGTTGAGTCAAAGGCTGTGACAGTTCCGCGAAGTTTGGCACGAAACGGCGATACCATGAAGTCACACCCAGGAAACGTCGGACGTCCTTTACACACTTGGGGGTATCACCTGTGTTATAGCTGACACCTTGTCCGGGTCAGTTTTGATGCCGTGTTTAGTCACAACGTGGCCTAGGTATTTCAACTCGTCCTTAAAAAATTCGCACTTATCGATATTTATTTTTAGGTTTGCCTGGCGGAGCCGACGGAAAACTTCCTTCAGATTCTTTACGTGTTCTTCGAACGTAGTGCCGATGACAATGATGTCGTCTAGGTAAGCAAAAGCATGGGGTTCCATCTCTGGCCCTATGACGTTATCGAGTGCCCTTTGGAAAGTGGCCGGTGCTGAATGCAAACCAAATGGCATGACCTTCCATTGAAACAGCCCTCTACCTGCGACTGCAAAAGCAGTGTACTGCTTAATTTGCTTGTCCATGGGGATTTGCCAATACCCGTCTTTGAGGTCCAGGCTGCTGATGAACTTCGCATTCCATAGCCTGTTTAAGATTGCATCTATTCTTGGCAGCGGGTACGCATCTGGAACTGATCTGGCGTTTAGCTGTCGGAAATCCATGCATGTGCGCCAAGACCCATTTTTCTTACGTACCAAGGTGATCGGGAAGCTGTAGGGACTACGTGATGGCTCGATACATTCCTTTTCTATCAGCTTATCCACTTCTTCATCGATGATCTTCTGCATCGCTGGATTACGCTGGGCGTAGCGGATCTTTATGGGACGGGTGTCCTTCATGACAATACGGTGTGTAGCTACAGTAGAGAGTTCGCGAATTTCTTGAAATTTTGGTAGTTCCCTTTTTAGAAATTCATCGATTGCCCGTTGTTGGTCAGCTTGGCTGTGATGTGCCATAGGGATTGCTAGAACGGGAGTTTTATTTCGTCTTTGTTTGCTTACCTTTTCAGTACTTGCCCGCGGTCCAGATTTTTCTCTATCTGATGCGCCCGATGTCACAGTAAGGTTTGCACAGCTAAACGTAGCCTTGAAGGTGTGCAGTATGTCTAGTCCTAGCAGATCGACCGTAGCCTGTTGCATAACTAAAAATTGGCACGTGGACATCATATTCCCCAGGGTAACACCGAGATTTACTCCCTTTGTGATGATACTTTTGGAGCCGTCGGCCAGAACAACGTCAATGTCTACGTTTATGATAGTGGGGTGCTGCACTAAATGTTTCACCATCTTTGGCGAGATGAAACTCTTGGTGGCTCCTGTATCGATGAGAGCATTGCATAGTTTATTCTCAACCAAAATTATTGCGCTGAGTTTGTCGTCCCATGACAACCGGGTGCGATTATTTGATTTCTTGGGAGACACCGGGACACTATTAGTTTTTGAGCCGATTGTGGTCGGCTCTTCCTGTAATATCATTCGATGTTGTTCCCCCCGGCCTGGGTGGGAGTTTGTCGGGATACATTCCAAATCAGCCGCTAGGTGAATTAGGTCGTCAAGCGTTTCGAAGTCTTTCCGGCGAATATACCACGTTGCGAAATATTCTTTCGAGCTTCTGGTCGGCATCGAGTGTCGCATCAGATTTTGTAGGCCCAAAACATAGTCCTTGAAAGGTTGACGCTGTCGCTGGGTCCGCTTTCGGATTTCATCATCCAGCTTCTCAAAGTATCTGGGAGGAAGAAAAAAATCGTAAAAATCTGACTTGAACTGATCCCATCGTGCCCATTATGATTATTCCGCAGCCAGATAAGCGCTCTGTCTCGGAGCAGTTCCGTCATCGACCTCAACACATCGTTCAGTTCTAAGGCGTACATTTCGCTTAACTCTTCTACCCTCTCGATGAAACCCAAAGGGTCTTTCCCACCATCATACTTCAGACCCCATTTGCGGACTGTTTCTATGGCGAGGCCTCGGTCTGCTTCTGCTTTGGCTGTCGTCGTAAACCTTTCTCTGACTTCAGGTTTCGGCGATGATACTGTTTGGCTCTCGGCACTTTTTCCCGGTATTTGGAGGCCTGGCGCGGATGATGCAGACGCTTGGTGGTCATGTGTTGTCTGGATGTCCAACAGGGTTTTGAGTTGTTCGTCATCGTGCACAGAGGCAATGAATTTGGCGAAATGCTTTCTCAGCTCTTCGACTGTTCCACTGGTAGTTTGTTCATACATCCCCAGGTAATTTACGAGCTCCTCCTTCTTCAGGAGATAAACCCAGGAGGATCGCAGCATATTTCCGGTCGAAGTCATAGCACACCACGGTAAGAACCAAGTCTTCTTATATTTTGAAAAAAAAAAACAACTGGATGAGGTTGAATAGCAGCGTATGTAAATGTGAGTATCAGTGGTTTTAGTATATCTTAAAATTCAATAAAATACTAAATCAACAATTTGTTTTTTTTTCTTCTTATTAAAAAAAATTTTTTTTTTTTTGTTTTGTTTTTTTTTTTTTTTTTTTGTTTTTGGACAATTTAAGTCCCTGCTCGGGCGCCAATGTGACGACACGATTTCGCTGGGTGCTGGGGTAGAACTCAGCGGGGCTCAGAGTCGTTGCAAAAATAATGAAAACACAAATATTTTCTTATAAATCTTTTCTTTTTTCATCAATAATAAATTTATTTAAACAATTTGTCTTTAAGTTTCAAAAATAATGAAAACCCAAATATTTTCTTATAAATCTTTCTTTTTTCATTAATAATAAATTTATTTAAACAATTTGTCTTTAAGTTTCTACGGTAAATTGTACGGTACTCTTTTGGTACCGTTGTAATGTAATTCTTCTTTTAAATATTAGTATAGAAAGAAATATATATGATATAAACTAGGTGCGAGGTAGCGACTGTACAAACCAAACGACTGTTTAACCCGAAATTTGAGAGAGAGAGGGAGAACAAATTTTAGTAGTGGTTCCAGCTACTAATACTTGTTCGAACTCAAACCGACCGCAAGAAAAGGGTTGGCTTTAACAACTAGAGGGGACAAGTATTTGTAGTGTATCCAGCTACTAGTACTTGTTTTACCCTCAAACCGTCCGCGAGAAAATGTTGGCTCTCCAAATTAAAGAGAATAAGTACTAGCAGTGCATCCAGCTACTAATACTTATTCGAGCCTTCAAACGTCCGCGAGAAAATGTTGGCCCTCCAAATTAAGGAGAATAAGTAATAGCAGTGCATCCAGCTACTAATACTTATTCGAGCCTTCAAACCGTCCGCGAGAATATGTTGGCTCTCCAAATTAAGGAGAATAAGTAATAGCAGTGCATCCAGCTACTAATACTAATTCGAGCCTTCAAACCGTTCGCGAGAAAATGTTGGCTCTCCCAATTAAAGAGAATAAGTAATAGCAGTGTATCCAGCTACTAATACTTATTCGAGCCTTACTACAACGACAATATTTTATATGAGTCCGTTTGCGAGTCGCACGAAGAAATGGTAATGAAGCGCAGTTACCAGTGGTTGTTCTACCTTGCAATCCGCAGACTAACTAACTCTTCATGTTCTGTGTTCAGCCTTTTATAGCAAAACTGCCTGTACGAACAATACACACACGCATGTACCAGCATATGCTGTGTCAAACATATTACTCACCGTACGTGTCTGTGTGCACAGGCAGCGAACATGTGTTTTCTCTCAAATTCTCAATGCGTTGTACTAAAATAAATATCAGTAGGTATGTGTAAAAGAATAAACAATCAGGGGTATAAATTCATTATATATAATTATGTACAGACAATAATAACAAACGAAACAGTATAAGTTCGTTGTATATAAAGAAATGCAGAACTAATATATAAGAAACAATAATATTAATCAGGGGTATAAATTCATTATATATAATTATGTACAGACAATAGATCTGTCTGCGTACACATATTTTGCATAATTTTGTGCAAAATGTTGCAAAATCTTACAAAATGTTGTCTGCGTACTCCAAATCTCTTGCAGCGAGAGAGGCAAAAAGAGAATTTTTTGACAGTTGGAAGTTAGAGAACTTGCAAAAAGTTGCTGGAGAAATTTCTGCTTGCAAGATTTTGCAACTACTTTGAACAGCTGTTTTTATTTACTATTTGCATGAAATAATTTTTGTGAAATGAAAATAAAAATTGAAATTTAACAATGGCAAAGGTAAATAGTTAGAATTGTGTTGATTTTTAACGTTTAAATTAAACAAAACATTTTACTTCATGCTAGAAACGTCCAAATATACTTTAATTAATAATATTTTAATTTACCGCGAGAATTCACTTTTGCGTACAAATATGCTAAAATGCTTTTGCTTTCTTATTTCAATTGTTTATACACCGATCAGCTGTTTTCTTGCTAGATTTCACAGGATGCTGTCTGCGTACTTTTTGAGGTATTTTCAGCCGACAGAGCAAAATTGGTCTTACTCTCACAAAAAAAGTTACTGAGTATTTGCTACTGGAAAAGTACCCAGACAGACCTAATAATAACAAACGAAACAGTATAAATTCATTGTATATAAAGAAATGCAGAACTAATGTATAAGAAACAATAATATTATTTACAGGCAATAATTATGTATGAATAAGATAAGAGATAAAATAGTAATTCAATTTTAATAATATTTGTGTTTAATACGATACGAAATAAAAATATTAATTCAATTTTAATAATATTTGTGTTTAATAAGATACGAAATAAAAATAGTAATTCAATTTTTAACCGCATGCGATGAACCAAAAACGAGGGCCGACTTTTGGTTGTCACAGTGAAACACAAGATTTTAATTTAAGTGTTCAAGATAGTCTGTTTCTTTATTAAAAATTTCTTTCGCTTAAATAATATTTACAATCAAAGTTTCTTTTTAATAATTCTTATCTACATTTCAACATTTTTTTAAAGAGTTGAATACCCGAATTTGCATTTTCATCACAATTTCTATTTGGGTCACTACTCGGTTTCATATTTTATTTGTTATTTTAATTTTGTTATTTATTGTGATTCAATAGAAGACAAGAAGAATCAAAGTATTTTGTAACCAAAGAAGAACAACATATTTATTAAAAATACATTGGTTTGTGTGTGTATTGGTTTCTCAAGTGTCCGATATTCATATAATTCAAAGTTCATTGAATTGTTAAACAAATTTAACTGCGTTGAATTTTGATCATTTATTTGTTTTTGAGTCATGCAAACTTAATTACTGACCTATTACAACGAACAGTATTGTTAATCAAAAACGAACGGACATTGGTTTTTAAGAGCACCAAAATATACTACACTACAACTACATAAGTTTTCCTTATTTCCATGTTTTTGACTGCTGACAAGTTGCATACAATTTTGGCTTGTTTTGTCGCTATTATCCTTTGATAATTTTGAAAGTTGCTTTTATTATTTTAAAACATTTCAGCAGTTCATATATGTATATTCTTATTTTTAGCCAAAATAAAAATATATTTTTTTGGAATTTACTTTATTTGTTCTAGTCAGCTGTTCTGTAGGGAAATTTGTGGGAAATTATTTATATTACGTTGTGCTACCAAGTTTTCAACACAATTAAATAAGAACAATTAAATGCGACTGGAAAACAGAAGTAGCACTTAAATGAAACATAAATTTAAATGAAAATTAGCTGAATGTGTATTTAAATACGAAGTAAATTATTGGCCCTAAATGTTAACACTTTCCCCAAAAATGTGCCTATATGATAAACTTGGTAACTCTCTGCTCTCTTCTCTTTCTTTCTGGTTATTTTTTTTTAATTTGAGAAGTAAACGAATGTACTCAAGTTAACGTTTCGGCGACGTTTTGAAAATGAAGTGGCATGCCACTGTGTAAACGCAAAATCAAATGGCAAGAGATTCGACTTTTTCGAACAGCTTTTCGTTGATAATACGTTTACAGCAATGGCATGTGTAAATACAGCGTAAACTCAACATGTTGTGCTCAGCCTCAACAGCTGATCCAAAAGAGTTATGGCGTTTATATCAAAATTCAACGCCGCTTTGTTAGGTGGCGGCTGCAAACTAAACTGTACAATTTAACATGACAAATGTGATATATAACAAAATAAAGAAATAATAATAATTTCACTAAATACGCGTTTATTATAATGTTTTGTTATATTTTTACTACATACTTAATTCACTATAACGTTGAATGATTTTTGAACACGGTGGCGGCTCAGCATTGAGTTAGAAATGCTATCGGCGCAGCCTTCTCATTTTATTGCAGTGTTTCTGGTCTTGTTGTGCAAATTCAATAAATTTTAAATACAATTTTAAAATTAAATAAAAATGGAAAATCGGTGGGCTGCTGACTATTGCATTGTATTACTACTATCCATACTTTTCAGCTAAACTATTAAATTTTGTTAATAATAATATATTTATTTTCCACCTCTTTTATTTCTATTCAATTGGTTACATTTATCAGCTGTTCATATTGCAGTTTTCATCAAGGTGTTTCTAAGACGTAAAGTGCGGTCTACACCTGACATGAAAACACGGACAGAAACAGCAAAATCCTATTACTGTCAGGTGTGGACCGCAAATGTTAATGTTTTCTAGCCGCCTTAACACGGCTGTTAAGACGTCTGTCTTGAAAGCTCCGTCTCAACAGAAAATGACGTTTAGCTGTCAAAGTTTTGTTTTCGTTGTTATTTTAAGGGAAAAACTGAAATAATTGTTAATATAAAAGAAAATAACAATTAAATTATCTACTTGTATAAATTCTCTTTAGGAACCTTTGTATTTTACATTATAAAGAAAAATTATTTTTGTTGTACAATTAAATTTTTCTTTACTCCTTTAAAACATTTCATACGATAAACACATTTTGTCTTTATAATTAATATTATTAATAAACATTTGTTATACAAATATTTTCTTAACTTGTCTGCATTCAATTGGTTATGGGCCCAGACATGTCCGAAGAAATTTTTGCTATACAATTGTTTGATGGTCGCAATTTTGACAACTGGAAGTTTCGCGTGGAAATTGTTTTGGATGAACATGGTTTGCGAAAATTTATAGAAGAAGATGTGGAGGATATCGTTTTGAATGAGTCAGATCCTGTAAAAATTCCAGAGATGCGTTTGAAGGACAAAAAGGCTAAATCAATAATAATACGGCGAATTGCAGATGCGTATTTGGAATATGTTAAAGATTGCAAAAGTGCATTTGCTGTTTTGAATTCCCTGTGTAAAGTCTTTGCTAAGAAAAGTATATCAAGTCAATTGTTTTTGCGGAAAAAGCTCCTTACAATGAAGTGTAGTGAAGTTGAAGAGCTGGAAGCACACTTTCTAAAATTCGATGGGTTGGTGAGACAGTTGGTTGCTTCTGGAGCAAAATTAGGAAAACTGGATATTATATGCCATTTATTGTTAACAATGCCCGAATCGTTTAATAATGTAATCAAATCCATTGAAACTTTAAATTCAGAAACATTAGAAATGGAATTTGTGAAAAACAGGCTGTTAGAAGAAGATCGGAAAAGACAAAATTGCTGCAATAAAAATTCTTCTACAGAAAATGTTGCCATGAAAACAACATTTAAATGGAAATGTCACTATTGTGGTAAACAGGGTCACAATAGCAACACAGCTCAAACAAGGAGTAAGAGTATTGGCTTTGTTGCAGAGAATACTGGTTTAGGTTCAACTGTAAGCAACACAATGAAGTGGGTCCTAGATTCTGGAGCTAGCGATCATATGGCAAAAGATGTACATTTATTTGAAAATCTTCAAAAGCTCAATAGTCCGATGTATATTAATGTAGCAAAGAATAACGTTTGTATTAAATCATCAACAATAGGTAGTGTTAATGGAACTATTAATGTTAACGGAAGAATAATTAAATGCAATATCACTAACGTCCTGCTGTTCAAAGATCTCAAATGTAATTTATTTTCAATACGCAGATTGGAAGAAAGGGGTTTCACGACAGTTTTCAAGAATGATAAAGTCAATATCTATAAAGATGGAATTTTGTGGTTACAAGGCATGCGGACTGGTAGTTTGTATGAATTTGATTTGCTTTGTTCTAGTCCTACAACGACAAGTTTATCAGCCCAGCAGAATCAGCTAAATTTGTGGCATCTAAGGCTAGGTCACTTAAATTTTACAGATGTGCACAAATTATCGTCAATGGTAGATGGTATGGGTTCCATCAAGTCCAAAGAAAAGCAGGTTTGTGAGTCTTGTGTTTTAGGAAAGCAAACAAAAAAACCTTTCAAGTAAATATCAAAATCTAGTCGATGTTTGCAGCTCATACATAGTGATGTTTGTGGTCCTATTATGCCTTTGGCTTGGAATGCAAAGCGGTATATTTTAACGTTCATAGATGATCTTTCACATTTTACTTTTGTTTACACACTATCAAGTAAATCCGAAGTTTTAAAGTATTTTAAAGAATTCAAGTCCATATCAGAAAGTATGCACAATTGCAAGATTTCAAATTTAAGATGCGATAATGGTGGAGAATATTCATCATCAGAATTCAAGTTTTTTTGTAGAAATGCTGGTATAAATATTCAATATACTATTGCATTCACACCAGAACAGAACGGTACTGCAGAACGCATGAATGGAACGCAGATGGAAAAAGCACGTTCTATGATTTCATATTCTAGTTTAAATAAGTATTTATGGTCAGAAGCAATATTGTGTTCAAATTATATCACTAACAGAAGTCCAACAAATGTAATTTCCGAAAATAAAACCCCAGCTGAAATTTGGTACAGTGTAAAGCCAAACTTAAAACATATAAAAATATTTGGTTGTAACGCATATTCTCATATACCAAAAGTACATCGTAAGAAATTAGATATGAAATCGAAGAGATTGGTCATGGTGGGTTATAGTGGAAATGGTTATCGTCTTTGGGATTCTAAAAATCTTAAAATTGTGCTGGCAAGAGATGTAATTTTTGATGAAGATTCGTTCATAAGTAAAAACGTCCTAAATGAAAGTATGGAAAACAAACAAATTTCTATAGGAATTGAAATAGAAAAAGTGCAATGTAATGAAAACCCCACTGAAGATGTTAATATCAGTAAAGAAGTCACGAATATGAATAATAGTAGCGAAAGTAGCGAATATGAAGACTTTGAGGAAGTGGATGGTACTAGCAATGACATTTTAATGCAGAAAAATTCAATAAGTGTAAGAAATAGCAGATCCGAGAAAATAACTGGAAATGTTGACGGAAAATATGAAACTATATTGAGACGAAGTAGTAGACAAAGAAAAGCACCTGAAAGGCTTGATGATTATATGACAGCTCTCAATGCAGAAAATTTTGTATCTGATGTTCCTGTTTCGTTTGATGATATAAAAGAAAGGTCTGATTCGGAAAATTGGTATGCGGCAGTTGAGTGTGAATTAAATTCTATAAACAAAAATAAAACGTGGAATATAGTAAATCTACCGCCTGGGAAAACACTTGTTGATTGCAAATGGGTGTTTAAACGTAAGATCGATACAAATGGAAATCTTGGAGAATATAAAGCTCGTGTAGTTGCTAGGGGTTTTTCTCAACGTAAAGGCTTTGATTTCGAAGAAACTTACTCTCCAGTTGCAAGAATTGGCACATTTAGAGTTCTGTTAGCTGTAGCGAATAAGAAAAACTACTACATTCATCAAATGGAATAAAAAACGGCTTTCCTTAATGGCACTTTGAAAGAAGACATTTACATGAAAGTACCAGAAGGTTTGAACATTGAAGATGGAAGGGTATGCAAACTTAACAAAGCTCTGTATGGCCTCAAGCAAGCTCCTAGAATGTGGAATGAGAGATTCAATTATTATATACTAAATCAAAATTTTAAGAGGTCGGAAAATGATTATTGTTTATACACTCGGAAAAACAGTGGTAATGTGATTTATTTACTTCTTTATGTTGATGATTTACTACTCGTGGGAAATGAATTAGAAGAAATAAATATTGTGAAATCATTATTATTGAAAGAGTTCGAAATGAAGGATCTAAAAGAAGCTAATGTTTACTTAGGTGTTAAAATAAGCAGAAGTTTAGACATATCACAAATAAGATTAAGCCAAAAATCTTTTATAAAAAGCTTACTAAAACGTTTCGAAATGGACAATTGCAATGGAGTTGATACTCCTATGGAGTCTAAGTTATCGCTTGGAAATATTTCAGCAGCTAAAAGTACACATCATCGTTATAGGGAATTAATTGGCTGTCTTATGTATTTGATGATTACTTCGAGACTTGATTTAAGTTTTTCGATAAATTATCTCAGCCGATTTCAAAATTGTGCTGATGATAATCATTGGCAACATCTCAAGCGTATATTAAGATATTTAAAGAAGACAGAAGATATTGAACTAATATATGATTCTAGATTGGAAAATGCCATGATGGGCTATTCAGATGCTGACTGGGGAAGTGATGAAGGAGATCGAAAGTCTGTCATTGGAAATTTGTTTCAAGTCTACGGATGTACTGTATCCTGGACAACTAAAAAACAACCAACCGTAGCACTTTCGTCAACTGAAGCTGAGTATGTAGCACTTTGTGTTGCTAGCTGTGAAGCTGTATATCTCAAAAGACTTTTGCTAGACTTGGAAATTGAAATAAGTTCGCCAATTACTATTTATGAAAACAACATGTCGTGCATTAAAATTGCAGAAGAGCCAAAGGAACATCAACGAATTAAACACGTTGACATCAAATATAATTTTGTTCGAAATTTAGTATAAAGCTAGATTTACACGATTGAAGGTATTTTGAAGTCTTATCAAAATTTTTAAAATTAATTTTGATGTTCTATTTACACGTTTCAAAAATTTGATCAAAATAATCTTTCAATATATTTCAAAATCTTTTGATAAAAATTTGATCAAAATTTGTTGAAGTTAATTTACACTATTGGTAAACTTTTTATATTGAAAATATTTCATACAATACTCAGAGAGTATATGTATATACTCTCAGAGAGTATTTGTATGGTGCTTGTTCTTCTTTTGTATATCAATACAAGATTGAAGCCGATACAATATACACTAGGTGTTCACAAACACAAACAAAAGCGTATTTCATACAAGAAATGGCAATACAATAAAAATTAATTAAAAACCCAATAAATCGAAATAAAAAGTTCAATTCATTTATTTGGCAACTTAAAATAATCACATTCTGTTTCTATGTATGTATGTATGTATATAAAAAATAAAATTAAAATATTAAAAAGAAATCACATTCTGTTCACATATACATACATACATACATAAAATATTGAATCAAAAGAATGAACATGCTGTCAAATTATTTATAGTTATCAATATTGCCAGATGTGATTTTGATGCTTATTTACACGGCATCAATAAAATCTTCAAAAGTTTTGTTCAAAAAGTTTTGATCAATAAATTTTGAAGAAATTTTGCTGTTTACACGAGTTTAAAGCATTTTGAAGAGCAATTTTGAAGAAAATTTCAATCGTGTAAATCTAGCTTAAGATAAAATTATTCAAATTGTATACAAGCCAACGAAGGAGCAAGTTGCTGATTTCTTCACGAAGTCTTTGCCAAAGGTTCAATTCATTAAATTTAGAGAGTATATTGGATTTATTTAATTGGGCAGGAGTGTTAATAAAAAAGAAAATAGCAATTAAATTATCTACTTGTATATATTCTCTTTAGGAACCTTTGTATTTTACATTATAAAGAAAAATTATTTTACATATGGAAAGTAATATTATCAGGCTCAAGTTCAGTTTTATTGAATTAATGAAAATTCAAAATTACTAAGAGTTTATTTGTGTTGGAAAATATTATTATTTATATCCAATCAGTTTTTAGCAGAACGTATCAGTACTGATTTCAAGGCCGCTACACCTCTCATCAGCGTTCAATTGTCCATCTTTACAAATTTCGTAAAGTGGATACTAATTGAGAAGAATATCAACTATTTAACCAGTTTTCAACAGAAATAGAATATGAGAATTAATTTTTAATTCAATTTTTATTCTACAATGAAACAGTGCTGGTTAGTACGAAATTCCCTCATTACTGTTTGGAACTAATAATCAACACAAACTCATAGTCCGTTATCATCAAAGTATTCTACTTTGTATTTTAACGTTTTTGTTTTTTTTTTACTCTATATTAGGGAAATTCATAAATAGGGAAATTCATAAATACCCTAATAACAGGGGTCACAGTAATATGTGAATTTCCCTAATATAGAGTAAAAAAACAACAAAAACGTTAAAATACAAAGTAGAATACTTTGATGATAACGGACTATGAGTTTGTGTTGATTATTAGTTCCAAACAGTAATGAGGGAATTTCGTACTAACCAGCACTGTTTCATTGTAGAATAAAAATTGAATTAAAAATTAATTCTCATATTCTATTTCTGTTGAAAACTGGTTAAATAGTTGATATTCTTCTCAATTAGTATCCACTTTACGAAATTTGTAAAGATGGACAATTGAACGCTGATGAGAGGTGTAGCGGCCTTGAAATCAGTACTGATACGTTCTGCTAAAAACTGATTGGATATAAATAATAATATTTTCCAACACAAATAAACTCTTAGTAATTTTGAATTTTCATTAATTCAATAAAACTGAACTTGAGCCTGATAATATTACTTTCCATATGTAAATCAATATAAGTTCAAATAATAATTACGTTTATTCGTAATAATAATAATATAAAAATAGAAAAATTATTTTTGTTGTACAATTAAATTTTTCTTTACTCCTTTAAAACATTTCATACGATAAACACATTCTGTCTTTATAATTAATATTATTAATAAACATTTGTTATACAAATATTTTCTTAACTTGTCTGCATTCAATTATAATATTGTGGAAAAAGTAATAGTTGTGTTTATTTTATAAAAAAAAGTGTGAAGAAAACTGAATTTTTGTAGCAAATACGTCCTGAATAGGAAAATAAATAACAAAAATAATGTGACTTTACAATTTTAGTTAAAAAGAATTAAATTATACATATGTATGTAGATATATACTACATATGTATGTACATTTGTATGTATGTATTTTTTTTTCGACACTACCACAAACAAGAGACAAAACTAGCGTAGTTAACTCGTTGACGAAACAAAAATAATGAAAAATTATGACATACGTATTGATTGATTGATTGATTGGTTCTCGGGAAAACAGGTCACTGCAACCATGAAGATCTATTGTATCCCCTGCCAGGTGCTATAGCACCTCAGCCAGACCCTCTTTCTTGAGGAATCTCAAGATTGCCAGTGGTTCTAGCATTGGCAGTTCCCAGTCCTCCAATAGGTGCTTGCCCAGTTGGCTATGTCGTCTGTGGCACAACGATTCACAGTCCTTCAGAACATGCTCTGAAGTTTCATCCTCATAATCACAGAATCTACACAGGCTATTTCTCTCAATGCCAAGTCTGTTGAGGTGTTTTCTCAGTCTACAATGGCCTGTGAGTAAGCCTGTGAGAATCCTTAGATTATTTTTAATCAGGGACATGAGAGCTATGAATCGTTTCTGGTTATACTGTAATAAATAAGAAGTATTTTTATTTTGGCTTTTTACTTAGAGCTTGATAAGCGGAGCTCCTAAGTCAGATTTATTAATTGCATTCTTAAACTAAATTACATTGTCTTATATACTAGTTATGAGAAGAATTCTTAGGGGTACCTTAGCATAAGAGGGAAAGAAAAGATATATATATATTTATTATAAAAATCATTGTCATTGGTTTCCCACGGTGGAAATGCGGCGTGCGTCCTAACAGTAATAGATAAAAATAAACCCTCGCATACATGTGTTCAACAGACATTTCATAATATTTTATATTTATAAATAAATGCACAAATGCATACAGTACTTATTCAAGTACTTATGCGGCGGCCTTTTGATCAAACTCTAAAGTGTCGGGTGACCGACAAAATATTTTGGTTGTAGTTTGTTAATGCAATTTGACACGCTTGTGTGTTTGCAGACACACATGTATGCGGCAATGATAGTGTTGGTTATAGTGACAGTTTGACCACGCTACACCTCCATCCTTTACAAGAATGTTCATATAACGCTAGTTTTATGGACATTCTTTTACAATTAGTTTTTAATTAGCCTAAGTATAAGTGTAAGATAAAATTATTTTGTTTTTAAAGAAAGGAAAAAAAATAATTATAATGTTTAGATGTACTTATATTCTAGTTTTATAGTAGTACGGCCGTACAATGATATTTAATGTTAGTTATTATTATATATCTTAAGTCTATTTTTATGAACTATTTGTTGTTTATTTGTTTTCTTATCTTCTATGGTAACATTATTTCTTAAATCTATTTTCTTAATTTTATACGGACCTTTATATTGATTTTCCAATTTATGCCCTGAATTATTCCTAAGTAAAACTAAATCTCCTATTTTAAAATTATGTTCTAAAATATTCTTATCATAATTTAATTTTTGTTTTATATTATTTCTATCTAAAAGTATTTGAGCGCACATAAACGAGCTCTAGTTTTAACCTAAATTTTTACCCTAATTAAAGTTTTGTTTTACTTTTTTTTTTATTTTTTTTATTTTGGAGTTTTTTTTTTGTGAATAATAAAATTTTAATTAGAAAAATATATGTATGTGTATATTCATAAATTTTATGTTTTTAAACTAATTTGAAAATCAAATAACTTTTAACTCTGTACCTTTTAACAAATTGAACGTCTTCATTTTTAGGCAAGTATAAAACAATTTTAAATGTATCTGACCCAATAATTGTTGATAATAATAATTTTATATTGTCAACCTTTAACCCTATTTTGAATTTTATGGCAGTAATAAAATGTGTCTCAATAGACTTTTCTAAGTTATTCTGAGAGTTTTCAATGTGTACAATAATTTGAAAAGTTTCAGCAATTTTCTAATCAATTTTGGTTTATTATTTTTGATTTCTGGCATTTTTGACATAATTTAATATATTTCGTTATGTCTTTTATCATATTTTTCCAATAGTAATACCTCTTTATATTTTCTATTGTTCGATATATTCCACAATGTCCTCCCTCTATCGGATCATCGTGGTATTTCAGCATTTGATCAAGAATTGCCTGAGCATTCTTTTCATTTATATTGGTCACCTCATTAAGTAGTAGCGCTACTTTTATGCCCTTTTATTTATAAATTATTTAATTGAGATAAATTCTAAAATTTTCTCGTTAGGTGCCATTTGTTCACCGGCCACTTTCTCAAGCCTTGGGAAAAATTGTCCTAGATCAATATTCCCATTAATGAACATTATATATAATTTACCGGCCACTTTTTCAAGCCTAGGGAAAACTTGTCCTAAGTCAAGATTCCCTTTAGTAAATAGTTTTCTTCTGACGTCATATTGGGCTTTTTATCATTATTTTAAATTTGATGCTGAATATTTTCGATATTACTTTGTTGTTTATATGCCATAGATTTTGTTGTGATTTTTAATACTGCATTAATTTTTTTTTTATCTTTTACTGCCACAAAAATGGGTTGTATGTTTATTTATGGTGACTTTTTATTTCTATTATTATTTTTGATTAACTACAGATTTTAGCATCAGGCTATTAATGCCTTCGCTGTATAATTGTGACTTATATATTAATTTTGGCATATTTAATATATGTATATAGGTCCTCTACACTAATACATTTTTATATTATGTCAAATTATTTTTATTATTATTTTCTAAAACTACTAGCAATATTTCGTCAATACATGTATTAAACTTTATCCAAATCATTTGCTCTACTAACATATTTCTTCCGTAGAGCTCTTTTATGCAACAGATATATCTTAAGTAATAGATTTATTGCGGATATTATCACTAATATCAGCATTAGTAGCCATAATGAATTTATTTCTGACTTATGGTCTATGATTTCCAAATTGGTAACCACGTTTGCACTGGGCTTTTCTAATTTTGATTCTGTTTTGCCCATCTTTTAATTTTATAATATTATTTTTATGTATATTATTTTGTCTTAAAAAAGTTAAATTAACTTTAATTATTTTATTCTAATTGTTAAAATATAATTTAATTTTATTACCTTTAATCCATTTTAAAGTTATAATTTTCTTGAAAAATTTAAAATTATTCTTTAAGTGTTACTTTTTGTCTTATATAATTTTTATTTAAGTAACATTTTAATTATTTTAATATTATGAGGCTCTTTTAATAAAAGATTTTAGCCACGAGTTATGTAGAAATCCATAATAATGAAAAAAAAATATTTGCCACGAGCGGTTAACGCTTACTGGCCCTAGTGTGCGACTTTAGCGCACCACTTTTAAATTAGAAGTTTATAAATAAGAAGTTTATAAAATTAAAAAAAAAATTTGTTGTTTATGTTAGGCTTCCATCATTATCGCTGGCGGTCTTCCTTATTTGGTTCTGTTGGGGTGCCTTTTGGCTAGGCGGACCCTCTCTCAAATGTTCTAATGTTGGGGTGCCTTTTGGCTAGGCGGACCCTCTCCTTAATGCTGGGGTGCCTTTTGGCTAGGCGGACCCTCTCCTCTTCTGCTCTGTTTCTGGGTGCAAATTTAGTAGCACTCGCAAGAAACTGGCAGGATCGCCATGTAATAAATAAGAAGTATTTTTATTTTGGCTTTTTACTTAGAGCTTGATAAGCGGAGCTCCTAAGTCAGATTTATTAATTGCATTCTTAAACTAAATTACATTGTCTTATATACTAGTTATGAGAAGAATTCTTAGGGGTACCTTAGCATAAGAGGGAAAGAAAAGATATATATATATATTTATTATAAAAATCATTGTCATTGGTTTCCCACGGTGGAAATGCGGCGTGCGTCCTAACAGTAATAGATAAAAATAAACCCGCGCATACATGTGTTCAACAGACATTTCATAATATTTTATATTTATAAATAAATGCACAAATGCATACAGTACTTATTCAAGTACTTATGCGGCGGCCTTTTGATCAAACTCTAAAGTGTCGGGTGACCGACAAAATATTTTGGTTGTAGTTTGTTAATGCAATTTGACACGCTTGTGTGTTTGCAGACACACATGTATGCGGCAATGATAGTGTTGGTTATAGTGACAGTTTGACCACGCTACAATACGTTCCAATCATTAGCTTTGCATGCCTTAATCCTGAGAGATTGAACCAGAGGTGATCCCTGGTATTCTTAATCTCCGTCGATGTATCTACGCGGATTTTATCCGGTCCAAGTCCACAAAACGGTTCCGGTCCGACCATGGGTGTACTAGCCCCCTTCCTGGCCAGTTCATCCGCCTTTTCGTTTCCTACCACTTCACAATGTCCTTCCCAGTGGAGTGTGACCTTATTCATGCTGCTTAGCTGATTAAGCTTTATGCGGCATTCCCAAGTCAACTTAGAGGTGAACTCATGTGAACTATGCGCTTTGATTGCAGCCTGACTGTCCGAGAAGATGACTATTTCTCTTCCTCTGTAGCCCCTATCGAGATTAAATTGTGCACATCTCTCAATGGCATATACTTCCGACTGAAAGATGGTAGGGGTTTTACCCAAGGACTCATAGTAGCTAATCCTTGGTCCTACGACTCCCACCCCTGAACCCTCCAGTGTTCTGGAACCATCAGTGTACCACCTCATGGTGCCAGTTCCAAGGGAGCATCGGGGTGGAGTTTCCCCCCATGTCCTTCTGTTAGCGAACAGTTTCAAACCTTTTGCCAAAGTCATAAACTTTATTCATCACATCAGAGGGCTGCGCAAGTAGGGGGAATTGTCTTGCAAGGGATGCTCGCTCCCATTGGCTAATCAGACAGTCCCTTCCTGTGTTTTTCCCCGCGATTCTGATCACTTTTTGTCTGGCTGCGGCCTCTATCACAATCGTCAGAGGTGTGAGTTCAATGAGGACTTCCATAGCCGCCGTAGGGCACGTCCTCATAGCTCCTGTTATACACAGGCATGCTAGCCTCTGCAATTTCTCTAACTCTTCTCTGGTTGTCACTAGCCTAACCCTGTCCGACCAAGCAACAGCACCATAAGTGATGATGGGTCTCACTATCATGGTGTATATCCATCTCAGGATTTTGGGTGTACAACCCCATGTTTTACCTGCAACGGATCTACAGACCATTAGTGCTTTTGTTGCCTTGTCAACAGTCGCCTCTAAATGCTGTCTCCATAACAGTCTTGAATCTAGTATCAATCCCAGGTACTTGACCTGCGATGATCTACCTATTTGAACATTGTCTACTCGGATGTTTTGCCAGTGCGGAAGAGTCCTCCTTCTGGTGAAGGGAACAATGGTAGTCTTCGCAGGGTTGATGTTCAACCCTACAGAAGTGCACCATTCCTTCACTATCCTTAGTCCGTTCTGTATGATGTCACACAACGTCTCCTCAAACTTCCCCCTTGCAATGAGAACGATGTCATCGGCATATGCTTGGCATTCAATGCCATTGCTCGTTAGCTTGTGCAGGAGTTCGTCAACTACAAGGCTCCACAGGAGTGGAGACAGTACACCACCTTGGGGGCATCCCCTGGTCGTCCTTACTGCAAGATTTTCCTCCCCAATTTGGGTCTCAGCAGTCCTGCTACCAAGCATGGCCCATATCCATCTGGTTATGGTGTTTCCAACTGCTCTCCTTCTAAGCGCATCCGTGACGGCAGTGTGCTCTGTATTGTCGAAGGCACCTTCCACATCCAGAAATGCACAGACCGTAACTTCCTTAGCGGCTAGAGAATTACGTATCGTGTTCGTCAGTTAATACAGCGCAGTGTCCGTTGAACGACCTGCTCTGTATGCATGCTGCCGCGGGTGTAGCGGCTCCCTACATAGGATATTTGATCTTATGTGGTTGTCAATAATTTTCTCCATCAGTTTGAGCATGAAGGAGGTTAAACTGATGGGTCGAAATGACTTTGGAAGTGTAATATCCCTCCTACCTATCTTAGGTATAAAGATCACTCTTGCCCTGCTCCATACCTGTGGTATATATCCTAGTGCTAAACTACTCCTAGTCAACCTTATTAGGTGGGGCATAAGCTCCTTCTTCCCCTGCTGGAGAAATATAGGGAGGATACCATCCACCGTGGGAGATTTGTACGTCTTAAAGGTGCCAATAGCCTATTCTATGCGCTGCTCAGTGCATAGCTTCCGTGAAACTTCCCAGGATTCCCTGTTTCCTACAAACCCTGCAGATGGTTCTGGTGCTGGCCCTTTTATGCTCTCCAGGAAATGAGTCGAGAGTAGCAACTGCGCCTTCTCTCTTTCATTCCTGGTGTAGGTCCCATCTGCCCTTTCGAGTGTTATTGCCGAATCTACATGGGCTTTAGCCATGATTTTGTGCAATGTGGCCGCTGCCGGAGTAGTTGACATCTTCTCGCAAAAGTTTCTAAAATCATTTCTCTTTGCTCTCCGAATTGCGGAGTTGTAGGCAGTTATACTGTCGTTGTACGCTTCGCCCTATTAAATAGCTTACGCATTTTCTTCCGGAGGTCTGACAGCTCCCTACTCCACCATTGTGCTTCTTTATTTCCATTAGATGAGCTGAGGGGGCAACTAGATTCATAAGCTCCGATTATTGCCCCATTAACCTTATCTAATAGATGTTCTAGCTCTAGCTGGTGCCTTGGTGCCCTTTTGATGCTATCCTCCAAATTAACATTTAGGCAATCCCTATAAAGTTGCCAATCAGTCCTCTTTGGATTTCTAGACGGAAGTGTCGACTCAGTATTTCCCTCTATATCGAACCTTATAATTCTATGATCCGACATTGATGGTTCTCCCGATACCCTTCAGTTCCTGACTACGCCCTTCAAATAAGTGCTACCTATAGTCAAATCTAAAACCTCCTCTCTTGCCCTAGTAACAAAAGTAGGTGTGTTCCCCTGATTAAGGACTTCTAGACTACTACTACATAGGAATTCTAAGAGAAACTCACCTTTGGTGTTGCCCTACATAGTGTGGTGAGAGTTAGCATCACACTCAACCAGCAGTGGTAAGCTCTTACTTCTGCAATGCTCCACAAGGCGGTTCAGCTCTGTTGGTGGTACGCCCATATCTCCCGCCAAGTAGGCCGACACGACTACTACGTTCCGATGAGTGCCGCCTATGGTTAATCCTACGATTATTGGCACCATGTCTCGTGACATAAATTCTGAAAGTAAAAGATAGTTAATATTCTTCCTTATCAATATACAAGATCTTGGATGATCCGCTCTAAGATCGTATATTACCTTACTGTTACCACAGTATAATCCCTTGATTCTACCCTGGTGTGTCCATGGTTCTTGGATAAGTGCCATACTCAAGTGGTCCCTGGTGAACATCCGTGCAATTACTGCCGAGGCAGCCTTAGCATGGTGTATGTTCACCTGGGCTATTTTGACACTTATCCCACCCTTAACTCCCTCACTTGATAGCGAGACCTGTGGGAAGCCCTCGGGGAGGATAGCAACTCTCAACCCTGCAATTTCAGCATAACTAGGTGCTTTAGCACCTCCTGCATGCGCGGATGTTGACACATTGTTTCCAATTGTCCTCCTGCGTTTGTTGGGGTTTTCTTGAGGTGTAATAGCTTTGCTATTCCTCTTACCTGTCTGCTCTTGACTTGGAGTGATTTTCCTCTCCTGAGCTTTCCTTCTGGCTTCCTCTGGTGATAAACCCTGTGATGGGAAGCGCAGGTACCACCTGACCCCTGCACCACTGAGACCTTTCCTCAGAGGGTCGTCCAACCCTCCAGGTTTACCCCTTTCCGGTAGGACTATACCTCTGAGCTTATTCCGCTTCCCTTGTATCTCGAGTCCTATACTCCATGCAGGAGCGGCCGATGCCTGCAGTGCAGTTGTCAGCGATCCTAAGGGGGCAAGCCCCTCCTTGCTTAGGGTTGGTGTTTCAACCATGGCAGTATTTGTGCTAGGGGGAGGACCCCCGCGCTTTAACCCTGGACGTGGAGGAGAACTCCTGCGTCCACCGTTCTTCTTTGTAGTTGGTCGTGGAGGTGAGTTTCTGCGACTACTACTGGTACTCGGTCCATCTAGGGAGTCTTGCTCCACTTGATAGGCGATTGCCGTAGCGGTTAAATTCCCGCTATTGCTAATTTGTTTGTTTGTTTATTTGTTTGTTTTTATTTTTGCTTTTCATAAAATTTTTTCTTTTTCAGGGTTCTCATGCCATAGCCCTGTTAGCATGAGGGGTCCACAGTTACTTCACGAGGCGGACAGGTATCGTAAAGGCTCCGCTAGAATACAGCCTAATTACCCCCGGCTGCAACTCATCCAATGGGCACGGGTCGCATGAAACCCTGGATTAAGGGGTAGTAGTTCTTAGTTAGTTACTCACCTCCAGCCCGTCTAGCATGGTTGAACCTTCCAGGGAGTGAGTCCCCGCCAGCATGGCCTGTTGGATCCTTGCAACTATAGGCCTTCGCACCACGACAAGGTTACTACTCCGCGAAGGGACATACGTATACTCCACCATTAAAAGATTCGCGTGTTTTAACAGCACGTCTTAACAGCATGTCATGTCTAATGTAGACGTGCAGTAACTGTTGATCTCAACAGTTCCCAACAGTTGAGCTCAACAGTTACGCCTTACTGCGTACAAGAGTAAGTGTGTACAAGAGAGATTCCGAAATCGGCAATTTTGATATGATTGTTGATATCGATTAATAAATTGGCCGGTTTAAGATCGCGATGGAATAAATGACGAATGTGCAAATATTCAAGACCAATTAAAATGTCAGAAAAATACCATAGAATATTGGCTTTCGAAAATCATATTCCATGTAGTTTGTGGATCATATCCAAGAGCGTAATTATTCCATAATTATATTTACAGTCCCGGCATGAATAAAGTAATCAATGAACTGTATTATATTAGGGTGACACAGTTGTGATGTTATATAAACCTACATATGTACATACATACGAAAAATAATATATTATTTGTGCATGCTAAAAATTTTAATAATTTTACTAGCCTCCTCCATTATGATTTTCATATCTTGTTTGGGACGCTGTACGATTATACGTTTTACACAAACCATTTTATCCTTGCGATGCTTGCAAAGAAATACCAGCACAAACGTGCCGGCTCCCAAGACTTTGATTGGTTTAATAGATGGATCTCCCAAATGCATTTTTGATTTCATACGAATTTTTAAAAAATTTAAAACTTTCCTATTTAAATAAATATAAGTAAGCATATCCATAAGCTTTTCGTCATGTTTAATGATTTTGACCGACATTCATATTATTTAAATAATTTCAACAGACTTTTTTGTTTTATGATTGTTATTTATTTAATATTTGTATGTACTCGTATGTACATACACAAGGCGAATTTATACCAGGTGACCTCATGGCTACAATAAAAAAACAATATGAACAAAATATGAATTTCACCGCAAATAATCTACAAATAAGCAAAAAAAAAAATGCAACACTACACAACTAATTTCTTTACAATTACGTGAAAAAAATTTATTGAAAAGAAGATGTGTTTGACCATCAAAGCGCTATTGTTAAAATAACATAGACTATACACTATTCTGTGGTTAATAATAAACCCAAAAAGGCAGTAAGATCCGTTTGCGACGGTGAAGTGGTAGAATTTGATGTAGTAATTGGTGAAAAAGGCAACGACGCTGCAAATGTTACTGGGCCGTCGGGAGAGCCAGTACGTGGTAGCCAATCCGCAGCAGATAGACGTCGCAATCTTCTATATGTATCTTGCACATATATGTAGATTATTATTAATACAATACAATAGACATTAAAAGAAGTTACTTTTTATTAAGCAATGATAATATAACGAAAAAGTTATCAAGTTTACTTCGATGTTTACATTATAAACAAAACTTCTTTAAATAATTTATTATTTTGCAATAAAAATGTTGTATTGAAAAAGAAATCTTAAAACGTTTTGTTTCGTTTACTAAAGTAAAAAATATGCTTTCATTTGTATTAAATAAATAATTAATTTGGGGAAAATTTTTAGCAATTTTGTAAAAAAACAAAATCAAGCTATTAGGATTTCGAAGCACCAACTAAAGCTAGCCTTAAGGCTGCTTTAGCTGACCGTAACTCTAGAAATGTAAATGCTGATGTGTCAGCTGATTGCTTCTGTTATATGCAAAAGCTATGAAAATACTTACACAGATAAAAAAAATTGTAAATACAAACAAACTTTTTGTAAATACAAACAAATTTTTTCTTGAAATTGCTCCTATACTAGATCTTGTAAATACAAACAAGATGATTGATTGTTAATTTTTTTCAAATAAAGAGTCATATCAACAAACGAGTTTGTTGGAATTCAAAACAAAATTTAACAAACAAATTTGTTGATTTTTAATAATATTTTAATTGAAAAACCCCCTTTAAATAAATAAATACAAAAGTTTTTAATTTTTATTTTTGAAAACAATTTTATTTAATAAAAAGTAATTTAAAAAAAAACATAACAAAACGTAAAACAAATAAAGTATTCATATTAACATAAAATAATAAAAAACTAATAAAATATAAAGAGATTAGAAGGATATTGAGTGTTTGTGAGCTGATAAAAATTTAGTTCAATATTTGACTTATAATGCCTAAAACTTTCAAAGGTTTTTTCGGTGAAGGTATTTCGTAGAAAAATGACTGCAAAAACAAATAAAATGTTTCCGATTGTTTTGGAAATTCTAAGTTAAAAAGAAATATTAACTTAAATAAAATATCAACAGCAGCTAATGTTTTTATAAAAGGATATCTTATTCCATGAAAATACAGACTAATGCTTTTTATGTCCAAAACTTCTCCCACCACTAATAAAAATGGTTGGACATTTGTACATTGAAGCTTAAGGAGATTGAATTTTGCGTTCAACTCTTCAGGTGTTTTTCCAATAATTGCAAACGATTCTTGAGAATCAGTAATGGTGTATTTTTTACGTTTTTTCGTTTCATTTGCTTCTGTCAACGATGACAATGGTGGTGGAAACAAGTAATGAATAAGCCAAAATATTGCAAATATTTTAGTTTCTTATTACTCATGGTTAAATATTTCTAATTACAAATGTTTACCTTTATTGCACATATCGCTTTTCTGCAATAATTCTAAAGCACTTGCATTTGTGATTTTATGAAGTTATGAAGTTTTATTTCATAATCGGCCCATTTAATTTCCATCGCTTTAGCCTTCGGATATTTGATTGAAAAGTCTATAGAAATCTGTAAAAAATTTAATTTAAAAATATGTATATATATTTCTAACAAATTTCTTAAGAAAGTTGCACAAACCAATTTATATCCGGAAGGTTTGCCGTATTCTGGCCATTCCTTAAGTATCTCTGAAGTTGTTTTTATATCTTTAATTTGGGTAAGTCTATAGCCGGCACATTTTCACCAATATATATCAAACTCTTCGGCTGTTATTTTATCGCTTCTCAATACTTTACGTGAAAATTCAGCATCTGGCTCTGGATCTAAAAATATTGTTTTATAAAAGTTTTAAAGAGTCTTTTTTATGAAGTTTTTAAGCGTTTCCGATTTGCAAGATAATGCTTCGTTTAGACTGAAAAGTTAATCAAGTAAAAATTTGATTAACTGCATATGTTTGCATTCAATTAAAGCATATTTAAAAACTATATTCTATTAAGAGTCGTGTATGATCAAAACAAAACAATGTTTATTAAACACTTTATATCGTGAAACTGCTTTCGGAATGAAAGAAGATATTTGCAATATATATAATCCATTTCAAAGTCAATTTAAAAAAATTCTCATTGGTCTTCCGCACACGAGTCTAATTATGCTGGCATAACATGAGAGTTTTTAGGCGAGAGGGGTGAAGAGAGCGGTTTTTCGTTGGAACAATTTTTCAACCAGCCTCATACCCGCACAAGCAGCACAAAACTAATAAATACACAAGCCAAACATCAAATGAATACAAAAAACACTAACACACAAAGCTGAGTACACGTATACATTTTATGCCAGATGAATTATTCTCGTGTGCATAGCTGCCAGATTTTTGGGGCAAAAATCTTCATTATCGTCAATATAGCTTATTGAAATCGTCATAAAAACTTCAAATGAAAAAAACCGTTTTTTTTTCAACAAAACATATTTTATTAGAGGCAAAACATAACAAAAATCTTAAATAAACAAATCTGATTAATAAAACAGAATTATTTTGAATACAGAGATCATGTACTTCAATTAGAATCCACGATAAAATCACATGTAAATAGATGTTTTTCAATACTTTGAAAACATGCATTGAAAAAATATTGTATGGAAAAAAATAAAAAAAAACAAATTCTTTAGTTATTTTTATTCCAATTCAGTAAAATATGAATTTTAAATTTCATTTTTGGAAACACATTTTCTAAAAATGTATAAAAACTAAAATAAAATCTATGCAATAAAAATATAATTGTTAAAGAAAATAGACTTTACATACATGTATGTATAATACATGTATGTATATTATATTTTACAAATAAAGGGTCCGCCAGATAACTTTTTTTTTTTTGAAAATGCTATAAAAAAAACTACTGAATATTTTCTCAAATTTCTTTTTTTATTTGAAAGTACAATCCTTCCGGTTAATAATGAAAAATAATTTCATTCAGATGGCTGCCTCGGCTGGCCATGCAGTAACCTACACGATCGGTCCAATTTTTAAGCACATTATCGATTGTGTGCAACTGCATTTCACCAATGTGTTATGAGTCATTTTCCCCTAACCAACAGAAGTATCAGCGACAGCAGAACATACGCTGCACACACATACTGACGTTGAGTTATTTTCCCTCAACCAACAAAAAATACCTACAGCAGCAAAACATACGCTGCATACATACACAGACATATGCTGACGTTGCAATAACGCTGCATACAATACTGACGTTATTACCAGTAATTTTCCTACAGATATATGCTGACATTGCATTATCGTGAGAACCGCAATCGGCTGGAAGTCCCACGGGTATGGATATGCTGAAGTTGCAATAATCGCACACTCAGCAGTATCGCGGGAACAACAACGCCAGCGGCAGCGAACGTCAGCAGCACCGTTCATCGAGCAGCACAAAAGTGGGTATAAAAGCGGAGGGTGATTTGCTAGTCAACTGTAGTCCGTAGTCAGTGGAGTCAGCTCTAGTCTAGTGAAGTCGAGTCAGTTCTTAACACATAACACACATAACAAAAACCTGATCAAACACAAGCCTTAAAAAGCGGGTCCCTGTGAAGGTTTAATATATTTCCCAAACAAAAACCTGATCAAACACCAGCCTTAAAAAGCGGGTCCCTGTGAAGGCTAAGTAACATTTTAGACATAACATGTGGTTAATAAAAATAAATAATAAAAATAAATAATAAAAATAAATTTTTAATTTTAAACATAACATTTTGGCGCAGCCGGTAGCCGCGTTAATAATTACATCAAATAAAATAATTCTTGTGTTGATCTTGCTAAAGAAAAAACTGTCCGGTGTAGCAAAACCAACAATACATAAAAGTCTAACCTCTAGCTATCTTGTATTGTTGCATCCTACATTCGACGGTATAGAACTGCACAGGGCAAATACATAAAAGTCTAACCTCTAGCTACCTTGTATTGTCATTGCAGGACTAATCGCTAAAGCGGATCAGGACAAAAAGGAAAATTACTTTGATCGTAGAAATTCTGCGCGGTTGCGAACAAACACATATAATAAAATAATAATAATAATAATATAAAGTGAAAATAAGCCTAAACCACAGACCACTATGAAGATAATAACCAGCGGAACATGGGTAAGTAGAAGATAGCTTTAATGGACAACCCACAGACAAATTAATAGAACGACAAGTATAGTTATTAAATGGACAGTCTACAAGTTCTTGCGTGGACACAGCCCACTACCAAGATGATTACCAGCGGAACATAGAAAGACGATCACCGTCACCCCAGCAAAACCATACTACTGAGAGAGCGGAAATTGAAAGGATCAAAATGCCTTCGCTGTATGAGATTATTAAGATCGTAAACAACACGGTCCCATCATTTTTCGGGACCGATGGGCCAGACTTACCATCAGAAGTATGCAGGTACATACAAGGATGCAAGATGGTAGAAAGAGAAGTACTCACAGGGGCAAATAACTTCCTAACATAAGATGTAATACAATGCCTGAAATTGCGACTGCTGGGGGGTGCATACTCAAAAATATCCCAGATGACTTTTGGTTCAGTGGACGCATACTCTAACACCATCAAGAAGTTTTATCTAAAAAATAAAAGCCTGGATAAGATAAGGGAGCTGATCTTGGGTTGCAAACAGAGCATCAGAGAGTCAGCATGCAAATTTGGAGAACGCCTGGATAGCCTATTAAATGAGGCAAAAACAACAATAGAGAACGAATGGCCGGTGGGACCTGGCCGGGAAACCATGCTGAAGGACTTCAAACGGATAGCAGTGAGAAGTTTCATCAAGGGGTTGAAAGACCATGCTCTCAAAGCTCGATTTGTGGGACAGGAAGAAGAAGAGCTCACAAACTTAATAGAGGTAGTCGAAAATGCAGAGGAATTGTTTGGCGAACCAACGCACAGCATCAACGTAATTGATTCAGAAGTCCCTTGTAGTTTTTGTAACAAGATGGGACATGAATGGAATAGCTGCAAAAAGCGGCTAAACACACCATACTGTATGAGCTGTGGAAAATACGGCCATGAAATGGGGCCACTGTGCAGGAATATCGTGAGCTGTACGTTCTGTGGAAACAGGGGGCACGATGTGGAAAACTGCAGAAAGAGATTAGGCTCCTTATACTGCCGATTGTGTGGAATAAATGTTTAAAAATGTTTAAAAATGTTTATTTATGGTGACTTTTTATTTCTATTATTATTTTTGATTAACTACAGATTTTAGCATCAGGCTATTAATGCCTTCGCTGTATAATTGTGACTTATATATTAATTTTGGCATATTTAATATATGTATATAGGTCCTCTACACTAATACATTTTTATATTATGTCAAATTATTTTTATTATTATTTTCTAAAACTACTAGCAATATTTCGTCAATACATGTATTAAACTTTATCCAAATCATTTGCTCTACTAACATATTTCTTCCGTAGAGCTCTTTTATGCAACAGATATATCTTAAGTAATAGATTTATTGCGGATATTATCACTAATATCAGCATTAGTAGCCATAATGAATTTATTTCTGACTTATGGTCTATGATTTCCAAATTGGTAACCACGTTTGCACTGGGCTTTTCTAATTTTGATTCTGTTTTGCCCATCTTTTAATTTTATAATATTATTTTTATGTATATTATTTTGTCTTAAAAAAGTTAAATTAACTTTAATTATTTTATTCTAATTGTTAAAATATAATTTAATTTTATTACCTTTAATCCATTTTAAAGTTATAATTTTCTTGAAAAATTTAAAATTATTCTTTAAGTGTTACTTTTTGTCTTATATAATTTTTATTTAAGTAACATTTTAATTATTTTAATATTATGAGGCTCTTTTAATAAAAGATTTTAGCCACGAGTTATGTAGAAATCCATAATAATGAAAAAAAAAATATTTGCCACGAGCGGTTAACGCTTACTGGCCCTAGTGTGCGACTTTAGCGCACCACTTTTAAATTAGAAGTTTATAAATAAGAAGTTTATAAAATTAAAAAAAAAATTTGTTGTTTATGTTAGGCTTCCATCATTATCGCTGGCGGTCTTCCTTATTTGGTTCTGTTGGGGTGCCTTTTGGCTAGGCGGACCCTCTCTCAAATGTTCTAATGTTGGGGTGCCTTTTGGCTAGGCGGACCCTCTCCTTAATGCTGGGGTGCCTTTTGGCTAGGCGGACCCTCTCCTCTTCTGCTCTGTTTCTGGGTGCAAATTTAGTAGCACTCGCAAGAAACTGGCAGGATCGCCATGTAATAAATAAGAAGTATTTTTATTTTGGCTTTTTACTTAGAGCTTGATAAGCGGAGCTCCTAAGTCAGATTTATTAATTGCATTCTTAAACTAAATTACATTGTCTTATATACTAGTTATGAGAAGAATTCTTAGGGGTACCTTAGCATAAGAGGGAAAGAAAAGATATATATATATATTTATTATAAAAATCATTGTCATTGGTTTCCCACGGTGGAAATGCGGCGTGCGTCCTAACAGTAATAGATAAAAATAAACCCGCGCATACATGTGTTCAACAGACATTTCATAATATTTTATATTTATAAATAAATGCACAAATGCATACAGTACTTATTCAAGTACTTATGCGGCGGCCTTTTGATCAAACTCTAAAGTGTCGGGTGACCGACAAAATATTTTGGTTGTAGTTTGTTAATGCAATTTGACACGCTTGTGTGTTTGCAGACACACATGTATGCGGCAATGATAGTGTTGGTTATAGTGACAGTTTGACCACGCTACAATACGTTCCAATCATTAGCTTTGCATGCCTTAATCCTGAGAGATTGAACCAGAGGTGATCCCTGGTATTCTTAATCTCCGTCGATGTATCTACGCGGATTTTATCCGGTCCAAGTCCACAAAACGGTTCCGGTCCGACCATGGGTGTACTAGCCCCCTTCCTGGCCAGTTCATCCGCCTTTTCGTTTCCTACCACTTCACAATGTCCTTCCCAGTGGAGTGTGACCTTATTCATGCTGCTTAGCTGATTAAGCTTTATGCGGCATTCCCAAGTCAACTTAGAGGTGAACTCATGTGAACTATGCGCTTTGATTGCAGCCTGACTGTCCGAGAAGATGACTATTTCTCTTCCTCTGTAGCCCCTATCGAGATTAAATTGTGCACATCTCTCAATGGCATATACTTCCGACTGAAAGATGGTAGGGGTTTTACCCAAGGACTCATAGTAGCTAATCCTTGGTCCTACGACTCCCACCCCTGAACCCTCCAGTGTTCTGGAACCATCAGTGTACCACCTCATGGTGCCAGTTCCAAGGGAGCATCGGGGTGGAGTTTCCCCCCATGTCCTTCTGTTAGCCAGAACAGTTTCAAACCTTTTGCCAAAGTCATAAACTTTATTCATCACATCAGAGGGCTGCGCAAGTAGGGGGAATTGTCTTGCAAGGGATGCTCGCTCCCATTGGCTAATCAGACAGTCCCTTCCTGTGTTTTTCCCCGCGATTCTGATCACTTTTTGTCTGGCTGCGGCCTCTATCACAATCGTCAGAGGTGTGAGTTCAATGAGGACTTCCATAGCCGCCGTAGGGCACGTCCTCATAGCTCCTGTTATACACAGGCATGCTAGCCTCTGCAATTTCTCTAACTCTTCTCTGGTTGTCACTAGCCTAACCCTGTCCGACCAAGCAACAGCACCATAAGTGATGATGGGTCTCACTATCATGGTGTATATCCATCTCAGGATTTTGGGTGTACAACCCCATGTTTTACCTGCAACGGATCTACAGACCATTAGTGCTTTTGTTGCCTTGTCAACAGTCGCCTCTAAATGCTGTCTCCATAACAGTCTTGAATCTAGTATCAATCCCAGGTACTTGACCTGCGATGATCTACCTATTTGAACATTGTCTACTCGGATGTTTTGCCAGTGCGGAAGAGTCCTCCTTCTGGTGAAGGGAACAATGGTAGTCTTCGCAGGGTTGATGTTCAACCCTACAGAAGTGCACCATTCCTTCACTATCCTTAGTCCGTTCTGTATGATGTCACACAACGTCTCCTCAAACTTCCCCCTTGCAATGAGAACGATGTCATCGGCATATGCTTGGCATTCAATGCCATTGCTCGTTAGCTTGTGCAGGAGTTCGTCAACTACAAGGCTCCACAGGAGTGGAGACAGTACACCACCTTGGGGGCATCCCCTGGTCGTCCTTACTGCAAGATTTTCCTCCCCAATTTGGGTCTCAGCAGTCCTGCTACCAAGCATGGCCCATATCCATCTGGTTATGGTGTTTCCAACTGCTCTCCTTCTAAGCGCATCCGTGACGGCAGTGTGCTCTGTATTGTCGAAGGCACCTTCCACATCCAGAAATGCACAGACCGTAACTTCCTTAGCGGCTAGAGAATTACGTATCGTGTTCGTCAGTTAATACAGCGCAGTGTCCGTTGAACGACCTGCTCTGTATGCATGCTGCCGCGGGTGTAGCGGCTCCCTACATAGGATATTTGATCTTATGTGGTTGTCAATAATTTTCTCCATCAGTTTGAGCATGAAGGAGGTTAAACTGATGGGTCGAAATGACTTTGGAAGTGTAATATCCCTCCTACCTATCTTAGGTATAAAGATCACTCTTGCCCTGCTCCATACCTGTGGTATATATCCTAGTGCTAAACTACTCCTAGTCAACCTTATTAGGTGGGGCATAAGCTCCTTCTTCCCCTGCTGGAGAAATATAGGGAGGATACCATCCACCGTGGGAGATTTGTACGTCTTAAAGGTGCCAATAGCCTATTCTATGCGCTGCTCAGTGCATAGCTTCCGTGAAACTTCCCAGGATTCCCTGTTTCCTACAAACCCTGCAGATGGTTCTGGTGCTGGCCCTTTTATGCTCTCCAGGAAATGAGTCGAGAGTAGCAACTGCGCCTTCTCTCTTTCATTCCTGGTGTAGGTCCCATCTGCCCTTTCGAGTGTTATTGCCGAATCTACATGGGCTTTAGCCATGATTTTGTGCAATGTGGCCGCTGCCGGAGTAGTTGACATCTTCTCGCAAAAGTTTCTAAAATCATTTCTCTTTGCTCTCCGAATTGCGGAGTTGTAGGCAGTTATACTGTCGTTGTACGCTTCGCCCTATTAAATAGCTTACGCATTTTCTTCCGGAGGTCTGACAGCTCCCTACTCCACCATTGTGCTTCTTTATTTCCATTAGATGAGCTGAGGGGGCAACTAGATTCATAAGCTCCGATTATTGCCCCATTAACCTTATCTAATAGATGTTCTAGCTGTAGCTGGTGCCTTGGTGCCCTTTTGATGCTATCCTCCAAATTAACATTTAGGCAATCCCTATAAAGTTGCCAATCAGTCCTCTTTGGATTTCTAGACGGAAGTGTCGACTCAGTATTTCCCTCTATATCGAACCTTATAATTCTATGATCCGACATTGATGGTTCTCCCGATACCCTTCAGTTCCTGACTACGCCCTTCAAATAAGTGCTACCTATAGTCAAATCTAAAACCTCCTCTCTTGCCCTAGTAACAAAAGTAGGTGTGTTCCCCTGATTAAGGACTTCTAGACTACTACTACATAGGAATTCTAAGAGAAACTCACCTTTGGTGTTGCCCTACATAGTGTGGTGAGAGTTAGCATCACACTCAACCAGCAGTGGTAAGCTCTTACTTCTGCAATGCTCCACAAGGCGGTTCAGCTCTGTTGGTGGTACGCCCATATCTCCCGCCAAGTAGGCCGACACGACTACTACGTTCCGATGAGTGCCGCCTATGGTTAGTCCTACGATTATTGGCACCATGTCTCGTGACATAAATTCTGAAAGTAAAAGATAGTTAATATTCTTCCTTATCAATATACAAGATCTTGGATGATCCGCTCTAAGATCGTATATTACCTTACTGTTACCACAGTAAAATCCCTTGATTCTACCCTGGTGTGTCCATGGTTCTTGGATAAGTGCCATACTCAAGTGGTCCCTGGTGAACATCCGTGCAATTACTGCCGAGGCAGGCTTAGCATGGTGTATGTTCACCTGGGCTATTTTGACACTTATCCCACCCTTAACTCCCTCACTTGATAGCGAGACCTGCGGGAAGCCCTCGGGGAGGATAGCAACTCTCAACCCTGCAATTTCAGCATAACTAGGTGCTTTAGCACCTCCTGCATGCGCGGATGTTGACACATTGTTTCCAATTCTCCTCCTGCGTTTGTTGGGGTTTTCTTGAGGTGTAATAGCTTTGCTATTCCTCTTACCTGTCTGCTCTTGACTTGGAGTGATTTTCCTCTCCTGAGCTTTCCTTCTGGCTTCCTCTGGTCATAAACCCTGTGATGGGAAGCGCAGGTACCACCTGACCCCTGCACCACTGAGACCTTTCCTCAGAGGGTCGTCCAACCCTCCACGTTTACCCCTTTCCGGTAGGACTATACCTCTGAGCTTATTCCGCTTCCCTTGTATCTCGAGTCCTATACTCCATGCAGGAGCGGCCGATGCCTGCAGTGCAGTTGTCAGCGATCCTAAGGGGGCAAGCCCCTCCTTGCTTAGGGTTGGTGTTTCAACCATGGCAGTATTTGTGCTAGGGGGAGGACCCCCGCGCTTTAACCCTGGACGTGGAGGAGAACTCCTGCGTCCACCGTTCTTCTTTGTAGTTGGTCGTGGAGGTGAGTTTCTGCGACTACTACTGGTACTCGGTCCATCTAGGGAGTCTTGCTCCACTTGATAGGCGATTGCCGTAGCGGTTAAATTCCCGCTATTGCTAATTTGTTTGTTTGTTTATTTGTTTGTTTTTATTTTTGCTTTTCATAAAATTTTTTCTTTACAGGGTTCTCATGCCATAGCCCTGTTAGCATGAGGGGTCCACAGTTACTTCACGAGGCGGACAGGTATCGTAAAGGCTCCGCTAGAATATAGCCTAATTACTCCCGGCTGCAACTCATCCAATGGGCACGGGTCGCATGAAACCCTGGATTAAGGGGTAGTAGTTCTTAGTTAGTTACTCACCTCCAGCCCGTCTGGCATGGTTGAACCTTCCAGGGAGTGAGTCCCCGCCAGCATGGCCTGTTGGATCCTTGCAACTATAGGCCTTCGCACCACGACAAGGTTACTACTCCGCGAAGGGACATACGTATACTCCACCATTAAAAGATTCGCGTGTTTTAACAGCACGTCTTAACAGCATGTCATGTCTAATGTAGACGTGCAGTAACTGTTGATCTCAACAGTTCCCAACAGTTGAGCTCAACAGTTACGCCTTACTGCGTACAAGAGTAAGTGTGTACAAGAGAGATTCCGAAATCGGCAATTTTGATATGATTGTTGATATCGATTAATAAATTGGCCGGTTTAAGATCGCGATGGAATAAATGACGAATATGCAAATATTCAAGACCAATTAGAATGTCAGAAAAATACCATAGAATATTGGCTTTCGAAAATCATATTCCATGTAGTTTGTGGATCATATCCAAGAGCGTAATTATTCCATAATTATATTTACAGTCCCGGCATGAATAAAGTAATCAATGAACTGTATTATATTAGGGTGACACAGTTGTTTTAATAATTTTACTAGCCTCCTCCATTATGATTTTCATATCTTGTTTGGGACGCTGTACGATTATACGTTTTACACAAACCATTTTATCCTTGCGATGCTTGCAAAGAAATACCAGCCCAAACGTGCCGGCTCCCAAGACTTTGATTGGTTTAATAGATGGATCTCCCAAATCCATTTTTGATTTCATACGAATTTTTAAAAAATTTAAAACTTTCCTATTTAAATAAATATAAGTAAGCATATCCATAAGCTTTTCGTCATGTTTAATGATTTTGACCGACATTCATATTATTTAAATAATTTCAACAGACTTTTTTGTTTTATGATTGTTATTTATTTAATATTTGTATGTACTCGTATGTACATACACAAGGCGAATTTATACCAGGTGACCTCATGGCTACAATAAAAAAACAATATGAACAAAATATGAATTTCACCGCAAATAATCTACAAATAAGCAAAAAAAAAATGCAACACTACACAACTAATTTCTTTACAATTACGTGAAAAAAATTTATTGAAAAGAAGATGTGTTTGACCATCAAAGCGCTATTGTTAAAATAACATAGACTATACACTATTCTGTGGTTAATAATAAACCCAAAAAGGCAGTAAGATCCGTTTGCGACGGTGAAGTGGTAGAATTTGATGTAGTAATTGGTGAAAAAGGCAACGACGCTGCAAATGTTACTGGGCCGTCGGGAGAGCCAGTACGTGGTAGCCAATCCGCAGCAGATAGACGTCGCAATCTTCTATATGTATCTTGCACATATATGTAGATTATTATTAATACAATACAATAGACATTAAAAGAAGTTACTTTTTATTAAGCAATGATAATATAACGAAAAAGTTATCAAGTTTACTTCGATGTTTACATTATAAACAAAACTTCTTTAAATAATTTATTATTTTGCAATAAAAATGTTGTATTGAAAAAGAAATCTTAAAACGTTTTGTTTCGTTTACTAAAGTAAAAAATATGCTTTCATTTGTATTAAATAAATAATTAATTTGGGGAAAATTTTTAGCAATTTTGTAAAAAAACAAAATCAAGCTATTAGGATTTCGAAGCACCAACTAAAGCTAGCCTTAAGGCTGCTTTAGCTGACCGTAACTCTAGAAATGTAAATGCTGATGTGTCAGCTGATTGCTTCTGTTATATGCAAAAGCTATGAAAATACTTACACAGATAAAAAAAAATTGTAAATACAAACAAACTTTTTGTAAATACAAACAAATTTTTTCTTGAAATTGCTCCTATACTAGATCTTGTAAATACAAACAAGATGATTGATTGTTAATTTTTTTCAAATAAAGAGTCATATCAACAAACGAGTTTGTTGGAATTCAAAACAAAATTTAACAAACAAATTTGTTGATTTTTAATAATATTTTAATTGAAAAACCCCCTTTAAATAAATAAATACAAAAGTTTTTAATTTTTATTTTTGAAAACAATTTTATTTAATAAAAAGTAATTTAAAAAAAAACATAACAAAACGTAAAACAAATAAAGTATTCATATTAACATAAAATAATAAAAAACTAATAAAATATAAAGAGATTAGAAGGATATTGAGTGTTTGTGAGCTGATAAAAATTTAGTTCAATATTTGACTTATAATGCCTAAAACTTTCAAAGGTTTTTTCGGTGAAGGTATTTCGTAGAAAAATGACTGCAAAAACAAATAAAATGTTTCCGATTGTTTTGGAAATTCTAAGTTAAAAAGAAATATTAACTTAAATAAAATATCAACAGCAGCTAATGTTTTTATAAAAGGATATCTTATTCCATGAAAATACAGACTAATGCTTTTTATGTCCAAAACTTCTCCCACCACTAATAAAAATGGTTGGACATTTGTACATTGAAGCTTAAGGAGATTGAATTTTGCGTTCAACTCTTCAGGTGTTTTTCCAATAATTGCAAACGATTCTTGAGAATCAGTAATGGTGTATTTTTTACGTTTTTTCGTTTCATTTGCTTCTGTCAACGATGACAATGGTGGTGGAAACAAGTAATGAATAAGCCAAAATATTGCAAATATTTTAGTTTCTTATTACTCATGGTTAAATATTTCTAATTACAAATGTTTACCTTTATTGCACATATCGCTTTTCTGCAATAATTCTAAAGCACTTGCATTTGTGATTTTATGAAGTTATGAAGTTTTATTTCATAATCGGCCCATTTAATTTCCATCGCTTTAGCCTTCGGATATTTGATTGAAAAGTCTATAGAAATCTGTAAAAAATTTAATTTAAAAATATGTATATATATTTCTAACAAATTTCTTAAGAAAGTTGCACAAACCAATTTATATCCGGAAGGTTTGCCGTATTCTGGCCATTCCTTAAGTATCTCTGAAGTTGTTTTTATATCTTTAATTTGGGTAAGTCTATAGCCGGCACATTTTCACCAATATATATCAAACTCTTCGGCTGTTATTTTATCGCTTCTCAATACTTTACGTGAAAATTCAGCATCTGGTTCTGGATCTAAAAATATTGTTTTATAAAAGTTTTAAAGAGTCTTTTTTATGAAGTTTTTAAGCGTTTCCGATTTGCAAGATAATGCTTCGTTTAGACTGAAAAGTTAATCAAGTAAAAATTTGATTAACTGCATATGTTTGCATTCAATTAAAGCATATTTAAAAACTATATTCTATTAAGAGTCGTGTATGATCAAAACAAAACAATGTTTATTAAACACTTTATATCGTGAAACTGCTTTCGGAATGAAAGAAGATATTTGCAATATATATAATCCATTTCAAAGTCAATTTAAAAAAATTCTCATTGCTCTTCCGCACACGAGTCTAATTATGCTGGCATAACATGAGAGTTTTTAGGCGAGAGGGGTGAAGAGAGCGGTTTTTCATTGGAACAATTTTTCAACCAGCCTCATACCCGCACAAGCAGCACAAAACTAATAAATACACAAGCCAAACATCAAATGAATACAAAAAACACTAACACACAAAGCTGAGTACACGTATACATTTTATGCCAGATGAATTATTCTCGTGTGCATAGCTGCCAGATTTTTGGGGCAAAAATCTTCATTATCGTCAATATAGCTTATTGAAATCGTCATAAAAACTTCAAATGAAAAAAACCGTTTTTTTTTCAACAAAACATATTTTATTAGAGGCAAAACATAACAAAAATCTTAAATAAACAAATCTGATTAATAAAACAGAATTATTTTGAATACAGAGATCATGTACTTCAATTAGAATCCACGATAAAATCACATGTAAATAGATGTTTTTCAATACTTTGAAAACATGCATGGAAAAAA
The DNA here is from genome assembly GCA_947311025.1 of Lypha dubia. NCBI lineage: Eukaryota > Metazoa > Arthropoda > Insecta > Diptera > Tachinidae > Lypha > Lypha dubia. The sequence continues at coordinate 92,042,913 of OX371260.1, read as the reverse complement.
TATTGTATGGAAAAAAATAAAAATAAACAAATTCTTTAGTTATTTTTATTCCAATTCAGTAAAATATGAATTTTAAATTTCATTTTTGGAAACACATTTTCTTAAAATGTATAAAAACTAAAATAAAATCTATGCAATAAAAATATAATTGTTAAAGAAAATAGACTTTACATACATGTATGTATAATACATGTATGTATATTATATTTTTTTTTTTTTTTTTTTTTTTTTTTTTATTAGGACCAGCACTCAGGGGATGACCCTGACGTATGCAGTGCATTGTGCCGGAACTCAGAGAGAGGGATAGAGTAGAGAAGATAGATGTTGAAAATGTAGAAGGCTTAACTCTTTTACAACTCTGCTTTGCGCGTTATGTTAATTTTTATAGCAGTGTTGAGGCGTCTCCGGTGTTAGGTAGACGCATTAACTTTGTTAAGCTGTATTGGCAGGCATTTTATTAATTTTTTTACTTCGCCGATGTTTCTGCTAACCGACGAAGGAGGGCGATGTTGTGTACATTAGCTTAGAACATCATCAATCGCTGTCGGAACAGTTTTTTAGTGACCAAATAAAGGGTCCGCCAGATAACTTTTTTTTTTTTGAAAATGCTATAAAAAAAACTACTGAATATTTTCTCAAATTTCTTTTTTTATTTGAAAGTACAATCCTTCCGGTTAATAATGAAAAATAATTTCATTCAGATGGCTGCCTCGGCTGGCCATGCAGTAACCTACACGATCGGTCCAATTTTTAAGCACATTATCGATTGTGTGCAACTGCATTTCACCAATGTGTTATGAGTCATTTTCCCCTAACCAACAGAAGTATCAGCGACAGCAGAACATACGCTGCACACACATACTGACGTTGAGTTATTTTCCCTCAACCAACAAAAAATACCTACAGCAGCAAAACATACGCTGCATACATACACAGACATATGCTGACGTTGCAATAACGCTGCATACAATACTGACGTTATTACCAGTAATTTTCCTACAGATATATGCTGACATTGCATTATCGTGAGAACCGCAATCGGCTGGAAGTCCCACGGGTATGGATATGCTGAAGTTGCAATAATCGCACACTCAGCAGTATCGCGGGAACAACAACGCCAGCGGCAGCAAACGTCAGCAGCACCGTTCATCGAGCAGCACAAAAGTGGGTATAAAAGCGGAGGGTGATTTGCTAGTCAACTGTAGTCCGTAGTCAGTGGAGTCAGCTCTAGTCTAGTGAAGTCGAGTCAGTTCTTAACACATAACACACATAACAAAAACCTGATCAAACACAAGCCTTAAAAAGCGGGTCCCTGTGAAGGTTTAATATATTTCCCAAACAAAAACCTGATCAAACACCAGCCTTAAAAAGCGGGTCCCTGTGAAGGCTAAGTAACATTTTAGACATATGTGGTTAATAAAAATAAATAATAAAAATAAATAATAAAAATAAATAATAAAAATAAATTTTTAATTTTAAACATAACATTTTGGCGCAGCCGGTAGCCGCGTTAATAATTACATCAAATAAAATAATTCTTGTGTTGATCTTGCTAAAGAAAAAACTGTCCGGTGTAGCAAAACCAACAATACATAAAAGTCTAACCTCTAGCTATCTTGTATTGTTGCATCCTACATTCGACGGTATAGAACTGCACAGGGCAAATACATAAAAGTCTAACCTCTAGCTACCTTGTATTGTCATTACAGGACTAATCGCTAAAGCGGATCAGGACAAAAAGGAAAATTACTTTGATCGTAGAAATTCTGCGCGGTTGCGAACAAACACATATAATAAAATAATAATAATAATAATATAAAGTGAAAATAAGCCTAAACCACAGACCACTATGAAGATAATAACCAGCGGAACATGGGTAAGTAGAAGACAGCTTTAATGGACAACCCACAGACAAATTAATAGAACGACAAGTATAGTTATTAAATGGACAGTCTACAAGTTCTTGCGTGGACACAGCCCACTACCAAGATGATTACCAGCGGAACATAGAAAGACGATCACCGTCACCCCAGCAAAACCATACTACTGAGAGAGCGGAAATTGAAAGGATCAAAATGCCTTCGCTGTATGAGATTATTAAGATCGTAAACAACACGGTCCCATCATTTTTCGGGACCGATGGGCCAGACTTACCATCAGAAGTATGCAGGTACATACAAGGATGCAAGATGGTAGAAAGAGAAGTACTCACAGGGGCAAATAACTTCCTAACATAAGATGTAATACAATGCCTGAAATTGCGACTGCTGGGGGGTGCATACTCAAAAATATCCCAGATGACTTTTGGTTCAGTGGACGCATACTGTAACACCATCAAGAAGTTTTATCTAAAAAATAAAAGCCTGGATAAGATAAGGGAGCTGATCTTGGGTTGCAAACAGAGCATCAGAGAGTCAGCATGCAAATTTGGAGAACGCCTGGATAGCCTATTAAATGAGGCAAAAACAACAATAGAGAACGAATGGCCGGTGGGACCTGGCCGGGAAACCATGCTGAAGGACTTCAAACGGATAGCAGTGAGAAGTTTCATCAAGGGGTTGAAAGACCATGCTCTCAAAGCTCGATTTGTGGGACAGGAAGAAGAAGAGCTCACAAACTTAATAGAGGTAGTCGAAAATGCAGAGGAATTGTTTGGCGAACCAACGCACAGCATCAACGTAATTGATTCAGAAGTCCCTTGTAGTTTTTGTAACAAGATGGGACATGAATGGAATAGCTGCAAAAAGCGGCTAAACACACCATACTGTATGAGCTGTGGCCATGAAATGGGGCCACTGTGCAGGAATATCGTGAGCTGTACGTTCTGTGGAAACAGCGGGCACGATGTGGAAAACTGCAGAAAGAGATTAGGCTCCCTATACTGCCGATTGTGTAAGATAAACGGTCACAAGGAAACCCCTTTCTGCGAACCAAGAAGAAACATACCAAACCAAAATCAATTGGACAGAAGGACGGCAGAAAACAATTGGAGGATAACAAACACAGAATTCCGTGGAGGCCCACAAATAGCGACGGGACAAAACATGAACAGAGGGGCAAACAGAAACAATGGTACACGCCCAACCTGTTTTAAATGTCAGCAACAAGGACATTTTGCACGGGACTGCAGAAGCAATATCAGACAAACTCAGACAGTAGGAACAGGGATCTACCAACAGGTGCGAAATAGCAACAACGGCAGGGACCTAGCTAACAGACCAGTAGAGGCCCATAGCAACACAAATCGGACATATGCTCAGGGAAACGAAATTCGGCCCAGTTATCGCCAATAACTGGGGTCCCGCAAATTAACAGAAAATTAGATTGGCATAAAAAAGAGAACAAATACAAGTATAATAAAGAAACAGAAACAAAGAATCGGGTAAATAAAGATGATACGGAGACTGACTCAGAAACAGAGCAGCCAACCAGGATAGTAACCGAGGCAGTTGTACACTCGGTAAATAAGGAGAACGGGCACACTATAGAAGAAAATACTGCGAAAGATAATAAATTAAACAAAAAAAAGGAGAAACAAAGTGAAGAGATAATGCCAAATATAAATAATAGTACTGAACCACCGAGCAATGTGGACACAGTTTTTATGACGCTACCCTGCCAAGGAGCTAGGGAGCGAAAATTGGTGTTACTTGTAGATACGGGAGCAGTTACTAAAGTGCCCGTTAATATCATATCAAGAAATAAAACCGTGGTTGTGCATAAACAGGCAAATCAAGAGAACGGGAAAACTTTGGAAGTGAAAGCAGAAAAAGACAAAGTATTAAAACATAAATATGAAGAGAAACAAAGTGAAGAGATGATGGCAAATATAAATAATAGTACTGAATCACCGAGCAATGTGGACACAGTTTTTATGACGCTACCCTGCCAAGGAGCTAGGGAGCGAAAATTGGTCTTACTTGTAGATACGGGAGCAGTTACTAAAGTGCCGGTTAATATCATTTCGAGGGATAAAACTGTGGTTGTACAAAAACAGGAGATTTCCCCTGGAGTTTATGTTGGAAATACTGTGGCCAACATTAAAAATGGAGTCACAGCAGTACCCATACTGAACGCAAGCGAGAAAGATATCCCATGGAGGAAGGAGATCCAGTCGAGATTTTCAAAATTCAACCACTACACGCAGTATGGAGGAACACAACAACACACATTGTCATTGGCAAAACAGGAGGAAAGAATAAGGCGTCTAAAAACCAACATTATGACGGAAATGAATTGGAAAAAGAGAAGAAGGAAAAACTCACCACAAAATCGACACTGGAGCAGTGTTGTAATACCATGCCTCTCATGGTCTTAAGGTCTTCAATGGCTGAAATAGAAAAAGAAATACATATTTATACAGGTCTAAATTAAGGAATAACGGAACTTAACATGCCGTAGGGAATTTTTTTTATTTATCCCTCGTTTGTAATTTCCTATTACTTTTACAGGTTGACGTCAAGGATCTGAAAGAAGCAAGATAATTAGTAAAAGGGAAAGGTAAAAAAAAAACGATGGAACGCTACTTACCCGGTATCGCCTTCTAATCGACCAACGGATACTTTTCTAAAAATAAAATTAAGCAGACAGATTAGTTAGAAGCCGCAACAGATTTACGAAAACGTATTAAAATAAGAATAAATAGGAGACGTATAAATTTTTTTTTAATAATATTTAAATTCTAGAAATTTTGCGAGCAATGAAAGTTTTGAAAAATATTCTTCAAAAATGAAACTAAAGAATATCCAAATGAATTTCACTCCAGATTATTTTGTGTTGAAAGCACGAATTACACTCACTGTCTTGCGGGACATGAAGAAAAATTGGAAACCGATAATCACGAAATCACGCCCGATTACTTATTTAATTTTTGAAAAACACGTCCGATCACTTAATTATATTTTATTTTTGTTTTTTTTTCTCCCCAAATAAAATTATTTTGTTGGACAATAACATTGAAAATTTTTATAGGAAAAAGCAGTAAATAAATTCAAGAAAAACTGTAACAAAGAACAATATGTTGAAATTAAAATATTTAAAAGTATAAATTGAAACAAATAAAATCATTTTGTTAGACAATAACACTGAGGATTTTTATAGAAAAAAGCAGTAAATAAATTAAAGAAAAACTTTAAAAAGAAAAAGAACAATATTTTGAAATTAAAATATTTAAAAGTATAAATCAAAACGAAACACCAAATTTAAAGGAACCCGAGAGAAACCAAAAAATTAAAAACAGCAACCACATAAACAGCATAATTAAAGCAAAAATTTAGTAGCAGAACCTATAGTCAAACACACACTAGTTTTTAGCACGAAGATCAACAGATTCTACACCAATTTAATGAAACATATCGGAAAGGTTAATTTAATAACAAATTTAAAAAAAAAAAAAAAGAAAAGACCGATATAATTTAGAGGAACGAGTTAATGCAGACATTCAAATTACCTGTATTACTGCGTTTTTTTTATTGCACATTTTTTTTTACTTCTAGACGACCGGCTGCTGGTGTTGGTTGATTTGCAGCTGGTGAAAATTCCTTTTGGGTGGAAGTATTCTTATCATTTTCTGTTGATATGTTTGTACACTTCACTTGTGTATAATTAACTCAATATTTGGCCATTTTATCCAAAAATTATTTCTTTTTAGTGCCCATCTTGTTTTTTTTTCAATTTATTTAGAACTTTTTGTCACAAAATTAATAACTGCATAGCAGTAGAAACAGAAAGCAATTGCAAAAATTTTCAATGTTTGCACATGCTTCTGTCAGTAGACGTTTGAATAATAAAAACAAAACCCTGCAGTTTTATGCACATTAGTAGAAACATAAATAAAGCAATTTCAAGCATTTTTAATGTTTGCACATGCTTACAATTGCAGGGTTAAAAATGAATGCAATGTATCCAAACTGAAACAATTTTTTTTTCTTAATTTTTTTTTGCATGACTTTAGTTGAGTACTTGACTGTGAAATATGATTACACAGCAAAATTCTGCCAGACTATTTCACAGCCGGGTACAACTGAATAAACAGATATACACATGCATGTATGTGTGTGAGAATACAAATAAGTTTGGCATTGACATTGAAACAAAAAATAAAAGCCAAACATACATACATGCATGGTATTTCAGTAATACTAACAATAATAATAAAAAGCACGAATTAATCTATGTTTGAATGTAAGCTTTTAAGCTAAAATGAATAATGAACAATGAATAAGAATTTCAAGTACAGAAACTAAAATTTAATTTTCAAATAAAGAAGAACATGCAACTTATGAAATAATTTCAACAAATTTCCTATTAATATTTATTTTTGTCTTTCTTCTAAAAAACAAACTATTTGCAATTTTAAACTTTCCTAATTTCTTTCCATTTTTGCTGTTGATTTAAAAAATTATACGCAATTGTATAATTTTTCTTTCAAATCATTAAAACAGCAAAGGTGTTAAATTTCTTCCAAAAAGACAAGGATAAATACAAGCTAAACTAAACTCATTTTTTTTTATATATATATATAAAAAAAGGAGAGGAAAAAATGTTTAAATAAGTTGAAATTTGATATATGTAGTACTAAATGTAATGAAGTTTTTTTTCTCTTACTCAATTTTGCTACGTTTTCAAATAATTTAAGAATGTTCAATTTCTTGTATGACTTTATTTCAAGGTTAATATAAGAGTACATACATATATATGAATATCAATACACATACATACATACAGGTACATAAAATAATAATTATACAATTAACTTGTAAATGCATAACTATTATAAATTTTTTGTGTGTCATACATACATACAATTTTGTATTAAGTTGAATAGAAAAAAAAACATACAATTAAAAATACACATATATATATATATATATTGAAAAATTACTTCTAGAATAGATAGAGCAAATAGTTTCATGTAAGAAAAAAAAATTTTTTGATATAAGTATATGTAAGAAGAAATTGTTAGTTATAAGATTAAAAATATTAACCAGAGTTTTGAAAAATCAACCAACAATCATCATCCCGTTAACAATGAAGAATCCAACAATCATCAACAGCAGCCTATAGCTATCAACCTCACGCAACCGCAAAACCTATATACGATACCACAACGCATACATGGACGAAAAACCCAGTTCCGACAACAATAAAGAATCCAATCCAACGATCAACAGACAGACAGCCATAACCTTCAACCTCACACAACCATAATCAACAGTTAAAGCTATATGCGATGGCACAACACATACATGGACGGAAAACGCAGTTCCGTTAGAAAATGGGAAATCACCCCAACGTCAGTAACAACCTCAACATTTCACCAACAACATCATATTTTTTCCTTGGTGACGCAGCAAACGTACCAAGTCGACAGACACTTAGCAGTCACCAACTAATGGTAAACTGCGAACCTTCAGGCAATTGAGGCTCGGGAGATAATTAAATATTACTCCGAGAGCTGCCAAAGCTGTATCGCCAAGGTAGTCGGATGCATACACACATCTATTTTGACTTGATTCCAGAAGGATGGCTACGAAACATCCTAAGGCAGGATGTTTCTTGTCCGTAAGGGGGGAGGGATGTTATGAGTCATTTTCCCCTAACCAACAGAAGTATCAGCGACAGCAGAACATACGCTGCACACACATACTGACGTTGAGTTATTTTCCCTCAACCAACAAAAAATACCTACAGCAGCAAAACATACGCTGCATACATACACAGACATATGCTGACGTTGCAATAACGCTGCATACAATACTGACGTTATTACCAGTAATTTTCCTACAGATATATGCTGACATTGCATTATCGTGAGAACCGCAATCGGCTGGAAGTCTCACGGGTATGGATATGCTGAAGTTGCAATAATCGCACACTCAGCAGTATCGCGGGAACAACCACGCCAGCGGCAGCGAACGTCAGCAGCACCGTTCATCGAGCAGCACAAAAGTGGGTATAAAAGCGGAGGGTGATTTGCTAGTCAACTGTAGTCCGTAGTCAGTGGAGTCAGCTCTAGTCTAGTGAAGTCGAGTCAGTTCTTAACACATAACACACATAACAAAAACCTGATCAAACACCAGCCTTAAAAAGCGGGTCCCTGTGAAGGCTTAATATATTTCCCAAACAAAAACCTGATCAAACACCAGCCTTAAAAAGCGGGTCCCTGTGAAGGCTAAGTAACATTTTAGACATAACATGTGGTTAATAAAAATAAATAATAAAAATAAATAATAAAAATAAATAATAAAAATAAATTTTTAATTTTAAACATAACAAATGGCTTCACGAATATTGTCCTTTAAAGTGTCTATTGTGTCTGGCTTGTCGGCGTAACACTTATCTTTGACGGCACCTCACAAATAATAGTCCAACGGTGTCAAATCGCAGCTCCGAGGTGGCCAAACGACATCAGCTCTGCGGCTGATAATGCGATCTTCAAAAACAGGGCGAAAAACATCGAGTGTAGCTTCGACTGAGTGGCACGTAGCGCCGTCCTTTTGAAACCAAATGTTGCCAATATCCTCCTCTTCAATTTTTGTGAACAAAAATTCGTTCAACATGGCCCGATAACGATCGCCATTGACTGTAACGGCCACTCCTTGCTCATTTTCGAAGAAAAATGGCCCAATTATGCCTCTGGACCAAAATCTGCACCAAAAGCGTCGGCTTTTCAATATATGCGTGCGGGTTTTCTGTGCCATAAATGCGACAATTTTGCTTGTTTACATACCCGCCAAGAACAAAATGAGCTTCATCTGAAAAGATGATTTTTTTTTGGCAAAATCGGCATCTTCTGTAAGTCGATCGCAGGCCCACTTAGCGAAGCGAAAACGCATTGGATGGTCAGTTGGCTTCAACACATATTCGTTCAGCGGAAGGATAAAACTAATTATATGTCAAATCAGACATGAGCTAAGTGTTACCATTCACGAAATAAGCACTAGTTGAAAAAAAAACGTTAAATGGCGGTACCTGTATATATTGAAATTGAAGATATTGATTAGTTCAGTCACAACTGTTAAATCATAGCAGCTTTAAATAATCTTTTGTAATTAATATTACTTCCAAATACGACTTTTTCATTGAATTTCTTACTTTAGTCTTATTTATGTTTACCTGACTAAATATTATTTCCACATTTGCTGGGGATAGTGGTAAAACTAGGTTTTTTTGTAATAAATTTAGTCAAAACCGGAAACAAAAGACTAGAGAGTCCCTCGTTTGCATCTCTGATATTTTTTTTTCCAAAAATCCAAAAGTTATATGTTTTTATCAGTGCAATAATTTTAATTGCCTGAACTCAGTTTTCTTGGCTTTCACTTTCTTCAACAAAATAGGAAAATAGGAAAATTCTGTCATAATTACATATGTAAATAATATTAAATGGATTAATTTGGCCAAAAGCTTTATATATTTATTTTCAAAATCAAATCTGGAAAATATCAGATCACAAAGCTTTATATAAAAATTAACACTCAAAGCGTACGGTTGTTTTCTTCTTTTTTCGATATCCTTTTTGTGCATACATTCGCTCTTTAGTTAATTCTAGAACTTTCTTACAAACAAACGTGTAGATAATTTACTTTTGTTTTTTCTTTCCTGCGTTAGTGAATTTAAAAAAGTAAAAAGAAAAAGATAAAAAGTACTTACAGCCTTAGCGCGATGGCCCCAGGGCCACCGGACAAACTCTCCAATAACAGGTTTTCTGTTTTGGGAGACTTCATAGAAAAAAAACAAAGTACAGCGACTATCCGGATCTTCCTACACCATGCATTCTCAACAAAAACAATCCAAAATACGTATTAATATCATCAAATGATCATAAAAAACCATTAGTAAACATAAGCCCATTTGTAATCAAGAAAGGCATTGAAAATATAAGTACAGAATTCACCTCTATTTCATTATTAAGAGACGGCAACATCTTAATACTTACAAAAAACGCACGTGTCGCTGAAAAATTCGTAAAATCAAAAACACTTTCTAATGTCTGCCCGATCTCCTGCAAACTCCACGACATATTAAACTCTGTTAAGGGTGTTATATATGCTCCATGCCTAAACAACGTACCTGAACAAGAAATTATACAGGAAATGAAAGATCAAGGTGTTATCGATATATACAAATTCACCAAGCCTAGCGAAGATGGAAAATCACGTACACCATCTGGCAAAGTAATAATAACTTTTGATCTCTACCGCCTACCCAAAACAGTAAATGTCGCTTGGTATAAATGTAAAGTTGAACACTACATACCAAACCCAATGAGATGCAAGAACTGCCAAAAGTTAGGCCACACAAAAAATCGATGTAAAGGAACCCCCACGTGCCCTACGTGCAGCTTACCGCCTCATGAAACTGAAAAATGCACACGCACTTTCTGTACTAACTGCTCAGGTCTACATTCTTCAGCAGACAACAAATGCCCTCGTTACGTGCAGATGAAAGAAATCCTTAAAATTAAAACGATAGACTACTGCAGTATTGGTGAAGCCCGCCGAAAATACAGAGAGAATAACCCAATAGAAACAACACCCTTACACAACACATATGCATTTGCGACCTCGAGCTCTATCAATCCCACAGAAAAAGCAAATACCGCGCCAATTGTTAATATAGATACCCCATCAACAAACAACATCTCAAACGAGCAACCAACAACAACAAAAAGACAACATATAAATATTACTCACACAAACCCAGAACAAACAAATGCACTAAACAACAAAGAAACAACACAAAACTCAAACAGCACCACCAGACCCACAAAGAACAAAATAATAGAAAAAAACACAAGTCTAAAAGACACCACAGCAGAAACCAACAACTCTGCAATTAACAAACCTATCATAGACAATTTTACCTCACCTATTTCACATTTAACACAATCATTGATCTCTACAAACGAATATTACACCCCACACCCCGGCGAGACAAATCTCGGCGAGGACAGGATGGAATTTTCTTCAGCATAGTCGCAACACCCCACATAACATCACTTAACTCCCCAACGTCCATTTCTGACAAAAGCAAACCACATAATCACTTAACCATACTATACAAAATGGATTTTGTTCTGCTACAATGGAACATCAACGGCTTCATTAACAATTACCACAACCTTGAACTACTAATAAAGGAAATGGACCCTAGTTTTATATCGTTACAGGAAACACACTGTCCCCATAGATTCACTCCGATACCACCTAGAAACTTCACTAGTTACTTCGTTAATTCATCACATAATACCACTTCAAAACAAGGTGCTGGAGTTCTCATCAAGTCCAATATACCACATAGGCTGATCCCTACCAACTCTGTATATCAAGTCATAGCAGTCGAAATAAAACTCAACATAAAATTCACAATCCTATCTTTTTACATCCCACCTAACCAGGATATAACTCCTAGGGAAATAATCAGCATAATATCCTCCTTCGACACCCCATTACTGGTCATTGGTGACTTCAATGGCTGGAACACCTTGTGGGGGCCCACATCCAACAACAATAGAGGCATCTTACTCGAAAACGTTATACAGCAAACTGGGTTATGTATTTTAAACGACAGCAGCCCCACTCACTTTTCTTCCCACAACACCTTCACTAACATAGATCTATCACTTTGCTCGATAAATATACTACCCTCAACAGCCTGGACCATTCTTAAGGATTTACACGGGAGTGACCATTTTCCAATAGTTATATCCGTAAAAATTTCTGAGGACAACACAAGCACAACTAAAATAAACAAATATCTGCTTCATTTAGCAGATTGGGAAAATTATTCGAAAAAAGCACAATACGAAATTTCAAAACGACATATAACATCCTCCAGCAACAAACAGGCAGCCGCCATTACGAAATCAATTCACGTAGCAGCCAATATGCATATTCCCCAATCAAGGCTCACAACAAAAACAGAACGCACCCCAGTCCCATGGTGGAGCTCGTCCCTAGCCATTTTACGAAATAAAAAGATGAAAAGCTGGCAACAATTCAAAGCAAGGCCAACACCAGAGAACCTTATATTGTATAAAAAAAACAACTCACAATTTCGCAGAGAAGTAAAAAAAGCTAAATACTCTAGTTTTGAAAAATACACCCAATCAATAAACAGGAACACTTCAATCTCAGAAATATGGTCAAAAATAAACAGAATTTCCCGTAAAGGCTCATCTAACACCATAAAAGCAATAGACACTCCCGATGAAACTTTAATTGACCCATTAAAAATTGCGAATTATTTTGGGAAAGCTTGGGCAGAATACGCCTCTGACTCAAACTTCTCCTCACTATTCAATACTTCAAAACACTCATTCGATGAATCGATCAATAACACTAGAGACGAAAAAGCACTATTACTTGAAGCACCAATAACGCTGCTTGATCTTAATAGTTGTTTGAACAGAGTTAAAGGCACAACACCTGGACACGACCGAATATCCTATCAAATTATTAAAGCTCTACCCCACGGTAGCAAGCAAATTCTACTTAATCTATACAACACAATATTTGAGAGCGGCATCATCCCACACTCTTGGAAACTATCAACCATAGTCCCAATACCGAAATCAAACGAAACATCTTCAATCAATGCTTACCGTCCCATATCCTTACTTCCATGTCTCTCCAAAGTCATCGAAAGAATCATAGCTATCAGACTTTCATGGTTTTTAGAAAATAAAAACATCATAGCTAAGGAACAAGTAGCTTTCAAACCAAACAAAAGTTGTGATGATGCACTATTGCACATAGATTACTACATCACAAAGGCGTTATCGGCGAGAAATCATGTGACTATTCTATCGATTGACTTCGAAAGGGCATTTGATAGAATTGGATCCCACGTGATATTACGCGCCCTAAAGTCATGGAAAATTGGACCCAAAATCTTTAAATTCATAAAATCTTTTTTGTCCAACAGACGGTTCAAAGTTAGAATCAATGGCAAAACGTCAAAAACTTACCCCTTAATAAACGGTATTCCACAAGGATCACCTCTCTCTGTCATCTTATTTCAAATCGCTTTTAATGAAGTTAGCAAAATAATAAAAGCAAACAGCCACATTGATCACTGCTTGTATGCTGATGATCTATACGTCCTTTGCAAAAAAAATGATAACAGCTCGCCTAACAACATCTTATGTAACATTCTTGAAGATATTAAAAAATGGACTGATGACTCTGGAGCAAGAATTTCCCTAGAAAAAACTAAGAAATTCCACATTTGCAGGAAGCACTATTGCGACTCGGATAATTACCTCATTCAAACCGACGGATTAACAATAGAAAATGTAGAGAAACTACGTATTCTGGGACTAACTTTCTCAAGGAGATACAACTGGAAAAATCATCTACTACAGCTTAAAAAATCAATTACATCTCGCTCCAATATCATACGTTACCTATCTTCAAAAAGTTTTGTACATATAAACACACTAACTTATCTCACCAAGGCACTAATATTAAGTAAAATTGACTACGGTCTTTATATATACGGCAATACCTGTCAAACAAACATCAACATCATTAAGTCTACTTACCATCAAGCTGCCAGAGCCTGTGTTTACGGATTTAGAACAACCCCCATCGAGAACATACTACAAGAAGCCAATCTCCATTCAATAACTGACAGGATCCATCAATCAAAATACAGAATTTTACCTAAACTCCTCAATAGCACAAACTCAATCTTAGACAAAGACATCTCTGCTATCATCACTGCAAAAAGACCTAAACGCATAAGTTCTGCGATAGACCTATCCCTATCACTATGTTCAAAGGTGCCTGTACCACTTGTGACAACGAAAAAGTACATAAACAATCCCCCTTGGAAATTCAACAATAATTGCCTCGACTTATCTCTAGCTAAATACAAAAAGGAGAACACTCCAAAAAATATATTCCTCAGCTTATTATCAGAACAGGAAAACTTCCTAAGGACAAACAACTGGCGTTTCTTCTACACAGATGGCACAAAATCCCAGAGCAATATACCTGCTTACGCCGTCGTAGACGAAGATGGCAACAACCTTATTTTGGGCACAATGTTCGAAAACTCATCGGTCTTTTCAGCAGAAGCAAGCGCGATCTTTCAGGCAATACGCCTTATTGTAGCAGACAAAAGGAAAACAGTGATTTTTACCGACAGCCTTTCAGTAATCAAATCCATAAGCAAGCCGTTTACCAGCAGCTGGAATATAATTATTAAAATTAGGGACGCTTTAGTTACCAACCAAAATTTAATAAAAATACACTGGGTACCAAGCCATATTGGTATTATCGGTAACGAAAAAGCAGACATTGCCGCCAAGTATGCATCTTACGCCCCCATCATCACAGACTCTGTAAACGAAAAAAACGACATCCGCCACCACGTTAACGCCCACGTCAGGAAAATTCTTCGATCCAAACCACTCACTCACTACCACTATTCGAACATAAATCCACACCACATCCATCCAATCTATCCCATCCACGTTGGTAAAAATAAAATTAGGACATTTTCCCGACTACGACTAGGACACACCATCTTCTCGCATGAATGGCTTTTAAAAAAACAGCCTCAAGCCCCAACCTGCAATCTGTGTAACAGAGACCTCACAATAAAACACGTACTTATAGAATGTCCAACATATTCCAACATTAGACGCAAACTGTTAGGAAATATTTCCGCCTTAACACTTCTCATGAATCCATCTCCCAATAATATAAATAAAATTTATAGCTTTATTAAATTCACTAAACTTAAAACTTAACTAATAAACTTAAAACTTAACTCATCTGGCAACGCTATGCCTGAATAAAACACGCGTGTTCTCGGCTATCAAATAATTACTTTTAAATCCTAATTTTTTAAACCTTTTTACATAGTGCTTTGGCTATTTCCGGATTTTAATAGTATCCATGAGTTTCATATGTTGGTGTTAAGTCAATTCCATCAGTGGTGTCTGCTATTCAACTATTTACTTGCTAGCTGCTGTTGCTGATACTGTGGGTAGTGCATACATACTTACATACATACATATGTACTTTACTTTAAGTGCAGAAGCAAGCCATTTTGAATCTTGTTCATTTTCCGAGTTTTTAAATACTTGGATACGCTCTTCATAACATCGTTCTGGATATTTTTTTCCTACCTTGCCGGCTGCTGTTGTTGGTGTGTTGATATTGTTGATTGTGCATACATACATACATACATACGTACTTTGTACTAAGTGCAGAAACAAGCCATATTGAATTTTGTTCATTTTCTAATTATTTAATTACTGGATACTTTCTTCATAAACATCGTTCCGGATATATTTTTTCTTTCTTGCCGCCATTGCCGTGCCGGCTGCTGTTGTTGGTGTGTTGATATTGTTGATTGTGCATACATACATACATACGTACTTTGTACTAAGTGCAGAAACAAGCCATATTGAATTTTGTTCATTTT
This sequence comes from Lypha dubia, assembly GCA_947311025.1. NCBI lineage: Eukaryota > Metazoa > Arthropoda > Insecta > Diptera > Tachinidae > Lypha > Lypha dubia. Next base: position 92,027,472 of record OX371260.1, on the reverse strand, counting down.
CTAATTATTTAAATACTTGGATACTTTCTTCATAAACATCGTTCCGGATATTTTTTTCTTTCTTGCCGCCATTGCCGTGCCTGGCTGCTGTTGTGTATTACCTAGCCATCTTGTATTTGTTGCTGTTTTTATTATGCCTGCGGCCAAAATTTATAAGTGCGGTTCCTGCAATGATCCCATTGGAAAGACTCAGGGCAGTATTGCGTGCAATAACTGTAAGTCATGGTTCCACCTTCCCTGTGCCCATGTGCCTGATAAACATATTTCTTTGTTTACGGATAAACATGCATCTTTCTCATTTACTTGCCCTTCATGTCTTAGCGGCTCTCATGATGATATTTCTCTTCGTGATGAAGTCCGTGGCATTAAAGAAACCCTTGATAGCTTTATTAAAAGAAACAACGATGATCGTGAAGCTTATAGGAAGACTTTGACTGATATTCTTACGGAGTTCAAAAATGATATTTTGTCTACTAATAAGCAGATGAAGGAGGACATTGTGGCCTGCAACAAGCTTGTTAATGATATTAACTTAACCACTTCGGCTGAACTATTGCACTTAAGGACCGAGAATCATGTCCTTCATCGAAGACTTTATAGGGGTGATATTATCCTAGGTGGTATGCCGTCTGGTCTGGCTGACCTTATATCAACTATTACGTCCCTGTGCTCCTTTTATAAAATTAATATCTCTGTTCATGACATCAATCACGTCTGCTATATGAACGATAGGAAACTTATCCTTGTCCGTTTCAACTGTGTTCAGCTGCGTGATGATTTAATGGGAGCTTATTTCAAAACGAGATCATTAAAGGTGAAGGATGTCATTGGAGGGGAGATTTGCAGTCGGGTGTATCTTAATGAACACTTTTCCCCTGATGCTTCTAAGTTGAATGCCCTATGCCGGAAACTCAAGAGGGACAAACGTATCTCCAAGTTCAAAATTCTAAATGCTGATAAGGTGCTGGCTAAGATAACTTTAATTGATGGCAACGAGGCAGTGCTCAATATGGACCAATGTGAAACAATAACTAATATTTTTGTAGCCATTTTAATGCGTTCTGCCATTCTCTGCATATATATGTACATATTTCTTTTCTTTTTATAAAATTGGGAATTTCCCCGTGAATTAATATGTTGTTAGTTAACATGAAATATGTACATATATATAAGTGATTATATGAATTATTCTTCTTTTATATGTAATATTTTTTCTTATCTCTGTGCACTTTTATTGTTTATTTGGTAGCTGAGGTTATTAATGAATTGTTAATTATTATTTAATGTTCTTTTTAGAATTAAATCTCATCTCTTGGTTCCCCATCCAAGTCTTTTTCTATGATGTTGGATAGTGTTAATCTGGGTCCCGTTGTGAGTGGTGGTTCTTTGCTAGAGTCGTGTTTACGTAGTTCATCGGACAAGTTAAAAATTGGGCATATTAACTGCCAGAGTATTAGACCCGTTGGAAACTCTGTTAAATTTGATAAATTTAAAAACATTGTGAGTACTAATTTTGATCTTTTCGCCATTTCAGAAACTTGGTTAAAGCCATACATCTCTAGTGTTGCTCTTAAAATTTCTGGGTATACGTTGGTGAGGAATGATAGGCTAAATAGGCGTGGAGGTGGTGTTGCGGTTTATATATCCGATGCTCTGCGTTATAAGGTGGTTTTTAAACTCAGTGAGCCAGAATGCTGTGAATCCCTTTTTATACAGATTGATAACTGCGGCTCTACTGTTCTTTTTGGTGTTGTATATCTACCTTATGGTAACCTGGTGACTTTTGAAGAGACTCATTTGGATATGTTGATGCGTTTTTCGAATATCATCACTGTCGGGGATTTCAACTCTAATCTGTTCGATGTTGCTAAAGCTAGACTGGTTCGTTCTATGTGCCACAGACTTAATATTTCTATCGTTCATAATTCCCGCCCTACTTATTTTGACATTGCTCATAATTCGTCATCGCTTCTTGACTTCTGGTTGGTAAGTGATAGCTCTATGATATTCTCTTCTAACCAAGTACAATGCCCTCCTATTTCGCGGCACGCCCTGATTTTTGCTACATTTGATATTAGAGTTATGCCGGTTGTAAAATTTGTTACTTATAGGGACTTTAACAGGATTAACTTAGACGGGATTAGGACATTTTTGGAAGGATTGGATAGTACCCTATTTTTTAACTCAACCCATATCGATTATCAATCTTCATTCCTTGGAATCTCTATTTTTTTTTTGTTCCGGTTGTTCACAAGAGAGTCTCTTGTAATCAGGATGAGTGGATTAATGCTAGATGTATTGTGTTGGCTACTTCCTTGAGAGACCTGGCCTACTCTGCCTTTCAATTATCTTCAACTAATGCTAATTGGAAAATTTATTGCAAATACCGGAATAGGGCAAAAAGCATAATTAGGAAAGAGAGGATGAAATATTTTGCCAAGATGTTTTCTGGTATGGACTCATCCACCCTGTGGAGACATTTGAAAGGACATGGCTTCACCGAGGACTCTGGTCTACAGTGTGACTTTAATGTTGACGATGTTAATACTTTTTTTGCGAACATATCTCTTACTGAAAACTCTGATGTTATTTACTTTGATGAATTTCGTGGATCTTTTTCTTTCAGATGCGTTACTGAGAGTGAGCTGTATCTAGCTCTATGTAGGGTTAAGTCCAAGGCAGTGGGTATAGATCAGATCCCGATTCACTTCATTAAGCTTATTTACCCCTTTATTTCTCGATTTATTTTATTTCATGTCAACTCTATTTTGACTGCTTCAGTTTTTCCCTCTTCATGGAAGGTAGCACGGGTGGTTCCTATCCCCAAAACTAAAGTAATTCGCAATTTGAATGACCTAAGACCCATCTCGATTCTTCCAGCTCTTTCCAAGGTTGTTGAGCATATTATTAAAGATCAGATTCTTGCTTCACTTCAAATGGGTATTTCACCTTCGCAATATGCTTTTCGTAGATACCATAATACTACAACATTGCTGATTAACTTGACGGATGCTGTGCGTGATAACATCAGCCGAAATAAACTATCGTCCTTAGTGTCTCTTGACTTAACTAAAGCTTTTAATTGTATTGATTATTCTGTTATGATCAATAAGTTAGGTATGTTTTTTGGATTTTCTAAGTCGGCGTGTAGACTAGTGTACTCATACCTGTCTGGTAGGAAACAATTTGTGGATATTAACGGTGTGTTTTCTGGGACTCTTTCCTTGTTTTCAGGTGTTCCTCAGGGATCTGTTTTGGGACCGCTACTCTTTATCCTTTATGTTAATGACCTTCCGAGCTATATGGACAATAATATTTGCACTTCATTTTTATTTGCGGACGATGTCTTTTTGCTATTTAATTCGGACAGTGATTCTCCTGATGTTTTGGAAGCTAATATGAATTATAGCCTTGAACGTTTTGTGCAATGGTCTTCCCGTAACTTCCTGACTGTTAATTCCTCCAAAACTATAGCTATTCTTTTCCGATCTATGAGACGTAATTACCCGACACTGGATGTTTCTATTAACGGCGATAGATTATCATTTGTCGATAGATTTAAGTGCTTAGGTGTTTACATTGATGATCGGCTTACTTTTGAGGGTCATGTTGACCAGGTCTGTTCGAGGGTGTTTGCTACTTTGCGTAGAATTTACTCTAATAATGTTTTTCTTCCATTTTTCGTCAAGCATAGGCTGGCACATGCGCTTCTAATGCCACAAATCTATTATGGTCTAGAAGTGGTTTCTGGCACTATGGGTTACATTATTGCTAGGTTACGTCGTGCTTTAAATACTATTGTACGTTATGTTTTCAGTGTTGGGCGAAGAAGACATATCTCTGGCTTTGTTAGGACCTTCATTGGTGGCTCATTTCAGCGGTTTAGTGCTTTCCGTAACCTATTAGTTTTCTACAGAGTCATTAAGAGCGGACAACCGTGTCAACTACGCGCAAGATTTGTTTTCTCACGCTCGTCAAAAAACCCCCAAATTGTTATTCCAAGAATTAAATCTAACTGTTTTGAAAGATCTTTTATTGTACGAGTAGCTAGGTGTTGGAACTTTTTACCTATTGAACTTCGTTTATTTTCTCAGTCCAATAATGCTTTCCGCCTGAAACTGTTAGCATATTTTTCAACCCTGGATTGATTGATTGATTGTTATTTCACCTTTTACTACGATTTAGTTGAAGCGATTTACCAAGATTCATCAAATTTAACTGTTCCAAATAGGTCTGTATTGACATCCACGCTAATGTGTATCATTATTAATAGTGATTTCCTATATTTGTCTGTACGAACCACCCCTCGGGATATGTTTTTCTATGTTTTTCTACTATACCTCTTTATCTACCAACTTTCTTTTTATCTACTTGGCTGGGGGGCCAACTTTAAGACTTAATTATTATAATTCTTTTCTATTATTTTATAATAATTTTTAAGTATTTAGTTATTCGGGAAACTGTTACTGTAGTATATATTTTATTGGGCCCGATGTGGCTTTTTATATTACTTGATTGAATAAATAAATAAATAATAGCGTATATTTGTGTATTTGCAATCGAGCTGATAGCCTTTGTAGCTAGCGCTCCAAAATTAAAAAACTTAATCTTAGAATTAATTGTAAGATTAAATAAATAAATAATAATAATAATATTATTTTTCTTTTGGACTTATTTGTGCTTCTTCAAATTCATCTCTGGCAAATATTGCTAAATAAATTTCTTCAAAATTTAATAAATTGTTTTTGTTTTTATAATCAACTAGCTGAGCACACCGGCTTCGCACGGCAGCTATTTACTTTTATAAATTTCGATTTACCTAATCAAAGCACATCACGACTTTTACGAAAAGTCATGACTTTCGAACGCGTCGACCGATTTCGATAAACCATCTACACGACCATACGAACAAACCCTAAAAATTTAATCGAATTCGGTTTGACCGTTCGTGAGTTATAAAGTCACAACACACTTGCAACAATTTTATATAAAAGTTTACACTTTAAACCATACTAGTTTTTAAAAAGTTGTTCATTAAAATTTTTAGCAGTTCAGTTGCTTTAATAGTACAAATAAATGTTCCAAACTTAAATTATTTAAAATCGTCAAAATTAGGGTATAAATCGTCCCATCGTCACTATGTCATTTTTAGGACCCAAAATCGTCAAAATGACGATAAATCGTCAAATCTGGCAGCTATGCTCGTGTGTAAAAAAAAGAACAAAAATTGTGCGGCTTAAAAATTCATCTCGTGTGCGGAAGACCATTGAGTCAAACCAATAGTAAGCTGACGATTTAACATTATAAAGTGTGTTCGAGTACGCGAAAGTTTTTACTATTTTTTACTGAACTGTACTGCATTTTACTAAATTGCGTTCGTTTACACAAAATACAGTAAATGAGAACACAAATTGAGAGCGTAAAGTGACAGTTCTAAATTGAGAACTTGCAAATTTTTACTGCAGAAATTTTTCGCAGTAAAGTTTAGTAAAACAAGAAAACATATGATTCAAAATGTAAACAAACAAAAAGTGTGCAATTTGTGACTAAAATATTTATCAAACTAAAAATTTAAGTAAAAATAAAACAAAACTAAAAGTAAATTAACATTAAATTGAACTTGTTTGTGAAACAATTACCTACATGCCGTTTAATGGAAAATAAAAGTTATTTTAGTTTTGTGGAGTTGTTATATTAATTCTTTGGAGTTGTGAATTTCTAAAGTACTTGGGTACTTATTACTGCACTTCTTTTTACGATAGTCAGTAGCAAAAACAAATATTCATGTACTTTGAATAAATTTAACTACACACAAATATGCAAAATCAAATAAAATAAAAAAAAACTAGAAATGGAAGAGATTACTTAAAATCAATTGTTTATATTTTATTACAATATTTGTGTTATAAAAAGTATTTAATCGAGTACCGATGAATAAATTGTTCAAATATCCAAAAATGTAAAAATTTTCCAACACTACATTTTTTTTCCATCAGCTGTTGCCTAAATCTTACGAATTTTTACAATTTTTCCGTTCGCGTACTTTTTTGGGCAAACATTTTTTTGGAGAGTAAATTCTGCTGTTTACTCCTTTATTACTCATTTACTGCATTTTACTGTAAAAGTAAACAAACAGACCTATAGACACACTTGTGTATCAGCTGTTTTCTTAGTTTTTGTTTTCATTTTATAACGTCATACATATTTATTTATCATTAGAAAACAAACAATCCTAAAAATAATTTGTTATTAAAAAATTCTTCAGGAAAATATAATTCAAACTATATTTTTATTGTTCCTAAGCAAACTCAAGACAAACCAAGTTCACGTTTGGAATGGGAGACAAAGGAGACAATTTTCAATAACTTGATAAACCAAAAAAAAACGTGGATTATAACTAGGCTTGCCACCCGTACTTTATAATAAAGTATTGTACGTTTTATTGATTAATTGTACTCTATACTTTATAGAAACAATAAAGTACACCAAAATACTTTATTTCGCATGATTTGATTTATCTACAATTCAAAATAGATTCGGGTTATATTAGTCATTTGTTGACTTTTTTTTACAGTGGCGATTCTTTCTTAAGACTATGTCATGTCAATTTCGATATTTGGATATGAAACAGGCAAAAAAATTAACCTTTTGTATGCACCGGAACTGACCAGATAAATTCACATGAATTTTTGATTATTTATCGATAAAGCCTTAAAGTACCTGAATAAATGGTTTGATTTTAAAAATACAAACTGGTTATTTACAATTAGCAATAAAAATTTAAAGAGCAAAGTTGAATTTGATAATATTGTTAGCATAAACGAAAATTTAAATCTGCAAAAACTTAATATAAATATGGATGATCTTTATGGAGAAATTGCGTCATTAAACAAAATTTATGATCAGATATACAGTTCTGAGGGTTTTGCGGAATTATCTACAGCAAGTAAATGGCAGCTATTATTTAATAAGACTGATATAAATTTATCAAATTTGTATAAAGTAATTTCATTTTAAATTTCTATTCCTGCCACGTCAGCATTCACAGAGAGAGTTTTTTCTGTAATGAAGAGCAAATGGCGAAAATGAATTAATTATTTACTTTAATTTAAATATGATAATTATTTGATAAAACTTGTGAAAAGCAACAAAAAATACGTTTTCAAATATAACAATAAAGAAAAATAAATTGCACTTTATTTTTATACTGTGTACTTTTTTTCCTAACCTTTAACAACCAATGTACTTTATTTGCAGAAAAAAAAGGTGGGTACCCTAATTATAACATCAAAGTTTGCCAAAAAGAACAATAAAGAATAAAGGCATAATGGTCCGCCAACACTTTACATTTGCAAGATGTTCAAACAAAAATTGTGTATATAAAATTGAATTTCCTTGGGACCTCAAGTTTTAACAAAACGTTTCAGAGAATTGCAGACTAAAGTGCGTACAGCAGCTATATTCTGTAACTCGCTAAAGCTAAATCTCCATCGCTAAAAATGTCTAAAATCGTTTTAGAGAATTTTAGCTACATATTGAATTCTGGAATTCGTATTGCTAAATTAGGCAATCTCATAAAAATTAAATTCGCTGCAATTTTGGCGTTTGCTCTAAGAGAAAACAATGCTCTCTCTCATCGCTAAAATGTTATTAATTTGTATTCTCTAAGCACATTTAAGCAAATTTTATAGCTAGAAACGCTAAAATTTAAGCAACGATATTTTGAAGGCGCTAAAAAGAAATTTACGCAAAATATTTTTTATATCATTGTTGTTTAGCCTTTTTTTTAGAAAAATAATGTAGAAAACTACAAAAAGGATAAAAAAGGGCAAAAATACATGCTCATTTAGTATTTGGAATAGCATAAAGAGGTTGTCCATGATAGGTTGAAGTGTTTTAGCTGTTATATGAGTAGTTTAATTTAAATAAAACTCAAATACTAAATTTTATATAAAAATGTATTTAATAAAAAAAAAAGATTTTTACAATATTATAAAATTAATCAAAACTCTGTACACAAATTTTAAATTTATTATGATCAAAAAAATTTTTGTACAAATAAATACTTTCAAATAACTACGCCACAGTACCGCCAGCAAATACCACATAGAAAAAAATTTCAATATACTGAAATTATTTCTTAACAGTGATGCCATCTCTTATAAATGTTCCCATAACATTCGAACGTAATGCTTTCTTGAGAAATTACTACGCAAAAATCATGCGCTTTACAATTTTCAAAATGCATGTTCTGCAAAAAAAAAATAACTTTTGACTAGAAATTTGTGAAATAGCTTTAAAAAATAGACGTTTTAAAACATATTTTAAAATTTTTTTTTAACAAAAACACAATCATTGTTACGGAGTATAAATTATAATGTAAGGTAACACTAATATAAAATGCCAAATATACACGCATATATATTTGTCTCTTTTCAATATTATATTATCAAATAAGAAAGAAAGGAATGGTCTAATGATAGCAAATTGGCTACGGCGAAAAGATTAAATTTTAGCTAAGCGATTAGAGTTACAGAATACCTTTTTAGCAAACTTTTAGCTTTAGCTACGAGAATTACAGAATATAGCTGCAGTAGGCAACATAAATATTTACATATTATCTACCAATTAAAAATTAACTTATTTTACTTTATACAATTTTTTATAAAAAAAATAAAAAGTTTTTAAGCTTTCAAGAGGCAAGAAGTACTTCAACATTTTGCAATAAAAATTCTTTTAAACTACTTTTAAAAGTAGATAAAACTGAGATATCTTTTAAGCGGTTAGGTAAGTGGTTGTATTCATTAGGTCCAGCAAAAGAAATCTGCTGTTTAGTTAACTCAAGTCTACATCGTACTAAATTTAGGTCCATCGCCTGTCTTGTGACTCTTTGTGTGTCTGATAGATTACTACTGAATTGTATGGTGTGAGAGCCAATACCTCTAATAAATTTATAAACATAAACTAAAAGCTGTTGTTTATAAAGACCTTTCACCGGAAGTATCGTTTTTGCATAATTTTTAAACAAATCGGTTGTTCCAAATTGTAATGGACGGTTAAACACAACTTTCAACGCCTTATTTTGTGCTGATTGTAGTGATCCTAGGACTGAGTTAGCTTTACTACCATAAATTACTGGAAGATAAGTCAAATGCGAGTGAATTAAGGATTGGTAAATCAACATTTTCGTATCAACATTGACTTTATTTTTTAATTTATAAAGTATACCAATTCCAGATGATAATTTAGATTTGAGACGGCTAATATGATTTTCTAATAGAAGATTATGGTTTAAGTTTCTGCCAAGGTATTTAACACTTTTGGATTCATTTATTAATTGACCATCAATATGGACACATGCAGGCTCTTCATTTTTTGAAGCATATGCTTAAATCTTATGAATTTTGTTTTGTAAGCATTCAAAATTAATTTGTTTATTCTCATAAATTCCGATAAAATTGCAGCATCATATTCAACTTGTGTTTGAAGAACTTTTTCGTATTTATAATTGTAAAACAGGCAAATATCGTCTGCAAACATAAAAAGTTTTCCATTAAACTGTATGTTTTTCAAATCATTAATAAGAATTTTAAATAACAAAGGACCAAGAACACTACCCTGTGGAACCCCACAAGTAACATCACGGTCACTACTTCTTGATTCTGCTATTTGAACAAATTGTGTCCTGTTACTTACATAAATAGTCTTTAAAAATCTTAAGAAATTTTTCATGGAAACCAATATAACTCAGTTTTTTTATAAGTATGTTGTGATCTACCAAGTCAAATGCTATTGATAAATCAAAAAACACGCCAGCAACTCCTTTGGATCCTGCATCAATTACATTTATGACATCTTCCTCAGGTCCACTACCTTTCCTGAAACCATATTGACGATCAAAAAGAATTTGGTTAACCTCGAGATAATTTGTTAGTTGTTCAAACATAACTTTCTCAAAAATTTTATCAATAATGGGGAGAATGGAAATTGGACGAAAATTTTCAATTTTATTTGAACCCACACATTTAGGTATAGGGATGATTTTTGTATGTTTTCAAAACGTTTGGATACCTGGCATCATCAATCATTTTATTAAATATTATTGCTATTATTTCTGCTACAGCTGATTTACGGACCAACAGCATCTTAGGTGTGATGTCATCATAACCAGAACTTTTATTAGTCTGCAAGTTGTCCAAAATAAACTCCACTTTTGTGTTATCAATAGTTTCCAATTTAAACCGGGTAGAAACGTAAACCAATGTACCAAACATATTAATATCATCATCAAAGTCCTGCCGTATACTATCTCTCATATTTTGAACCGAACTGTAAAAAAAGTTATTGAACGCTAGAGCTTTCTCGGCATCCAAATATACAACGTCATTATTAGCATTTATAATATCCTTAATTGATTTTTCATTTTTTCCAAGTGTTTTGTTTAGAAATTGCCATGTTTTTCTTGAATCCCCGTTACATTTATTTAAATTATGTACATATATAATAATTATTCATCAAGCTTTTGTTACAATTTTTTATAACTCGACTTATTCGTTTTAGACGCTCAGAAATATTTTTATCCTGTTTATTTTTTCTTCTTGTAGTTAACAATTTTTTTTAAAGTTTATTAAAGAAACTAACTCCGTTGACATCCATGGACAAATTTCATGACGAATGTTTAAATCTTTAGTTGTTGATTTAGAGCTTTCTCTTGCTGCCAAAGTAAGAGTTGTAACCAGGTTGTCACATTGATCTGACACAAACAAGTTTTCGTCTAAGTAAGATCCAAATTTTCTGTAGTCTATCCAACTTTTTTTTGTAGTAACAGTTTCACGATGATTAAAATTAATATTAAAATCACAAAATATAATATTATGATCAGACAGTGTATTTTGAATTGAGTTTACTGATACAAGATTAGAGATATTGCTAAACACACAGTCAATACATGACTCACTTTCAGGTCTTGTTACAAGGTTGTGACAAGAAATAAAATTAAACTCAGAAAAAATGTCCTTGAGTGATTGGCTGGAGCTGCTTTCGTACATTAAATCAATATTGTAATCACCAATAAAAACACATGGGGAATTTTGAACTTCCAATAGTACATTTTGTACCATATCAAAAAACAAATTCAAAGCATATTTTTGTGACCGATACAGCAACGTGACTATTACGGGTTTGTTATTAATTTTAACATCTGGCAACGATATACAAATTAATTCCAAAAAATCTTTACTTTTAGAAACAACTACTTTGTATCTTATTTGTTGGGAAATATTAACTGTTGTTCCACCATAATTATCTTTTCTGCAACAATGCTCCGCAATATATCCATTAATCGAGTACAAACTAACATGCTTCTCATCAAACCACGTCTCCTGAACCGCAATAATCTCAGGCAATACAGACAGTTTAGCTATTGCTGATTTGAACTTATTAAATTTATCGATTGATGAAATACTTCTTGCATTTATTGATAAAACAAAAAAAGAGTTATAAAAATACTTAGTATTCATATTGAGAAAAAAAAATTTATATATATAAAAAAATTAAAACATTTTGTAATGTACCTAAAATTTTATTTAATTTGGCGACTCAAATTGAGAATTATCATCATCTTCACCATCATCAGAACTATCAATATTGGCAGCATCCTAAATATTACGCTTAGCTCCACGGCCAACCGACTTGCACAGCAAAGCATCAACATCGTCCATCGATTTTAGGGAAATTTGTCTTGATTTTTTATCTTTTTTGGTATACACAAATTAAAATCCAATTTCTTTTAACGATTTTGCATGGTTGAACAGCTCTAATGACTCTTTACAAATAAAATCATTCACATAAACCTTTTTTAGATCATCCATTTCTTTCATCTTAGACTTTTCTTTCATAAAAATTTGCTTGGTTTTCTTGTTGATAAATTTCACAACCATAGATTTTTTTCATTTTGTTTTTTATTGTTATTTGGGTTTTCCTGTTTAAAAAGTACGCTTCTTCCACTTCATCTTCACAAATATCGGCACCTATTTGTTTGGCTACATCCATCACAACATCCATAGCTTTCTTTTTTTCATCTGCTTTAATACCATTAATAATACAGTCTTTTTGAACTCGTACATTATTCAAAAAATTTACTGTTGATTTTAAACTCTGCACCTCTTCTCTCAGTGTAACATTTTGTTTTTTTAAAGCTTTTATTTGTTTGTCGTTCTTCTTCACACCCTTCAAAGCAGAATCAAATTGTGATGACATAAAATGCATTGTTTCTTTAATGTCATCCAGCTGATTCAATTTTGTTTTGATTTCTGCTATGTCACTTGCACACACATTCTCACTTGGCGCACAAAACATACATTTATACTCGAGAGAGGGATTTTTGACAAGATTATCATATTGTTTTTTATCTATTTTGCTGCAAAGTGCGTGTAGAGTTTTCTCACAATCATTGCATTGTAAAGAATCGTCACTTTCCAACACTTGTGTTTTACATTGTTTCTATATTATTTTATTTTTGCTATTTAAACTTTTACTAGCTTTACTAGCCATTGTTTATAACTCATAACTCTTCACGAAAATATTGTTGTTTTAATTTTAAAAAATGTTTTTATACGGAATATTTGTATTTTTTTTTTTTGTAAGCTTTTGAACAGAGCTAAGATTTGACGTTTGATCACACGCGGTGTTGCCACACTTCTTTAAATTTAAAGTCTAGAATTTACCTATAAATCAATGGTAAAATATTCTTCTCCCAAGAGAATAATAAAATACAAATATCTTTCATATTTGTATGAAAATTTTGCACAATATAAAAATTGATATCGCGATTAGTTTTATATTATCTCAAAAATGACATACGAGTATTTTGAATTATGACGCTTTTGAAGCAAAGGCTCGTTTTGTGTTCGCACAATATATGTGGACATAAGATACGTAAAGCTAATGTCGCTGATTCTTATTTGAATGGCAAATATATGTATTTTATTGTTGTACTATTGCAAGAACATCGATTCGCACATAATTTAATATTATTTAAAATTGGAAATTTATATAACTATGTATATCTACATATATAAAAATAACGTGTCACGACGTCTGTTCTCGCTAATCTCCGAAACTACTGGACCGATTTAAATGAAATTTCGCGCAGTTATGTGAACAGTGTATAACTTAAAATATAGGCTATATATGTATTATTTTGAATTTGAAATAGAAAAAATTGCTTTTTGAATAACCTGGTCGCACGTTTTATTTGATTTATGCATATACATACATAGATATTCTAACTACATATACAATTGAAAATTCTAAAATAAAATATTTAATAAAACAAATGAGTATACATAGTTCGGTGCGAATCAACATAAATGCAATAGTACAATAACAAAAAACGTAATTTTACCCTACAGCCATAGAAATCGGTCGCATTGGCTTTGCACTGTTTATTTGCACATGATTTATATGAAAACAAGAAACTGCTTTTAGTTGTTAATATTGTTATTGAATGTGCTTTGCACAAGAAATATAACACACACACAAACACATTTCTCAATAAGCATCTCAAAAGCAAACAACAAAAAAAAACATTGGGTCTAATTCTTCATTCCGTTCCGCAAATGCGGAACCGTTTTTTCGTGCGGAAACAAAATTTGCAATTATTCATTTCGTTGCTGCGGTATCTTTTCGTTCTTGCGGTATCATCTCTGTCGTCGCGGTATTGCCATATTAATGGTTCCGCAATGTAGATAATTTTCTTTATTTTACTTACGCTAACATCTTATGACGAAAAGCTAACGGAAAGAACAAAAATGTAAGAAAAGGTATAAATTTCAACAAAAAGTATAAATTTCAACAAAAGAAAATTTGTAATATATTTTTAAATTTTTTATTCATGTTTATGGATAAAAAGGCCAGTGATTTGCAAACCACCATTACGAGCCTCTAATGGTGACTGGGCAAGAACTGATGCTGAAAAAGGTGATCTATTTGTTAAGCACCTAGAAAAAGTATTTACACCGAATATTTCTGCTGATATTGTTGAACTGCCACCAGTCGTCTCTTTACCAGAAATACCGATGAGATTTAACATGACGGAGATTGAAAATACTATTACTAGTCTTAACACCAGAAAAGCCCCAGGTGTCGACAAAATAAGCAACAAAATGCTTCAACAACTGCCTTATATTGCAAAAAGAGTTATACTCTTCATTTTTAATAGTATTCTACGGCTGCAATACTATCCTGCAGAATGGAAGGTTTCGATGATTATTATGATACCAAAGCCCGGCAAGGATCAAACGAAGGTTGAATCCTATCGGCCTATTAGTTTATTGCCCAACATTTCAAAACTATTTGAAAAGCTGTATATGAGCAAGCTGATGCCTATAGTGACTAGAAGTGGTTGCATTCCAGATCATCAATTCGGTTTTCGCAGACAACATAGCACTATTGAACAAACTCACAGACTTGTGAACGTAGTTAGAGACACCTTTGAAAAAAAGAAATTTTGCTCTGCGCTTTTTATAGATGTTTCTCAAGCTTTCGATAAAGTATGGCACGAAGGTCTTATCCACAAATTAACACGCAATCTCCCCGCAAACATCGTCAAGCTTTTAAAAAGCTATTTAGAGGAACGAAAATTTGTAGTTAGGGAAGGTAATTTTTTAAGCCCTCCGCAGTCGATCGAAGCCGGAGTTCCCCAAGGCAGCATCTTCGGTCCCTTACTTTATTTAATTTATGCCTCTGACTTACCGTTAAGCAATAACATTTATACATCAACATTTGCTGATGATACAGCTTTTTTAAGCGTCCATGAAAATCCAGTAGAAGCTTCCATCAACTTACAAGGGTATATATCCAAATTGGAAAAATGGCTTAAACAATGGCGTATAAAAGTTAACGAACAGAAATGTGTACACGTCACTTTTACGTTGCGAAGGGAAACATGCCCGCCTATACAAATCAACACTGAGACTATTCCGCAACAGACTGTAGTCAAATATCTAGGCGTTCACCTTGATCGCCGTTTAACATGGAAATCGCATATAGACGCAAAGTTGATGCAAATGAAATTAAAAACTGCCCAAATTAATTGGCTTATGGGAAGAAATTCTATACTGAGCCTAGACTGTAAACTTCTACTATACAACGCGATCCTGAAACCAATATGGTCCTATGGAATCCACTTATGGGGCACTGCCTCAGCATCGAATGTCGAAAGAATTCAAAGGCGACAGAATAAAATTCTACGTACAATAACAGCAGCCCCTTGGTATGTCAGAAACCATCGAATTCATAAAGACCTAGACGTTCCGTTAGTGAAGACAGTATTTTCAAAACACGCGAAAAAATATATAAAAAAACTTGAGTTGCACCCAAATCCACTTGCGCGCAATATTCTTCATTATAGAGGCCACACCCGGCTGAAAAGAAGGGATACTCTTTTTCTCAGCCGTTCACGAGAGATGTAAAACAACCAAAATTAACCGTTGAAATTAAAAATTTTGTTTAGCATTGGCTAAACTTACATTTAATATTTTTTTAGATTTAAGATTTGAAAAACTTATTGATAATTTAATATAAATAATTAAAGATTCAATAAATAATAAAATTATCAAAAAAAAAAAAAAATGTTTATGGATATCCATTTGCTGCACAACGAATTCTCTAGCTTGTTTAGGACTTCAGCCAGCACTTTGCTAAATGTGGATTGGGCTACATTGACATTAAAATCCTTGCCAACACTGTGCTGGCTGCTACCTTCTGCAAGAAACCTCCAACAAGCACACAGTTTATCTCTTGCTGAAAATGCTCCTTGACGACAGCTTCCTGAACTTGTAGACTCCAGCTCGGACAAAATGTATTTAAATGAAACCTTATTTAAGCGAAAATTTTTTTTAAAACTGTAAAATTAAATAATGATTTATGCCACAAATGTGTTTATAATTTTATTTATTCAAACATACTCTCTTTCATTCATCTGCAAAACATCTTTTGTTTTGTAGCGCAAAACCCTTCTTTCTAGCCGTATATTTAAGCAGTCATCGTCACTACTATCCTCAAAAAAGGCTTTTGCGTCCATATTATAATTATATATTTTCTGCGTTTATATATTTTACATATATTTTTTTTTCTAATGTAGAGAACTGCACGTTCTAAAAGTTGGACAAGTCAAAGACTTATATTTCCAGGGTGATAATCCAGATGATAATAGTATGTATCAGGAGAGGTAAAATATATATAAATCCTTATATATGTATGTAATTAGTTCATATAAGTTTGAAATCATGAACAAGATGAATGTTAACTAAATTGGATAAAAGAGAAGAATTTAGTTTATAAAATGTACATAATTGATTGAATGTTGTGTTTGATGAAGAAATGGTAATTGATGTGAAATTTAAAGTAATGTGTTTTGATGTAAAAAAAAAATAAAAATGTTGATTGATGCAAAGGTTGCATAAATATTGATTGATGCAAAAAGTTGTTGGATGAGTAAAACAAAAACAATTGTAGTATATTTTTTATAATGTTATCCCAGCGTCCCTAATAAAGGAACACAAATCATTGTATATATTAAAGTCTCTGGACTTCAAAAGGTCCGCAATGTTATTAAAAAGTTTGAAAAATTTAAATTTTCGTCGAAATGGTTTAAAGCGTGGGCATTTGTATGATCATTCGTTTCAGAAACTTTACATGTATCACATCTACATATATTTTACTTGTAAAAATTGTATTTTCGCTTACAAATTTGAATATATTTTCCAAATGTTTTCAACCTGCACCACTCTAAAGCAGCATCTGCTGCAATGCTCCTCCGGGTGGTAGAGAAAGAGGAGGAGCTAATCATGGTCCAGGAACCCTGGGTCCATAAAGGACGGGTTTGTGGACTAAACCTCAGGGGCTACAAGCTCTTGGTTGCCAATGGTACAGGTAATATCAGATCTTGCATATTGGCTAAAAACTCTTTACGCATCTTCATTTTATCTGATTACAGTGATGAAGATACTGTGACCGCAGCAATGGAGACCGAGTCCGGCATCATCTGGGTAGTCTCCAGCTATATGACCACGGTGAGCGTCCACCAAACAACTTGGTACGTGGTATAGTGGCTAAAGCTGATAGCACAAGGACGCCAATCATAATATGTGCTGATGCGAACTCGCACCACATCACATGGGGCAGTAATAACACCAACGCACGAGGTGAGTCTCTTTTCGATTTTACTATCAATAATAATCTTGAAATAGTAAATAGGGGTTCAGAACCGACTTTTATTGTCTCAAATCGAAGTGAGGTTTTAGATATTACACTGATTAGTGCACACCACAACAGTTTAATTATCGACTGGAAGGTCTCGGACGACTGCTCCTTTTCTGACCATCGTTATATTGATTTCTCCATAGGGTTTTGCGTGGATAGACCAAATCCTCTGATAAACAGAAGGAAAACTAACTGGGAGTTGCAGAACAATCTCATATATATTTATACGGCCTGTTTCACACTGTCGACAAGTCGATGTCGTTCTCTTATTTATATTGAAAACAAAAAAAAAATATTCAATATAAATAAGAGAACGACATCGACTTGTCGACAGTATGAAACAGGGCGATAGTCTTTGTCTCTAGGATATTTTTTCATGCATTTACCATCTTTCATGCATGGTGAATTCGTATTCATTGCACCGCAAGGTCCATGAATCAATCATATTATTTTTAACAATATCGTGGAGAATTGGGACAGTTCCGAAATTTGGTATTTCAGCACATACAACTTTGTCGAACATGTTTGGTGTAGTTCGTTGTTCTAACCAAAGCAATATGTGCACGTGAGGCAGACCACGTTTTTGCCATGCCACAGAATACATGTGGCATCGTATTTTTCCGAACATATTTCCTTTGGTCAAAAGCGCCATTAACTTTTTTATTTTTAGGTGAAACACTCTCCCTATTATATCATGTCTATCGTGTGGTTTTTGTGACGAAAACAGGGCACTGGCTATATCTGGCCATTAAGGATTACATGTAAATGTAATAAAGAGATCTGGATGACCAAAATGGCGAACGTAAGTCGTGGCGTCTTGAGTTTTTTCATGCATGTATATAGGCCCTCCCGTAAATGTCGAAGGTAATACTACCATGTGGCCTAACTTTGAAGCATCAACATCTTGCCTGCCAACTGCATCGCGTAAATGAATATAATTTTCGGACCGTAGCTCTTTTTGGTGGGGCCTTATATAGTTTAACCTCTCCGTCTCTATTTTAGCATACATGTCGACTAAATATTGACTTAAGAGGGAGCGATAACGGAATATGTGATCTTACCATTAAACGGTATGCATAAAAGTTTGCCGCTGTTACAGTCTTTTTGTGTAGTGGGTGCTTGGTTAATGGATCTTGTAAACTAATGTTTATTGAATAGCCATTCTCTCCACGGCAAAACATTAGGGGATACTGTAAAGTATCATACGACTTATGAAGTTCGCTTATTCGCTGCAATTTATTATCGTGGCTTTGGAGAATAATATCCCGTTTTTCAAATTGTTGACCTACAATTACTAATGCCACTTCACCACACGATGGCTCATTAAATCTGCCAGAATGGGCTTCAGGTGGTTTTTTATCAGCGCGAATCACAATTTGGTAGTCTTTACTTTCTGGTGGAACATTTTCTATAGTTGACTTAAGCTGCTTAACATATGAATTAACTTCATGTAGCATGTGTTGAAGCTGATTCACTAACCCATTTCTAACACCCGGAAAATTTTTACATCTTATATTTGTTTCTCTCTCATCTTCTCCTACAAAATATATTTGTAGGAATTGGGGACTATCTTTAGGTAATAAACTACCGATTAAATGCTAGACCTGATCTTGGACTTTAAAAATCGGCATAAAACCATGCGAGTTGCGCCAAAGGACGTCATTTGGAAACAACCATTATATATACGAATATTCTCTTCTGGGTGCTTCTTCTTCTGGTAGTTTTTGAAATGATTCTAACTGCACTTTACCACCGCTGCAACATAAGCCAGCTGATTCTTCTTTCCATTTAAGAGCATTGCAGTATGTGCATCTATGATTCATTTTTCCTATATCAATTTCTTTATCGTTGCTATACATTACTTCAACATTGTAATTAAATGCTGAATTTGCTTTTACTCTCCAAGGAAGAGATCGTCTTTCCCTATATTGCATTTGCGACTGTATACAATAATCAGGATTAGAGTTTTGATATACAGCCACCGCAGCTCTGTGTACTTCTGGAGTTCTCTTTTGATATGACTTAACCGCTGCTGTGTGTACTTCAGGATGCGTTATTGCATATTTCTTTGCAGCTTGATTAATCTGTTTCCTTCTTCACATTTGGCGTAAATCTGGCTCGTCGTTTTCGTGAAAGTTGTGAGAGATTTGAAGTTAAATTTGGTACAACACAGGGTTTATAAATGTCAAAATGTCCTCCCGAAAGACTTCCCGTGAACCGAAGCCTTTCTACGGGGTTATCCTCTGCACCACAGCTTACAAAAAGTTTTCCATCGCGATACACTTCAAACTTGTAAGGATAAAGTTGAGCTGCAATATAGAAATTCGTATATTTTCCGAAATATGTTTGTATTTTCGTAAATTTGAAAATGTTTTTCAAGTAAGATAGTAATTTTAAAAAAATCGTCGATTAATTACTAAAATTTAACTACCTGTTTTTAGAAAATGGAAACAAAATTTCGTTTGAGAAATTATATTGAAAACTACAAAAAATATGAAAATTTGTTTTTGTTGTCATTATAATATCTCACACGAAATTTTCATTTAATTTACTTAAAACAGGCAGTAGGACTCATTTAATGGAAATATTTTTATGAACTTTTTGGAAAAAATATCGCAGGTTGTAATAAAAGGAATTCTATAGAGCAGGGATGTTAAAGTTGGTACAATTGTACTATTTTTGATACATTTTGACCTTCTAAAGTACCGTGGTACTACCGTGACTCATTTGGTACAATTTAAAAATTTGTCATAGTTTGAATTTTTAGTAGAGCAAACAAATTATTGAGTCCTTTTCATTACATTTATTTTTTTAATTATTATTTCTTTCATCAGAATTTAAAAATCCTTCTTTTATATTGCAATTTTTATTTATGCAATACGCACTTAAAATTATTAACATGGTTAATCGAAAAATGCAATCAGATGATGCTCAAATGAATGTATTTTTACAAAGTCTAACTTTTTTGTTCCGCCTATTTGGCACGTCATTTCATGAATAAAAATTTCACGTAATTTCATGAATTAAAATGTTTTGGTTAAATGTGATATCTCTATCGTAGACATTTACAAATCTCACATTAATTGCGAAAAAGAAGTTGATTTATATTTCTCTACAAATAACATTAATATTTAATTTTATCAGCCATGTCACAGAGTACAGTTCCGTTCGGAAACGGTATTCATTCCGTATTTTTGTAATTTTGGAAATTGCAAAAAAATTTTGCGGAATGAAACCATATTTGTTTTCATGAACGGAATGGGAGTTTTCTGTCGTTATTTTATGGAAACTAAATTATTTCGTAATATACAAGAAATTTGTTGTACTTTACAAAATAAATTTGATAGAAAATATTTTCTTTAGTTTCGTAAAACATAACAGACATATGCGGTATGTATGTATATATTTTGGGAAAGTTATTTTGGAAAACATAAAAAATTTTGTAATATTATCGAAGACAGTACTACGAAAGAATTTGTCAGCTTCGTAGAATTAACAAGTAAGAGTGCTATATTCGGCTGTGCCGAATCTTATATACCCTTCACCAATGCATATATATGTGATTCGCAGAATATAATAAGCCTGTATATCCTTTGTTAATATTGTAGTGAATCTTACTTTAATTATTATATTTGTAATTTTAGAACTGCCCTTTATTAACAATACACAACAACAATGCTATGCTAAAATTAAGCAAATTCCTGTAATGTAAAAATACAACAACTAGTATACCTTATTTTTGATTGTTATTTTACACAACAACTTTTGCTACTTTTATTATACATTTCATTGTTAGTGTATACCACAAATTATATTATTAAATAAGGAATTTTTGTAGTTTTAAGGTACTGTTATTTTAGTATATAAGGAACAAATTTTTAGAAAATAAATCAATCATTATTTAGCCTTAAAATCGGCTTTATCTCTTGGAGCATTAAACTGCTTCTTTCTAAACAGGCATCCAACTGCCTTAAATATATTTAGGCCAGTGGCGTTCTTAAGCGCCGGCACCTTAATAGGCAGGTCTATTTTAAAAACCCCTGAATAACCTATTAAATATACATCCACCCATTACATGGCGATCCTGCCCAACGAACAAAAGAAAAATATCATACCTGTCGAGGAGTACGTGCCAGCAAACAAAGAAGAGGTAGATCAGATATTGCGCACGAACCCTACATGGCACCAATAAACCAGGCATATGGAAGAATACATCCCAACTGGCAGCCAAAAAGAAGCACCGAAATAAATGGCCACTCCAATAAATGAAGGCCCCAAACACAAATAAAAAGCATTTTTTACATTATTTTTAAATTTTCTTTTAAATGCAAGAAGCACAAAAATTTTTTTTTGCACAAATTAAACAAATTTATTATCACTTTTATGATGAAAAAGAACAAAAATTTATAAACATGAGAATTTAAAATAAAAAAAAAAAAAACACTAAAAGAAATAGAAATGAAATAAGAATTTCACAAAGAAATATAAAATGTTAGAAAAATAAATTAAAAAGAGTTGCCAGCATTTTAAAATCTAAAAATAAAATTTAAATTATATATATTAAATTTTAAATGGAAATAGTACACGAATATTGTATTGAATTAGATAAACTAGAGAAAAATTTAAAAAAGAGTAAAGACAGAATTTACACCTCTGCGTATAAATTAGAAAAATTATCGCGCTTGTCGCATATTAAAGAAGAAGTAGAGGGTATTAGTGAACATTTTGAAGAAAAAGAGACTAAGACAGTTATATTAAAATTTAGAGAATTATACACAAAGGTTGAGAAATTGATCAATTGTATGGTCATAAAAGAAACTAAAGAATTACCAAGAGATACACTTAAAGAAAAAATTGTCAATATGGCACATTTTGACATAAATGTCGTAGGTAAAAACCTACATGTTTTTAAGGGTTCATATGAGGTGTTGGAAGATTTTATAGTGCAAACAGAATTGTTACATGATATTTTGAGAACAGAAGACCGAGAGATATTCATTAAGTACGTCTATAACTTCAAACTAGCTGCGCATGTCCGAGGTGTCTTAGGGCGTTCCAACAGACCAACTACGTTTGCGGAGTTGAAGAAGTTGTTAATTGATGCGTACCCAAACCCTAGAACTTTGCAACAAGTCTTAAATGAGTTAGGCACAATGAAACAAGGAAACATTAGTATTTTAGCTTACAGGGAAAAAGTTGCATTACTGTCAGAGCAATTGAGTAGTTTTGAAATAAAAGCGATAGAAAATCCGTCAACGGAGACTAAAAACGCGATTTATAAAATGAGCGAAAATATGGCGTTAAATGTATTTACAAAAGGTGTTAATATAGAATACCAAAACGTATTAGTGGCAAGTAGTCCCAAAACGCTTAGCGAAGCAGTAGAAAAATGTGTAACTATAGAGAGATCGTTACAAATAGATAATAATAATAATAGCATTTTCAGAATAAACAGGCGTGAAAATGAACGCATTAATAACTACAATTCACAGAGAAATAATAGAAATTACACAGGGTACAGAAATCAAGGGTATTATAATCAAAATAATAATAGAAATTATAATAACCATAATAATAATTTTAATCATGCTGAAACAAACTATTACAATCGTAATGGATACGGAAATAACAATAATAACAATAACCCTGATAGACATAGAAATAATAACAATGGTGCAAATAGAAGTAGTGCAGCAAGAAGTAATAATCCATTTAATAATAACAATAGAAACAGCTTCTCGAATAGATCTGGCAACAATAGAAATAATCAGGGAAACTAACAAACCCGGATAACAAAGTTTGTTATCCAGAAGGGCAAAAATGTTTCAAAATTTCAAACAATACAGATAATTATATAGCAATTAATTGTAACACAATTTATAAAGAGCTCAAATTTTTAATAGACACTAGAGCCGATATTTCAATTTGTAAAAAAGATAATATAGATAATGTAGATGCACGTGATATATCATCACTGAGTGGTATTACTGCAGGTACTATAGAAAGTCTTGGTACTGCAAGATTAACTCTAAAATTAGATAACAAAAGTATTATACACAAATTTCACATAGTTGAAGATAATTTTCCAATTAATACTAATGGAATTATTGGTAGGGATATTTTAGAAAAATATGGATGTAAAATTGATTTCGAAACTTATCCAACGTCTTTCAATATAGATAATGAAGAAGTTATTCTACCGATAACCCCTAAACGCGTTTATAAAACTGAAATCTGTATACCAGCGCGATCAGAACTAATAGCACCAGTTAATATATGTACCGATGAGGAAAGCATCGTTTTAAATCAGGAAATAAGTCCTGGAATTTTCATAGGAAATAGTGTGATACCAGCCGTGGGAATAAAACACGTGAAATTATTAAATACTACTGACAAAGATGTAGTTTTGAATCAGTTAAAATTAGAAACTAAACCGTTGTCGAAGTACAAGATATATAGTTTCAACAAAATAGCTGATAAAAACAAAGAGCGAGTACATAAAGTTTTGCAAGATTTAAAAATAGAATCAATAGATCCGTCAGCAAGACAATCTTTGAAAGATATAATTGCAAAATATAGCGATGTCTTCCACCTTGAGGGTGACAAGTTAACTATTAATAATTTTTATAGTCAAAAAATTGAGATGGCCGATTCGGCACCGGTTTATATAAAACCATATAGGCTCGCTGAGTCACAAATGAGCGAGATAAACAAACAAGTAAATACATTGCTAGAAGATGGCATAATTGAACCGTCCGTGAGTCCGTACAACTCTCCATTGTTGGTAGTACCAAAAAAATCAGCAGATGACACGAAGAAATGGAGATTAGTAGTTGATTTCCGAAAGATAAATGAAAAAATCATAAGTGATAAGTTTCCATTAACTAGAATTGAAGACGTATTGGACAAGCTAGGTAGAGCTAAATATTTTTCTACGCTAGACATGACTAGTTCTTTCCATCAAATCAGTTTAGATAAAGATTCTAGACCAGTAACATCATTTTCTACTAGAAATGGTCATTTTCAATTTACTCGTTTACCCTTTGGATTAAAAATATCATCCAATAGTTTTCAGAGAATGCTCACAATTGCATTGAGTGGATTAGATGCCGAAGCATTTTTATATGTCGATGACATTATTGTGTTTGGTTGTAGTATACAACACCATCATGATAATTTAGTAAAAGTTTTTGAAAAGTTGAGAAAATATAATTTAAAATTAAATACAAATAAATGTTGTTTCTTAAAGACAGAGGTAGTCTATCTAGGTCACCTGATAACTGATAAGGGAATATGTACAGACCCTGCAAAGCATGATGTAATAAAAAACTATCCAGTTCCTAAGAATGTTGATGAAGTCAGACGTTTTGTTGCGTTCTGTAATTACTACAGACGTTTTGTTAAAAATTTTGCAGAAATAGCTAAAGATTTGAATACTTTGTTAAAAAAAGATAAAATTTTTAAGTGGGATGAAAATTGTCAAAAGTCTTTTGAGACATTAAAATCAAAATTAATTAAACCACCAATACTCCAATATCCTGATTTTAGGAAACCTTTTATATTAACAACAGATGCATCCAATTTTGCACTAGGAGCAGTATTGTCGCAAGGTGAAATTGGGACAGATTTACCAATATCATATGCGAGCAAATCGTTAAATAAACACGATATAAATAAACCTGTTATAGAAAAAGAATTGCTAGCCATACATTGGGCAATAAATTTTTTCCGGCCATACCTCTACGGTAGAAAGTTCTACGTAATTACTGATCATAGACCCTTAGTATCATTATTTTCTCACAGAAATCCATCATCGAAGATGACTAGAATAAGATTGGATTTAAGTAGTATATTTGTGGGCATTCTAGCACTTTTTTTATCCTTATGGAAAAATACACGTATTCGAATTTTTTATCCTTATGGAAAAATACACGTAGGGCATTCTGGCACTTTTTTATCCTTATGGAAAAATACACGTATTCGAATTTTTTATCCTTATGGAAAAATACACGTATTCGAATTTTTTATCCTTATGGAAAAATACACGTATTCGAATTTTTTATCCTTATGGAAAAATACACGTATTCGAATTTTTTATCCTTATGGAAAAATACACTTATAAGCATTTTAACTATTTGAAAAAACAAAATATGGTCATTATGTTATACATAAATACATATATTTTTCCATGTGTATACTCTTATAATAAACAGAAATTCGAATGAGATATTTTATCCCACCATGTTAATGAGATTCTCATTTGAGTTATTTTTATTAAATACTAAAAATGAGAGTTATACCAACCAACAGAAATTAATATAAAAGAACCTTCAGAAATTAATTTTAGTTATTGTTCTTCAAATTTACCTGAAATTACGTTCAACAAAATGGTAAGTACGCAGTTTTACAAAATAGAATTTTATAAATGTATATCTATATCTATAATTTTATATATGTATCTATATCTATACAATTTTATATGTATATTTGCTTTTAGATCTATCAACAAATAATTAACTTAGCTAGAGGAATACAATCAGAATATACGAAAATTGATGATATTCCCGTAAATGAATCATTCAAAATCTTAAATTTCGAATGGAAGGCTACACAATATGGATCCCAAGTTATAGTACATTTGGAGAACAATAAGTGGTTTTATATGCCGCAAAGAATCGTTAAATATTTAAACAGAGAGGATCCTTACTTATCTAATATGAATGACAAAATTTGGACAATTATTTTCAAAGGACGTCAATCACCAAATGGCTCTGCAATATTCGAACTTAACTACAGCTAAATTCTTAAATATCAAAAAAAGTTGATAAATTCATATAATAAATTTATATAGTAAAGTATCTATATGAAACCCGACTATTTATTTATTTAATTTATGTCTAAACATGCATATGCATGCATCTTATTCGTTAAAAATATATTTATTATCATATTTAGAAAAAACGGTTGTAGGTCATTTTGAAAAAAAAAATTATATGGAATTTCACAATGGAAGATAAACATCTGGTTATATGAAAAAAAAAGTCGTAAGAAAGAAAGACTTGCGTATGCTTGCTTTAATTTTGGATAAAATGAAATGTAATTTCACAATCGAAATACATGCGTATGCATACTTTTACTTATGTATGTATGTCGTAGAGTGTGGGTGCATCAGCGAAATATATTTTTGAAGGATATACAAATGTAGTAATTTATGAGGTCATAAAGACTTGCATATGCATGCATCTTATTCGTTGTAATTTCACAATCGAAATACATGCGTATGCATACTTTTCTTATAATTATGAAAGTATTAGTATGTAACAGAAAATACAAAGAATAAATTTAAACGTAAACATTAAACTTGCTTATGTTTTATTAAGTACACAAAGAATAAACTTAAACGTAAACATTAAACTTGCTTTTGTTTTATTAAATCATTTACGCTGACACGCAAAAATGGTCCTCTTTGTCGAAACCCAAATTCATAGGACAAATGTAAATTGTAATAGGAGAAGCCGTTCTTATTAAATGCCTCCAATAAATCGTCATGTGTGGCCGAAAACAAAAGATCAACCACAACTTAACGCAATGACAATATGTTTACATTATCGCCGTTTTCTGTAAGTGACTTCTGTTAAGGACAAGTGCTGTCTAAAAACTTTTTAAAAAAATGGAACCAAAATTTATTTGTAACATCTTGATATGGAATTTCACAATGGAAGATAAACATCTGATTATATGAAAAAAGTCTTAAGAAAGAAATACATGCGTATGCTTGCTTTTGCTTATGTTTGTATGTTGGAGTGTGTGGGTGCATTAGCGAAATATATTTTGAAGCACATACAATGTAGTAATTTATGAGGTCATAAATGCGTTATTTATCGCTTTTTCATAAACGGAAAAAAATGTAATGAAAAATTTTTATATCTGGGATACTTATCTGTATATGCGTATGTAGTAGTGCCTACAGAAAAAAGTATAAAACCTGCTATTTTTTCGAACAAAATTCTAGTTCTGTGAAATTATTTAACGTAAAAAGATATCTGTGAAATTTCTAAAAAAAAAACTTTAAGTTTTGTGTTTTATTATTCGAATTCATAACAGGTTAGTAAAAGCAATTATAATAATAATTTTAATCTAATATGTATATGTAAATTTTGTGACCTTTTTCTTGATTTGAATGTTTATTGAAATTAATTTTTAAATGTGTTTAGTACCAAAAAATATTGAAAAATGGATTTTCAAAGTGAGGAAAATTTTAGAGAGCATGAAAGATCTCATGCTTCGTGCTCAAAAAAAAGTATTGTAAAGCTAGTTAGAAGTGCTTTTAAAAAGAGGCTTATAACTCTAGCATATGAAAATAACAATGAAGAATGTCTCCTACCGGAGATGTTTATGAAGGAAGCTGAGGAGCCGTTAAAGAGAAAAGTTGATAACTTCTTAAAGGATAATGATGCTATTAAATTTAATATGGAGATGTATGGATTATATGCTCGTCCCAATGTGAATAATGAATTAGAAAATACCCCTATAGAAGTGAAAAATTTTCAAACGAAAATGAAGGAAATTTTCAATTTAGAAGAGTATTGCGATGAATATGCTTCTAATATTCAAAGAATAATAACAAAAATGGAAGACTTTCAAGAACGGGATAGTGGTTGGACTCTAATTCAACTTTTAAAACTTCATATAAATCTAAATAAATACCAACCACTAAAAGGTTCCAGTTTTATACCTCTTCCAAATAAAATAAAGTTAAAAAAAGCATGTATAAATGTGCAAAACAATGATGAGTTTTGCTTCAAATGGGCAATACTATCAGCCTTATCAACCCATAAAAATCCTCAAAGAACAAGCAGTTACGGAGTCAACATCTATGAAGAACTTATTAACTTTAACGGCTATTGCTTAAATTTTAGTGGGTTATGCTTCCCACTAAAAATAAGAGATATAAAAATTTTTGAAATTAATAATCCAAATATTAGTATAAATGTCTTTGGATATGACATTGAAAAAGACTTGATTGTGGGGCCCTATTATAAAACACGAGGATCAAAATTAAAACATATCCAACTCTTGTTTTTGCAGAAAAAAGTGGAGGGAAATATAGTTTCCCACTATGTTTATATAAAAAATATATCAAGGTAAGTGTTATGATTACAAATAAAATAAAAATAAAATAAAAAATTTAGTTTTAGTTTCCTTTATTATACTATTTTGTATTTTTACAGATTCATTAGAGCTCAACAGACAGGTCATCATGAAAGCATTGTTCTATGTAATGACTGCTTGCAGAGTTTTCATCATGATCAACAATTGGAAATCCACAGAAAACAATGTAAAAAACAAATTTCGTATGCACCCCAAGCAGATAAGTCTACAATAGAATTTAATAATTATAGTAATAGTATAGATGTACCGTTCGTAGTATACGCAGATTCGGAATGCATATTTGAAAATATTCAAACTTGCATTCCGAGTGGAGATATTTCTTCAACAACATTAGTTGATAGACATGTCCCCTATGCTATATCATATTTCATTAAATGTAGCTTTAACGATAATTTAAATAAGTTTTGTAACTTTAAAGGTTTAGATTCACCTAGACAGTTTATAGAGAGTTTAATTGGAGACATAAAATATTTAAGCAATAAATATTTGTCTATAGTAAAGCCCATGCTACCCCTAACAGAAGAAGAAAATTTACATTACCATTCGATCAATATATGTCACATTTGTTCTAAACTTATTTTAGATGATTCAAAAGTTAGGGATCATTGTCATATGAGCGGAAAATATAGAGGCGCTGCACATAGTTCGTGTAATCTTAATTACAAAGTGCCAAAGTTCTTTCCAGTAATATTCCACAATTTTTCTGGTTATGACTGCCATTTATTTGTGAAGGAGCTAAATAATATAAATGATGGCCCTATAAATATTATTCCACTCAATAAAGAGCTTTATATATCTCTCTCTAAAACTATAACTGATGATGATAGTGGTAAGATTGAAATTCGATTTTTAGATTCCTATAGATTTTTACCAGCAAGCTTAAATGATTTGGTTAAAAATTTAGCTAAGAAAGATTTAAGAGTAGTAAAATCAATAATTGGGGAAAACGAAACTAAATTTAATTTGCTTATTAGAAAAGGTGTCTTTCCATACAGTTATTTAAATTCAATAGAAAAACTTAAAGAAACTTCTTTACCAAATATAGAGAGCTTTTATAATAAATTAACAGATGAAGATTGTTCTCAAGAAGATTACGCCCATGCTAAAGAAGTATGGAGTACGTTTGAGTGTACAACTTTAGAAGATTATTTAATTCTATATTTGAAATCTGATGTCTTGTTGTTAACAGATGTTTTTGAAAACTTTAGATTTATTAGCAAAAATATTTATAAATTAGACCCTTGTCATTACTATACAGCACCAGGACTTTCCTGGCATGCAATGTTAAAAATAACAGATATTAAATTAGAGTTGTTGATAGATATAGAAATGATTCATTTTATACAAAAGGGGATAAGAGGAGGAATAGTACAGTGCTCTCAACGACATTCTATTGCAAACAACAAATATATGAATGATTACAATGAGAATCTTCCATCTAAGTATTTAATGTATTTAGATGCAAATAATTTGTATGGATGGGCAATGTCTGAAGCTCTACCAGAAGGTAATTTTGAGTGGGAAACAGACATAGAAAACTTTTGTTTGGATAGTATACCAGAAGACTCAGCTACTGGATATATATTAGAAGTTGATTTGTTGTATCCAATACAAATTCATGATATTCATAACAATTTACCATTTTGTTGTGAAAATAAAAATCCTCCAAATTCTAGCGAAAAGAAATTAATTGTAGATTTAAATAATAAATATGGATATGTAATATATTATAAAAATTTACAGCAATGTTTAAAACATGGTTTAAAGCTACAAAAAATTCATCGAATTTTGAAATTTAAGCAATCAGCTTGGTTAAAACCATATATTTCATTAAACAACTTACATAGAACTAATGCTCAAAACACGTTTGAAAAAAATTTCTTCAAATTATTAAATAATGCCGTATACGGTAAAACAATGGAAAACGTGGACAAGCGTAAGAATGTAAAAATTGTTAATGAGTGGGAGAGCGTAGGGAAGAAAATGGGTGCTCGTGTTCTTATTGCCAAACCAGAATTTCATTCATTCAGTATATTTGAGGAAAATATGATAGCTGTGGAGCTAAACAGAAGTTATTCGTTTTATAATAAACCCATTTATTTAGGATTTACAATCCTAGAACTTTCAAAGTGGAAGATGTATAACTTTCATTATGATTATATACTACCAAAATATAATATCAAAGCAGAGCTGAATTATATGGATACCGATTCGTTTATATACACAATTGAAACTGATGATTTTTATAAAGATATCATAAACGATATTGATACAAAGTTTGATACATCAGATTATGAACCGAATAATAAATTTGGCATTCCACAAAAAAATAAAAAAATATTAGGTATGATGAAGGATGAAAATAATGGTAGGGTAATGAAGGAATTTGTAGGGTTGAGAGCGAAAATGTACTCATACAAAATGGAAGATATGAATGAAGTTAAAAAAGCAAAGGGTATAAAACGTAATATATCTAGAAATTTAAGTCTATTAGATTATAAAAATTGCTTGTATAGTAAGAAAGTCTATTATAGAAGTATGTATACTTTTAAGTCAAAACTACATGTTTTATATACATCTTTAATAAATAAGGTATCTTTAAGTTATTTAGACAACAAAAGATATATGTGTAACAATAGTGTAAATACCCTTGCTTGGGGGCATTATCAAGAATCATTTATAAACGATAGCAATGATGATTTTCTAATGGAAATCGATCATGTAGACAATCAAAAGTCACTTGATTGTATAGATCAATTTATAAATGATTCTGCTGACGATAATTTGTTAATGGAAATTGATTGTTAATGTTTTTTTTATTTTTTTAGATTTAAGCAAATTTTTTTTTTTTTTTTTTTAAATATTATACAAATAATATATTTATTAATCTTTATAAATTTTACAACTTAATTCAAATATTTTAATTTTTTTATTATTTCAATTTATATTTATTGAATAAAATTTTTAGACAAAGGTGACCACAATTAAATGTATTAAAGTTTTGTTTTCGCTCATAATTATATTCAATAGGTCTCCTTAAATAATTAACTATTTCAATTGAAGGTTGTAAGTTTCCAAAGCTATCAAAATATTCTTTATAGTTGTGATTTTTATAATAAGCTACCCAATGAGTTCCAGGACCGTGAAAATTATCTAAATTAACAATACCACATTCTTGAAGTAATGGCTTCTTAGGTAAACGGTCGCGCATAAAAACTCCTCTAAATTTACTTAGGTTTTTACCATATTTCATCAAATCTAGATCGGTGAGTGGTCGATTGGGTAGTTCTTTTAGAAGTTTTTTGGAGCTGGTTTATAGTATAGTCCATATCCAGATCTATATGGTTTAAGATATAAACCTCTCCCCATGGCAATTGATTCCATTTGTTTATTATGTCTAGTAGCCTCTTCTAGTTGCTCTTTTCCATTTTTTATATCATTAACAGCCTTAATAACAGCTGACCCACCTGAAGCCAAACCTCCAAGTGCTGACAAAGCTGTTAGGATTGGAATAATTGGAAGAAATCCACCGATTTTTGGCATTGGTATAACTCTCGGAATAGCGATAATAGCTCTCTTTTTCCCTTTAAAGTTTGAATTAACGACTTTTCGCGCAATTGTAACAGCGGCATTTAAATTGTTTGGGTTTTCATTTCTCAAGAGTTTTAGAGTATTTTTAACAGTTGTTGAAAACAATTTTCTATCACATGCTTTTATCTTTTTATAGTTTCTCTTCTTCGATTTTTTATATTTACGAGGTTCAGTATTCTTCATACCTAACCCAAATTTAACTTTTGCTTTCATTGCGTTTGTTACGAACCAAGCGTGTGCTCGTTCTTTGAAACCACTATCTCTTGATTTTACTCGTTGCCAGGCTTTTTCAGCTAATATTTGATCTGCTTTATTTCTTTTATTAATATTATTTGTTTGTGAATAGGTAATGTCGTGCTCTCTACAAGCTTCATCTAATAAATTTATCCCCTTATCTCCTCTTGCTAAACGTTTTTCAAGTTTTGTTCCAGGTCCGCAATACTGATAACCAGGTAAATGTAGTTCAATAGGTAATTTGTTTATTAAGTTGTTTAGTAAGCCGCTTCCAATCTTACACTGATTGTCTTTAACTCCTTTGTTATAGTTTATAACCATTTTAATGTTTGTTCTTCCTTAATATACATATGTTTGTATAATGTGTTTCGGAGTAAAAAATCAAAATGAAGATATTTCCGTATATAAGATTTAATTTATACGTAAAACATATTAGTTATAAATATGCGATTAGTAAAGCAAGCCAAACAAATTGTTATAAGAAATGTCGACGTATCACAAGAAAAGAAACCTAAATTTAAACATAGCACATTACTACCCAATTCAATACGAGCACTAATTGTAGGACCTTCAAACTGTGGTAAAACTAACGTAATGATTAGTCTAATAGAAAGTCCTAATGGTCTTACCTTCAGAAACATATATATATATTCAAAGTCTTTATATCAACCAAAATACTGTTACCTTAAGAAATTGATCGATCCAATAAAAGGAATTAATCTTTTTACATTTTCGGAAAATGAAAAAGTTCTTACTCCAGCTGAAGCAAATTCTAATTCTATAATAATATTTGATGATGTTATATGTGGTAAACAAGATAATATTAGAGATTACTTTTGCATGGGTAGACATAAACATATTGACTGCTTTTATTTATGTCAAACATATACAAAAATTCCCAAACATCTAATACGTGATAACGCTAATATGATTATAATATTTAAACAAGATGAAATGAACTTACGACATATATATAATGATCATGTTATTGGAGATATGTCATTTAAAGAATTTACTGATATATGTAGTGAAAGTTGGAAAGATAAATATGGGTTCGTTGTTGTCAGTAAAGATGATGCGATAAATAAGGGACGATACAGAAAAGGTTTTGATAAGTTCATACAACTGTAAGTGGATAAAAAAGCAGATAAAAGCAGATATAAAACAGATAAAAGCAGATATAAAGCAGATAGAATACAGATCGATATCAGATATAAAGCAGTTCACAACCATATACAAACCATTTCGATATCAGATACATAGCAGTTCGATATGAAGAATAACAAATTATTAAAAGATATTGTTAAGACAAGAACGATATTAAAAGAAAAACTGAAAAATATAAAATTAAACGAAGCTGATAGATTTAACTTATTGGAAGATACATTTAAGCCCATAACAAAACCACTGAATAAGATAATTAAAAAAATTGATGATTATCAAACCGATGATTTATTGGAAGATACATTTACACCTACAACAAATCCTTTAAATAAAATAATTAAAAAAACTCATGATTACAAATCAGATGATTATAAATTATATGATGATATATCTAATTCACAACTACCATCACTACAATCCGATGGCAGTTCTGATAATTTTAATGATGCTGAGGGATATAATGGTAATATAACTATTTACAGTCCTACCAGCAAAAGTAATAAATTAGTTGTAAAAAGTGATAGTGTTGGTAATGACAATGACAAAAGCAACCAAAAGGTGATTGAAAATGCTAGTAATCAGTATTCACTAGTTGAAAATATAGAATTGCTGCTGAGTAATAAAAAGCTAGACCTAGTTTATGGGTTCAACATAGATGAAAGTGGAAAGTGGCGATATGCAAATAATGAACTACATTTTAATGAAGATAATTCTATTCGAATAGGAAATACAACATGGAAAATGACTCCAGGATTATTCGAATTAGTTTTTCATTCAAAACCTATACATTACACTAGAAATGATTTGAAAAATTACAAAGAGCTTTTAAGAAGTACAAATGCACACAAGCGTCAATATCAATCTAATGGTCAAATTAAAGGAACACGAGCATTTAAATATGTTAATATAATAAAACATTTATTTACTGCCAAATCAA
Organism: Lypha dubia; assembly: GCA_947311025.1. Taxonomy (NCBI): domain Eukaryota; kingdom Metazoa; phylum Arthropoda; class Insecta; order Diptera; family Tachinidae; genus Lypha; species Lypha dubia. The sequence continues at coordinate 91,993,109 of OX371260.1, read as the reverse complement.
GTGCATTAAAGAAAGGTAGTGGATTATCGTTAAAATCTGTAGACAATCGTAAGCCAAGCTATATATATTGGGATGATCCAAATGAATTAGTTGACAGATTACGTTTACTTATGTCATCGGAAAGAGTTGGTCATAATAATCACAAAAACGAAATAATTTCCATTGTTGAAGAATTGAAAGAAGCTAACATAATATATTAAAAAATGAGCTATATAAACAAATTTGGCGAAAGTTCGATTAAAAATACTCTAAATAGTAATTCAAGGTTAAGGACATACAAGCAAAATTTACAAATAAATAATTTAACAAAAGATGTGAAGCAAATATATACTACGATAACGATTTTTAAGAAAGAGTTCCGCAATGAAAATATAGACTTTTTAAATAAAATGGAAAAAAAGTTAAAGAAAATCGAAGAACTTAAAAATGAATATGAGTCTCAATTAAATATTGTTAGAAGTGATATAAAAGGTTTACGAGAATTGATTACAAATGATATTGGTAAAGATGTTCAACTTATTGAAAATGCTGTGAAGGGACAAATATACTCGTCAAATAAAGATTTTATAAGGAAAATTGAAGAAAGGTTTAATCAAATTGAAGATTTTATATTTAAAAGTATTGATAGGAATGCTAATTTTGATGATGTAAAAAAAATAAAACTTGGATGGCCTAATATTAAAGTAGCAAAGTGATTGACCTACATATATAAAATAAAAACATTGTAGACATATACTCACATATACAAAATGAACGTCGATAAGAGAGAAATAGTTAATGAACTGCAAAAACAAGCGCGAAAAAATTTTAAAAGAAGACGAGTTATAATGAAAGGAATTGATGATTTATGGCAAGCAGATTTGGTTGAAATGGGGAATTTTGCAGTACATAATAACGGATATCGATATCTTTTAACAGTAATAGATACCTTTTCAAAAAAAGCTTGGGCTATAGCAATTAAAAATAAAACTGCGGCCAACGTGACGATTGCTATGAAGAGTATTTTCACTAGCAACAACCGAAAACCAAGAAATTTACAAACAGATGATGGCAAAGAATTTTTCAATAATACATTTCATCACCTAATGCAATCGAATCAAATTAATCACTATTCAACATATAGTGTTCTGAAAGCATCCATAGTAGAACGATTTAACAGAACATTAAAAGGAATGATGTGGAAAGAGTTTAGTTACCAGGGGACATACAAATGGATAAACAATTATCAAGAACTTGTTAATAAATATAATAACACATATCATAGAACAATTAAAATGTCACCTAATGATGTAAACACCTCTAATGAAAAATCTCTTTTGGATACCGTCTATAATCACTTGAAAGTTTTTAAGAAGCCAAAGTTTAAAGTTGATGAAAAAGTACGAATAAGCAAATATAAGCATACATTTGAAAAAGGGTACACACCAAATTGGACTACAGAAATATTTAAAATTAAAACTATAAAAAATACAAACCCTAATACCTATATCTTGCAAGACTATCAAGGTCATCAAATTAAAGGTGGTTTTTACGAACATGAGCTAATGAAAACTAAATTTCCAGATACATATTTAGTTGAAAAAATTTTGAAAAGAAGAAGAAATATGGTTTATGTTAAATGGTTAGGATTTTCTTCAGAACACAACTCTTGGATTAATATCGGTAATGCTTCCTCATAAAAATCTTTGTATTTTTTAATAATAAACTATTCACTCATCAAACGTTAAAATGTCAATTACTTTAACACTAAACGGAGATTCTTCATATCTTGTTGCAAACTATTTTCCACCAATCGAAATAAATGAAAATTATGTTTGCGGCTTAATAAGCTTCGACACATATCACTCAATTCCGAATGTTGATGTAGAAAACAATTTATTTCATATTGGTAATCATGAAATAGAAATTCCAGTTGGATCATATGAATTAGATGATATAGCTGAATTACTAAGAGAGAAATACCATAACCTGAATAAGAAAGGAACTCTTGACATACAAGCAAATTATAATACATTACAAACATACATCAAAAGCAAAACTGATTCTATTTATTTCAATAAAAAAAACTCTATCGGCTCCTTATTGGGTTTTAGCGCAAGAGTATTAGAGCAAGATATTGACCATTACTCGGATAAAACAATAGATATAACAAAAATAAATACAATAATCGTTGAATGTAATATTGTAAGCGGATCATTTATAAATAATATGACTACACATATTTTGCATCAGTTTTCGCTTAATGTTAGCCCTGGATATAAAATTACAGAGGCCCCGTCGAATGTGATATATTTACCCGTGAATTCAAAAACAGTTAATAGTCTTGTTTTAAAAGTCGTCGATCAAGACGGAAATTTAATAAATTTTCGCGGTGAAAAAATAACAATAAGATTACATTTGAAACCTATGAGAGAATGATTATATATAATAAAAGTGAGTTGCAAAAAAATTCGGACTTCATTCTAGCATCAACAACAACGAAATACAAAGCAGAAAAGTCATCGCGCTGTGAAAGTCAATCAGAAGAGTATAAAAGAAAAATTAAAAGTATTAACCCCGAACTAACTACCATTCTTAGTGAAGTTAATAAAAAGTTTTTAAGAAATTTGGGATTTTTATTAAAAAAATAGAGTCAATCAGAGTCATATAGCTGCGAGCGAGAAAAATTCTATAAAAAATGAGTAATATTATTAATATTTTACAAAAACCACATTTTGATAGTTCAATTATAAAAAAGGAGTATCACAGCTACACATCATATCTACAGTCATTTAAAAATAATGATGAAATTCGTATAACAATTCAAAATCAAGATTTATATGTTTTACCAAGCGAAAGTCTTTTATACATTGAAGGACTTGCAACAAAGGAAGATTCAACAGTTTCCACATCTATACGTCTATTAAACAATTGTATTGCACATCTGTTTGATGAAATTCGATATGAAATCAATGGTGTAGAAATTGATCGTACACGTCATTTGGGTATTGCAACAGAATTAAAAAACTATGTGTCGTTGAATAAATTAGAAAGTAATAATCTAGTAAATGCAGGATGGTCGCCACTTAACAATGATGATCTTACACTTATAGACGGTTATTTCAATTTCTGTATGCCACTAAAATTCTTACTTGGATTTGCTGAAGATTTTAATAAAATAATAGTTAATTCTAAACATGAATTGATTCTTTTGCGATCTAAAGATGATAAACAAGTTTTGAAATCGAATGCATCAACTGAAAAAACAAAGTTATCTATTTTAAACATTTCTTGGAAAATACCACACATTCAACTTGCTGACGCTTACAAATTGCAGATGTTTAAAACAATAAACAATCGTCAACCTTTAAATATATCTTTCAGAAGTTGGGATATGTATTACTACCCCTCACTTCCAGAAAGTACAACGGTTTTATGGAATGTTAAGTTAGCCAGCGAAAACGAACGACCACGTTTCATACTTTTAGGTCTTCGAAACAGTGCCAACAAATTTCAACATTGTGATTTGACAGATATAAAAGTACATCTTAACTCTGATACATATCCCTATGATGATCTAAACCTAAAATTTGATAGAAATCGTTTTGCTATACTATATGATATGTATTTAAAGTTTCAATCAACTTATTATTCACGCGATCCTCAACCACTATTAACACGAGAATATTTTAAAGCTTTGGCTCCAATAGTTGTATTGGATGTAACACATCAAAATGAATCAATCAAGACAGGTCCAATTGATATACGGATTGAATAAAAAACCTTAAAAAATATTCCCGCTAATACGTCTGCTTATTGCTTAATTATACATGATAAAATGTTTGAATACATACCCCTCACAAATGAAATAAGAAAACTATTGTAGATATACTGATTACTTATAAGTGTTTGTTTGTTCGTTTAATGAAAAATATCAGTAAATTAAAAATATGGTATAAATATCAAATCTAACTTCTTTAAGGTTTATTCACAAACACTGTGTCTACATATTAAGTCATTAAAAAGAGATGCTACTAAAAGATATATACGATTTCTTAAAACGGTGTTCCCATATTATTTCCGATGAAGATAAATATAAGCTCATGAATATTCAGTCTCATCTAGAAGCGGCAAATAACATTAACACAACGACAAATAAATTTGGAGAGCATTATGAAGATTGTTGTTGGTCTAACGAAAATGCAACCTGCGGACCAGACACCTGTAGATGTATACAACATAGGATACGTAATATTGAAATGGAGAAAGAAGCAACCACACTTATGAATTTCTATCATAATATATATAATGTTAGCAAATGTAAAAATTGTAATTTCCAAAAAAGCTAATTAGTAATAAAGTGAAATAATAAAATTAATGAGAGAGATATATTTATATATATTTTTTATTTGTTATATTTTTGTTTACATTTATTCAATTATTATAAGTTTCTTAAATCCCGTCTAGTGTTATTTTATTTACTACCTCCATTAATACATCATCTTGACCATCATATAGTGCCAAGTATGATTTTACATCAAATGGAGGCAGTGTCAATATTTCCCGAATGTGAACAAGTTCTTTTGTTGTTGCTGTTGTTTTCGCTGATATTTTGGGTTCGATTATATTGAGAAACATATCCTCGTCTCCATCCAGAAGTTGAAGATATGCTTCAGTCTCTGATGTTGATGCTGTTGTTCTTGTTGCTGTTGCTTCTGCTGATAATCTTGCTGTTGTTGTCGTTGCTTCTGCTGAAGTTGTTGCTATTGTTGTCGTTGCTGCTGCTTCTTCTGATGTTGTTACCATTGTTGTCGTTGCTACTGCTGATATTGTTGGTATTGATGTTGTTGATGCTGCTGATGTTGTTGGTATTGATGTTGTTGATGCTGCTGATGTTTTTTGTAAAGTAGCCTTCACAATTTTATGATAGAGTGGGGTGTTCCACCTAGGCTTTTTCAAAACTATTTTATGGATATTTGTATAATGGCGTTTTTTGTTGCCCCACGTTGAAAACGTGATTATTTCGCAGATGTTACAGATAAATTTTGGTTCCATTTTTTTTAAAAAATTTTTAGACAACACTTGTCCTTAGGAAAATACAACCGAACTAGAATTATGTGTGAAAAAATGTGTTATTTTATACTTTTCTGGACATACTACTACATAAGAGTCATGTATGACTGCAGTCAACGCCACTGTAGTGAACAGAAGTCACTTACAGAAAACGGCGATAATGTAAACATATTGTCATTGCGTTAAGTTGTGGTTGATCTTTTGTTTTCGGCCACACATGACGATTTATTGGAGGCATTTAATAAGAACGGCTTCTCCTATTACAATTTACATTTGTCCTATGAATTTGGGTTTCGACAAAGAGGACCATTTTTGCGTGTCAGCGTAAATGATTTAATAAAACAAAAGCAAGTTTAATGTTTACGTTTAAGTTTATTCTTTGTGTACTTAATAAAACATAAGCAAGTTTAATGTTTACGTTTAAATTTATTCTTTGTATTTTCTGTTACATACTAATACTTTCATAATTATAAGAAAAGTATGCATACGCATGTATTTCGATTGTGAAATTACAACGAATAAGATGCATGCATATGCAAGTCTTTATGACCTCATAAATTACTACATTTGTATATCCTTCAAAAATATATTTCGCTGATGCACCCACACTCTACGACATACATACATAAGTAAAAGTATGCATACTCATGTATTTCGATTGTGAAATTACATTTCATTTTATCCAAAATTAAAGCAAGCATACGCAAGTCTTTCTTTCTTACGACTTTTTTTTTTCATATAACCAGATGTTTATCTTCCATTGTGAAATTCCATATAATTTTTTTTTTTCAAAATGACCTACAACCGTTTTTTCTAAATATGATAATAAATATATTTTTAACGAATAAGATGCATGCATATGCATGTTTAGACATAAATTAAATAAATAAATAGTCGGGTTTCATATAGATACTTTACTATATAAATTTATTATATGAATTTATCAACTTTTTTTGATATTTAAGAATTTAGCTGTAGTTAAGTTCGAATATTGCAGAGCCATTTGGTGATTGACGTCCTTTGAAAATAATTGTCCAAATTTTGTCATTCATATTAGATAAGTAAGGATCCTCTCTGTTTAAATATTTAACGATTCTTTGTGGCATATAAAACCACTTATTGTTCTCCAAATGTACTATAACTTGGGATCCATATTGTGTAGCCTTCCATTCGAAATTTAAGATTTTGAATGATTCATTTACGGGAATATCATCAATTTTCGTATATTCTGATTGTATTCCTCTAGCTAAGTTAATTATTTGTAGATAGATCTAAAAGCAAATATACATATAAAATTGTATAGATATAGATACATATATAAAATTATAGATATAGATATACATTTATAAAATTCTATTTTGTAAAACTGCGTCCTTACCATTTTGTTGAACGTAATTTCAGGTAAATTTGAAGAACAATAACTAAAATTAATTTCTGAAGGTTCTTTTATATTAATTTCTGTTGGTTGGTATAACTCTCATTTTTAGTATTTAATAAAAATAACTCAAATGAGAATCTCATTAACATGGTGGGATAAAATATCTCATTCGAATTTCTGTTTATTATAAGAGTATACACATGGAAAAATATATGTATTTATGTAAAACATAATGACCATATTTTGTTTTTTCAAATAGTTAAAATGCTTATAAGTGTATTTTTCCATAAGGATAAAAAATTCGAATACGTGTATTTTTCCATAAGGATAAAAAATTCGAATACGTGTATTTTTCCATAAGGATAAAAAATTCGAATACGTGTATTTTTCCATAAGGATAAAAAATTCGAATACGTGTATTTTTCCATAAGGATAAAAAAGTGCCAGAATGCCCTACGTGTATTTTTCCATAAGGATAAAAAATTCGAATACGTGTATTTTTCCATAAGGATAAAAAAGTGCCAGAATGCCCTACGTGTATTTTTCCATAAGGATAAAAAAGTGCTAGAATGCCCACAAATATACTACTGATTTATGTGACTACGATTTCGAAATATCGTATAAAAAAGGTAAAATGAATACCAATGCCGATGCATTATCTAGAATAGTTATAAACAGCGAATCGTTGAAAACGTTAATTCCTACCGAAAGTGAAAGTGAACATACACGTAAAGACATATTAGTCGTAACCAGAAACATGAAGAATAAATTAAATGCGCGAAAAGATAAAAAACATATAGTTAATACTTCCAGTAAAGAGACTGATGAAGATTATATTTGGGAATGCACTTCAATCTCTGATATTAAAGGGATGAAGAAACTTAGATTTGAAATAATAAAAAAATGTAAATTAATACAAGTAGAAATACACGATTTGGAAATAGTAGTGAGATGTGGTGATAATCCAACTAACACACAGATGTATTTGGAGAAGCTATTATCAAAAATACTATTAAAGAACGTGAAAGAATTAGCATTAAATGCTAATGATGAAATTTTTAAAGTAATGTCAAAAGAACAGTTTAAAGAAATATTTAAAGAAGTAAGAAGTAAAAGTAAATCAATTTTAAAAATTCTTATATATAAAGAACCAGAAAGAATAACAAATAGAGAAGTACAGAATAGTCTCATTAGTGAGTACCATAGTTCAACGATAGGAGGACATTTAGGTGTCAGAAAAACAACATTAAAGCTTAAACAAAAATATGTATGGAAGAATATGAATAGGATGATTAAACAATATATATTAAATTGTAAAGAGTGCAAAATCAATAAACAAACAAAGCACATTAAAGAGAAATTAACCATAACAGATACGCCAGGGACAAGTTTTGAAACAGTGTCAATAGACACAGTAGGCCCGCTTAGATTTTCGAATAACTATAGATACGTGCTAACTATACAGTGCGATTTAACAAAATATATTATAGCATGCCCCATTGAAACGAAAGAAGCTAAGACTATTGCAAAGGCTCTAGTAGAAAATTTGATTTTAAGGTACGGACACTTCAAAGTTCTCAAATCAGACAAAGGTACTGAATTCGTAAACGAGTTGATGTCGGAAGTATGCCAATTATTAGAAATAAAACAAGTTTTTAGTACACCATACCACCATGAAACTCTTGGTTCAGTTGAAAGGAGTCATAGAGTGCTAAATGAATTTCTTTTAGGCTTCTGTAAAGATAATGAATGGTACCATTGGATACCTTATTTTTGTTTCGCGTACAACACAACACCACATATGGATACTAATTACACTCCATATGAATTAATATTTGGTAGATTACCAAATTTGCCTAATGACAAGATATTAACTTTCGAACCGGTATATAATATTGATAATTATTCGAAAGAACTTAAAGCAAGGTTAAAATTTTCATTGCAAAAAGCAAGAGAGTTATTAGAAATATCTAAAATCAAACGCGTCGACCAGTGTGTAAAGTTCAATAATTTAAATTTAAATATAGGAGACATGGTCTTAGTAAAAAACTTTAATAGAAAAAAGAATCAGCCACCTTACCATGGCCCGTATAAAATTGTTGAAACGAAAGGGGTAAACTCTGTCATAGATATAAGAGGCAAAACAAAAGAACTACATAATAATAATTTAAAAAAATATTAATTGTTAAAATATTAGTAAGAAATTTTAAAATTTTTTAATCCTCAAAATTGTAAAATTTTTCTTAAGGGGTAGGGTGTAGTGAATCTTACTTTGATTATTATATTTGTAATTTTAGAACTGCCCTCGTAACCTTAGTTTTAAGTAAATTCCTTTATTAACAATACACAACAACAATGCTATGCTAAAATTAAGCAAATTCCTGTAATGTAAAAATACAACAACTAGTATACCTTATTTTTGATTGTTATTTTACACAACAACTTTTGCTACTTTTATTATACATTTCATTGTTAGTGTATACCACAAATTATATTATTAAATAAGGAATTTTTGTAGTTTTAAGGTACTGTTATTTTAGTATATAAGGAACAAATTTTTAGAAAATAAATCAATCATTATTTAGCCTTAAAATCGGCTTTATCTCTTGGAGCATTAAACTGCTTCTTTCTAAACAGGCATCCAACTGCCTTAAATATATTTAGGCCAGTGGCGTTCTTAAGCGCCGGCACCTTAATAGGCAGGTCTATTTTAAAAACCCCTGAATAACCTATTAAATATACATCCACACATTACAATATCCTTTGATAATACTGTAAGCAGTATGTGTGCATGTTTTATCATTACTTTTTTTCTCACTGAGTTTAAAAGGAATCTAAAATGAAAAACAAATCACATATTTTTTACTTCTAAATACAAAAGCATTTTTAACATACACACATATATGTACATACATATATATATAAATTAATATGTTTTTGTACATTTTATGTACTACTTTTTTATGATTTTTTGGAAAATGTACCTACTCTGTGCAAATTATTCGAGAAATATTTTTAAATGAAATATGTAGAAATATGTAGCTATTATACATATTAGGTACATATGTATGTATGTACTTATATTATCCAATCAGCCTAACAGAACGTATCAGTTTATCGATTTCGAGAAGGCTAAAACAATATTCATTGTTCTAACGTAGGGCTAGTTCAAATAGTAATTATGTAAGTTATTTATTCTTCGTTATTGACCTATTACATAGGTACTTATGTATGTATGTACATATCAAAAAACACCTCATAAAAGGGAAAGTTATTTTACTGGTGACAAAATACTTTTTAGCGACGGCTCATTTCAATTATGTATACAGTATTTTTCGGTTAATTGACCCTACGGTTAATTGGTTTCCACGCTTAATTGAACCACATGATCGGGCAAAAAAATATTGCATACGAAAACACATGTAAATTTCCTCGGATTATTGAACCCGGTTAATTGATTTTCCCGCTTAATTGGTTCAAAATTCATGTCATCAAAAATAAATTTCCTCTTACTTTTACCCGGTTAATTGCAAATGAATTGTTTTTATTCTTTAAGTTAATGTTTTTTTTTTGTAAAACCAATATATGAATTGTTTTTTAGTTTATAAATTTTATTTTTTTGTAAAACTAATGTGCACATAAATAGTGCATTTAATAGTAAATATGTACCTACTTACAATAATAAATACCTGCGTATACACATATATGTACATTTTTTTCTGTTACTTGCATTTTTTTCGTTTAAGGTAAAAAAAAAATTATATTGAAAAACTTAAAGTGCACATATGCGATTTCTTTTAATTCATTAGTAGTTCCAATTATGCGGATTCTTGTAATTGAACGATTTGTTCAATTAAGCGGGTATCGGCTAATTGGTTCCCCGGTTAATTGAACACAAAGTTGTGCAAATTTTGATGTGCAATTAACCGAAAAATACATATATACCTATGTATATATATACACAAATGTATATTTACCGTGTAGTACCTACACCTGTATCATACCATAGCGTTTTAATTTACTTTCGCAAAAATAAAATTTCGGTTCTGATTTTTGATTACATACATATATACAATTTTATAACCCTTTCAGAAATAAATTTAAAATAAATAAATACTCCAGTATTGAACTGAGGAATCGCTCACAATAATCCAACACACGACCCATCGTGCTACTGAGGCTAGATAGTTCTTTGTGTATATTAATTTAAAAAAAAATATATATATATATATGTATAAAATAACCTGTTTATTATTTTCAAAAATAGTTACAAGCCTATGTACATATATTTCAATTTTTAAAATGAAAAACAAATTGACAAATATACAACATTTTAAAAGATAAATACAAAAGCATTTTTAACATACATACATATAAATACATCAGAGTATATTTGTAATCATCAGTGTGCGACATTTTTTCCCACAGAGTTTACTTTGTGGTACGTATAGTGTTCTAAATATATTTATGTTTATAATGTGCTTTGGTGAAAAAAAAATTGAAATTTTTTATGTGTGTAGAATAGTGCTTGGTATCAGAGCTGCCGTTTTTTGTTATTTCTAACAAAAATTGGTAATCTTATTTTTCAATGTGAGATGCGAATATTTTTTCCTTTTGGTGACTTTTTTTCGTTTGAATATTTTTTAACTATATATATAACTTGTTAAACTTTGAAAACAATTTTTTAAAATTTTTAATTACCTGTTCATAGTATGATTGGGTCCCAACACTGTCAACACCTCTCCTAAATGTACTACTCAATTATCAAAAAATATTCAATGATTCACATCTAACTAGACCTGACAACTTTCAAAACAAAAATGGGATGAACGAAAAAACTTTCGAACAATTTTTTTATTTCGTACAAAATTCATTATCATTGCCACATAGTTCTGCTGCAGCCGAAAGAATGTTTTCACAGCTTAATTTAAACAAAACCAAATTTCGTAATAGTCTTGATTTTAAAACTATTAACAATATTATCCAATCGAAATATTTGTGCAAAAATCAAAATGTTGCACATTATTTATGGTCTGCCAAAGATATGAATTGAAAATTCGTACATAATTTCTAATCTCAATACTGTGAATTGTAAATCTATTGATTTTTTGATTTAAAAGAAAAATTTTGTAAAACAATTACATTTTTTTCTGAAGTACAAATATTGCTTATTTTAAATAAATAAACACTTTAAAAAGTTTGTTTAAATTTAAGTTTCTTGTTATGTTTTTCACTTATTAATAAGAATTTTATTAATATGTAAAAAAAATTTCTTTTTTTCCTTTCTTATTTTTTTATAAATGTGCAGTACAAATTTTTTTTATTGTAATGATCCTATTCAAAAAAAATTTTAATTTATAAACTTTCAATCAAATGAATTTTGTATAAACATTTGGCGGGTTTAACTCCTATAAAAAAACTATTGTTACGAATAAGGGCTCAAGTAAACAAAAACTGATTTCAATTTAAGTTTCTCCTTTTCATTTACTATTAGTATGAATTTTTTTTTTTTTTTGTTTTCTTGTTTTGCAATTATTATTTAACTATGTATTAAATGCAAATAAACTGTATGTAATGCAACTTTAAATTTTTTTTTTTTTTTAATAAAAAATGCATTTTAAATTTGGTTATTTTTTCACATTTGGTAACTTTTTCAAAAAATTTGGTTGTAATATTTTTTTGGTCGTGGCAGCACTGCTTCTTGGTATGTTAAAAGCAAATAACGATTTGAATGTGTTGATCTTTCAAAATCAAATGCCTTGTATTTTTATACACACATGCTTAGATGTGTGACAAAAAGGGGTTTGTACGAAAAAATACGTAAAGTTCTAATTAAGTTAATATACAATCAACACTAACAAGCCTGTGTAGCACAATGGTTAGTGGGTAGAATTATTGTGAGCGACTCCTCAGTTCAATACTGGAGCACATAAGTATTAATTTTAAATTTATTTTTGAAAGGTTTATAAAATTGTATATACATATGTAATCAAAACTCAGAACCGAAATTTTATTTTTGTTAAAGTAAATTAAAACGTATGGTATGGTGGAGGTACTACACGGTAAATATATGTGTATAAAGTCGAATTCGGATAAGAACGCACTGTTTATATGTAAAAATCGCTTAATTGAAAATAAAAATTGTTATTTATTATTTTTGATCAATCTCAAAGCACTTGCTTGTATTTGCTTAAAAGAAAACCTGCTGATTGAAACATATTTTGTTTAGAAATAATCTAATTTATATGAAACAAACATCCCATAAAAGGAAAAATGTTTAATTTCTGGTAACAAAATACTTACTTGTCGAATACGAATAAAAATATATTAAAATAAGCAAATAGTCGAAAAATCGAATACGAGTATTCGTAACATTACTAGTACGTAGTAGGTACATACATAAAATAAAGATAATGGAAATTTTTTCAACATCCATCGACAGCTTCTATTATTTATTCATGGATAGCTCAAATATATGTATCAGATCAACATCAAGCTTAGTTAGAACTTTAAAATTCAACAAACATTAACATTTTCAACACAAATACTTACATATATATGTAATTCTGCTGCTGTGTGTATAAATATTATTGTTTGCAAGTATTTTAAATACCCTGCAGTCGGCGTAGCTAGCGAATGTCTAGCTATTTCGCGAGCTACCAGCCATTTCCACTTACTACCAGCCTAACAACTAGCAATGCAGTCGACTGACGATTTTAACATACGGATGACATTGACGGTAATCACTTGACACGATCAGACCGATGAGATCACTGGTGAGCAACTCCCAACTATTTCTCTAGTCAAAATGTACCAGTTAGATCAACAATGATATTTCCTAAATGAAAATACTACAGAAATTTTATTTTTTTTTTGATACATATTTGTTTATTTATCAAATATCTTTTTCAATAGTTATAAAATATTCAATTAATTGTTCTTTTTCTTTGTTTATGTAACGTTTTAGTTGACTTCTGCTCATTTTACCTTTAAAAACACTTTTTTTTACATGTATATGTGTGAGAGTGTCAAAGGCGAACTCTTGCGTTACTTGTGGCCACTGTAGTATTTAGTCGGATTTTCGTTAGGGAAATACTTAACGATTTCGATTAAGATTCTACTTTTAAAACTGCAGGGTATGCCCTTTTTATGAAAACATTCAGGCATACATACATATATATACATACATATAATTATATAATATATATTTGTACGTATGGTTGGGCGCATGGGCAATAATACAAAATATTTATTTTGTTTTTCTACCGTAAGACATTTCTGTATTATGTCTGAAGTTATACCTATTTGATGTTTACAAGTTTTAAATTGAGTTTGTGAAGAGAAATATTTTTTTAAAAAATTTAATTATTAAGTAAGTATTGCAAAATCAGGTAAAATTCGTTAATACAGTCTTTTTCGGTTAATTGCACATCAAAATTTGCACAAGTTTTTGTTCAATTAACCGGGGAAGCAATTAGCCGATACCCGCTTAATTGAACAATTCGTTCAATTACAATAATCCCGTTTAATTGAACAATTTGTTCAATTACAGAAATCACGCATAATTGGAACTACATTCTAATGAATTATAAATTTTATTTTTTTGTAAAACTAATGTGCACATAAATAGTGCATTTAATAGTAAATATGTACCTACTTACAATAATAAATACCTGCGTATACACATATATGTACATTTTTTTCTGTTACTTGCATTTTTTTCGTTTAAGGTAAAAAAAAATTATATTGAAAAACTTAAAGTGCACATATGCGATTTCTTTTAATTCATTAGTAGTTCCAATTATGCGGATTCTTGTAATTGAACGATTTGTTCAATTAAGCGGGTATCGGCTAATTGGTTCCCCGGTTAATTGAACACAAAATTGTGCAAATTTTGATGTGCAATTAACCGAAAAATACATATATACCTATGTATATATATACACAAATGTATATTTACCGTGTAGTACCTACACCTGTATCATACCATAGCGTTTTAATTTACTTTCGCAAAAATAAAATTTCGGTTCTGATTTTTGATTACATACATATATACAATTTTATAACCCTTTCAGAAATAAATTTAAAATAAATAAATACTCCAGTATTGAACTGAGGAATCGCTCACAATAATCCAACACACGACCCATCGTGCTACTGAGGCTAGATAGTTCTTTGTGTATATTAATTTAAAAAAATATATATATATATATATGTATAAAATAACCTGTTTATTATTTTCAAAAATAGTTACAAGCCTATGTACATATATTTCAATTTTTAAAATGAAAAACAAATTGACAAATATACAACATTTTAAAAGATAAATACAAAAGCATTTTTAACATACATACATATAAATACATCAGAGTATATTTGTAATCATCAGTGTGCGACATTTTTTCCCACAGAGTTTACTTTGTGGTACGTATAGTGTTCTAAATATATTTATGTTTATAATGTGCTTTGGTGAAAAAAAAATTGAAATTTTTTATGTGTGTAGAATAGTGCTTGGTATCAGAGCTGCCGTTTTTTGTTATTTCTAACAAAAATTGGTAATCTTATTTTTCAATGTGAGATGCGAATATTTTTTCATTTTGGTGACTTTTTTTCGTTTGAATATTTTTTAACTATATATATAACTTGTTAAACTTTGAAAACAATTTTTTAAAATTTTTAATTACCTGTTCATAGTATGATTGGGTCCCAACACTGTCAACACCTCTCCTAAATGTACTACTCAATTATCAAAAAATATTCAATGATTCACATCTAACTAGACCTGACAACTTTCAAAACAAAAATGGGATGAACGAAAAAACTTTCGAACAATTTTTTTATTTCGTACAAAATTCATTATCATTGCCACATAGTTCTGCTGCAGCCGAAAGAATGTTTTCACAGCTTAATTTAAACAAAACCAAATTTCGTAATAGTCTTGATTTTAAAACTATTAACAATATTATCCAATCGAAATATTTGTGCAAAAATCAAAATGTTGCCCATTATTTATGGTCTGCCAAAGATATGAATTGAAAATTCGTACATAATTTCTAATCTCAATACTGTGAATTGTAAATCTATTGATTTTTTGATTTAAAAGAAAAATTTTGTAAAACAATTACATTTTTTTCTGAAGTACAAATATTGCTTATTTTAAATAAATAAACACTTTAAAAAGTTTGTTTAAATTTAAGTTTCTTGTTATGTTTTTCACTTATTAATAAGAATTTTATTAATATGTTAAAATAATTTCTTTTTTTCCTTTCTTATTTTTTTATAAATGTGCAGTACAAATTTTTTTTATTGTAATGATCCTATTCAAAAAAAATTTTAATTTATAAACTTTCAATCAAATGAATTTTGTATAAACATTTGGCGGGTTTAACTCCTATAAAAAAACTATTGTTACGAATAAGGGCTCAAGTAAACAAAAACTGATTTCAATTTAAGTTTCTCCTTTTCATTTACTATTAGTATGAATTTTTTTTTTTTTTTGTTTTCTTGTTTTGCAATTATTATTTAACTATGTATTAAATGCAAATAAACTGTATGTAATGCAACTTTAAATTTTTTTTTTTTTTTAATAAAAAATGCATTTTAAATTTGGTTATTTTTTCACATTTGGTAACTTTTTCAAAAAATTTGGTTGTAATATTTTTTTGGTCGTGGCAGCACTGCTTCTTGGTATGTTAAAAGCAAATAACGATTTGAATGTGTTGATCTTTCAAAATCAAATGCCTTGTATTTTTATACACACATGCTTAGATGTGTGACAAAAAGGGGTTTGTACGAAAAAATACGTAAAGTTCTAATTAAGTTAATATACAATCAACACTAACAAGCCTGTGTAGCACAATGGTTAGTGGGTAGAATTATTGTGAGCGACTCCTCAGTTCAATACTGGAGCACATAAGTATTAATTTTAAATTTATTTTTGAAAGGTTTATAAAATTGTATATACATATGTAATCAAAACTCAGAACCGAAATTTTATTTTTGTTAAAGTAAATTAAAACGTATGGTATGGTGGAGGTACTACACGGTAAATATATGTGTATAAAGTCGAATTCGGATAAGAACGCACTGTTTATATGTAAAAATCGCTTAATTGAAAATAAAAATTGTTATTTATTATTTTTGATCAATCTCAAAGCACTTGCTTGTATTTGCTTAAAAGAAAACCTGCTGATTGAAACATATTTTGTTTAGAAATAATCTAATTTATATGAAACAAACATCCCATAAAAGGAAAAATGTTTAATTTCTGGTAACAAAATACTTACTTGTCGAATACGAATAAAAATATATTAAAATAAGCAAATAGTCGAAAAATCGAATACGAGTATTCGTAACATTACTAGTACGTAGTAGGTACATACATAAAATAAAGATAATGGAAATTTTTTCAACATCCATCGACAGCTTCTATTATTTATTCATGGATAGCGCAAATATATGTATCAGATCAACATCAAGCTTAGTTAGAACTTTAAAATTCAACAAACATTAACATTTTCAACACAAATACTTACATATATATGTAATTCTGCTGCTGTGTGTATAAATATTATTGTTTGCAAGTATTTTAAATACCCTGCAGTCGGCGTAGCTAGCGAATGTCTAGCTATTTCGCGAGCTACCAGCCATTTCCACTAACTACCAGCCTAACAACTAGCAATGCAGTCGACTGACGATTTTAACATACGGATGACATTGACGGTAATCACTTGACACGATCAGACCGATGAGATCACTGGTGAGCAACTCCCAACTATTTCTCTAGTCAAAATGTACCAGTTAGATCAACAATGATATTTCCTAAATGAAAATACTACAGAAATTTTATTTTTTTTTTGATACATATTTGTTTATTTATCAAATATCTTTTTCAATAGTTATAAAATATTCAATTAATTGTTCTTTTTCTTTGTTTATGTAACGTTTTAGTTGACTTCTGCTCATTTTACCTTTAAAAACACTTTTTTTTACATGTATATGTGTGAGAGTGTCAAAGGCGAACTCTTGCGTTACTTGTGGCCACTGTAGTATTTAGTCGGATTTTCGTTAGGGAAATACTTAACGATTTCGATTAAGATTCTACTTTTAAAACTGCAGGGTATGCCCTTTTTATGAAAACATTCAGGCATACATACATATATATACATACATATAATTATATAATATATATTTGTACGTATGGTTGGGCGCATGGGCAATAATACAAAATATTTATTTTGTTTTTCTACCGTAAGACATTTCTGTATTATGTCTGAAGTTATACCTATTTGATGTTTACAAGTTTTAAATTGAGTTTGTGAAGAGAAATATTTTTTTAAAAAATTTAATTATTAAGTAAGTATTGCAAAATCAGGTAAAATTCGTTAATACAGTCTTTTTCGGTTAATTGCACATCAAAATTTGCACAAGTTTTTGTTCAATTAACCGGGGAAGCAATTAGCCGATACCCGCTTAATTGAACAATTCGTTCAATTACAATAATCCCGTTTAATTGAACAATTTGTTCAATTACAGAAATCACGCATAATTGGAACTACATTCTAATGAATTAAAAGAAATCGCATATGTGCACTTTAAGTTTTTCAAAATAATTTTTTTTTACCTTAAACAAAAAAAAAGGCAAGTAACAGAAAAAATGTACATATATGTATGTGTATCGCATGTATTTATTATTGTAGGTACATATGTACTATTAAATGCACTATTTGTGTGCACATGTGTTTTACAAAAAAAATAAAATTTATAAACTAAATAAATAAAAAACAATTCATATATTGGTTTTACAAAAAAAACATAAACTTAAACAAATTTTTTCACAAATGATGTCAAATATGTATGTGCAAAAATGCCAGATTATTTTTCAATAATAATGCAATTAACCGGGTAAAAGTAAGAGGAAATTTATTTTTGATGACATGAATTTGAACCAATTAAGCGGGAAAATCAATTAACCGAGTTCAATTATCCGAGGAAATTTACATGTGTTTTCGTATGCAATATTTTTTTGCCCGATCATGTGGTTCAATTAAGCGTGGAAACCAATTAACCGTAGGATCAATTAACCGAAAAATACTGTATTATTTTTAGTTCAATAGATAAATATAATTAACATGAAAAATTTAATAAAATTTACAAGATAAATAGTGTTTTATCACGTGCAGATCTTTAGTCAATTAAAAATGATTACGAAAACATTAAGAATAGTCTAAACGACATTGTTAAGACATATTTTTACAAATCGAAACTTTCAAATTCGTTACAAAATCGAAGTTTTTGGTTTGATGGGTAACTTTGTTTTATATTTATACGCACATTTTTACATACATATGTACATACATATGTTTGCCTTATTTTGGCTTGTTACTTTCATTTCAGCACGGATTTAAAGTTGATATTGTTATATGTACATATTGATATAATTGCTATGTAGGTACCTACATATGTATGTATGTATATTGTTATTTGTTACACACATAATTACCTATTATTTTAACTGTAGGTAATAATTTGATATTTGAAAAGTCAACACTATTTTGAGTTAGCTTAAAGCTTAGTACATATGTACATACCTACTTGCTTAGATGAAAATTCAAATTACTAGGGGGTTTTTAAAAACACATACATTGTACATACATATGTATGTAGCTATTATACATATTAGTTACATACATATGTACTTACTTAGATTATCCAATCAGCCTAACAGAACGTATCAGTTTATCGATTTCGAGAAGGCTAAAACAATATTCATTATTCTAACGTAGGGCTATTTCAAATAGTAATTATGTAAGTTATGTATTTATTCTTCGTTATTGACATATTACATAGGTACTTATGTATCTGAGATAGAGAAACAAGTCAACCAAATGCTCGAAGATGGTATAATAAGACGATCAAAAAGTCCATATAATTCACCCTTATGGGTAGTTGAAAAGAAACCTAAACCAAATGGGGAAAGACAATATAGAGTGGTTGTAGATTTTAAACGGCTGAACGCAGTAACTATCCCAGATGCGTACCCAATCCCCGACATTAACAATACACTCTCTAATCTAGGAGAATGTAGATACTTTACCACTTTGGATTTAACATCTGGATTTCACCAAATCAGAATGAGGGATAAAGATATAGAGAAAACAGCTTTTTCAACAATTAACGGCAAGTTTGAATTTTTACGGCTGCCTTTTGGCTTAAAAAATGCACCAGCCATATTTCAGCGGATGATGAATGACGTGTTACACCCACTACTAGGAAAAGCCTGCTATGTCTACATAGACGACATTATTGTGTTCGGCAAGAATAAAAACGAACATATCGAAAACCTCAGGAAAGTATTTTCCCTATTAAATGAAGCCAACTTAAGAATAAATTTGGAAAAATCCAATTTTCTCAGGACAAACGTGGAATTTCTTGGACACGTTGTGTCACAAAATGGCATACGCCCGATCCTGCTAAAGTCGCTGCAATACAACATATTTCACCACCAAAGAACTTAAAAGACCTAAAAAGTTTTCTAGGACTAGCTTCTTATTACAGAAGATTTATAAGAGATTTCGCTGCAGTAGCAAAACCCCTGACAAATCTGACGAGAGGTTCAAATGCACAAATTAAAGCAAATCAATCAAAGCGAATCGCTATTACACTTGACAATGGAGCTCTAAAGTCATTCAAAGATTTAAAAGAACTTTTAGTATCGTCGGAAATATTGGTTTTCCCAGCTTTCGATAAACCATTTATTCTAACAACGGATGCCTCTGATTACGCAATAGGTGGCGTCCTTTCACAGGGGGAACTTGGTAAAGACCGACCAATTACTTACCTCTCAAGATCTCTTAACAAAACTGAAGAGAATTATTCTACTATTGAAAAAGAGATGTTGGCGATCATATGGTCTCTGGACAAGCTTCGCTCCTACTTATATGGAGCCCGCGAAATTAAGATATTAACTGATCACCAGCCACTAACCTTCGCATTAAGTAACGCCAATAATAATGCAAAACTTAAAAGGTGGAAGGCCAGGATAGAAGAATACAATTACAAACTAATTTATAAACCTGGAAAAACAAATGTCGTGGCCGACGCACTTTAAAGGTTACCACCTGAAATCAATACGTTATCATCAGATGATAACTCCCAACATAGTGCCGAGGAGGACAGTAGCCTTCTCATACCACATTGTGAGGCCCCACTAAACGTCTTTAAAAATCAAATTATCTTTTCCGAGAAAATAGATTGCAATCATTTTGAAAATCCCCATGATAATTTCCAAAGACACCATCACAAATAATAACAATAAGCAATACACCATCAACGAATATTTGATAAAAACAACCAAAAATTTAGTAGACGACTACAATAGAATAGTCACGGAAGCAGACACAGATGACACCATCAGGCACACACAAACGCTCTTTAATAAACTAGGCTTAATAAATGACGAAATATCGCAAATTGTAATGGCTGGCCAATTGGCGAAAAAAGGTATCGTACATTCGCAAATATTGAATAAAGGAGATATCGCAAACATACTTTCTCAAACCGAAACACTCCCGTATAAAAATGAGTTACAAGCCCTTCAATTTGCTGAACCTTCAATGGTTCTAAAAGATTCCCTTCTCTTATATATTATTTCCCTACCAAAAACGGAAGATATCATGTTTAATAAAATAATACTTCGCTCAACAATTAGGGATAACAAAAGAATATATCTCAGTTTCACTAACCTACTCGTTTCTCACACAGAAAAATATGGAATTAAACCTGATTGCCCAATAATCGAAGGAGTAACTATATGTAAGAAAGATCAGGTAGAAATTTTAGATTCGTATCACTGTATTGTAAATATACTTAATGGGGGAAATGCAACTTGCGAATACCAAATAACCAAACAGCCAATAATTGAACTTATATCGGATGGCACAATATTTTTAACGAATTATATCGGAAACTTTACATACGGAAACAATTCACAAATCTTAAATGGTACCTTCATCATCAACTTCTTTAATGAAACAATAACCCTTGACAATACGAAATATTCAAGTTGGCAAACAACTTCTACTCAAATCCTACCACCAGTACTACAGGGCAACCTGACAGAAAAGGAAATCAAATTAGATTTACAATATCTCCACCATCTCCATCTCAAAAATATTAAACATTTAGATAACCTTTCATATAGGGGCTTAATTTCAATTAGCTCTAACTTCGGCCTACTTTTCATTGGTTTTTCAATAATAATTATTGTTCAATTATATTCCAAATGCAAAAATCACCAAGCAACTCTACAATTTCCAACCCCACCGCACTTTCCTGAACTAAAAATTAATTACCCATAAAAATTTTTTCATAATTGATCAGTGGGACACTGACACTTAAGAAGGGGGGAGTTAGCAACTTCTGTGAATACCTCGAATCAGTTAGCACATTCTGTGAATACTACTAATGACACCAAAAACACTACAACAACAAAACATAGCTCAAAAAACTGCTAACACAGAACTTATACTTTCACAACAACAATAACACACAAGAGTTCAACTAACTACAATATTTAATAAACAATTAAAAACAAATCGCTAATAAAGCACTTATTGCAAATATTAAAATTGGGTTAAAATAAGTTTTATAAAATAAGCAAAATTTATTAATTATAAAATAAAGCACTTATTGCAAATATTAAAATTAGGTCAAATAAGTTTTAAGCAAAAACATTGTACCTATAAAAAGAAAACGAAGAAAATAAAGAGTCAGTTGTTATTACGAGTAAACAGAACACACGTCTTTCAATTAAATCCTCATAACTTGTATGTACATACATATCAAAAAACACCTCATAAATGAAAAGTTATTTTACTGGTGACAAAATACTTTTTAGCGACGGCTCATTTCAATTATGTATATATATATATATGTATATATATATATGTATAAAATAACCTGTTTATTATTTTCAAATATAGTTACAAGCCTATGTACATACATATATTTCAATTTTTAAAATGAAAAACAAATTGACAAATATACAATATTTTAAAAGATAAATACAGAAGCATTTTTAACATACATATAAATACATCAGAGTATATTTGTAATCATCAGTGTGCGACATTTTTTTCCACAGAGATTACTTGTCTGGTACGTATGTATAGTGTTTGTGTGCATACATACATGTTTATGTTTATAATGTGCTTTGGTGAAAAAAAATTGAAATTTTTATGTGTGTAGAAAGAATATTGCTTGGTATGTAAAAGCAAATAACGATTTGAGTCTGCTGATCTTTCAAAAGCAAATGCCTTGTGTTTTTATACACACATGCTTAGATGTGTGACAAAAAGGGGTTTGTACGAAAAAATACTTTGAGTTATTATTAAGTTAATATACACAAAGAACTAACAAGCCTCAGTAGCACGATGGGTCGTGTGTTGAATTATTGTCTCTGACACATATTCAATGCGCGTGACCCCGTATTCAATACTACTGAGGCACCTAGTGTATTTATAAATTTATTTCTGCAATGAATATATATATATCTTCATTTATTTGTATATATATCCATTTCAGAATCGATACTTTTATTTTTGCTGATTTTCAATACGAAGCATCCTTAGAAAAATCCCTACATTTTACTTTAAGAAACAATTCTCTAGCTCTTCTTTTGTCTTCAGAAAATGGATTTCACGTACGGACAGACGGATAGACGGACAGACGGACAGGGCTCAGTTAAATTTTTTAATTATAAGGATCCAGTATATATATACTATATGGACCTCATATAAATATTGTGGAAATTACACACGTAATGACAAACCTATAAATACCCTTACCATTTTTGGTGAAGGGTATAAAAAGGCAAGTAACAGAAAAAATGTATATATATGTATGTGTATCGCATGTATTTATTATTGTAGGTACATATGTACTATTAAATGCACTATTTGTGTGCACATGTGTTTTACAAAAAAATAAAATTTATAAACTAAATAAATAAAAAACAATTCATATATTGGTTTTACAAAAAAACATAAACTTAAACACAAATTTTTTCACAAATGATGTCAAATATGTATGTGCAAAAATGCCAGATTATTTTTCAATAATAATGCAATTAACCGGGTAAAAGTAAGAGGAAATTTATTTTTGATGACATGAATTTGAACCAATTAAGCGGGAAAATCAATTAACCGAGTTCAATTATCCGAGGAAATTTACATGTGTTTTCGTATGCAATATTTTTTTGCCCGATCATGTGGTTCAATTAAGCGTGGAAACCAATTAACCGTAGGATCAATTAACCGAAAAATACTGTATTATTTTTAGTTCAATAGATAAATATAATTAACATGAAAAATTTAATAAAATTTACAAGATAAATAGTGTTTTATCACGTGCAGATCTTTAGTCAAATAAAAATTATTACGAAAACATTAAGAATAGTCTAAACGACATTGTTAAGACATATTTTTACAAATCGAAACTTTCAAATTCGTTACAAAATCGAAGTTTTTGGTTTGATGGGTAACTTTGTTTTATATTTATACGCACATTTTTACATACATATGTACATACATATGTTTGCCTTATTTTGGCTTGTTACTTTCATTTCAGCACGGATTTAAAGTTGATATTGTTATATGTACATATTGATATAATTGCTATGTAGGTACCTACATATGTATGTATGTATATTGTTATTTGTTACACACATAATTACCTATTATTTTAACTGTAGGTAATAATTTGATATTTGAAAAGTCAACACTATTTTGAGTTAGCTTAAAGTTTAGAACATATGTACATACCTACTTGCTTAGATGAAAATTCAAATTACTAGGGGGTTTTTAAAAACACATACATATGTACATACATATGTATGTAGCTATTATACATATTAGTTACATACATATGTACTTACTTAGATTATCCAATCAGCCTAACAGAACGTATCAGTTTATCGATTTCGAGAAGGCTAAAACAATATTCATTGTTCTAACGTAGGGCTATTTCAAATAGTAATTATGTAAGTTATGTATTTATTCTTCGTTATTGACATATTACATAGGTACTTATGTATGTATGTATATACATATCAAAAAACACCTCATAAATGAAAAGTTATTTTACTGGTGACAAAATACTTTTTAGCGACGGCTCATTTCAATTATGTATATATATATATGTATAAAATAACCTGTTTATTATTTTCAAATATAGTTACAAGCCTATGTACATACATATATTTCAATTTTTAAAATGAAAAACAAATTGACAAATATACAACATTTTAAAAGATAAATACAGAAGCATTTTTAACATACATATAAATACATCAGAGTATATTTGTAATCATCAGTGTGCGACATTTTTTTCCACAGAGTTTACTTGTCTGGTACGTATGTATAGTGTTTGTATGCATACATACATGTTTATGTTTATAATGTGCTTTGGTGAAAAAAAATTGAAATTTTTATGTGTGTAGAAAGAATATTGCTTCGTATGTAAAAGCAAATAACGATTTGAGTCTGCTGATCTTTCAAAAGCAAATGCTTTGTGTTTTTATACACACATGCTTAGATGTGTGACAAAAAGGGGTTTGTACGAAAAAATACTTTGAGTTATTATTAAGTTAATATACACAAAGAACTAACAAGCCTCAGTAGCACGATGGGTCGTGTGTTGAATTATTGTCTCTGACACATATTCAATGCGCGTGACCCGTATTCAATACTACTGAGGCACCTAGTGTATTTATAAATTTATTTCTGCAATGAATATATATATATCTTCATTTATTTGTATATATATCCATTTCAGAATCGATACTTTTATTTTTGCTGATTTTCAATACGAAGCATCCTTAGAAAAATCCCTACATTTTACTTTAAGAAACAATTCTCTAGCTCTTCTTGTGTCTTCAGAAAATGGATTTCACGTACAGACAGACGGATAGACGGACAGACGGACAGAGCTCAGTTAAATTTTTTAATTATAAGGATCCAGTATATATATACTATATGGACCTCATATAAATATTGTGGAAATTACACACGTAATGACAAACCTATAAATACCCTTACCATTTTTGGTGAAGGGTATAAAAAATGCTAGAGTAAAATTTCGTATTGTATATGAAACTTTTGTAAATAGTACAACAAAGAGGAGCTACGAAAAATATTTTCGTGAAATGTAGCATAGATTTTTTTGAGTGGTATGTAGTTTGATTTTTTGTCGGTTAAAATCAGAGTTATAAATGAATCATTCTTTTTGATTTCATTTCATTACGAATTAGCTAAATTTTGAATTAATTATTTTCACAAAAAAAAAGAATTGAATGAAATTTTGCCCAATTCATTTGAATTGAATTGACTTTGAATTAATTCAAATGAGTTAGAAAAAATGAATTGCAATTCATTTCCAATGCTTTAATGATTTCCCCGCCTTAATGAGCAAAATTTGGAGGTACCAAAAGTTTTTAATATAAATATGTACAGAAAAAATCGGTCAAATGATCCCCGTTTATATGAGTTCCCCGTTTAAACGACTAATATCTCATTTTGAAAAACTAAAAAGCTGAGAAAAATTAAACGCTTAAACTCGTCAGACAAATGAATTTCAATTCATTTAAATGAACTCGGCAAATAAATTTGTTATTCATTTCCAATTTATTTGAATTGAATTGATTTTGAAAAAAGACTACTGTAAGTAAATTTAACTTAGGGTGTGACTTGCTACGATTTCAAACACATGGTTTTGATTAATGTTAATTGTATTTGATTGAAAGTCAATAGTGTTTTGTTTAAAGTTTCTTGAGTGTGATCAAAAAGTCAATTTTGTTTTGTTATACGTTTATTGTGTGTAAAAATGTCTTCAGTAAGCGATTTTTCAAATGATGATGATTCAAGGGATCCTACATATTTCGTTCCACAAATAAAGCGAAAACGATTGTTTACCTATGATGATAGAAATGAAGACGGACCGTGTTGTTCCAATATCTCCCGTGGTGCTCTGGCAGATCTTACTTCAATTGAATGCAATTCATTTTCGATTTGATAAATATGAATTACAAGTTACATTTGTAATCCATTTGAATTAATTTTTCTAACTTTTTACATTTACTTACAGTAGTCTTTTTTCAAAATCAATTCTATTCAAATAAATTGGAAATTTATAACAAATTCATTTTTCGATTAATTCAAATGAATTGGAAATGAATTGCAATTAATTTTTTCTAACTTATTTGAATTAATTCAAAGTCAATTCAATTCAAATGAATTGGAAATGAATTGCAATTCATTTTTGCTAAATTCAAATGAATTGATTCAAATTTCATTCAATTCGTTTTTTGGTAGAAAGAATTAATTCAAAATTTTACCAATTTACCAATTCAGTGCATGACTAATTGGCGAATTAATTCAAAAGTGAATGATTCGCTTACAACTCTGGTTAAAATATATTTTTTAAAATCAACAACTATTAAATTTTACGGAATATGTTGTTTTAATAAGTAAAAATTTTTAAGTTAATGCAAAATTCATTTATTTGAAATGTTATATATATAGATTGACGGGTAGTATAAAGTAGAAAGTGGTTTAAAGTTTGCAAGACGCCTATAGAATAAAAGCAATATTGCAAGTCAGTTTCTGTAAGATTCAGGCGCATCAGGCGCATATGCAGTTTTAATCATGAAAAATATATATGTACATCAAAACAGAAAATAATTTTATTAACTTTTGTTTAAACATTATACAGCAGTACATATATGTACATATGTAGCTATAGTTACATATGGATGTGTGTATGTACAATTCATATTTTTATATATAATATATAATAATACATTTATATACAAGGTAGGTCTAAATTATTATTAATGTAATAAATTATTATTGAAAATTTTATTATATTTCTTTGAGTACTACAGCGTATACTCAAAAATTATTAACTCAAGTTTGTGGCAATTTTACTTAATTTAAGTTTGAAATGGTTGTCGTATGGCGCCAATGACGCTTTTAACAGAAAAAGCTTTTCGTAATGTGAATTCATTAGTAGGGCAAAAAATTTGTGAAGGCGTATGATTGATATTTAATTATAATTTGTATTTGATCGCCTTTCAGGTATAACAAGCAAATCAAAGATGTTGCTGCTTGTTATTTAAATATAATTTAGCCATTAATTGTAAATTAATATATTAATTTTAATATTAACCCTTTCAGATCTAGCTTAATCGATTGTGAGATCTGCCTTAAATTATATCAAGAAGTTACTTTAAAATTTTTAAAAAACATTATATGTATATTTTGAAGAGTTTTTTCACCGTACATTATTTACTTACAATAATATAAATGTTCAATTTAAAAGGATTGCAATATAAAATTGTTTTTGACATTTTTTAATGCCGAAAAAATTCTTAAAAAAATTAATAAAATAAAATTATACTGTAAAAACACAGTTGGTGCTGTTATTTTATTGCAACAATATAACTAACGCTGATATTATTGGTGTCCTCTTTTATGTTCATCGTTCTCTCTATGTTCTTTTGTATGCTCAAGCTTTCGATTGTGTATCTTTTTCTCTTTATATTTTCTCTGTCTAAAATTCTCACATTATCAAATTTTTTAAAAAATTTTTTCGGCATTAAAAAATGTCAAAAATAATTTTATATTGCAATTCTTCCTTTTTACGAAGTAAAAAAATATAATAAAGCTGTTTATTAACTTAAATACGTTAGGCCTTATTAGCCTTAAGAATAAAAACATTATTATCAAAAAAAATATTCTCTTTTTGATCGTGTCATTCAGCACGTGTAGATATGAGTCCAAGCGGTAAGTGTTTTTGTTGTAATTATAAAAAAAAAATTGTGGATCTAGCTTGCATACATGGGAGTAATTAAATAAATTGACTAATTAATTGTCGATTTCATTGGCATTGACGTATAAACAATGCCAATTAAATTTTTAGCATTATCAATTTTTTGAACAATGCTAATGCTTTTCAATGAAATAATTTTATTATTAGTTATTTAAAAAGTAAAAGCATTACAAATAATCAATGCTAAAGTTTTTCAAAAGCATTATCAGTATTAAACGTCAATAATATTTCACATATTTATTTACATATATACTGCCCTGCTAAGAAAGAAAGTCACAAGTGCCAAAATTCGAAAATTGAGATAAGGGCAGATTCGGAACCTTGAATGAGTTTCTGAATTTCGATTTAAATTTAAAATACAAATTTTTAACTGTAAATGGCTGAAAAACGTTAATCAAAATTGTCACTTTTACCACTTCTAGCGTGTTTGCTACTCAAAAAAGTCTTATCTGCCACATACTATGATAAAAAGTCACATTGACCAAAATAGTAGGCTTTTACATTTGTAAAAAACAATAGATTTTTGTTATACAAAACTAAGTTTACAGATACAAATTACACAGACTTAAATTTCATAAAAGCTGCATCAATAAAATCTGGAATTTTCAAACCTAAAGCCAAAACGATTCCTCGTGGTGTATTGATTAAAAGAAAAGAAGAACTTATAAAAAAGCTGAAAAATATTTTGCCCAAAAACAGAATGGAATTTTGGGAATCTCTTCCAGAAACCACAATTGAACCGAAGCACGACATCGATTGAATTTTTATTTTTTATTTTAGTTTTAGTGATTAATTCTTTATTTTTTTATAACGTTTACTGTTTGAATTATGTTTGTTTTTGTTTTCTTTTGTTATGCTTTTATGTTTTTATTGAAATGAAATAAATTTTTTATTGTTTAGAAATACATAGAAATTTTGAACTTATTTGTGCTATTAAGTTTTCGTAAGATTTTTTTGGGTGCCATTTTTGAAATTTTTAAAAAACATTTCATTTAAAGCCGCGAAAGATAAAAAACGAAAAAGCTAAATATCTCAAAACTACTAAAATGGAGATGTAACTTTCTTACTTTTTAGGGCAGTATAGTGCACCCCTTGTGAACAACCTAAATTATTATATCAATCAAAAACACAATAAAAATTCTAGCACTTTTTTTAGCACTTTTTATTTAACACTTTTTGCACTTTTATTTTTACAATGTAGCACCCAAACACATTCAGCATATGCCAACACTGATTGTTGTTGCTTTCGTTCTTATTGATGTGCAATACATTTTTTATTTTAATTGTTTAATTGTTTTGAATATACTAGGCAAAAAAGTCATAAGTCCATTTTCTCTACTTTCTCATCAAAATTTCGCCTGTTTGGTAGTATAATAAAATTGAATAAAATATTATAAATTTATATAATTTTTAAAATTTTTAAAAAACATTTTATTTAAAGGCGCGAAAGATAAAAAACGAAAAAGCTAAATATCTCAAAACTACTAAAATGGAGATGTGACTTTCTTTCTTAGCAGGGCAGTATATGTGAGTATGTGTATGTATTAAATATATGTACATAGCTTGGTTTCTATTTTAATTTATAATTTAATATAGGAATTCTAGACGAATCTGATGCCGACTTCAGCAACTACGATATTGATGCTGATGAAACATGGATCCCTTTGGATCTAAATGCAGAAGAAGAAATCGATGAAAGTATTGATATTTTGATATATTTGAGTCTAGGAATGACTAGCCAATTAGACCGGCTGTTGAAGACGTTGTTAACTATACTAAAATGTATGTAATGAGTAAGCGTGGTGTTGTGGTGCGCTATGTAGATACCGTGAGACATTACGGATGTACTAATCTAATGACTGTGAAATTCCGGCCGTATTCAATTTCATGGCCCCTGATAAATTCCTGGAACTTCGATCGGATATACACTTTTCAGACAATTTCACACCAAACTCCACAAATCAACTGTGGAGAATTGAATCAGTCAGTCATCGATATGGTTAGAAAACGATGCAACGAATTGTCAACTGAAGTCACAAATTATTCGATTGACGAACAAATTATATCCTTTACAGGAAGATGCCCTGCACGTCAAGTAATCAGGTCAAAGCCACGACCTGTTGGATTGAAAATATGGTCTGCGAAATTTCTGATGGTATCGTAGTTGACTTTGAAGTCTTTCAGGGTGCTGGGACATTTAAAGATTGCGGCCTTGGACATGGACCGTCTATTGTAATAAGACTAATTATGAATTTACCGAAGAAAATATTATATATATTATATATATTATATTTTATTTGTTTAAGATATCAAGTATATTTCCAACACTCCTCCTCAACATGATTATTTTACCAAAAATAGTTACGCCTTTTACCCCTTAAACGTCCGAATTTCGAAAAAGTACCAAATTTGTATTTGGATTTTTTAGATGAGTTTCAAATGTGTTATAACCCTTATTTCTATGTTTATAGGTTTAAAAGATAGATGGGGTGACAAAAAACTACCAAAATGCCGGTTTTACTCCGTTAAAGGTCTGAATTTCCAAAAAGTACCAGACACCTGTCCGCTTATTTTTCTAAAGAACAACGATAAGCATTAAATTTTTTTTGTATCTCTTTTAGTTTTAGAGATATAAGGTTACCGTTTTTTCCCTTTTTTACCCCCTAAACATTCGAATTTTCAAAAATCCCGTCTTAGTGGATCGATTTGGGGAGAGACCAAGCCCTGGTCCAAATTTCAAGTTTTTGCCTTCAGGCGTTTAGGCTGTGCGATGATGAATCAGTCTGTCAGTAACGTTACAATTTTATATATATAGATAATTAAAAAAATTGCCAGTTGTGGAACCAAAAAGCTAAAGTAAAAAATTAAATTTCCCGTATTTCCCCTTTTTGGTACTTTTTATCTCCCCATTGAAGCATGAAAAATTTCTTTATATTAGTGGGAGCCCATAATTTAATACGTTTATGTCAATAAATCAAAAAAAATGTTTTATAAAAAAGTACCAAAAATAGTTACGCTTTTTACCCCTTAAACGTCCGAATTTCGAAAAAGTACCAAATACGTATTTGGATTTTTCAGATGAGTTTCAAATGTGTTATAACCCTTATTTCTATGTTTATGGGTTTAAAAGATAGATGGGGTGACAAAAAAGTACGAAAATGAAAGATTAATCCGTTTACTCCGTTCAAAGTCTGAATTTCCAAAAAGTACCAAACACCTGTCCGCTTATTTTTCTAAAGAACAATGATAAGCATTAAATTTTTTTTTGTATCTCATATAGTTTTAGAGATATAAGGTTACCGAATTTACTAGTTTTTGCCCTATTTTATCCCCTAAACATTCGAATTTCCAAAAATCCCGTCTTAGTGGATCGATTTGGGGAGAGACCAAGCCCTGGTCCATATTTCAAGTTTTTGCCTTCAGGCGTTTAGGCTGTGCGATGATGAATCAGTCAATAACGTTACAATTTTATATATATAGATAGCATTTAACCCGCTAGTTCGTTAGCGTATCCTTTTCTTTCGTGGACATATTTTTACGCCAAAGCTTATGTTGCATTCACTCAGGAACTTTCCTGTCTAATTTTATGTTTCTAGGGCCAATACTAACGGAAATTCAAAAAGTACCAGGTAAAAAAAAAGTATTAAAAAAGCCCTTTTACAGATTCTCATTTAATCAGGACCATGCATGTCTAGTTTTATGTTCATAGGTCCAATATTAACGAAAATTAAAAAAAAGTACCAGTTAAAGAACGAAAAAGTACCAAAAGGATCCCTCGAAGGAATTCTCATTAACTCAGGACCTTGCATGTTTCATTTTATGTTAATAGGTCTAATATTAACGAAAATTCAGAGAGTACCAGTTAAAAAAACAAAAAAAGTACCAAAAAGCCCTTTTACAGATTCTCATTTACTCAGGACCATGCATGTTAAGTTTTTTCTTCATAGGTCCAATATTAACGAAAATTAAAAAAAAGTACCAGTTAAAGAACGAAAAAGTTCCAAAAGGATCCCTCTAACGAATTCTCATTAACTCAGGACCTTTCATGTTTAATTTTATGTTAATAGGTCTAATATTAACGAAAATGAAAAAAGTACCAGTTAAAGAACGAAAAAGTACCAAAAAGATCCCTCTAACGAATTCTCATTCACTCAGGACTTTGCATGTTTAATTTTATGTTTCTAGTATTAGAACTAACGGAAATTCAAAAAGTACCAGTTGACGAGCAAAAATTACCCTCATAGGTTATTATCCACTCAGGACATTGCATGTTGAAGTTTATGTTTCTAGGTCCAATATTAACGATAATTAAAATAAATTGCCAGTTGTAGAACCAAAAAGCTAAAGTAAGAAATTAAATTTTCCGTATTTCCTCTTTTTGGTACTTTTTTCTCCCCATTGAAGCACAAAAAATTTAATTATTGTAGTGGGAGCCCATAATTTAATACGTTTATGTCAATAAATAAAAAAAAATGTTTTATAAAAAAAAGTACCAAAAATAGTTACGCTTTTTACCCCTTAAACGTCCGAATTACGAAAAAGTACCAAATATGTATTTTGATTTTTTAAATAAGTTTCAAATGTGATATAAACCTTATTTCTATGTTTATGGGTTTAAAAGATAGATGGGGTGACAAATCAATACCAAAATGTAGGTTTTACCCGTTTACTCCGTTAAAGGTCTGAATTTCCGAAAAGTACCAGACACTTGTCCGCTTATTTTTCTAAAGAACAACGATAAGCATTAAATTTTTTTTGTATCTCTTTTAGTTTTAGAGATATAAGGTTACCGTTTTTTCCCTTTTTTACCCCCTAAACATTTGAATTTCCAAAAATCCCGTCTTAGTGGATCGATTTGGGGAGAGACCAAGCCCTGGTCCACATTTCAAGCTTTTGCCTTTAGGCGTTTACGCTGTGCGATGATGAGTCAGTCAGTCAGTAACGTTACAATCTTAATATATAAAAAATCCGTGTCACTGTGTATGTTTCGAATAAACTCAAAAACGAGTCAACTGATATTCATGAAAACTGGTATATATATGTAATTTGGTCCAACTTAGATGATAGGATAGTTATTATTTAAATTAATGGCCTGGGGGCGGAGGGGCGTGGCAAAATGTTTGTACCGTATACGAAGCTAGACCGCTGGACCGATCCTTCTGAAACTTTGTCAGCATGTTACTCAAACTCCAGCATAAATAATAGGAAATTTTTTTCGTCCACGCCTACTTTAACGCCCATTTTTTAATAATATAAAAATCTAAATGTTTCCGAATAAACTCAAAAACGAGTCAACTGATATTCATGAAAATTGGCATATATATGTAATTTGGTCCAACTTATATGATAGGATAGTTATTATTTAAATTAATGGCCTGGGCGCGGCGGGGCGTGGCTCTTTATATATATAATTCTACTGTACGTGCGTTGTAACTGAACTCCTCCTAAACGGCTGGACCGATTTGCAGAAATTTTTTTGTATGCGTTTGGGTGGCGCCCCGGGTGGTTTAGATTTACAATTCGGTCCAATTGGAAAAAGGGGCGTGGTACCTCCCATACAAACCACATATTCAAAATCTATTATTTCTGCTCCTGATAACGGTATTTGAACAAAATTTGGTACGTCGGTTTGGTGTGCATTTTTTAAGTGCTGCTGCAAATATGGGCGGGATTAGACAAAGGGGCGTGGTACCTCTCATACAAACCACTAATTAAAAATCTATTATTTCTGCTCCTGATAATGGTATTTGAACAAAATTTGGTATGTCGGTTTGGTGTGCATTTCTTAAGTGCTGCTGCAAATATGGGCAGGATTTGACAAAGGGCCGTGGTACCTCTCATACAAACCACAAATTAAAAATCTATTATTTCTGCTCCTGATAATGGTATTTGAACAAAATTTTGTATGTCGGTTCAGTGTGCATTTTTTTAGTGCTGCTGCAAATATGGGCGGGATTGGACAAAGAGGCGTGATACCTCCCATATATCCCAAAAATTTAAATCGCCATATTTTGGGCATTTTTTGACCTACGTCGATGATATTTGGTACATATTGTATTGGCATAATTTGGAATACGTACCAGGAGAAAAGTGGGTGGGACCACGCCCGTTTTTAGGAAAATTAAAAATCGTAATATAGTCTTAACTACTGGACCGATTGTCATTAAATTTTCACAATAGGATATATAAATACTTTTAATTTTATTTTATAACGAGGGGGGTAGCGAAGCACACCGGGATAAGCTAGTTTTATATATATAGATGATGATGATGATGATGATGATGATACAAGAGTTGTCGAAATTGTTAAC
Source organism: Lypha dubia (assembly GCA_947311025.1). Taxonomy (NCBI): domain Eukaryota; kingdom Metazoa; phylum Arthropoda; class Insecta; order Diptera; family Tachinidae; genus Lypha; species Lypha dubia. Next base: position 91,958,480 of record OX371260.1, on the reverse strand, counting down.
AATGATTAATAAAAGTTTATTAAATGTATTTTAAATTTTCTAATCTATATATATAAAAGAGTTGCGTGAGTGACTGACTGACTGACTCATTCATCATCGCCCAGCCCAAACCGCTGAACCTAGAAACTTGAAATTTGGCATGTAAGTTCCTTTTACAGAGTGTAGATCCACTAAGACGGGATTTTTGCAAATTCGAAGTCTTAGGGGGTAAAAACGGCCGAAAAATTAAATTAAAAAAAAAATCTTTAAAAAAGGTCCCAGGAATATCAAATTTGGAACGACGCAGACTCGAACCAGAATATGTATTTTTGGAAAATCACATTTTAAGAGGGTAAATAGGGATAAATACGGCCCAAAAAGGGACATTTTTAAACATGGTCCCAGGAATATGAAATTTGGAATGTAGGTTCCTTTCAGTACGTAGACTCGAACCAAAATATAAATTTTTAGAAATTCGCAATTTAAGGGGGCAAAATGGGGTAAAAGCGTCCCAAAAGGCAATATTATTAAAAATGGTCCCAGGAATATGAAATTTGGAATGTGGGGTCCTTTTGGGAGGCAGAGTCGAACCGAAATAGGGATTGTTAGAAATTCGCGTTTTAAGGAAGAAGCATAAAAAAATATTATTATTATTATTATGTTTTTTGAAAACATGAAAAATATATTATTTATTTTTTACTTTAAAAATTACAGGTAACGAAGTACCGGGCGGATATGCTAGTAATTGATAAAAATACAATTCATAAATATAAGTTTTCACTTCTGTCGGCACTCTCGGAGTGCTACCAGTATTTTTTTTTTATTTTTTTATTCATTTTACTTTGCCTGTCTCCAACTAACTTGTTTTTCTTTTTCTTTTCCCGCTTTTCTGCCATCTTTTTTTCTTCTCGAACATTCTTTGTTTTAAATTCATTTGTCATACAATTCTAAAACAGTATCTACATGTAAAATTGTTATGTTATTCAGCCCAATCACGAATATTCGCTAGGAATTTCTCTCCCAGGGAAAATACTTTTCTCGAGAAAAATTTCCTCCAATTATAAATTCCGAGGGAACAAAAAAGTAAAAAAGTGGCATCACTGAATTTTGAAGCCAGCTGTTTTGACATTTAATTTTCTTGTTTTTGTTTCCAAATTGCGGTTTTGTGTGTGCAAAGATAAATTAAATAATGACTCGATTTTAAGTTTTAAGCTTGCAACAGGTTTCAAAAGTATTATAGAGTAAATAAACCGGCTTTTCGGTATTTACTAGAAGTCTGACAGCTAACTCTCTACCAACAAAAAAGCAATTTGGAGTTGCACCTATTGTTAAATTAAGTGCGAGTTTGCGGTTTTTCGCCGAAGGTGGCTATCAGACTGGTGTTGGGAAAGATTCTGACTTGTCATTAGCACAGTCGGCTTTCAGCAAAGTGCTTGCAGGAGAGGTCAAGAAGATATTCGAAGCTCATCTCTGCCCAGTTTGGATCGAAGTACCAAAAACCACAGAGGAAAAAAGAAAAATTGCAATAGCGTTCTACAAGAAACACAATATTCCAGATGTTGTCGGCTGCATCGACGGAACGCATTTGCAAATTATAGCCCTTTCGGACAGTAAACACCTTTTTTATAACAGGAAAGGAAAATTTACTATGAATGTATTGTTGGTAAGTTAGCCAATTTAATATATATATGTATATATGAAACTAGAAAACTTTATTGGAAATTTTTCAGCTTTGCGACCACCAGCTAAAGATTTGATATGTAGATTCATCACATCTTGGTGCGTGCCACGACTCCTTCATATGGAACACCAGTGACCTAAGAGCTTACATTGAGCAATGGTTTTGCTACGTGAAACGAATTTATGGCTGTTAGGTAAAAATTTTCAGCATAAGTTAAACGTAATATTAATTATATTTTACTCAAATAGGAGATGCTGGATATACTTTGGAGCCATCGAGTTCCTGAGGATGGTGCGCCAGAAATGCTGTTAAATGAAACTCAAAATGCCCAGCGAGCTAATGGAGTGTTAAAGAACCGTTGGCGATGGCTTCTTGGCGCAAGGGAATTGCATTACTCCCCAAAAGAGGCAGCTAAAATCAAAAAGGTATGCTGCGCTTTACATAATATATGTATCCATTATAATGTAAGAGATGTATCTAGCGAATTCCTAGAGTTAAGTACGCCGGAGGAGGACGCAACACCACCAATTTCTAACCAATACCTAGTTGCCGCTCAAACTATCAGGGCCAATATTGGACAAGCTCTTTTTTAGTTAACGTTTGATCTGCCTTGCAGATCCTCTAGTAAATAGTAATGAGATCCTAATTTTTCTCGTATACGACTCTTGATAAATAGTGGAGAAAGTTTGGCCTTAAACCTTTTTTCAGCGTTGCTCTGAGTAAAATTTCTCCTAAAAACTTCTTGTCCTAGTCGAAAAGTGAGAAGGCGAGAACGAATATTATATTTTTTACGACTAACTCCATATGCGTCTCGAATGTTTTTACGTAAATTCGAAGTAATTGAAGACTATCGTCTCGACTCAAAGGGTAAGTAGACTCATCTAGTAATTTTACATTTTTCAATAGGGAATATGAACTAGCATGCGTAATCATGTTGAAGCCGAATAGCGCATGGTATGGAGAACATTTAATTGCTTGCTGATATACGTTTCGTAAAGAACAACTAATTGGTGCTAAATTTTCGTCCCACAACCGGTGATCATTTTTCAAATAGGCTCGTCTTCCTGGGATTATGGATCTGTTAACTCGCTCTGACGCGTTACTCAGCGGAGAATAAACAGTGGTATAAATTTGTTGAATGACTGCACTAGTGTTATGAGTCGTTTTCCCCCAACCAACAAAAATATCAGCAGTAGCGAAACATACGCTGCATACATATACTGACGTTGTTATGAGTCGTTTTCCCCCAACCAACGAAAATATCAGCGGCAGCAAAAACATGCGCTGCATACATATTGCTGACGTTGCGATATCGTGAGAACCACAATTGGCTGGAAGTTCCATGCTTTTATGCTGAAGTTGCGTATGATTGGTAAAAATCGCACACTCAGCAATATCGTGGGAGCAACCACGCTGGCGGCAGCGAACGTCAACAGTACCGGACATAAGATAGTATAAAAATTTAGTTTAATGTCGACATAATGAGTATAGCATTCAACAACTCACAACAAACCTGATCAAAGACCAGCCTAGCAAGCGGCTCCATGAGACGGCCCATAATTAGATTTAAGAACTATAATTAATACAAAATATAAATAAAAAGTGATAGATAAATAAAAACATAATATTCTACTTTCTTGTGTTCTAATTCCGAAATAAAAAGTTACAAAAATAAAACCGTAACATTTTAGCGCAGCCGGTAGTCGTATTAATAATTACGTCAAGTAATTTAATTTTCCTTGTGTTGATCTAGCTCGAGAAAAAACTGTCCGATGTGGAAAAAACAACAGTACAATAACGCCGAAATTCTAGCAACCTTTCTATTGTTGCATCCTACATTGGATGGTGTGGAACTGCACAACTGCCGACAATTAAATAACGCCTAAATTCTAGCAACCTTCGGGTTGTCGTGTTTTTATGCAGGACTAAGCAGTCAAGCAGACCAATACACAAAAAAAAAATTTTGCGCGGTTACGAACATACAAGTAAGAATAAAAACAGCATAAACTACAGCCCACTAGCAAGATGATAATCAGCACGACATGGGTAAGTAAAATCTAGTTTTAATGGACAACCCACAGACGAAGACACCCGAATTAATAGAACGGATCGACAAGTATAGTTATTCAGTGGACAGTCTACAAGTTCTTGCGTGGACAGAACTTAAAGGTTTAGAGTCAGACGAAAAATTCCTGGACAACCATAGGGAAACTATAAGATTTCAGAGCCTGACAAAATTACATGAAGTAAGTTATGTCTTACAATTAATAAATGATTTAAATAAAGATAGATCACAGGAGTTTGTAAAGAGGATCGAAGAGATAGAAGAAACAAAAACACTTCTAAAGGGCCATTGCGAAAAACTAAGAGGACAAATAGAAATACAGATAGTTTATTAGAGCGCGTAGTAAAGGAAAATACGGAATTGGAGAAACAATTGAAAGGGAAAGGACTTAGTGAAGAAATTTTTAAAAAACAAATGAAACAACAACAGTTGATAGAGACACAAGACGACACTATTCAAAGACTACAAACAGCATTGGAAAACGCAAGAAGAGAGTTGGACACAATTTTCAGAGCGAGATCACCAAATTCTTCACTGCACGAAGAACTAAACGAAGCAGGACTTCCGACAATAGTCATATCACACGATAGAGAATCACCTGCTTCGACTCTGTTGGAGAAAGTAAAAACCCTAATAAACAACGCATGGAAAGCGGGTAGCAGGGGATACTCCGCTGAAACAAAAGCCAGGAAGTTAAACGAGTTAAGCGAATATACGCTGAGATTCGGTGAATTGGAAAAAACCGAAGGAGTTGACAGTAGAATAACGGAGGAATTCAATAGATTGATCCCAGTTGCCCAGGAAATTTTAGAGAGACGATCAACATCAACCCGGAAAAACTACTATTGAGAGAGCACAAAACGGAACGATCAGAATGACTTCGCTATCTGAGATTATTAAAGTAGTAAGTAGAAAACAACACAGTCCCATCATTCTTCGGGACCGATGGGCCTGACTTATCATCAGAAGTATTTAGATACATACAAGGATGCAAGATGGTAGAAAGAGAAATACTCACGGGTGCAAATAACGGCTTAACCCAGGATGTAATACAGTGCTTGAAGTTGAGACTACTGGGGCGTCTACTCAAGAATTTCATAGCTGAATTTCAGTTCCGTGGACGCATTATGCAACGCGCTCAAGACACACTATATATAAAGCAAGAGCTGAGATAAAATAAGGGAGCTGATCTTAGGTTGCAAACAGAGCATCAGAGAGTCAGCATGCAAGTTTGGAGAGCGCCTAGATAATCTGCTGAGCGAGACAAAAACAACAATAGAAAACTAATGGCCGGAAGGACCTAGCCGGGAAACTATGCTAAAAGACTTCAAGCGTATAGCAGTATGGAGCTTTATCAAGGGTTTGAAGGACCATGCTCTTAAAGCTCGATTCGTGGGACAGGAGGAGGAAGAACTCGTGAAATTAATAGAAATAGTGCAAAATGCAGAAGAATTGTTCGGCGAACCAACGCACAGTATCAGTATCAGTATCAACACAATAGATTCGGAAGTCCCCTGTAGTTTTTGCAGCAGGATGAGGCATGAATGGAATAGCTGCAAAAAGCGGTTAAACACACCCTGTGTAGGAATATCGTAAGCTGTACGTTCTGTGGAAACAGGGGGCACGATTTGGAAAACTGTAGAAAGAGATTAGGCTCCTTATACTGCTGATTGTGTAGGGTAAATGGTCTCAAGGAAAACCCGTTCTGCGAGCCAAGAAGAAATACACCCAAACAAAATCAATTGGGAAGAAGGGCGGCAGGAGACAATAGGAGGACAACAAACACAGAATTCCGTGGAAGCCGAAAAATAGCGACGCGACAAAACACAAACAGAAGGGCAAATAGAAATAATAGTACGTTACCAACCTGTTTCAAATGTCAGCTACAGGGACATTTTTCACGGGACTGCAGAAGCAATGTCAGACAAACTCAGGCAAGAGGAACAGGAATCTACCAACAGGTGCAAAGTACCAATAATAGCAGGCACCTAGCTAACAGACCCGTAGAGGCCCATAGCAATAATAATCGGAAAAATTTTCAGGGAAACGGAATTCGGCCCAGTTATCGCCAATAACTGGGAAATAAACGGAAAATCAGATGGGCATAAAAGAAGAGTAAATACAACTATAATAAAGAAACAACAAGAGAGAGTCAGGGAAATAAAGATGATACAGAGTCTGACTCAGAAACAGAGCAGCCAACCAAAATAGTAACCAAGGCAGTTTTACACCTAGTAAATCAAGAGGATGGGCAAACTATAGAAGAAAAAACTGCAATAGACAAAAAATTAAACAAAAAAAAAAGAAGAGAAACAAAGTGAAAAGATGATGCGAAATATAGATGATGGTACTGAATCACCGGGCAATGTGGACACAGTTTTTATTACGCTCCCCTCCCAAAGAGCTAGGGAGGGAAGATTGGTCTTACTTGTAGAACCGGGAGCAGATTTCAGTATAGTAAAAGAGGAGTTAATGAAGGTTTTTCTCAATAAGAACCGAAAGCAAACTAAAATTCTTTCTGGAGCGTTCGGAGGAAAGACTACAACACTAGGCACTACCGAGATCAGGATAGGAGACAAAAGGCAGCTGCCGTGGGTGTTCCATATTGTGTCATGGGAAATCCAAATCCCTGGGGATGGTATTCTCGAAAGAAATAATATGTGGAACAAGTGTATTGTAAACACCATAGATAGAACCTTGAGCATCTTTGATAAAGAACATTGGGTGAAGACGTTTACCCTTCGTACGGAAATAGATTGTCAAACAAATCATCAACAAGGCGTCTGTCTAAGAAAAAAAGCAGTCACTATAGTACCGGTTAATATTATATCGAGAGACAAAACTGTGATTGTGCATAAACAGGAGATTTCCCCTGGAGTTTACGTTGGAAATACTGTGGTCAACATAAAAAATGGAGGCACAGCAGTAGTACCCATACTGTACGCAACCGAGCAGGACATACCATGGAGGAAGAAAATTGAGGTGAAGTTTTCAAATTTCAATCACTACACGCAATATGGAAGGACAGATCAATCCCCATTGTCAACGACAAATCAGGAAGAAAAAATAAGACGTTTAAAAATCACCATTATGACGGAGAGGGATTGGAACATGGAAAAAAGGGAGTCCATGAACCGGATATGTGAGGAATATCATGACTTATTCATGCTAGACAATGACAAATTGCCATTCACCACATTGGTAAAACATAAAATACCAATAAAAGGAGAACAAACACCCATTAATCAACAAGAGTATCATCTACCCCACGTCCATAAAGAAGAAATCAACCGACAAGTATCGGAGCTACTACAGGAAGGTATAATAAGCCCAAGCATATCCCCATGGAATTCACCAATATTATTAGTGCCCGAAAAATGTCAAGACGGCCAGAACAAATTTAGACTGGTCGTCGATTTTCGAAAATTAAATGAGGCTACAATAAAACAGGTATTCCCTACTCCTAGAATTGATGAAATTTTGGATCAATTAGGAAATACCAGGTATTTCACTACCTTAGATCTGGCGAGTGGACATCACCAGGTAATGGGTGATGAAGGAGATAAGGAAAAGACTGCCTTCAGCACCGACAAGGGTCATTTTGTGTTTAATATAATGCCCTTTGGCCTAACAGGGGCACCAGCTACATTCCAAATGGTCATGAATACGATCCTTACAAGGCCTGGACTGTTTTATGTACCTCGAAGACATAGTCGTATACGGAAGAAATGTGGCAGACCACGAAAGAAAAATCATCAATGTTTTATCCAGGCTACGAGAGGGTGGACTTAAATTGAACACAAAGAAATGTAAATTCTTACGAAGAGAAATAGTTTACCTAGGCCACAAATGTTCCAATGAGGGGGTGCTACCAGACCCTTCAAAGGTAGAATGTGTAAAAAAACTTAAGCCACCAAGAACCATAAAAGAAGTACAAGCACTCCTGGGCTTGATCAACTACTACCGAAAATTTGTTGCAGGAATGGCAAAATTGGCTTCACCAATAACAAGGCTGTTAAAGAAAAATACTAAATTTACGTGGACGACCCAATGCCAAGAGGCCTTGGACAAGGTGAAGGAAAGCATTGCAAATCCTCCAATCTTGATTTATCCAGATTTTACGCAACCATTCAGAGTAACAACAGATGCAAGTAACGAGGCCTTAGTAGCAGTTCCATCACAGATAAGGAACGAAATGGATCATCCGATAGCGTTTGCTAGTCGAACTCACAGTGACACTGAAAAGAGATATTCGACAATAGAGAAAGATGTGCTTGGTACGGTATGGGCAACACATACTTTCCGCCCATATCTCCTGGGGCGACACTTCACCGTATTTACTGACCATCAACCCTTAAGGGCGATAGTAAGCCTTAAAGACCAAACCTCAAGACTTGCACGGTTTAGGCACAAATTATCAGCATACGAATTCAAAATTGTGTACAAACCCGGGAAGAGTAATTTGAATGCGGATGCATTAAGCAGGTTACCAACAAAAGATCAAAATATCGGAGTGATAACTAGAGCACAAGCAAACGCGAAAAAATCAGAAGAAGAAAAAACAAAACAAAAAGAGCAACAGAAAGCTCTTGCAGAGGGGAAACATAGTGAAAATTGTGACAGAAATTCTGCTGCGACATTTTTAACTGAAAAAAAAGATATCCAAGAAGTCCTTAGAAGCTTTCATGACTCACCTCTGGGCGGACATCAATGAGTCATGAAGACCTATAATAGAATAAAAAAACAGTACAGGTGGAGGGGAATGCAACGCGATATCAACACCTACATCAAAAAATGCCCTAAATGTCCGAAAAATAAAAGTGGACTTCTTAATAAAGAGCCCATGGTCCTCACAGATACAGCAAATAGACCTTTTGAAAAGGTATATATGGATATGGTGGGGCCCTGCCCACTTCCACCGTGGGAAACAAATACATTCTTACCCTACAGGACGATTTATCAAAATTTTTTGTCTGCGCACCCATGCCATATGCCGAAGCAGAAACGGCAGCAAGAGTCTTTTATACCGAGATAGTAACAAAATATGGTATTCCCAAAAAATTAATTACAGACAACGGAACAAACTTCACCTCGAAATTGTTTGGAAGTGTGCGTAAGCTATTGAGAATTAAAAAGCAAGATATTTATCCCTATCGCCCTCCATCTAACGGGTCTTTGGAACGAAGCCACAGGCCATTAGCAGAATATTTGCGAAGTTTCGCAAAAGAAGATGGATCGAACTGGGATCAATGACTTGATCCGGTAATGCACGTACATAACCACACTGAGTACGCAGCCAAAAAGCAGATACCATTCAAGATACTGTATGGATTCGATGCTCCCCTGCCATCAAACCTACAAGAAAAGCTAAGGCTAGGGAAAAGAAACAGTACGATAAGCAGTCAAGGTATTATACCATGAAAATAGGAGGGAAATTTTCGCCCATATGGGACTGCCCCTATGAAATTAAAAGTTTCCCCACACCTGTAAACGTTCAAATAATGATGAAGGGAAAATTTCGGATCCTACACCGTAATTTAGGGAAACCATACACCCAATAAAAGATTAAAAAAAAATAAATATTTCTTCTAATTTCTGCGATCTTTTATTAAATTTATTTTCTGTCTGATTTTCCCGAGTTAAAGATCCACTTTTTTGTTTTTTTTATAAAAAATTAACAATAACAATCTTTATTTTTAAAAAACCAATATTTCGCTACCAAACAATGGGTAGCTTCTTCAGGGTTATATTACGTTAATATTTATATGAAAAAATGTTTTGTTTGTTTACAAATTTTTGATAGGATATTGAAAAAATTATTTCAAAACACATTTTCTGGCGCCAAATCAAAAAATTAATTTTTGTATGAACAAATTAACAAAATTATTTTAAAGCATATCTTAAGGATTATAGACAAGATTAATATATAAAAACAAAACAACATATTTTACAAAAAGTTAGCTTAAATTTCTACTTCTATTAACTAAATATCTATAATTCTGAGCTATATTTGCTGTATCTATTTTGTAATTAATCCGTTGTGTATTGTGAACTTTACTGATCTGTAACATTTCTAGCATTAATCTACGCTTATAATTAATTTCTTTGTTTAAAATTAATGTATTTTTAAAATCAGGACAATGATTTGAGCTAGCGCAATGTAATGACAAAGCTGTCTTTTGTGTTAATGTAGTGTTTCTATATTTATAATCTGATTTATGTCCCGCAATTCTACTTTTTAATTTGTTCTTGGTAGTACCTACATATACCTTATTACAATTATCATTATCATTTCCACCACATGGAATCTTATAAACTAAGTTAGACATTTCTAATTTATCTATCTTATCTTTTGTCTTACTGAATAGTCTTCCTAATGTATTATACATTTTATGGGCCATTACATATTTCTTATTGTCATAAATCTTCGACTTTTCTAATCTTTCAGATATGAGAGGCACATAAGTTAGTGATTTATAAATCTTTGGTTCAATACTTGGTCTTGTATTGTTATATTTTGTTCTTTTTGACGGAATGTTAAAATGATTGGCCGGCTAGCTCTACTCGGCTGGTTCTCGGGTGTGTTCCCTCCCTCATTTCAACCTCTGAACAAGCAACAATTATTGAAATTTTAATTTTTCTTTTCAACTACTCTACCTTGACATGCTTTTGGAATTGGGAGATAGGTTTGATCCTCCAACCGCCCATCCCTTCCATGGTCATCAGTGTATCCACGATCATGTTATGATGACCCCGAACAACCGCTCTTTTTTTTTTTTGTTTTTTGACGCGCACTTACCTCTCACCAGCAACCCATATTACGAAATTATACCTTCATTTTTTTCTTTCTCAATTTACTACATAATCTTTTTATTATATAAATTACTTAACTTAACTCTACTTAGCCTATCTTTACATTAAACTTTCTTTTCTGGATACTTTCTTTCTTTTACTAAATACTAACTTATCTTAGTCCAATTTTATTGTACTCTATTGAACACTCACTACATATATTAGGTTACGGAAACAAAGTTAATTTAGCAGCTTTGTACTAAATTTTGAATAAAAAAAAATCACAAATGGTATAAAAAAAAACAATCCAATATTCAAAATGAACAGAACGTACAAAAATAAAATCCTACACCTGACTGAGCTCACTCAACTGTATCTGTAAAAATTTTAATATTTAACTGTGCAACTATTTTCTTTTATTTGTGACCCTTTTCTTTCAAACGGAAGTCTACCAAATTTGTTTGCCTTTGTTTCCACTTACACAAACATAAGAAAGAAATCTTTAACACAATTGGTTTTACACGTACCTACAAATATAACGAACTACTTTTTTTTTTAAAACGGTTTCCGAAAATTTCGGACCGTTATTCAAATTCTTTTCCCTATATATATATATTTTTTGTTGTTGTATTCTAATTTTATATATTTTGTTTTATTTTTTTTTTTAACCAGGAAATACCTTACGGTTCTTATCCGAACTTATACGTCTTGGGTCTTGAATATAGGTATATTAGACCTTCTCCTTTTTATGCGACTGGCCGAACAAATCTTACATATGCCTGAAGGCTTTTCGTTGCCTATTAGCGCCCTTCCCCAGGACCTCCTTATCAGGAAAGTTATCGTTTCAGTCTAGTTCTTCACAACGATTATTTAAGACCTCATTAGAATCTATTCCTATAATTCAAAAATCGTTGTTAAATTTTGCTCCTTACCGGTGCACTATCATGTCTTACCCAGGTCAGGCTTGGCTTCCTATTTGCACTGTTTTGCTCCAATCAAATTTATCTATTAATTTTTTCTTTGTTAATTTATTTGTGATTTTTTTTTGATCTGCTCTGGCCAGTAACTTTTCACTTTCTGATTTCTACTAACAGACTAAAGATTCGACATACCGGTTGGCTCACTAAGTATGTATAATCTATATATATATACATATATCTACCTACTTTTATTTTTCCTATTTGTTGTTAAAATTTCCCTAATTTCTCCTTTTAAGTGTTCACACACGCATATATATTTCCCGTATCTTGGTATTTCTAGTTCCATACTACCATTTTCACCTCCCTTATCACCAATCGAAATTCCCGCTACCATTTCAAACCTTTTATAACAGTCCAAATATGTTTCCAACTCATTCACAATTGGAATGTACTAATTTTTAGAACTTTCTTTCCGCTCTAATATGGCAACGTCGGCTTTTTGACAAATGTCAGATACGAGCTAAAATGTATTTGCGATCTTAACTTTATAGGAAATACACGAGGTAAGGCATTGTTTTAATTTAATAAATATAATTTTCACTTTCTAGCAAATATAAGGACATAAAAAGTGGGTATGGTATGGTAATGTTCCGTAATATTATTGTATCTAGTCATTAATTCGTCTCTTCCCTTTCCAGGTTATTTCTTCCAGTCATCCTAGCCCCGGTATTTTTTTCTGTGGTGGATTTGGGCTTTCAGGTCTCGGCCGGACAGTACTTACTGCTATTATGTTCCCGCCGTAGATCTAATATATTGTTCATTTTTTTTATTGCGCTCGCTATCATCACAGACAGCTTCCTTCAGTTATTCTACAAGAATCTGATAAGCACTTACGCTACAAATACTGGCATTTATATGGCCCCTGGCGTTTTTATGCATGCAATTTTATTAAATATGAATTGCCCACGCTACAAAACTCCGGCATTGGTATGTGCTAGTTGCCAAAGACGGTGTGCGTGGCTATTTTTTTTTTACCAACGCGGGGAACTCCCACACCCTGATATCTCACGAGCCGGGCTATTACTCTGTAATTCGCTAAAGCTTCAGATAAGTATTTATATATGTGAACAATTTTCTTTGTGTAAAATTCTGTATATATTTTTAGGGTTTAAACATCATTTGGGATAGTGTCCACGATCAGAGCTTTACTATGCATAACTTCGAAATTTTTCTACTGTCTATATTGCACTATTACTTCACAAAACTGGATAATGTAAATCAGGTACATCTGGATAAATCACTGGTAAATCGGTAAGAGTAGTTTATAAAGTTTTAAACTAAAACTTACACTATCTTACAGCTATTCCTAAGACTATACCTTATTATCTATATCACAGTTCGTTTCGAATTATATTGCACTTATTGTTTGATGTCTTTGGTATGATATATTCCAATAGGTTTCCCTTGCAACGACTCGAGTTCGTACATATTGTTTCCCACTGGCCTTAGGACACGACATTTGAGAAATTTACGGCAAAACTTGCTGTTTATGTTTTTCCCAAAGTCACTCAACACGGTGTTTCGGCGGTATACTTCTTGACCGGGAGCAAAAGTTATATTTCTCGCCCTCTTATTATACCTGTCCGCACTCCTTACGTGTGCTTCATGTAGGTTTCTCTTAATTTTTTCTCGAATGCTTTCTAACCGGTCTTTGTTATCTAAATTCACTATTTCATGGTCGTGCAGAGACTTCAGTTTCCTTGCTAGCTTATAGTCAGTCCCATTTGTGAACATGTGCATTCCAAAAAGAACAAAAAAAGGCGTTGCCCCTGTCGCGGAATGTACTGAAGTTCTTAGTGCACATTCAATCTCTGGGAGATATAGATCCAATCTCTATGGTCATTATTTAAATATGCTCTAATCGCAGCTAGAACCGATTGGTTTACTCGTTCAGATGCATTCGACTGTGGTGCGTACACTGCTGTTTTCAAGTGATTAATTTTATACGTATCTAGCATATCTTGGAAACATTTCGAGGTAAACTGGGAACCATTATCGGAGTGGATTACTTCCGGGACACCAAACTTCTGAAAAATTTCTTGTACTAGAAATTTTCGCACATTTGCGGTATTGGCTTCGGGCATGGCTTTCAAAAAAACAAATTTTGAAAAATGGTCGAGTACTATAAAAATGTAGCAGTTGCCACTTTTTGACCGGGGGTACTTTCCTAAAAAATCTATATATAATTTTTGAAATGGCCGCTCTGTTACCACATCTTGTCCGATTCCGGGCATCAATCTAATATTTTCTGATTTTGTTTCTTTGCAGACTTGACATTTCTGAATAAATTCCCTTACTTGAATCATCATTTTCGGCCAATAATAAAATCTTTTCAATCTTTCCAAAGTTTTTGCTATTCCGCCATGAGCGGAAGTAGGTTCAATGTGTGCCTTTTGTATTAATGCATGTGTCAGGTTAACAGGAATCCACAATTTCCAGGGTGACTCACCTTCGACTTTATGGAATGTGGTTTTGACATATATTTTCCCATCTATTACTTTTAAGTCGGGCAACTTGTTCGCGTTGCTGGAAATTGTTTCGATGAGGTTTAAATACTCCTCACTTTCGAATTCTAAGGTTTCCCATTCTAGCACTTCTTCATCATTTATTTCTTCTACTACAATGTCTGCTGGTATACGCGATAACATATCGGCCACCGTGTTTTCAGAACCCTTACGGTATTCGATTTCAAAATCGAATGCCTGTAATTGCAATGACCACCGTGCAAGCCTGCCGCTTAAATCTTTCATGGTCATCAACCATTTTAGACTGGCATGATCAGTAATTATTGTAAACGGCATCATTTCTATATATGGCCTGAATTTACGTACTGCAAGAACTGCTGCAAGGCATTCTTTTTCAGTCACTGTATAGTTGCGTTGACATCGATTTAATTTCTGTGAGTAGAAGGCTATTGGGTGTTCTTCTTGCTTATCGTTTAACTGATATAATACAGCTCCCACTCCATAATCGGAGGCGTCACACTGAACATAAAAACGTTTCTCAAAATCGGCATGACGTAATACCGGTGCTGATGTTAATGCCTTTTTCAATTTTTCGAATGCTTCCCTCGCTTCAGGTGTGATTTGAAATGTTTTTGTTTTTTTCAACGTATCTGTGAGCGGTGCCGCAATGGTCGCGAAATTTTTAATGAAGCGCCGATACCATCCCGCTGTTCCAAGGAAACTTCTGACTTCCCTTACTGATTTAGGCAGGCGTATATTTCTGATTGCCAGAATTTTTTCCGGGTCGGTTTTCAAATTTCCTCCACCCACAATAAATCCTAAATATTTTAATTCTTGAAAACAAAATTTTGACTTTTTAAGTCCTATTGTTAAGCCTGCTTTACTGAGACATTTAGCTACTTTGTCTAGTAAACAAATGTGTTCCTCAAATGTGCTTGATATAATCAACAGATCGTCTAAGTAAACAAAAACATTTTCCTTCAGATCTTGGGGAATGACTTTGTCCATCAATCTACACAATCTCTGTGCCGCATTACATAAACCAAACGGCATAACTCTAAATTGGTATAATGGCCTACCGGCCACGGTAAACGCAGTGTAGGGCTTGCTCTCATCGTCTAATTCGATTTGCCAGAAGGCGTATTTGAGGTCGACACTACTTATAAAATGGGTTTCATTGATTCTACTAAGTATGCCATCAATGTTTTGAAGCAGATACGCATCTTTCACCGTTAGCTTGTTCAGCTTCCGGGCGTCTAAGCAAAAACGGTTTTTACCAGGCTTTCTTACGACCGTAGTTCGGTTGCTCCAAGGACTGTTACTGAGTTCTATTACTTTGAGATTTAACATATTATCTATTTCTTGGTACGTAATTTTTTGTACCGCTGGTGATATAGGGTAATAACGGTCCTTTACAGGTATTGCACCCTCAACGAGCTTAATACTGTGCTTTTCCACCTTAGTACTTCCCAATCCTTTCTCCTCAAAAGTATCAAAACTATTTGTAATTGCCTCTAATTTCAGCTGTTGTCCCGCTGTTAACTTATGGGGTTTCATCCTATAATCAAAGTCTTTTTCTATTGACTCAGTCTCATTAATAATGTTTAAATCTACTGCCTCTACACCTACTATTTCTGGCGCTAAGCAAAATTTTCTCCAGAAATCGATTCCGAGATATAAGCTCTGTTCCAAGTCCGGACAAAGATATAGAAGCATATCATTTTTCTGATCCTTGTAGGTTATGAATACGTTTACTTTGCCTAATATTCTATGCTGCAGATCACTGGCAGTCATCACATTGGTCCACAGCGGAGAAATTTCTAGGCCCAACCATACTAACTGAAGCACCCGTATCTAGTAAACCATCGACTTTTTCGCTATTAATGTCAACTTTGGCAAAAACTCTTTCATCCTTTTTTGAATATAAAGCCCTATTTATCGTTTCTACTACTATGCGTTTAAACATTTTTTTATTTGAAAATTTCTCCCTAACTTTTCTGATTCGTCTAGAAACATAATCCTTATTACTCATGTTTTGGAAAATTCGCTCCTTGGCTCTATTATAATTTTCCTGCCTAACCTCTATTGGTAAATAATGCCTCATTCCGGGAGAGAAAACCTGACCTGGCACGACTGAAAAATTTTGACTTTTTTCCTTTATTCTTGTGAAGAGGTGTTCTTCTCGGCCGGGCCTGGGATCCCCTTCGCTCCTGAGCCCCGATTCCAGTTTCCCGATTGACATACTGGACATTTTGGTGTTATTGTGTTCTGTTTCCCGCACCTGTAGCAAAACAATTTCCTTTCAGTGCTTGGGCAATCAATAAATATATGTCCCGGATTCCTACAATTCCAGTACAGAACTAGTTTCCTTTTCTGCTCCCCACCAGCTGAAAGCTCGTCCACCTCAACCTGTTGCTCATCTTCCGCTTCGAATCTATCATCAAAGATTTCGCTAACATATCTTGGGTTTCGTTGCATTTGTGGCGCTGGAGTTTTTAACTCTTTCCGTGGAAAATTTCGCTCAGCCTCGTGACATTCCATCCTAAGCTGTTCCACCGATGATACCGATATGGGATAGATTATTCGGCCCAAACCTTCTTTAACATTTCTTTTCATTATTTTGATCATGTCATATTCTGCTATCGGTTGAACTAGCCTCGAACGTATTCTGCTCATGACGTGAAAATAATTGTCTATACTTTCATGGTGTTGCTGTTTCCGTTCTACTAAATCCCGCATAATTTCAAAGTTCGAACGACTGCATTGAAATTGCGTTAATAGGGCATGCCTTAAGGCTGGCCAGTCGGCGATTGATTGGGTTTTCAGAATAAGCCAATACCATTCTCTTGCCCTTCCGGACACCAGGAGGTGAAAGTCCCGCAGTACTTCCGGCCATTGAATTTGGTAGTGCCTTTGCAAATGTTCCAAACGGAATATGAAATCTTCGACAGTCATGTTTGCCGAATCTCCGTCGAATACGACACCTAGTTTGTCTTTTCTTATGCGCAGTTGCTCGGTGTTTTGACTTCTGGCTAGGGGATTTAACTCATGAAAACTCTGGTTATTTGGGTTGTCAACACTATTTGTCGGAATGCTTTCAACTGATAAATTTTCAGAAAAATTTTGTGGTATGGTTCTACTTTCCATTGCCATTCGATTATTTGTTGACGTGTCGGTCGAGGTTTGGCTGCCGTTGTTTATCTGACTTTGGAACATTTTAGATAAATTTACCATTGAGGTGGTCAACTCGGCCATGTTTTTCCTCATTTCCGACATTTCAACTTGCACTAATTTTTTAACATTTTCTTGTATAATTTTTTGCACTTGAACTGTCTGAGACGTTGCTCTCCCTACTGCTCCTGAGTTCGGGTTTACTAGCGAACCTGTGTTACTTGGGCCTGCTTGTTGAGCTGAAGCCCTCGCATTTATGGTCTGTGATAGATCTGTGACATTGGGAATATTCGGATTTTCTGCGTTATTCATATTCGGTTGATTCTCAACAAGTTTGGCTACTTTGGGTTCTGGAAGTATGGTCCTGTTCAAATCAAAATACGGTTGTCTTGCTCTTTTTCTATCTTGGACCAGAGATCTTGTCTCTCTACTCATACTATTCCAACAAAAAAATTTAAATCTGGGTTTTGCCTCTATACACCCATTTTTTTATATATATATATACTATTAGTTGGGTATATCCTAAGCTATTTATCACGGTATACAAAAAAAAATGATATGTTTTATTTATAAAAAAAATTGATGCAACACTACGCAAACCATAGATACTATAAAAACTATATAAATAAATATGTCTGTATGTATGTATTTAAACAAATAATCAATAAAAAAAAATATAAGATAAAAAAAAATAAAATTAAATAATAAAAGAAGAAATCGAAATTTGTAATTAGATAATTAAAATTAATCAGTATGTAAATATTTATGTCCAAACAAAAATTTAAATGAATGCTTCCTATATTGTAATTCTAAAATTATTACTCCTATTTTCTGTAAAGGTTTATTTCGTTCTGAGAAGCTTCTTTTGTTTCTCTTTTTCTTATAAAATACTCAGTTATATTCCTGCGATTTCTGTTAATATTTTCTTCTTAAAAATTTTTAACTCATTGCAGGTTGCTGATGGTAGGCGCGGAGCGGTTTGTTTAAAATTATATGTAAAAATTTGGTTCTTTATTGCTAAAGCAATTCCTCCCACATGTCGTCAATCAATCTAATTAATAAAGGATTAAAATAATGCTAATTGAATTCATTCGCTTTATCTTTTCTATGAATGATCTTGGACTAGAATAATCCTCTCCGATACCACGGAACTTTGGTGATTATTCAAAGCGGCTATCGTCCTAGAATTATTTCAGTCACCATTACAATTAACTTACCGCTGAAACTACATTTATAATAAGCATTTTTGGGGATGAAGATCAGAACATATAG
Source organism: Lypha dubia (assembly GCA_947311025.1). Classification (NCBI taxonomy): domain Eukaryota; kingdom Metazoa; phylum Arthropoda; class Insecta; order Diptera; family Tachinidae; genus Lypha; species Lypha dubia. The sequence continues at coordinate 91,940,075 of OX371260.1, read as the reverse complement.
ACGCACGTATGTATATAACTTTTCTATGGAATGATTTCCCCTTGAAACCGGTAATTATCATTTTGTTGTCTAGCCCTGTGTTTCCGATCCTCGTACTACAATTGTAATTTATACTCACAAACGGCTACGACGACAGATGAACATAAGCACTAAACACAATCTGATACATAATCTACTATTGCACTTCCCTAATATTCTATTGCACTGTGTTTTGGTATTCTACACTTTCTGCTTTAATTTTTGCAGCGTAAACTGCTGAAGCTTTCGTTTGGGCGCCATATGTTATATTTTGTTCTTTTTGACGGAGTGTTAAAATGATTGGCCGGCTAGCTCTACTCGGCTGGTTCTCGGGTGTGTTCCCTCCCTCAATTCAACCTCTGAACAAGCAACAATTAATGAAATTTTAATTTTTCTTTTCAACTACTCTACCTTGACATGCTTTTGGAATTGGGAGATAGGTTTGATCCTCCAACCGCCCATCCCTTCCATGGTCATCAGTGTATCCACGATCATGTTATGATGACCCCGAACAACCGCTCTTTTTTTTTTTTTGTTTTTTGACGCGCACTTACCTCTCACCAGCAACCCATATTACGAAATTATACCTTCATTTTTTTTCTTTCTCAATTTACTACATAATCTTTTTATTATATAAATTACTTAACTTAACTCTACTTAGCCTATCTTTACATTAAACTTTCTTTTCTGGATACTTTCTTTCTTTTACTAAATACTAACTTATCTTAGTCCAATTTTATTGTACTCTATTGAACACTCACTACATATATTAGGTTACGGAAACAAAGTTAATTTAGCAGCTTTGTACTAAATTTTGAATAAAAAAAAATCACAAATGGTATAAAAAAAAACAATCCAATATTCAAAATGAACAGAACGTACAAAAATAAAATCCTACACCTGACTGAGCTCACTCAACTGTATCTGTAAAAATTTTAATATTTAACTGTGCAACTATTTTCTTTTATTTGTGACCCTTTTCTTTCAAACGGAAGTCTACCAAATTTGTTTGCCTTTGTTTCCACTTACACAAACATAAGAAAGAAATCTTTAACACAATTGGTTTTACACGTACCTACAAATATAACGAACTACTTTTTTTTTTAAAACGGTTTCCGAAAATTTCGGACCGTTATTCAAATTCTTTTCCCTATATATATATATTTTTTGTTGTTGTATTCTAATTTTATATATTTTGTTTTATTTTTTTTTTAACCAGGAAATACCTTACGGTTCTTATCCGAACTTATACGTCTTGGGTCTTGAATATAGGTATATTAGACCTTCTCCTTCTTATGCGACTGGCCGAACAAATCTTACATATGCCTGAAGGCTTTTCGTTGCCTATTAGCGCCCTTCCCCAGGACCTCCTTATCAGGAAAGTTATCGTTTCAGTCTAGTTCTTCACAACGATTATTTAAGACCTCATTAGAATCTATTCCTATAATTCAAAAATCGTTGTTAAATTTTGCTCCTTACCGGTGCACTATCATGTCTTACCCAGGTCAGGCTTGGCTTCCTATTTGCACTGTTTTGCTCCAATCAAATTTATCTATTAATTTTTTCTTTGTTAATTTATTTGTGATTTTTTTTTTATCTGCTCTGGCCAGTAACTTTTCACTTTCTGATTTCTACTAACAGACTAAAGATTCGACATACCGGTTGGCTCACTAAGTATGTATAATCTATATATATATACATATATCTACCTACTTTTATTTTTCCTATTTGTTGTTAAAATTTCCCTAATTTCTCCTTTTAAGTGTTCACACACACAAATATATTTCCCGTATCTTGATATTTCTAGTTCCATACTACCATTTTCACCTCCCTTATCACCAATCGAAATTCCCGCTACCATTTCAAACCTTTTATAACAGTCCAAATATGTTTCCAACTCATTCACAATTGGAATGTACTAATTTTTAGAACTTTCTTTCCGCTCTAATATGGCAACGTCGGCTTTTTGACAAATGTCAGATACGAGCTAAAATGTATTTGCGATCTTAACTTTATAGGAAATACACGAGGCATTGTTTTAATTTAATAAATATAATTTTCACTTTCTAGCAAATATAAGGACATAAAAAGTGGGTATGGTATGGTAATGTTCCGTAATATTATTGTATCTAGTCATTAATTCGTCTCTTCCCTTTCCAGGTTATTTCTTCCAGTCATCCTAGCCCCGGTATTTTTTTCTGTGGTGGATTTGGGCTTTCAGGTCTCGGCCGGACAGTACTTACTGCTATTATGTTCCCGCCGTAGATCTAATATATTGTTCATTTTTTTTATTGCGCTCGCTATCATCACAGACAGCTTCCTTCAGTTATTCTACAAGAATCTGATAAGCACTTACGCTACAAATACTGGCATTTATATGGCCCCTGGCGTTTTTATGCATGCAATTTTATTAAATATGAATTGCCCACGCTACAGTATTTAAAATATTATGATTAACAAATTGTCTTATTAAACAACATATCAATTGAATTGGATAATTATTCTTCAACAAAATATTTTTAATTCTTTCTATATTAGTCTTATGAAATTCTTTATCACTAATCTTTAGTATTCTCTGTATTAAATTTTTAGCCCTATTGATTATAATCCTTTTTGGATGTTTAGAAAAATAATAGAAGATGTTGGCTTCTGATACCGGTATGCTATCAGCACAGACGTAAACAGATATGGCAACGTTGACAGGTGTCAAGTGGCCATATCATACGTAGTTAACCCTGGGCCCTGAGAAGTAAGATATATGTGGCAATCTAAAAATATAATAAGAAAGTGACAACAACCATACATTACCAAATACTGTGAAAAAAAAAAATAAAAATGTAAACAAACTAAACTAAAATTGGCGTTGAAAAGTTTTAGATTTATTTAAAAATTTTAAAATTTATATAAACAAGTTAAATTTACAATTTTGAAGAAAATTATAAATTGCAAAAGGTATATATGTACATTGTACATACATATGTACATAGAAGGAAAAACCAACAGAAATTGATCCGTTTTCATCAGACAATTGGTAAGTAAGGAATAAACCTGAAATGAGAAAATAATTTTTATAATATAATACATACATATGTATATAATTATTTACTTACAGGAATAACAAGGTAAATGGCTTTACTTCTTCTCGGCTGTATTGGACGATGGATGGAGTTAGCATATCAGTGGTAAGTAAAGTAGATAGCATGAAAATAATAAAAACTTATGGTTATGGTTGTGTTTGTGCTTTTATTTTCTAGATAAAGTAAACAAAAAGTGGTAATTACTGATATCTTGAAAAGTTTCTGTAATGCAAAATGAGAAACTGCCACGAGTTTGCTGAGCCAATTGGCCAACGGAAATGCACGGAAACCAACACGTCTTTAAGAAATATAAATTGTTATATGTACATATGTATTATATTTTTAAATAAACTTAATTTTTATACCGTGGGCACTAGTATTGTTTAAAACATTTTACAACTTTTTGAATTATTAACCGATTTTCAAAATTTATGTCTTGTTTTTTCTATACACAATGCACGTTCAGAATGGGTAAAAATATTAACATGGTTTGGAGTAAAAAGTGTGAAATCAAAGACAGTCTATGAAAAAATTTTTAAAAAAATTTAAATTTTAAAAATAGTTTAGCAATTATTTTGGCATACGATTTTTAAATTTTAAAACTTTTTAATGCAGTCTAAAAGCATGAACATTAAGCTACTCAGAACTGCAAAAAGATTTAAAATCGGTTAATAAATGACAAAATAAGCTATATGAAAGTTGTTGTATACCATGAGCTCTAGAGCTATACACCGTGAGTACTAGGGTAGTTTAAAAAATTGTACAACTTTTTCAATTATCAATCGTTTTTCAAAATTTATGTCTTGTTTTTTTCTATACACAATACACGTTCAGAATAGCGAAAAATATTAACATGGTTTGGAGTAAAAAGTTTGAAATCAAAGACAGTCTATGAAAGAATTTTTAAAAAAATTTAAATTTTAAAAATAGTTTTGCAATTATTTTAGCATAAGATTTTTAAATTTTAAAACTTTTTAACGCAGTCTAAAAGCATTAACATTAAGCTACTCAGAACTGCAAAAAGATTTAAAATCAGTTAATAAATGACAAAATAAGCTATATGAAAGTTGTTGTATTCCATGAGCTCTAGTGCTATATACCGTGAGCACTAGTGTTGTTTTTAAATATTTTACAACCTTTTCTGTTATGTTAAATTACCCCAAAAACACAGAGCAGTTAAAGCGGTAAAAGAATCCTCTCAAAGTTCTGATATGGGTCTCCAAATAAACTAAATTCAAAATTTAAAGATTAATGCCAGGAGAATGTAAAATTGTGAACTTCTTACCATGTTTTTGCCGTTTAAAAATTCTTTTTCACTTCATTCTAACATTTATATTGAAATTATGGTTTATGTTAACTACACCCACATCAAATTCCCAAGGGGAATATTTTTGTAAAATCTTTGAACGCTTTAACTATTAACGATATTATTAAAGGTCTATTTACATACATCCATCAGTAAAATGTCAACGACAGTGCACGTCTGTGTAGTGTACACATGTCATACAACTTGCACAGTAGGTAAATACCAACTTTAAGTGTGTAGCGCAACAAGCGATAATGTTACACATGTTGAAGTGTGGCAAAAGTTATTTGGAACAAATATTGAATTACAGAAATTACTGTGTGCAAGTTGATGACACATGAAAATTTAATTCAATTTAATTTTATGATATTTTATTTTTCTTTATTAATAAATTGAGTGATTTACAAATCACTCAATTCTAGATTATCAGATAGATTCTCATAAGTAGTATTTAAGCTAGAATATTTTATAAATAAAATCAGACTTAAACTATCAACATAATTCGGCACTCGCTTGCCTTTGTTTTTAATTTAGTTTCAAGAATATTCTGGCAGTTCTTTTGAACGCCTAATTACTAGCTGGAACCCTTCCAGCTGTTTAAAATAAACCAAGGGCTATAGGGAAATAAAATATAAACATCCTTATTACTCCACATGGCGATCCTGCCATAACATTCTCAAAACATTAGTACACCACATCCTTTCACTCTCCACATGGCGATCCTGCGGATTTCGAACTGATCCTGCCGATTCGGACCAACCATACAAAAAAAAAAATTATTATCAAAAATTTTATGATCCTGAAAAAATCTTACAATCCTGCGGATTTCGAACTGATCCTGCTGATTCGGACCAACCATACAAAAAAAAATTATTATCAAAAATTTTATGATCCTGCAAAAATCTTACAATCCTGCGGACTTCGAACTGATCCTGCCGACACCACATAAAGATGATTTATTTACAATGTGTATTTACTATTCAAAAAGTAGAAGAGAAGAAAACCCAAAACGGACACAGTCGTAAAATTGTTTAAAAGTATTGTTTGATTAAAAATAAATTGTCCAGAATAAAGAATCCAGAAATTAAAAATTTGCTAGTAATAGAAAGTACCAATCATGACTCGTGGAAATCAACGTGACTTAGCCTGTCAAAAGAACACCAAAAATTTGGCTGAACAAAGCACTGACAATCTAAAACGACATAAACACGTTTGGGTTTGGTTTATAAAAATCGCAAATGTAAGATGTTCTCTAGTTTCAATATTTTAAGTTTTGCTTAAATAATTTACAATTATACATACATACAAACTTAACTTAAAACAGCATTAAAATAATATAAAAATCAACAAAAAAAAAGCAAGCACAACAAATAATATGAATGAATTGCAAAAAAAAAAAAAAAAAAAAAATATACAAAAGAAATTGAATTATAAATACATACATACGTTAATTTTACTTACAAATTAATTAATTGAATATATAAAAACAAATGGGAATTTAATGAAAGAATGAATATTTAACTGAAAACCTCTTGAATATTATTATTATATATATGTAGTTTAAAATATAAATTAATTATACATACATATATACATTTTTATTTATTTCTTAACATTTTTAACTTACACACAAATACACACAACTTCCAACATTCATGTACACATACTCTTTACTTAACCATCAACAAACCAAGTCTTCTTATTAAATAAATCAAGTTAAGATATTACAAGATATTATTAATTGAAATCATACAAGCATTAAAATTATATCTAAATAGAGACAGACGGAATAATAGGGAGAGACTTCTTAAGAGAATACTTATGCAAAATAGATTACGAGACATTCACAATTTCTTTGTTTACCAATAATGAAACCATAATTCTGCCAATGCAACCAAAAGCATTCGACACATTAAAAATAACTATACCACCACGAACAGAAATCATACAACCATTGAAATTAAACCTTACAGAAGATTGCGTAATACTTAATAATGAATTAAAAAGCGGTATTTTTTTAAGTAATTCAATAGCACCAAAAAACGGAATGACTCACATAAAAATTTTAAACACAACAAATGATACACAAATTTTACAGGGCATTAAACTGCATACTGATCCACTAAAAAACTATGACATATTAAATTTCAACAATATAAACGACAACGAACGGTTCAACAAATTTTTGGATGACTTGAAATTAAAACATAATGACATACATATAAAGAAAATAAAGAGACAAATAAAGAATATAATGAGGCAAATAATAAAGAACATAATGAGGCAAATAACAATTTTAGTGAAACACGTGTAGAAGAAAAGAGTATGGAAAAATGTAATTCTCGGAAGCCTGATCAACTTCAAATATGGGAATGCACATCCATAAGTGATATAAAAAATATTAAGAAATTGCAATTTAATAGATTTGAAAACATAAAAGAAGTCGACATATATATTGAAAATAATATTGTGCACATTGGACATAATGATAATTATCGAAACCAGTTTCGACCTGAATAAGAATGTGTACCCAAAATAAGAATGCTATGAATATAGGATGTAACGATAATTCATCGAATCAAGATTCGATTATGAAGAAGTTACATACCAAAAATATACATGATAATAATAAGCATGCAAGATTCAGCGATAACTCAGCGAAACTAGATTCGATACTGAGAAAACTGATATCAAAAATGAGTAAAGAAAATATAATAGAATTAGCGCTAGCAAATAACGATAAAATATTTAAAGTATATACGAAAGAAGAATTAAAAGAAGCATATGCAAAGATAAAAATAAATAACAAAAGTCCTCAACTAAAAATATTAATATACTATGCCCCAAAAAGAATAACAGATGATATTCTAAAATATAAACTAATTGACGAATTCCACAATACCACACACGCAGGCCTCTTAGGAATTAGAAAAACAAATTAAATCTAAAAATAGGAGACCTAGTGTTAATCAGAGTAGAAAATAGAAAGAAAAATCAAATTCCATATAAAGGACCCTATACAATTTTAAAAAGAAACAATGTAAATACGGTAATAAATTATAATGGTATAGAAAAAGAAATACACAATAATAATCAATTAAAACCATATATACCCAACAAACACTAAAAATTATAAGAATACTATTTTAAAAATTATAAAAATATTAAATACTACATTAAGAATTATATAAATTATAAAATTATAACTATATTAAGAATTACTTTGTAAAACTATAACATATGTAAATAGAAATTAAGAATTATTTTACAAATATTGTCGGTACTATGAGTATCAAGAAAAATCAATCCCCTAATTTTTCTCTTAGCGGTGAGGGTGTAGTGTACACATGTCATACAACTTGCACAGTAGGTAAATACCAACTTTAAGTGTGTAGCGCAACAAGCGATAATGTTACACATGTTGAAGTGTGGCAAAAGTTATTTGGAACAAATCTTGAATTACAGAAATTACTGTGTGCAAGTTGATGACACATGAAAATTTAATTCAATTTAATTTTATGATATTTTATTTTTCTTTATTAATAAATTGAGTGTGATTTACAAATCACTCAATTCTAGATTATCAGATAGATTCTCATAAGTAGTATTTAAGCTAGAATATTTTATAAATAAAATCAGCCTTTGTTTTTAATTTAGTTTCAAGAATATTCTGGCAGTTCTTTTGAACGCCTAATTACTAGCTGGAACCCTTCCAGCTGTTTAAAATAAACCAAGGGCTGTAGGGAAATAAAATATAAACATCCTTATTACTCCACATGGCGATCCTGCCATAACATTCTCAAAACATTAGTACACCACATCCTTTCACTCTCCACATCTGCCAATATTACCAATTACAAATATTGGTTCCACGTCCCAATACGGCTGTTATTTTCATTAACCAATAACAAATACCTACCGAAGGCAGTATTCACGATAAAAAATATTACTGCTTTGGACGTATGGCACTGACGGGACGTTACTGATGTCTTAAATAGACCTTCTACACTTTTTTTTTCACACCACAGATCACACTTTCCAATTGGTTTTCTTTTTTCCAATTGGATATAAAAACACTCACTTACCTTGTCGGATTCTTCGGAAAACGATGAAGACGGTCCATTTTTGGGAAACCCATAATACATTTGCGACTCCTGAAAAGAAAGAAAGTTTAGAAAATTTTTTAATTATTTCAAAAATGTACTTACATTTTCCTCGTTATTTTTCTTTATCGTTCACAATTAAGTAATAATCAAGCTAACTGGCGCAAAAAAATGAAGGAAATCTGTCAAAAAGTCCGCCAAAACAAGGATTTTCCAAAAATTTTGCGCCAATTTGCTGTAAAATCTCTTTTATTAAAATATAAACAAATAATATTATCAGGCTCAAGTTCAGTTTTATTGAATTAATGAAAATTCAAAATTACTAAGAGTTTTTTTGTGTTGGAAAATATTATTATTTATATCCAATCAATTTTTAGCAGAACGTATCAGTACTGATTTCAAGGCCGCTACACCTCTCATCAGCGTTCAATTGTCCATCTTTACAAATTTCGTAAAGTGGATACTAATTGAGAAGAATATCAACTATTTAACCAGTTTTCAACAGAAATAGAATATGAGAATTAATTTTTAATTCAATTTTTATTCTACAATGAAACAGTGCTGGTTAGTACGAAATTCCCTCATTACTGTTTGGAACTAATAATCAACACAAACTCATAGTCCGTTATCATCAAAGTATTCTACTTTGTATTTTAACGTTTTTGTTGTTTTTACTCTATATTAGGGAAATTCACATATTACTGTGACCCCTATTATTAGGGTATTTATAGCTCGTGCCCAAGCGGAATTAATATTTTTATATTATTATTATTACGAATAAACGTAATTATTATTTGAACTTATATTGATTTACATATGGAAAGTAATATTATCAGGCTCAAGTTCAGTTTTATTGAATTAATGAAAATTCAAAATTACTAAGAGTTTTTTTGTGTTGGAAAATATTATTATTTATATCCAATCAATTTTTAGCAGAACGTATCAGTACTGATTTCAAGGCCGCTACACCTCTCATCAGCGTTCAATTGTCCATCTTTACAAATTTCGTAAAGTGGATACTAATTGAGAAGAATATCAACTATTTAACCAGTTTTCAACAGAAATAGAATATGAGAATTAATTTTTAATTCAATTTTTATTCTACAATGAAACAGTGCTGGTTAGTACGAAATTCCCTCATTACTGTTTGGAACTAATAATCAACACAAACTCATAGTCCGTTATCATCAAAGTATTCTACTTTGTATTTTAACGTTTTTGTTGTTTTTACTCTATATTAGGGAAATTCACATATTACTGTGACCCCTATTATTAGGGTATTTATAGCTCGTGCCCAAGCGGAATTAATATTTTTATATTATTATTATTACGAATAAACGTAATTATTATTTGAACTTATATTGATTTACATATGGAAAGTAATATTATCAGGCTCAAGTTCAGTTTTATTGAATTAATGAAAATTCAAAATTACTAAGAGTTTTTTTGTGTTGGAAAATATTATTATTTATATCCAATCAATTTTTAGCAGAACGTATCAGTACTGATTTCAAGGCCGCTACACCTCTCATCAGCGTTCAATTGTCCATCTTTACAAATTTCGTAAAGTGGATACTAATTGAGAAGAATATCAACTATTTAACCAGTTTTCAACAGAAATAGAATATGAGAATTAATTTTTAATTCAATTTTTATTCTACAATGAAACAGTGCTGGTTAGTACGAAATTCCCTCATTACTGTTTGGAACTAATAATCAACACAAACTCATAGTCCGTTATCATCAAAGTATTCTACTTTGTATTTTAACGTTTTTGTTGTTTTTACTCTATATTAGGGAAATTCACATATTACTGTGACCCCTATTATTAGGGTATTTATAGCTCGTGCCCAAGCGGAATTAATATTTTTATATTATTATTATTACGAATAAACGTAATTATTATTTGAACTTATATTGATTTACATATGGAAAGTAATATTATCAGGCTCAAGTTCAGTTTTATTGAATTAATGAAAATTCAAAATTACTAAGAGTTTTTTTGTGTTGGAAAATATTATTATTTATATCCAATCAATTTTTAGCAGAACGTATCAGTACTGATTTCAAGGCCGCTACACCTCTCATCAGCGTTCAATTGTCCATCTTTACAAATTTCGTAAAGTGGATACTAATTGAGAAGAATATCAACTATTTAACCAGTTTTCAACAGAAATAGAATATGAGAATTAATTTTTAATTCAATTTTTATTCTACAATGAAACAGTGCTGGTTAGTACGAAATTCCCTCATTACTGTTTGGAACTAATAATCAACACAAACTCATAGTCCGTTATCATCAAAGTATTCTACTTTGTATTTTAACGTTTTTGTTGTTTTTACTCTATATTAGGGAAATTCACATATTACTGTGACCCCTATTATTAGGGTATTTATAGCTCGTGCCCAAGCGGAATTAATATTTTTATATTATTATTATTACGAATAAACGTAATTATTATTTGAACTTATATTGATTTACATATGGAAAGTAATATTATCAGGCTCAAGTTCAGTTTTATTGAATTAATGAAAATTCAAAATTACTAAGAGTTTTTTTGTGTTGGAAAATATTATTATTTATATCCAATCAATTTTTAGCAGAACGTATCAGTACTGATTTCAAGGCCGCTACACCTCTCATCAGCGTTCAATTGTCCATCTTTACAAATTTCGTAAAGTGGATACTAATTGAGAAGAATATCAACTATTTAACCAGTTTTCAACAGAAATAGAATATGAGAATTAATTTTTAATTCAATTTTTATTCTACAATGAAACAGTGCTGGTTAGTACGAAATTCCCTCATTACTGTTTGGAACTAATAATCAACACAAACTCATAGTCCGTTATCATCAAAGTATTCTACTTTGTATTTTAACGTTTTTGTTGTTTTTACTCTATATTAGGGAAATTCACATATTACTGTGACCCCTATTATTAGGGTATTTATAGCTCGTGCCCAAGCGGAATTAATATTTTTATATTATTATTATTACGAATAAACGTAATTATTATTTGAACTTATATTGATTTACATATGGAAAGTAATATTATCAGGCTCAAGTTCAGTTTTATTGAATTAATGAAAATTCAAAATTACTAAGAGTTTTTTTGTGTTGGAAAATATTATTATTTATATCCAATCAATTTTTAGCAGAACGTATCAGTACTGATTTCAAGGCCGCTACACCTCTCATCAGCGTTCAATTGTCCATCTTTACAAATTTCGTAAAGTGGATACTAATTGAGAAGAATATCAACTATTTAACCAGTTTTCAACAGAAATAGAATATGAGAATTAATTTTTAATTCAATTTTTATTCTACAATGAAACAGTGCTGGTTAGTACGAAATTCCCTCATTACTGTTGAAAACTGGTTAAATAGTTGATATTCTTCTCAATTAGTATCCACTTTACGAAATTTGTAAAGATGGACAATTGAACGCTGATGAGAGGTGTAGCGGCCTTGAAATCAGTACTGATACGTTCTGCTAAAAATTGATTGGATATAAATAATAATATTTTCCAACACAAAAAAACTCTTAGTAATTTTGAATTTTCATTAATTCAATAAAACTGAACTTGAGCCTGATAATATTACTTTCCATATGTAAATCAATATAAGTTCAAATAATAATTACGTTTATTCGTAATAATAATAATATAAAAATATTAATTCCGCTTGGGCACGAGCTATAAATACCCTAATAATAGGGGTCACAGTAATATGTGAATTTCCCTAATATAGAGTAAAAACAACAAAAACGTTAAAATACAAAGTAGAATACTTTGATGATAACGGACTATGAGTTTGTGTTGATTATTAGTTCCAAACAGTAATGAGGGAATTTCGTACTAACCAGCACTGTTTCATTGTAGAATAAAAATTGAATTAAAAATTAATTCTCATATTCTATTTCTGTTGAAAACTGGTTAAATAGTTGATATTCTTCTCAATTAGTATCCACTTTACGTAATTTGTAAAGATGGACAATTGAACGCTGATGAGAGGTGTAGCGGCCTTGAAATCAGTACTGATACGTTCTGCTAAAAATTGATTGGATATAAATAATAATATTTTCCAACACAAAAAAACTCTTAGTAATTTTGAATTTTCATTAATTCAATAAAACTGAACTTGAGCCTGATAATATTACTTTCCATATGTAAATCAATATAAGTTCAAATAATAATTACGTTTATTCGTAATAATAATAATATAAAAATATTAATTCCGCTTGGGCACGAGCTATAAATACCCTAATAATAGGGGTCACAGTAATATGTGAATTTCCCTAATATAGAGTAAAAACAACAAAAACGTTAAAATACAAAGTAGAATACTTTGATGATAACGGACTATGAGTTTGTGTTGATTATTAGTTCCAAACAGTAATGAGGGAATTTCGTACTAACCAGCACTGTTTCATTGTAGAATAAAAATTGAATTAAAAATTAATTCTCATATTCTATTTCTGTTGAAAACTGGTTAAATAGTTGATATTCTTCTCAATTAGTATCCACTTTACGAAATTTGTAAAGATGGACAATTGAACGCTGATGAGAGGTGTAGCGGCCTTGAAATCAGTACTGATACGTTCTGCTAAAAATTGATTGGATATAAATAATAATATTTTCCAACACAAAAAAACTCTTAGTAATTTTGAATTTTCATTAATTCAATAAAACTGAACTTGAGCCTGATAATATTACTTTCCATATGTAAATCAATATAAGTTCAAATAATAATTACGTTTATTCGTAATAATAATAATATAAAAATATTAATTCCGCTTGGGCACGAGCTATAAATACCCTAATAATAGGGGTCACAGTAATATGTGAATTTCCCTAATATAGAGTAAAAACAACAAAAACGTTAAAATACAAAGTAGAATACTTTGATGATAACGGACTATGAGTTTGTGTTGATTATTAGTTCCAAACAGTAATGAGGGAATTTCGTACTAACCAGCACTGTTTCATTGTAGAATAAAAATTGAATTAAAAATTAATTCTCATATTCTATTTCTGTTGAAAACTGGTTAAATGGTTGATATTCTTCTCAATTAGTATCCACTTTACGAAATTTGTAAAGATGGACAATTGAACGCTGATGAGAGGTGTAGCGGCCTTGAAATCAGTACTGATACGTTCTGCTAAAAATTGATTGGATATAAATAATAATATTTTCCAACACAAAAAAACTCTTAGTAATTTTGAATTTTCATTAATTCAATAAAACTGAACTTGAGCCTGATAATATTACTTTCCATATGTAAATCAATATAAGTTCAAATAATAATTACGTTTATTCGTAATAATAATAATATAAAAATATTAATTCCGCTTGGGCACGAGCTATAAATACCCTAATAATAGGGGTCACAGTAATATGTGAATTTCCCTAATATAGAGTAAAAACAACAAAAACGTTAAAATACAAAGTAGAATACTTTGATGATAACGGACTATGAGTTTGTGTTGATTATTAGTTCCAAACAGTAATGAGGGAATTTCGTACTAACCAGCACTGTTTCATTGTAGAATAAAAATTGAATTAAAAATTAATTCTCATATTCTATTTCTGTTGAAAACTGGTTAAATAGTTGATATTCTTCTCAATTAGTATCCACTTTACGAAATTTGTAAAGATGGACAATTGAACGCTGATGAGAGGTGTAGCGGCCTTGAAATCAGTACTGATACGTTCTGCTAAAAATTGATTGGATATAAATAATAATATTTTCCAACACAAAAAAACTCTTAGTAATTTTGAATTTTCATTAATTCAATAAAACTGAACTTGAGCCTGATAATATTACTTTCCATATGTAAATCAATATAAGTTCAAATAATAATTACGTTTATTCGTAATAATAATAATATAAAAATATTAATTCCGCTTGGGCACGAGCTATAAATACCCTAATAATAGGGGTCACAGTAATATGTGAATTTCCCTAATATAGAGTAAAAACAACAAAAACGTTAAAATACAAAGTAGAATACTTTGATGATAACGGACTATGAGTTTGTGTTGATTATTAGTTCCAAACAGTAATGAGGGAATTTCGTACTAACCAGCACTGTTTCATTGTAGAATAAAAATTGAATTAAAAATTAATTCTCATATTCTATTTCTGTTGAAAACTGGTTAAATAGTTGATATTCTTCTCAATTAGTATCCACTTTACGAAATTTGTAAAGATGGACAATTGAACGCTGATGAGAGGTGTAGCGGCCTTGAAATCAGTACTGATACGTTCTGCTAAAAATTGATTGGATATAAATAATAATATTTTCCAACACAAAAAAACTCTTAGTAATTTTGAATTTTCATTAATTCAATAAAACTGAACTTGAGCCTGATAATATTACTTTCCATATGTAAATCAATATAAGTTCAAATAATAATTACGTTTATTCGTAATAATAATAATATAAAAATATAAACAAATAATTTAATAAAATTCTACATTTATTTGAGCATGTATATTTATTTATTTGTATAAATGGATGAGCTTTAAAACTTTTTAAACATAAAGAGTAAAACATCTACTGATGAATTGGTATAGCTACCAACGAAATATATATCTAGATATTGCTAACCCGCAACAAATAAATAAAATTTAAAATAAATAATTTAATTTTAACTGGTAGAACTAAACGAGCCAGACATATGCAAACAAAATTTTCTGTCCTTTAATGTTTTCAGGGTTAACTTGGTGATGCCATTGTGATGCCATTTGTTCTTTTTTTAGTTCATGTGCACACCGCTAGATGGCCGTGTCCCTTCTGTGTATATTCTGTGCTATCAGTCGGCAAATATCCAATATTATATCACCTCTTTCAATTGTTTCTCGTATAAAATGATGACGGATGTCAACGTGTTTGGTTCTGTTATGAAAAACAGGATTTTTGCATAATTTACCTGCATTATCATTATAAATATTTATAGGCTCCTGAAAAAACAAAACATTATGAAGGAAACTTTTTAAATTAATAGCTTCTTTGGATGATTCAGACAGAGCCATGTATTCTGCCTCCGTTGTTGATAATGCAACTGTTCTTTGCTTCCGCGATTCCCAACTTATGGCAGCATTTGAAAATTTAAAAAATGTTGTTGAATCTTACTTGTTGATTTGGTTGATTTGAAGAAGCATTAACAGCAGCTTGATTAACATGTGCTTCAAACAACCTAATAGAATTTTCTATGTCAGTAGGTGTTGAACAAACTCACAGACTTGTGAATGTTATCAGAGACACTTTCGAAAAGAAGAAATATTGCTCTGCGCTCTTTATAGATTTTTCTCAAGCTTTTGATAAAGTATGGCACGAAGATCCTATACATAAATTAACGCAAAATCTACCCGCAAACATTGTTAGGCTTTTAATAAGCTACCAAATTGAACGAAAATTTGTAGTTAGGGAAGGCAATTTTTTAAGCCCACCGCAGTCGATCGAAGGCGGAGTTCCCCAAGGCAGTATCTTCGGTCCATTACTTTATTTAATATATGCCTCTGACTTACCGTTAAGCAGTTACATTCATACATCAACATTTGCCGATGATACAGCTTTTGTAAGCGTCCACGAAAATCCTGTAGAAGCTTCCCGCAATTTACAAGGGTATATATTCAAATTGCAAAATTGGCTCAAACAATGGCGTATTAAAGTTAACGAGCAGAAATGTGTGCACGTAACTTTTACGATGCGCAAGGAAACATGCCCGCCTATAAAATACCGAGACCATACCGCAACACACTGTTGTCAAATATCTAGGCGTGCATCATGATCGTCGTTTAACATGGAAATCGCATACAAAGTTAATACAAATGAAATTAAAAGCAGCCCAAATGAATTGGCTTATTGGAAGAAATTCTATACTAAGCCTAGACTGTAAACTACTATTATACAACGCGATCATGAAACCAATATGGTTCGATGGAATCCAGTTATGGGGCACTGCCTCAGCATCAAATGTCGAAAAAATTCAAAGGCGACAAAATAAAATTCTACGTACAATTACAGCAGCCCCCTGGTATGTCAGAAGTCATCGGATTCATAAAGATCTAGATGTTCCGTTGGTGAAGACAGTATTATTAATAAACGCTAAAAAATATATAAAAAAACTTGAGGTGCACCCAAATGTACTTGCACGCAATATTTTAAATTATAGAGGCCACACCCGGCTGAAAAGGATGGATACTCTTTTTCTCAGCTGTACACGAGAGATGTAGAACAACATAAATTAACCGTTGAAATTAAAAATTTTGTTTAGGATTGGATAGACTTATATTTAATATTTTTTAGATTTAAGATTTGAAAAACTTATTGATAATTTAATTTATAATTGAAGATTCAATAAATAATAAAACTTATCAAAAAAAAAAAAAAAAAAAAAAATGCATTCATATGAAAGTTAACACAGCACCGACGTCGACGAAATTCGTCGTACGTGACGAATTCTCTGATAGATTTATTTCTATTTCATACGCCGACGAACGACGAAGAAATCAGTACAGCGTTACCATGTTTTTTTAGTTTTAAAATATATTAGTAAATAATGTTAATTTTTACTTTAATAAGTTCTCCTTTTTATGATATAGAGCATTTTAGTTAAATATACATAATTATTAATGATGAAATTTGTTTTTAATAGTTATTTTTTTAATGTTTAATTTTATAAAGGAATTATTTTCTTTATACGGTAACTCTATCGTTGTTATGTTTGTATGTATATTAAAACAAATTTGTAATAAAAAAATACACACAATTTTTTGGATTATTATGACAGGAGCTGTTTCTTCGTTCCAGTTGTGCGCCACACTGTAGTGCCATCTCTGGCACTTGCCATATAATCGATGTTATCGAGACTCGACGAGACTCGATGGCAATGATGTGTTGTAGGTATAGAAAGAACAATAAAGAAACGAATAGAACATTCGTATCATAATCTTTAAAGTAACAACAAGTGCATTTTTATTTTACGGAGTACAACATGGCGACCGTGACAGGTTGTTGGAAAAAATACCAACATAAATTTATTCTACTGTACGAACAAATTATAACACGTCACTTAAAAGAAAAAGTTTAATTAAAACAATTAAAATTAAATAAAGTTGTGTAAAGCAAAAATAAACAGTTAAAAAAAAGAGCATAAAAACAATAATGTATGTCTATACATACATAAAAAGAAGAAAAAAAAAAACTAACAAAAAAAAAAGTACAGTAAAGCAAAAAAAAAAAAAAACAAATACCTATAAAAGTTCAATAAATTAAAAGAAATTTTAACAAGAATGAACAAAATTAAACTATTTAACAAAAAAGTTTAATAATTTAATAAAGACATTTAGAAAACTTAATACTTGAAAAGTGTGTAAAATAAATTTATACCTACATATACATACATATGTATGTATATACAAAGAGAAAAAATCCGTTATTCAAAATAACTGGAAACAAGGAAAAATTTTAAAGTACAGCTACGTCAAAATTTGTGGGAAGAAATAATAACAGTTTCATAAATTATACCTACCTAGCAACCAGAATAAAAAAAAACCGAATAAAAAGAACTTAAAACTAATTATTTTCTAAAACTAAATTCTACTACATATGTACATATGTTTGTACATGCACAACAAATTTTAACAACGCTTACTAAACTAAATAACAATACTAAATAATTATCAAATAAATTACTAAAAATTAAAAATACATAAAAACAGTTTGGCAAACAGCTATGAAAAAAAAAGATGACTACTAGTAAGAAGAAAAATAACAAAAAAAAAAAAAGAAGAAACGTATTGGTTACAACTGTACCAATTTGAAAAAAGGAGACAAACTTAAAACAGCAAAAATACCTACAATATGAAAAGAATATGACAAAAACCGTAATTCCGAAAAAAAAAACGTAACTGAAAAATTCTCACTCAACAAAAAAAAAAACAGACTAACAAAATAAAGATGAAAAAATTAAAATGAAAAAAAAAACTGGGAATAATAGAAACGTCGGAAAGAAACTGGAAAAAAAAAAAAGAAACAGAAATGAGAAGTGAAAAAGAAACGAAATGAAAATAAAACACTGACTGAAACAAAATGAAAACGAAACAACATGAAAGAAATAAAATAATAAAGAAGAACCCACATAATAAACAATGAAAATATAAAGACTTGGAAAAATAAAATGAAAATTTAAGAATATCACAGAAAAAGGACACTAAATGGAAAAGATAAAACATATAAAGAAACCTGAAATTAACCATCAACATACAAAATACAAATGTATAGAACAACTAAAATAACAAATAAAACACATCATCACTTCCACTGTAACTACGCTATTATACAACAAATATAATCAACAACCAACAATTTAAAACGAAAACAACATAACCAAAAACAACAGACACAACAACAACAACAATAGAATCCAGCGAGATCATTTCTTTAACACGAAACTCAACATTGAAATATCAACACATCAACAGCAGCACATATCCAACAACTCAGAACAAAGAAACAGAAAAGACAACGACAACAAAAGTCTACAACGTAGTAACAACAAAAAAAAAACAACAACAAGAGAGATGACAACAAGAGGCTTAACCAACAACGAAAAACGGGTATCATATACATATATATAAAAAAAATACTTATAAAATATATTTATACATATACATATGTATTCATTTTTATTAAATTATATATATACATACATACACTTATACAAATATACAAACACCATCCAACACAATCAAATACATACATAGTCAAACACAAAACACACAAAAATATACACACATAAACAACACAAATAAGTGGATAAATAAAAATTTGAAATGAAAATAAAAACCTCTTTTGCGTTGTTTTATGTTGGAAACTGTGTATATTTATACAAACTAGATGTACACAAGTGTGTGCTATGAAAAATAACAAGCAAAATTTAAGGGTTGTTTTACCATAGTAAACATAGTACATAAGTATGTATGTATAAAAATAATTTGTGAAAAAAAACACACAAGAAACACAAAATAAACAAAAACATTACATTAAAAACATACATACATACATAAAATCAAATAAACATACATATGTACACGTATGTGAGTTCAATCAAATTATTTTTCTTTTTTTTACAATTTTATTATTGCAATAATGTTCGGTTTTGGCTATGGAAAGGAAAAAGGTAGTAAATAAGACATCCCAGCGAACATAATAACATCATCATTCTTTGTACATTAATAAAAATTTAAATTTGAAAATTTATGATAAATTCTCGCATGATTTCAGTAAGAAAATAGCAAAATTTAAGACAGTAATCCATAGATATGATGACAATATTATAAAATTTAGCATATATGCATATAAAAGATTTAAAAACTGTTGTGTGTGGACTTCGAATTTGTTAACGAAACACCAAGCTTAGGCTTTCTGCTTTCGAGGTTAGAAAACCAACAAACTCGGAATTTACCATGCAGAGTTATATATATATATAAAAAAAATCGATTTATTTTTCAAAATTTTTACCATACAGGATCTAAAGGATCAGGGTAATAAAACATTAAAAATCTTAGAGATATTTCTTACTGAACTGATTGATAAACATAAAGAGAGAATTAAAGTGTACTTTGACAAATTTTCAAAACCCATATTGTTGGAATTGAATGATGTTGTATATTTGCAAAAAGAACCTTATGATAAACACAATAGCATATATGACGGGCCTTATACTGTAAAAGAAATCGAAGGCACTAATTTTAAAATTCAAAATAATGTAACAAAAAAAAAATAAAAACCGTCCATAAAAATCGTATAAGGAAATAAAACATGAAAAACAAACAAAATTAATTGAATTGCATAAAATTAAAACTTTCATAAAACCTTTAAGAATAAAAACAAAATAAAATACAGCACTAAATAAACAATTGGGTGAAGGCGCTTCCTGGTGGGCCATTGACTCACCAGTTGAAGGGGTGGTGTCTGGTGGGCACTATCCCCTGATCCCAATTGTTACAAAGTGTCTGATATATAGCACATGTCTAATAAAACATGACCTATGAAAAAAAAAACCAATAATAAAACAAAATTTGTATGAATTTACAAAATTTTTTTTTTATTTTTTCAAGGAATATAAAAATTATGAAATTTAAGGAAACATATTGAAAATTATAAACAAATAATATGAAAAATACAAATTTTTTTATTATAATAAATTTATTATAATTACTTACAACAATATGAAAAAAAATTTTAAGTAAATTCAGAAATATATTTACTTAAATAAAATTTAAAAAAAAAAAAAAATCCTAATTGGACATACAATTAAAAACAAAACAAAAAATTTCTCTACATACAAAAAAGTAATTTTCAAGTGTATAGAAAATAAATTACTTTTTTTGCAATTAATTAAATTAATAAAAAAAAAAAAAAACTTTTATACAAAATCTTTAAACTTGTTTATTTAAAATAAAACTTGATAAATATATATAGATACTTACTTTTAATCAAATTAATTTAATCAAATCATATTACTTTTAATTACATTACCTTCAATCAAATTATCTTAAGCATATTACTCTTAACCAAATTTATTTAACCAAATATCCATAATTCATATTGCTTTAAAATTTTTTCTACTTTTAAAATAAAAAAAAATTATATATGAAAAGTAATATTATCAGGCTCAAGTTCAGTTTTATTGAATTAATGAAAATTCAAAATTACTAAGAGTTTTTTTATGTTGGAAAATATTATTATTTATATCCAATCAGTTTTTAGCAGAACGTATCAGTACTGATTTCAAGGCCGCTACACCTCTCATCAGCGTTCAATTGTCCATCTTTACAATTTTCGTAAAGTGGATACTAATTGAGAAGAATATCAACTATTTAACCAGTTTTCAACAGAAATAGAATATGAGAATTAATTTTTAAATTAATTTTTATTCTACAATGAAACAGTGCTGGTTAGTACGAAATTCCCTCATTACTGTTTGGAACTAATAATCAACACAAACTCATAGTCCGTTATCATCAAAGTATTCTACTTTGTATTTTAACGTTTTTGTGGTTTTTACTCTATATTAGGGAGATTCACATATTACAGTGACCCCTGTTATTAGGGTATTTATAGCTCGTGCCCAAGCGGAATTAATATTTTGAATTTTCATTAATTCAATAAAACTGAACTTGAGCCTGATAATATTACTTTTCATATGTAAATCAATATAAGTTCAAATAATAATTACGTTTATTCGTAATAATAATAATATAAAAATATTAATTCCGCTTGGGTACGAGCTATAAATACCCTAATAACAGGGGTCACTGTAATATGTGAATCTCCCTAATATAGAGTAAAAACCACAAAAACGTTAAAATACAAAGTAGAATACTTTGATGATAACGGACTATGAGTTTGTGTTGATTATTAGTTCCAAACAGTAATGAGGGAATTTCGTACTAACCAGCACTGTTTCATTGTAGAATAAAAATTAATTTAAAAATTAATTCTCATATTCTATTTCTGTTGAAAACTGGTTAAATAGTTGATATTCTTCTCAATTAGTATCCACTTTACGAAAATTGTAAAGATGGACAATTGAACGCTGATGAGAGGTGTAGCGGCCTTGAAATCAGTACTGATACGTTCTGCTAAAAACTGATTGGATATAAATAATAATATTTTCCAACATAAAAAAACTCTTAGTAATTTTGAATTTTCATTAATTCAATAAAACTGAACTTGAGCCTGATAATATTACTTTTCATATGTAAATCAATATAAGTTCAAATAATAATTACGTTTATTCGTAATAATAATAATATAAAAATATTAATTCCGCTTGGGCACGAGCTATAAATACCCTAATAACAGGGGTCACTGTAATATGTGAATCTCCCTAATATAGAGTAAAAACCACAAAAACGTTAAAATACAAAGTAGAATACTTTGATGATAACGGACTATGAGTTTGTGTTGATTATTAGTTCCAAACAGTAATGAGGGAATTTCGTACTAACCAGCACTGTTTCATTGTAGAATAAAAATTAATTTAAAAATTAATTCTCATATTCTATTTCTGTTGAAAACTGGTTAAATAGTTGATATTCTTCTCAATTAGTATCCACTTTACGAAAATTGTAAAGATGGACAATTGAACGCTGATGAGAGGTGTAGCGGCCTTGAAATCAGTACTGATACGTTCTGCTAAAAACTGATTGGATATAAATAATAATATTTTCCAACATAAAAAAACTCTTAGTAATTTTGAATTTTCATTAATTCAATAAAACTGAACTTGAGCCTGATAATATTACTTTTCATATGTAAATCAATATAAGTTCAAATAATAATTACGTTTATTCGTAATAATAATAATATAAAAATATTAATTCCGCTTGGGCACGAGCTATAAATACCCTAATAACAGGGGTCACTGTAATATGTGAATCTCCCTAATATAGAGTAAAAACCACAAAAACGTTAAAATACAAAGTAGAATACTTTGATGATAACGGACTATGAGTTTGTGTTGATTATTAGTTCCAAACAGTAATGAGGGAATTTCGTACTAACCAGCACTGTTTCATTGTAGAATAAAAATTAATTTAAAAATTAATTCTCATATTCTATTTCTGTTGAAAACTGGTTAAATAGTTGATATTCTTCTCAATTAGTATCCACTTTACGAAAATTGTAAAGATGGACAATTGAACGCTGATGAGAGGTGTAGCGGCCTTGAAATCAGTACTGATACGTTCTGCTAAAAACTGATTGGATATAAATAATAATATTTTCCAACATAAAAAAACTCTTAGTAATTTTGAATTTTCATTAATTCAATAAAACTGAACTTGAGCCTGATAATATTACTTTTCATATGTAAATCAATATAAGTTCAAATAATAATTACGTTTATTCGTAATAATAATAATATAAAAATATTAATTCCGCTTGGGCACGAGCTATAAATACCCTAATAACAGGGGTCACTGTAATATGTGAATCTCCCTAATATAGAGTAAAAACCACAAAAACGTTAAAATACAAAGTAGAATACTTTGATGATAACGGACTATGAGTTTGTGTTGATTATTAGTTCCAAACAGTAATGAGGGAATTTCGTACTAACCAGCACTGTTTCATTGTAGAATAAAAATTAATTTAAAAATTAATTCTCATATTCTATTTCTGTTGAAAACTGGTTAAATAGTTGATATTCTTCTCAATTAGTATCCACTTTACGAAAATTGTAAAGATGGACAATTGAACGCTGATGAGAGGTGTAGCGGCCTTGAAATCAGTACTGATACGTTCTGCTAAAAACTGATTGGATATAAATAATAATATTTTCCAACATAAAAAAACTCTTAGTAATTTTGAATTTTCATTAATTCAATAAAACTGAACTTGAGCCTGATAATATTACTTTTCATATGTAAATCAATATAAGTTCAAATAATAATTACGTTTATTCGTAATAATAATAATATAAAAATATTAATTCCGCTTGGGCACGAGCTATAAATACCCTAATAACAGGGGTCACTGTAATATGTGAATCTCCCTAATATAGAGTAAAAACCACAAAAACGTTAAAATACAAAGTAGAATACTTTGATGATAACGGACTATGAGTTTGTGTTGATTATTAGTTCCAAACAGTAATGAGGGAATTTCGTACTAACCAGCACTGTTTCATTGTAGAATAAAAATTAATTTAAAAATTAATTCTCATATTCTATTTCTGTTGAAAACTGGTTAAATAGTTGATATTCTTCTCAATTAGTATCCACTTTACGAAAATTGTAAAGATGGACAATTGAACGCTGATGAGAGGTGTAGCGGCCTTGAAATCAGTACTGATACGTTCTGCTAAAAACTGATTGGATATAAATAATAATATTTTCCAACATAAAAAAACTCTTAGTAATTTTGAATTTTCATTAATTCAATAAAACTGAACTTGAGCCTGATAATATTACTTTTCATATGTAAATCAATATAAGTTCAAATAATAATTACGTTTATTCGTAATAATAATAATATAAAAATAAAAAAAATTATATATAAATTTTGTTTACATATTTTTTAAAAATGTAATATTCTGTAATCTATAAAAACATATTATAGAAAATATTGAAGCAAACAAGATTGATCACCTTATTTGTTTCAACATTTTTTTTATAAAAAGGGAGGTGCATAGGTAGGTGGACAATGCCTGTGTCTCCAAACTTTAAAACTTAATTTCCATTTTTTTTCTATAAAAAGGGAGGTGTAGTGCCATCTCTGGCACTTGCCATATAATCGATGTTATCGAGACTCGACGAGACTCGATGGCATCGATGTGTTGTAAGTATAGAAAGAACAATAAAGAAACGAATAGAACATTCGTATCATAATCTTTAAAGTAACAACAAGTGCATTTGTATTTTACGGAGTACAACAACACGACGAATTTACGCAACGAACTTTTGCCAACGAATTCATCGTGCTAGACGAAATTCGGCGTTCGTCCCAATTGTGTTCCCAGCATAAAGATAACAACCTAAATTTTTTGTCGCTCAAATTGAAGAGAGCGCCTTCTGTTGTGCACTCTTCTAAATCAGTTTCGCTCTAATTGAAGAGTGTGCCCTCTCTTGTGCACCAAAAAATGAGAGTTTTTCTCATATATAGTACCATCACTCACAACGATGCTGTCAATATACAGAGAAAACATGATACTTTTCTTAATAAAAAAAAAAACGTGGAAGTTAACAACCTAATTTATGGATACTGATCATTCTACATATGTATATACATATACATACATACATACATTATGTAATTATATATTCACGCATCTCATTGCTTATTGATTTCATTTTCTAATATGAAGACATTTATTGTACAATGGTAAAACAAAACTCAAGCCGCGCTTGAGAAGTTAACAACCATAGTCATTTAAAGCAGCTGGACATCCGAATATACCTGAGATGGAACAAGATAAAAGTGCTGGAGTATTACACTCTCAGCGAGGGTTAGCTGTAGACTAATATTAGAGCTTGTTAAACGTACAACAATCTTCGCAAGCTGGATAAGATGTTAATACATACGAAGATATGAGTTTTGGCAACAAAATTGGTTTATTAATTGGTGACTACCTGTTGGGCCACTCATGTGCAGAATTGGCGGGTTTGCACAATCAAGAAGTCGTGTAACTCATTTACTCAGCTGTAAGATATTTTTCTGAATCCGAATTTATTGGTGACCGGGATGAGCAAAATAATCCACTGCCTTCTAAACCTGGCTCAAATTCAGTACTAAAAAATGGTACTGATACAACACTAGATGTTGATTTTGACGAACAGGGCCTTCTCACTCCAATGAACATATCAAAAGTTATGGGCATCCCGGAAAAAGAATGGGAATGTAGGAATATTTTAAATGCTGGCAGCCTTTTGGGTAAATATTGCCATGCATCACTTAAGTTAGCAGGTCAAAGTGAAAATATGCAAAAGCAAGCTTACTTATTTGGAAAACATTTGTCTCTGGCCTGACAGGCTTGCTTAGAAGCCTAACCATTTCAAAGTCCGACATTAACTTTTGGTAGGTTATATTTCTTTCTAAGTATGTTGACATTTTTATTCCGTCGTTTAATTTATTTTAGATACTTCAATTAGCCTAGTAAGTGCTCCTGTACTCTTTCATCTGGAGTATGACGAAATCGAAAAAGGAAAAGTATACATAGGTAGAAAATGTTGATTTTGTTAAGATACACAAGGCTAGATTAAATGGCCCAGGTCTAGAAAGAACCAAAGAACTGCAAAGTAAACATACAACGGCAAAATTTTACAGCGACTGATGCAATAACTGTTTTGGAAAACATAATTTTAGCCAAGCAGGACCTAAAACAAACAATTTGAAGCATATGCAATAAAGTTCTAAAGCGGTGGCAATTCGATAGGAATAGTAATACATATTTTATTAAGTATTACAATACATATTTATAAATGATAGAAAAATTTACGTTTTACAGTTTTATATATTAAAATAAATAATTTTTTAAATTTTATTTGTTGCTGGTTAGAAATAACTAAATATGTATATACATATTTCGTTGGTTGCCATACCAACTCATCAGTGGAAAAGTAAACACATTCATAATGAAAAATTATTTGTTGTGTATGTTTGAAAAGTTTTTTTTTATTTTTTTAACCTCTGTGTAATATATCGAATAAGCAAATGAGTTAGAGCCTTTTGCATATCACCTAACGATATGTGCATAAATAATTTTAGTTTTATATTTACTTCTAATTTTATTTTAGATTCTACACAATTTTATACATTATGCAGTGGGTATATTTGCCTATACCGAAAGTCCTTTGGAATATCCTTTGCTTATGAATATTTTCAATGTTTTTCATAAATTTTTGATTCATAATCAAGAATGGCAACACTTGGAATTACTAAGTGATCCTATAATAATTATATATTATGAAATGATAAAAACTCTTAAGCAAATAGAACAAAATCAACAAAACGTTAGTGAAAATGATTTTTAAAAATAACCTTAAAATAAATTATAACTTAACCCTAAAATGTTTCAACTTTTTCTTTCACAGTCACTTTCCAAACTATCTCTTAATCTCTATTACCCCGTTTATACGCACTTCTTATTTGCAAATAAGAGTGGAAAGCGTTGCCGTATTGCTTTTTTATTGTAACTTAAAATGTTGCGAAAACTATTTGCAAATAACAAGCTATTTGCAAATAAGATGTGTGATACTACCAGATGACTATATATTTACTGCGTGTAATTACAAAAAATATAACAACATTTCTGAATGCTATTTGCGTATAAACAGTGAGTTAAGTTTTTTGCAAATAGTTTTATTTGCAAATAAGAAATGCGTATAAACGGGGTATATAATAGTTTAATAAAGCGTTAAAAATTTATATTAAAAACAGAATATTCTATATTTGAAAATCGCATGTGTTCTGTATTTCACTACAAAATGAAAGTGAAAAACTTTTGAATTTCACATTTACAATTTAACTGTGTTCTAGAAAAGTAATGAAGTTTTGTTTTTACGATGATTTCAATTTTGTTTTGTTTCAAACAAATTTTTAAAATAATGTGGGAACAAATCTATGTACATATGTAGTTTAGCTGCGGTGTTAAAAAAATATCCTATCCAAAGGATAATCAAAAAATAAGAAAAAAAATTAAACAAAAAATTTGTCGGCTATGCTTAGTTTCCGAGTTATGGGCCTCTGGAGTTCCAGTACAAAATTGTGTATATATTCTGTATGTTTCATATAATGTGGTCAATATTGGTCTCATTTAAAAGCTTTTAATGATTTGCTAAACTATTTAATTAATTCACTAACCCACTGGAACAGCGGTTTCGCTGAGTAAATATTTTCTGCCATTAAGCCATCGTTTTGTTCTGTTCAATATAAAGCTCAGATTGAAAATTAAGTTGGTTTGTATCTTAATGATTTGCAAGAAAATAAATTTTGCAATCTTGCCTTGAAATTTTTTTGCATTGGTGAAAATTAAGCCGATCGCGAAAATTAAAAAAAAATGCAAGAACCCCCATATTCAACAATGCAAGCCCTAAAACTGATTATAATTTGTGCAAAAACTTGCTAAAATTTTAATTTATGTTTGATTAAAAGTCCCTAAAGATGTAAGAATTCCGAAAATTTTGGAAAAACTTTCGCACATTGCCAAAAACTGCAAAAAAAAAATTGCCAAATTGCCATTGTGTGTATATTATATCTTTATTTTCTCAAAGTTTTGGCAATTTTTTTTTTGCAGTTTTTGGCAATGTGCGAAAGTTTTTCCAAAATTTTCGGAATTCTTACATCTTTAGGGACTTTTAATCAAACATAAATTAAAATTTTAGCAAGTTTTTGCACTTTCATAAATTTCGCGGGTTTTCGGAAAGCGAACAATATATATATATTTTTACCAAAAAGTAATTTATTTCACGCGGCTGTTTGCCTTCGATTTCAAATTACTTTTTTTATGGTGAAAATGATTTGTAGAACACATCAAATTCACTTGAAACAAGCTGAAAATGAAATTTTACTTTTTATTTCACTTAAACGAATTTAAGAACACAAAATTAGTGAAATTTTCACTTTCATTTCATTTTACGAATGTAGAACACAGGCGAATATCTACTTGGAAATCATACAAGATTTTTCCCATTTTTGTCTTTACAATTTGGAAATTAAAACTTTAATTTCCAAAAGAAAATCCCTAATAGATTTATATGTAATGGAAGTAATTTTTTCGTGTATATTGAAATTAGTAAAATTGGGAAGTAGCAACAGTGAAAATTATAGTTTCTTTTCCGACGCCCAAGAATTATTTAAATTTTTATGTTCAATAATTAAAAATGTGGAGGAGTTGTGTTATGAGTCGTTTTCCCCTAACCAACAGAAGTATCAGCGACAGCAGAACATACGCTGCATACACATACTGACGTTGAGTTATTTTCCCTCAACCAACAAAAATACCAACGGCAGCAAAATACCGCTGCATGCATTACTGACGTTATTACCAGTAATTTTCCTACAGACATATGCTGACGTTGCAATACAGCTGCATACATATATATGCCAGTAAATTTCCTACAGATATATGCTGACATTGCAATATCGTGAGAACCGCAATCGGCTGGAAGTTCCACGGGTATGAATATGCTGAATTTGCATACTAACACACTTAGCAATGACCACGCCGGCGGCAGCGAACGTCAGCAGCATCGTTCAATCAGACAGCGAAATTGGGTATAAAAGCGGAGGGTGATTTGGTATGGAAGTCGATTCTATTCTAGGCGAGTTCCAGATCAGTTCTATTCTAATCAGTTCTCTTTAACACGTAACAAAAACCTGATCAAACACCAGCCTTAAAAAGCGGGTCCCTGTGAAGGCTAAAGAATATTTTAAAGTAGTATATATTTATATATATATATTTTATAAGTCAAAACCTGATCAAACACCAGCCTTAAAAAGCGGGTCCCTGTGAAGGCTAAATAATGTTTTAGAATAGTCTGTGGTTAATAAAGAAAAATAATAATAACTAAATAATAAAAATAATGTTTTAATTCAAACATAACATTTGGCGCACCCGGTAGCCGCATATATAATAACATCAAAGAAATATAATAATCCTTGTGTTGATCTTGCTAAAGAAAAAACTGTCCGGTGTAGCAAAACCAACAATACATAAAAGTCTAAATCCTAGCTACCTTGTATTGTTGCATCCTATATTTGACGGTGTAGAACTGCACAGGACAAATTGAATAAAGTCTAAATCCTAGCTACCCTCATATTGTCATTGCAGGACTAATCGCTAAAGCGGATCAGGACAAAAAGGAGAATTACTTTGATCGTAAAAATTCTGCGCGGTTGCGAACAAAAAATAAAATAAAAAAATATATATAAAAAAAATAATATAAAGTGAAAATAAGCCTAAACCACAGACCACTATGAGGATAATAACCAGCGGAACATAAGTAAGTAGAAGACAGCTTTAATGGCCAATCCACAGACAAAGACAGACAAATTAATAGAACGACAAGTATAGTTATTAAATGGACAGTCTACAAGTTCTTGCGTGGACACAGCCCACTATCAAGATGATTACCAGCGGAACATAGAAAGACGATCACCGTCACCCCAGCAAAACCATACTACTGAGAGAGCGGAAATTGAAAGGATCAAAATGCCTTCGCTGCATGAGATTATTAAGATCGTTAACAACACAGTCCCATCATTCTTTGGGACCGATGGACCAGACTTGTCATCAGAAGTATTCAGGTACATACAAGGATGCAAGATGGTAGAAAGAGAAGTACTCACAGGTGCAAATAACGTTCTAACACAAGATGTAATAAAATGCTCAAGAAGTATTATCTAAAAAGCAAGAGCTTAGATAAAATAAGGGAACTAATATTGGGTTGCAAACAGAGCATCAGAGAGTCAGCATGCAAATTTGGAGAACGCCTGGATAACCTATTGAATGAGGCAAAAACAACATTAGAGAACGAATGGCCGGTGGGACCTGGCCGGGAAACCATGCTGAAGGACTTCAAACGGATAGCAGTGAGAAGTTTCATCAAGGGGTTGAAAGACCATGCTCTCAAAACTCGATTTGTGGGCCAGGAAGAGGAAGAGCTCACTAAGTTGATAGAAATAGTGGTAAATGCAGAGGAATTGTTTGGCAAACCAACGCACAGCATCAACGTAATAGATTCAGAAGTCCCCTGTAGTTTTTGCAACAGGATGGGGCATGAATGGAATAGCTGCAAAAAGCGACTAAACACACCATACTGTATGAGCTGTGGAAAATACGGCCATGAAATGGGGCCACTGTGCAGGAATATCGTGAGCTGTACGTTCTGTGGAAACAGCGGGCACGATGTGGAAAACTGCAGAAAGAGATTAGGCTCCTTATACTGCCGATTGTGTAGGATAAACGGTCACAAGGAAACCCCTTTCTGTGAGCCAAGAAGAAACCTACCCAACCAAAATCAATTGGATAGAAGGACGGCAGAAAACAATAGGAGGATAAGAAACACAGAATTCCGTGGAAGCCCACAAATAGCGATGGGACAAAATATGAACAGAGGGGCAAATAGAAACATTGGTACACGACCAACCTGTTTTAAATGTCAGAAACAGGGACATTTTGCACGGGACTGCAGAAGATATGTCAGACAAACTCAGGCAGTAGGAACAGGGATCTACCAACAGGCACGAAATAGCAACAACGGCAGGGACCTAGCTAACAATGCCCTAGAGGCCCATAGCAACACAAATCGGACATATGCTCAGGGAAACGAAATTCGGCCCAGTTATCGCCAATAACTGGGGTCCGGCAAATTAACAGAAAATTAGATTGGCATAAAAAAGAGAACAAATACAAGTATAATAAAGAAACAGAAACAAAGAATCAGGTAAATAAAGATGATACGGAGACTGACTCAGAAATAGAGCAGCCAACCAGGATAGTAACCGAGGCAGTTGTACACCCGGTAAATAAGGAGAACGGGCACACTATAGAACAAAATACTGCGAAAGATAATAAATTAAACAAAAAAAAGGTGGAAAAAAGTGAAGAGATGGTACGAAATATAGAAGATAGTACTGAATCACCAGGCAATGTGGACACAGTTTTTATTACGCTACCCTGCCAAGGAGCTAGGGAGCGAAAATTGGTCTTACTTGTAGATACGGGAGCAGTTACTAAAGTGCCGGTTAATATCATTTCGAGAGATAAAACTGTGGTTGTACAAAAACAGGAGATTTCCGCTGGAGTTTATGTTGGAAATACTGTCGTCAACATTAAAAATGGAGGCACAGCAGTACACATACTGAACGCAACCGAGAAAGATATCCCATGGAGGAAGGAGACCCAGTTGAAATTTTCAAATTTCAATCATTACACACAGTATGGAGGGACAGATCAAAGCACATTATCGTTGTCAAATAAGGGAGAAAGAATAAGACGTCTAAAAAGCTACATTATGACGGAAATGAATTGGAAAAAGAGAAGAAGGAAAAACTCACCACAAAATCGACACTGGAGCAGTGTTGTAATACCATGCCTCTCATGGTCTTAAGGTCTTCAATGGCTGAAATAGAAAAAGAAATACATATTTATACAGGTCTAAATTAAGGAATAATGGAACTTAACATGCCGTAGGGAATTTTTTTTTATTTATCCCTCGTCTGTAATTTCCTATTACTTTTATAGCTTGACGTCAAGGATCTGAAAGAAGCAAAATAATTAGTAAAAGGAAAAGGTTAAAAAAAGGATGGAACGCTACTGAACCGGTATCACCTTCTAATTGACCAACGGATTCTTTTCTAAAAATAAAATTAAGCAGACAGATTAGTTAGACGCCGCAACAAGCAAAGAACACAAAATTTTTTTTTTAATTAACAAGAATAGTAGTATACAAGAAACCACGGATACAATTTTCCAGAGCAGTCTTTAGATTTTACAAAATACAAATAAATACAATTTAAATTGAATAAAATTCCGTTAAAATAAAAACAAAAAGTTAATTTACTTACGTTTTTTTTCTGCATGAGTATGTTTGGTGGATTCTGTTGGGTTACTGGTATTCCAGTTTCTCAATACACTCGGACACTTCTATGTATTTTTTTTGGGTTTTCAAATTTTTCTATAAAGGAAAATTAGGTAACCGCGGATTTTGTTTTTTTTTCAATTTATTTAGAACTTTTTGTCACTTCATGAAACAATTTTTTTTTTCTCGGGATTGTATTAAAATTAGTAATTGAACTAAAATTACGAATTTAGTTAAAAAAAAATTATTCACTTCTATGTAAATTTTTAATAAAATTAATGACTGCATAGCAGTAGAAACAGAAAGCAATTGCAAAAATTTTTAATGTTTGCACATGCTTGCGTCTGTAGATGTCTGAATAATAAAAACAAAATAAAACCCTGCAGTCTTAGGCACATTAATAGAAACATAAATAAAGCAATTGCAAACATTTTTAATGTTTGCACATGCTTACAACTGAAGGATAAAAATGAATCCAATATATCCAAACTGAGACGAAATACAGTTTTGATGGTCTCTACAATTTTTCTTTTTTTTCATTTTTTTTGGCATGACTTTAGTTGAGTACTTGACTGTGAAATATGATTACACAGCAAAATTCTGCCAGACTATTTCACAGCCGGGTACAACTGAATAAACAGATATACACATGCATGTATGTGTGTGAGAATACAAATAAGTTTGGCATTGACATTGAAACAAAAAATAAAAGCCAAACATACATACATGCATGGTATTTCAGTAATACTAACAATAATAATAAAAAGCACGAATTAATCTATGTTTGAATGTAAGCTTTTAAGCTAAAATGAATAATGAACAATGAATAAGAATTTCAAGTACAGAAACTAAAATTTAATTTTCAAATAAAGAAGAACATGCAACTTATGAAATAATTTCAATAACTTTCCTATTAATATTTATTTTTGTTTTTCTTCTGAAAAACAAACTATTTGCAATTTTAAACTTTCCTAATTTTCTTCCATTTTTGCTGTTGATTTAAAAAAATTATACGCAAGTGAATAATTTTTCTTTCAAATCATTAAAGCAGCAAAGGTGTTAAATTTCTTTCACAAAGACAAGGATAAAAACAAGCTAAACTGAACTCATTTTTTTTATACTTATATAAGTAAATAAAATTCTTAATTATTTTTATTTTTTAAAAATTTTATATTTATTTATTTATTATTTAGAGGAGAAGACTATGTCTTCTTTATCCCTTTAGTATTTCTAATTATTTAATTTGCCGGAAGACTATGTCTTCTTATTCGGACTTCTTATTATTGATTACTTACTAACTAATTAACAATTTAAACTTAATGTTAAACTTTATATAGACTTAAGAATTGTCGAACAGCAATCATCACCTTGAATGCAACGTGAGCTGTTCCCATTGCATTCAGTGCAAATAGGTCGTCAGCACTTTTAATAAATGTTGTAACAAAAAATTCGTGAATTAAAATTTAAATGGAAATGTGTCAGCAATTGAATTGCGACAGAGGAGATTGAACTTTATTAAAGTAAGTAAAATAATTATTAATTGCAATTTAAATGGAAATGTGTCAGCAATTGAATTGCGACAGAGGAGATTGAACTTTATTAAGGTAAGTAAAATAATTATTAATTGCAACTAACGGAAATGTGTCAGCAATTGAACTTTTATTAAAAATAAATATGTTAATTATTAACTCCTCCCTTCTTAATTTGATTGTCCCCAATCATTCAAAAAATGGGATATTGTTCAATCTAGGAGGTTTGACTGGAGCTTCAAGTTTTATTGGATTTTGAGGGTCGGAAATAGTTTGTAAACTGAGTGCATTCGGGGTTAACTTGCTACTAATGACTGGATTTTGGGGTTCCCAAATTACTACTTTTCCGGTGCGTTTAAAGAGAAAACTCAGACACGCAATTAATATGATTATTAGACAAAGTATCGTGGATATTGACCAACCTCCGATTTCTAGGTTTTTTTGGATAGTTGAGATATTCTCAGTGTTGTTGATTTGAAGTTCGTTTAGAGCTTCGAGCGATAAGAGATTGATATGGTCAATTTCGAAAGGAGTTGGTTGTAGTAATGCGGGTATCATTTTTAGAGGAGAAGCCTCTATATTACTGAAAGTTCTATTGTTAGCTTTTATGGTACTGTTGTGAAATTTAATGAGAAAAGTTCCAGATAAAGATCGATATGTTTCATCTATGTAAATGGATCCATTGTAACCATTTAGTAAGATCACGCCAGACTCAATTTCTTCAATTGGTGAAATGTGATGATTATTGCTCGTTACACATGAAGAGTTTCTATTATTAATAATATTAGGGATACAAGTATTATTTGTTATGTCAATTATTTGATTTTCTTTACAAATCATAATATCGTTATATTCTTCACATTTTTCTTTAATAGCATAAATTGTTTTTTCATTTTTTAAAATTTCTAGGAATTCAAGTTTAATTACATATGTTTTCTTTTTTACTGGTCTTAAAATTACATTTTCATACATTTCCTTTTTTGTCAATGGTATTTTAACCATGTAAAATATTTTATTATAATTATTTTTGTTATACAAAACTGACACTTTGGTAAATTGAAGTGCCTCTTCTGGGTTTACAAAAGGAATGTGTTCCTCTTCGATTTTTTTCATAGCTACTTCGATTTCTTTTTTATTTAGTATTAATGGGTTTACAATTCCAATTTTTGCCCATTCTATTCCATTTTCAATATTTATTAACTCTTCCTTGACTAATCTTATTCTATTTTGTAAATTAATAACTATTTCATTTTCTAAGTAAACACTCTTTTTTATAACGTTTGCCATTTTATTAATAATTTCGGTTAATTTGTTTATTCTTTTATTGAAAGCTTCATTTACATAAAATTGTTTATTGTTATTTTTATTTAGTTCGTATAATAATAATAACGTTTAGTTAATATTTCAAAGTCGTCATGATCCGGAGACCCTGCGACGTATTTCCAAATTGTTCCCAAAGCGTTTATGGCTCTTTTATTTCTTGTTAGGGGTTTTAGATTTTCTAGGATGTTGTTAATTTGGGTGAATTCATGATTGAGGATAGGGTATAGGTTATGGTTATTTGGGATGTTTTGTTGGATAAAGGTGTGGGTGTTGGCTATGGATGTTGCGTATTGTTCCAGATCTATTGGATGAATAATAGTGAAGGTTCCCTGCTGAATTTTTGCTGTACCCTTATTTATGGTGACAACGTAGGAGGACGTGTAATCCATGATTTGGATTTCCGTCAGTGCGTAGGGTAAGCATAATCTGGAAAAATAAGTTATTGTCTTTTAATGTTACTTGTATAAACAATTCTGCCTGACATTGTTAATACAGTTGTATTTCGGTCTTCTTTGACAATTTCTTTTTTATATTTTGGGGTTAATTTTGAATCTCTTGTTGATCCTAACGAAAATGTTCTCTCCTGGTAAATAAGTTTTGGGTGCTTGTCTATTTTTGTTATGGTAGTCCAGGTCTTGTTTTTGTTTTTCAGTCAAACGATTTATTATTTCTTGTTTTTCCAAAATTGTTTTTCCTGGGTCACTATTAAAGTTTTTATTAAAAAATATGTCAATCGGTCTTTTACCAGTGGTAGAATGGATTGATTTATTGTATTCGTATAATGTTTTGGTGAGTAAGTCATGGAATGAATTGTGAAGTTTGTCTGACTTAAGACATCTCATCATCTCGGAAAGAGTAGAGTGAAGTCTCTCTACTTGGCCGTTGACGGTACTAGCGTAAGGGGGTGTAGTGTAGGTTTGTATGCCGAATTGGTCTTTAAGAAGGAAGTTTATCGTTACGGAATTTAGTGATTTTTCATTATCTAAGACTATAAACTTGGGGATGCCAAATGCTAAAATTATTTCTTTCAATGGTTCTTTAATGTCTTCAACTGCCTTTGATTTCAGAATTTTTCCTAAGGCGTATTTGGAAAATTTATCTATTGCTGTGAGTACTAGGTTTCCTTCAGTTGAATAGATGTCAATGTGAA
Organism: Lypha dubia; assembly: GCA_947311025.1. Taxonomy (NCBI): domain Eukaryota; kingdom Metazoa; phylum Arthropoda; class Insecta; order Diptera; family Tachinidae; genus Lypha; species Lypha dubia. The sequence continues at coordinate 91,903,467 of OX371260.1, read as the reverse complement.
CAATCTCTCCAGGATTTTTTGGAATTGGTGTAGGCTGAAATTGCGGTTTGTTGGGTCGACGATCATATTTTTGTTCTTTACAGGTTTGACAATTTTTTACTATCCTTTTGGATTTTTCCATCATTTTGGGGAAGTAGTACTTTTGTATTACCTGATTTTTGTTTTCGTTGGCATTTCTATGAGCTCTTCGGTGTTCATTAATCAATATTTCTTCTTGCTCTGTTTCACTTACAATATCTTTTACTTGTGACTGAGTGAATCTTACTTTGAAGTTTTTAAAGTGTTCGGGATAGAATTCTTGAATTACCCCCATAATTGCTTCGGTAGTAAATAAACCGTTGATTACGCTGGGGTTAAGATATTTTTTAAAAATTGATATTAAGGTGTCTTTAGTGTAAAAAGGTTTTTTAATAATGTGCCTATGGTAAGTTGGGAATGGAATTTCGAATTTGTAGTTGTCTTCGTTACTAACTAAGATATGGAGTTGGTTCTTAAAGACGTTAATTGGACATTCTATTGCGGGGATCATATTATCTGAGGAACTTTCATCGCTATGTTGTGTTGCTGTCATCGAATTTATCTGTGGTGGTCTAGATAGTGTATCTGCAACTACGTTTGTTCTGCCTGGCTGATATTTGAGTTCGTAGTTATACTCCTCTAAGATGGACTTCCATCTTTTCATCTTGCTGTTTGTGTTCTTGCTACTGAGGGCATACGTCAAAGGTTGGTGGTCCGTATAAATGTTTACTTTCCCAGAACCGTACAGGTAATTTCTCAACGAATTGAGGGCCCATATTATCGCTAGCATTTCTTTTTTATTGGTAGCGTAATTTTCTTCAGTTTTGCTGAGCGTTCTTGAAAGGAAGGTAATGGGCTTTCTGTTTTGCGAAAGTACTGCGCCTATCGCATAATCAGAGGCATCTGTTGTCAGATCAAAGCCTTTTTCAAAATCAGGGTGAGATAACATGACATCGCCGGAGATGAGAGAATTTTTTAATTTCTGGAATGCGTCCAAAGCATTTTGATCTAAAGTAATTTTTAAATTTTTGGACGCGTTTTTCGAAATGCGTCCTTCCTCCCCTCTTAAAAGGGATGTCAGGGGCTTGGCAAGCTTCGCATAATCCTTGATGAAGCGACGGTAATAACCTGACATGCCTAGAAAACTTCTCAGGTCTTTTAGGGTTTTCGGTGGTGGTATTTTGGCTATTGCTTCTATTTTATTTTGGTTGGCTTTAATTCCTGCGGCTCCTACGATAAATCCCAGAAATTCAACTTCTGTTTTGAGAAATTCACACTTGTCTAGTTGAATTTTGAAATTTGCCGATTCTAGTGTTTTGAATATTTTTCTGAGGTTTTCGAAGTGTTCTTTCTCAGTTTTTGAAAAGATGATAATATCGTCTATGTAGACGTAGCAGATTTTCCCTATGTGGTCTCTCAAGACATCGTCCAGAGTACGTTGGAATATTGAGGGAGCATTTTTTAGTCCGAATGGGAGTCGTACAAACTCAAATTTCCCGTTATTAACTGAAAAGGCGGTTTTCTCTACGTCACATTCCTTTAAAGGAATCTGGTGGAAACCACTCTTTAAGTCAATAACCGTAAAGTACTTGTTTTTACCTAGATTTGCTAGAACTTCATTAATTTCTGGAATGGGATACCTACACAGTTACTGCGTTCAGTTTCCTGTAATCGATGACCATTCTATATTTTTTCTCTCCGGATGCGTCCATTTTTTTCGGAACGATCCAAACAGGTGCATTATACGGAGATCTGGAAGGTCTGATAATTCCGTCGTTTAAGAGTTCATTAATCTGTTTTTCTACCTCACTTAATGCCATGGGATAGGGATATGATTTAGAATAAATTGGTGAGTCTGAATGTGTTCGGATTTCCCCTTGAACTCGAGAAGTGAATGTAAGTTTCTTGTTGGGATCCGTGAATAGGTTGGGATGCTCGTTTATAGTTTGATCTAATTGAAATTTTTGAGTTTCGTTCATATGATTTGTTCTGAATTCTATTTTATTAACTGATTGGGAAGTGTGTTGATGAATTTTTATTCTAGTTGTATTGTTTATTAACAAATATTCTTTTTTAATATGGATAGTTGCATTTAGTTCTTTTAAATTATCATGACCAAGGATGCCATGAAACGATTTCAAAGAAGGTAGGATGAAGAATTTTATATGGTGGTCGGGTAAATTAAATAAAGTTGCGAATGTGTGGTGCGTAATTTTAATGTCTCCAGATACTGAATTTGCAAAAAAGGTGTTTTCGTTTTTGATAGGATTGCTAACGAGGCATGGTTGAATGTAGTTTTTGTTAGATCCAGTGTCTATAAGAATTTTTAGAATTTTACCATTCTTCGCTTTGCACTCAAAATACGGGAGCGAAGAGTTTGTTAGCCTAAAAAATGGATATCTGTGAAATTTTGAGTGGGTATTTCATCTTGTTGATCTTGATCATAGGATTCGGCGTACTCGTCAATCCCTTGGTTTTGGATTAATTGCTCGTATTCAGTTTCATTATAATTTCCAGCTTGTTCGTCCTGGTAATTCGGTACAGTGGAAAGATCTTGTCTACTTTCTATATGAAAATTGCGTTGTTGTTTATGTGGTGGTGGAACGTAGCTTAGGGATGGAGGTCTTTTGTTATTAAATTGGGGTTGATTAAAAGGACGTGGTCTGTTTTGATAATTTACGTTTCTTGTTTGAATTGATTCGTCAACTTCCATAGGTTGAGGCCTTTGAGGTTTCGGTGCAACTGGTCTTTGTGGTTGAAAATTTTGTTGAAAAGCTTGGTGCGATTGAAAACGCGGTTGGGGATTTTGTCGAAAGTTAATGTTGGGGATGGTTTGACGATTTCGGAATGCATTTTGTTGCATATTATTCATTGGTCTATTGTATTGGTTAAAATTTTGAAATGTCAATTCTGGATAAAAGGGTTGTCTATGAATTGTATTTGCATCGCGTATTGGAAGGGGTGGTGGTTGACGTTGTCTATGATTTTGATGTTTATTCGCGTATTCTGTCCTGTAGTTTTGATTTTCTAGTTTTAAGCAGAGATGTAATGCTTGCGGGAGATCCGCAGGCTCACGGATGCCAAGGAGTCTTGGTAGATCTCCATTTAGGCCTCTAACAAAAGTGTCTAGGGCTTTGTCCCTATAGGTTTGCGTTAAAAGTCGCAAGGACTCTTGGCCTATTTCCATGCAACCAATTTTATTTAGTATGAGGGACAAATGCGTGTAAACTTCTTGATAAAATGTTTGGATGGTATTTCTTCCTTGAATTAAGGAAGTCATCTGATACTCAAGCGTCCCTAAATCTCGTTTGTCTGCGTAATGCATAGAAAGGCATTTTACAATGCAATTCCAATTTAATGGAGTATTGTAGGATTCTAAGGCAATGTCAGCGTTGCCTGTTATTTTGTTTCGGATGACGCTTAATATACCATAATATTTAGGTGTGCCTTTGCTTGAATCGTAAATTTGCAACACTCTATCCACGCTTTTTTTCCATGAGTTAAATTCCATGGGGTTACCCGAGAAATCTCTAAGACTTCTTACTATATCGGGTATTTTATCTAATTCACTCAAGTCATATCTATATCTGTCTTCAATGTTTTGGTCTGTCCCGTGGTTAAGGTCATTATTTGGATTCATAAGAGATTGAACTATGTTTCTGCATTGTTGCGCGCAAATAGCGGCTATTCTGTTTTCTACTTCTTCGTTGAGTTGCGCTGCTGGATTTGGAGCGTTAAGAACGGGAGGTCTTACTAGGTTATTGGGGTTAGACATGATTTTTCGCAAATTTTGGGAACAATTTTTGTGAGATAAAAAAAAAATTCTATTTTATGATTTATAAAAATTGGTACACAGTAAATAAAAGATTTCTTCCTTTCTTATTATTTTGTTTTATTTTCTCTTCTTCTCTCTTTTTTTTATATAAGGGTGGTTTTTGTTACTTATGAAATAACTTAAAAATACTATAAATAAATAAAAATATAATGACTTACAGTATAAGGTGAATTGGACACATTATGTTGACTGACTGATGTTATTCTGTTGATCTTGTTGCAACTATCGATGTCGGCCAGATATTTGAATGGTTGTCTTCTATGGTGCAGCTTTCAATGGCAAGGGCAAAGCTGTTGTTGAATATTATGTTTTTAGATTTTTTCTAAAGTCTTTATTACCTTTATTTAATTCTGTTTCATTTGTTGTTAAAAATTCTTTTGGTTAGTGTTCTTTATTATGTCTTTGTTACTTTTTAATTAATATAGTTTTATAATATTATTTTTTAGTTATTATATTTTTTATTTGTTCACTGTTCTTTTTATTTGTTCACTGTTCTTTTTATTTGTTGTGTCTATTTTCCTACTTTAAATTGTAAACTTATTAAACTATACCGTCCCGATCATGCGAATTTTGTCCTTTTCGTACTTCTACTAAGGATTCACTTATGACACTTTATACGGACGGTCGCCTGCGGACGGACACTTACAGGCTTATTTTTTTATTTTAGGGTTATTTTAGTACACTATTTTTGTACCGGTTGCTCGGGCGCCAGTAAATAATATTCTTAATTATTTTTATTTTTTAAAAATTTTATATTTATTTATTTATTATTTAGAGGAGAAGACTATGTCTTCTTTATCCCTTTAGTATTTCTAATTATTTAATTTGCCGGAAGACTATGTCTTCTTATTCGGACTTCTTATTATTGATTACTTACTAACTAATTAACAATTTAAACTTAATGTTAAACTTTATATAGACTTAAGAATTGTCGAACAGCAATCATCACCTTGAATGCAACGTGAGCTGTTCCCATTGCATTCAGTGCAAATAGGTCGTCAGCACTTTTAATAAATGTTGTAACAAAAAATTCGTGAATTAAAATTTAAATGGAAATGTGTCAGCAATTGAATTGCGACAGAGGAGATTGAACTTTATTAAAGTAAGTAAAATAATTATTAATTGCAATTTAAATGGAAATGTGTCAGCAATTGAATTGCGACAGAGGAGATTGAACTTTATTAAGGTAAGTAAAATAATTATTAATTGCAACTAACGGAAATGTGTCAGCAATTGAACTTTTATTAAAAATAAATATGTTAATTATTAACTTATATAAAAAAAAAAGGAGAGGAAAAAATGTTTAAATAAGTTGAAATTTGATATATGTAGTACTATATGTAAGGAAGTTTTTTTTCTTACTCATTTTTGCAACATTTTCAAATAATTTAAAAATTTTCAATTTCTTGTATAAGTTTATTTCAAGGTTAATATAAGAGAACATATATATAAATATCAATAAACATACACAATAATTATACAACTAACTTGTAAATGCATAACTATTATAATTTTTTGTGTGTCATACATACATACAATTTTATATTAAGTTGAAAATAAAAAACAACATACCATTAACAATACACATGTATATATATACATGATTATATTGAAAAATTACTTCTAAAATAGATATTGGAAAATAGAACAAATAGAAAATCATTTAATAGTGGCTAACTAAACACTTAAACAAACAAATCACAAGTATTTGAATATTAAAATCTTAGATCAAAATAACTAAAAACATGTAAAAATTTTAAAATTAATATAAATAAAATCCTATAACTGATTGAGTATAACAATCTAAAATGTTTATGAAACCTCCATCCTTGTTAGTGATTCAATTTAATTATTTAAAAAGGGGGGATTTAAAAAAAAAAACACAAAGAATTATTACGTTAGACAACTCTTTCAAAATAGTTTCATGTAAGAAAAGAAATTTTGATATAAGTATATGTAAGAAGAAATTGTTAGTTATAAGATTAAAAATATTAACCCGTGTTTTAAAATCTACCAACAATCATCATCCCGTTAACAATGAAGAATCCAACAATCATCAACAGCAGCCTATATCTATCAACCTCACACAACCGCAAAACCAATATACGATACCACAACACATACATAGACGAAATGACCAGTTCCGTTGGAAAGGCGGTATCACTACAACGCCAATAACAACTACAAAGTCAATAACAACCGCAGTAGTTCACAAGCAATATCATATTTTTCCTTGGTGACGCAGCAAACGTACCAAGTCGACAGACACTTAGCAGTCACCAACTAATGGTAAACTGCGAACCTTCAGGCAATCGAGGCTCGGGAGATAATTACATATTACTCCGAGAGCTGCCAAAGCTGTATCGCCAAGGTAGTCGGATGCATACACACATCTATTTTGACTTGATTCCAGAAGGATGGCTACGAAACATCCTAAGACAGGATGTTTCTTGTCCGTAAGGGGGGAGGGATGTTATGAGTCATTTTCCCCTAACCAACAGAAGTATCAGCGACAGCAGAACATACGCTGCATACACATACTGACGTTGAGTTATTTTCCCTCAACCAACAAAAATACCAACGGCAGCAAAATACCGCTGCATGCATTACTGACGTTATTACCAGTAATTTTCCTACAGACATATGCTGACGTTGCAATACAGCTGCATACATATATATGCCAGTAAATTTCCTACAGATATATGCTGACATTGCAATATCGTATGAACCGCAATCGGCTGGAAGTTCCACGGGTATGAATATGCTGAATTTGCATACTAACACACTTAGCAATGACCACGCCGGCGGCAGCGAACGTCAGCAGCATCGTTCAATCAGACAGCGAAATTGGGTATAAAAGCGGAGGGTGATTTGGTATGGAAGTCGATTCTATTCTAGGCGAGTTCCAGTTCAGTTCTATTCTAATCAGTTCTCTTTAACACGTAACAAAAACCTGATCAAACACCAGCCTTAAAAAGCGGGTCCCTGTGAAGGCTAAAGAATATTTTAAAGTAGTATATATTTATATATATATATTTTATAAGTCAAAACCTGATCAAACACCAGCCTTAAAAAGCGGGTCCCTGTGAAGGCTAAATAATGTTTTAGAATAGTCTGTGGTTAATAAAGAAAAATAATAATAACTAAATAATAAAAATAATGTTTTAATTCAAACATAAATGTTGCAACAACTACCGGTAGTGCGAATAAAAACAGTAAGAATATTTGTTTTTAATTAAATTTGTATAAAACTGAATTTGGTTTTCATATTCTTTTAGTATTTTTGCTCCCTTGTAACAACACGATTTCGCTGGTTGCTGGGGTAGCTCAGTGGAAACCAGCGATTCGTCGTTCCATAAATCAAAACGCAAGTTTGCGGGGTAAGAATAAATTTATTAGATATTATTCTTCGTAACTACAGGTATTGTTCCGAACCCTTAACTTCTAGTGGACGGCGTCCGTGGTGGTGGTTGGCTGAGGAGTCTACCAGCTGTAAGCGTGTCTTGCCACTGGTTCTACGCCGATATAGTAATAGGAAGAAATTCCCGACACGGTAGACTGAGATAGCCTGGTGTATTGGGACTCTCACCTCTCACTACTTTACTGTCGGTACGAGCGGTCGGAAAAGCGAAACGAACTTCCGACAACTCTCGCAACTTCAGCTCGACTGTAGAATACAGTACTTGCGGACCACAACTGGATTATGTCCCAGAGAGCCGACAAAACAATTATTAGGCAACTCAGCAGAAGAGAGACAATCGTCCGATCAAGTAGTGCCCGTGTCATTCGATGCCTCTCCCCTACAAGGTCAATACGTTAGACTTAGGAAGCCTGCTGTATTGTGGTACCTTACAATTGCTCACAGCTGGATTATGTCCCAGAGAGCCGACAAAACAATTATTAGGCAACTCAGCAGAAGAGAGACAATCGTACGATCGAGTAGTGCCCGTGTCATTCGATGCTTCCCCCTACTATGTCAATACGTTTTTCAAATAATAAAAATAAATGGAAGAAAATTTTTTTTTTTATTTTAATCAGGTCTGTTCTGTAAACCGAATCGTTTTAAAAAACTAGAAATTTTTAAAAACGAATAAATGACTATTTGGTGTTCTACAAATTACTCGATTTGGTTGCATTCGAAATTAATTTCGAATTAAAAATTTGAACGTCATAATCAGCTCTTAATTGAATAAATAAAGAAAGGATATTTTTTAGTTAAAAAAAAAGTTATAACACTATTAAAAAACGCAAAATATGTGAATTAAATACATTCAGAAGGCAATTAAGGAATGCATCAAATCCTTTGAGTGAGACAGATGATAGGTAAGTGCGTACAAATAAAATTGGTTGACATGTAAATTATCTTGTCTTGTTTTAGATTCATTCAACTTTATCTCGTAAATAAACATGCCTTTGTAATGATTTTCGAAAGTATTGCTCATTTAATACAGGGAGGAGATATTCCCGAAAAAATTCAGCTGGCTGCATCACTTCGTTTTTTTAGCAGTAGGTTCATTTCAGGGCTGATTAGTTTTGATCTAACAAGGGAAGAAATCAATGAATCTAAATTTCATTTCTATTCAAAATATGGATTACCCGGTGTTATCGGTTGCATCGATGGTAGCCACATAAGAATTATTAAACCCACAGTTGATGAATCGTTATTATATAGCCGTAAAGGTTATTTCAGTATAAACGTCATGATTGTAAGAATAGCTTCAATGATTGATGGGAATAATAAATTTCTAATATACACTTCCACTGCAGATCTGTGATTTTAAAATGAGGATTCGTGCTGTTGATGCGTGCAGACCAGGGTCTACTCGCGACTACTTTATTTGGCGTATGTCCGAAGCAAGACAGTTTCTCAAAGGCAAGTACGATAATGGTGAAAAAAATTCATGGCTGCTAGGAGATTCGGGTTATCCTGTCGAACCATTTCTTATGACTCCATATATGGCTCAAAAGAACATATTTTTAATAAAAAGCATTGCTCTGCTAGGAATATTATTGAAAGAACCATTGGTAATCTCAAAAGTCGATTCCGAAGCCTTCAATGTACAAAGCTCCGTTATAAGCCACAAAAAATTTTAAAAATAGTTAACGTTTGTTCAGTACTTCATAATATTTGCAAAAGTTTCAACATTGAAATGGAAGAACATCTGATAGACTATGACATTGAAAATGAGGAACACAATGGAGAAAATATATACGTAGAATATCAACTTTCTAGGAACGAGGGTATGCGTGTTAGAGATGCCATTACATTACATTTGCTTTATGAAATTAATGGGTCGATTATGCACGGCAACCGAACTCCAGTTGCGTTGTCAGTTGCTGACAATTCTATTACGGATGGCAACTGGCAACTGAGAGGTTCTAGTTTCAGTTACTATTTAGTGCTTTTCTGGCAACCACAAATTAATAAAAAACTTAGATAATCATATGAACGTATTATAAAAACAAAATAAGGCACTTCATTTAAAAAAAATTGAGATCAGAAAGTACTAGGTGCATATTAATCTATAGCAAAACATAACTACACTGAAAAAGAAAACATCTTAAAACGTATGAAAACAAAATATTCTGCGTGATTAAAAAAAAATAGGTACAAAAGCGTTTACATATTAAAAATTTACAGACTGTTATTCAAAGCAAACTTCTCTTGCTCCAGCTCTAAAGTTTTAAGCTCAACTTCAAGTTTTTGAGCTTTAATTCTTTTCATTTCCATGTTGTGCTTTCTTATCTCAGAATTATGTTTTTCTACTTCTCTGTAATGGCGTTTCACTTCTTGTCTGTTTTTTTTTTTTTTTAACTCTTCCAGTTTCTGTTTTTTTATGTTTATAATTTCTTTGTAATTGTATTCTATTTTGGCAAGTTTTTGGTTAATATTTTCTACCACTTAAACCACCTACAACATTTTTAGAGTCATTGAGTTTTGAAAACTCTTTTCCAATTTCTTCCAAATTGGTATGTTTAAGAACTTGTGAACACACTTAATAATTGTTAATGATAATATAAACGTTAGTGAACTGCCTTAATGTTGTTTTAACAAGAGGATATCATATTACACAATGAATTAATTGCAAACATTGCTACTTCAATTTGATTGGTCAATTTAACGTAAATTTTAGTTTTAAGTATTTTGTCGACTCAACAATTAATTGTTAATATTTTAGTATAAATACCACAATAAAATTATATTTCTTCGTCAATAGTAAAAACTCGCTTTTTATTCATTGATCACATTACGTTCAAGTTACAAGTGCTTGAAAGTAAAACCACACAAACAAAAATTAGTACAGTTCAAATTCAAGTGTTTGAACTGAGTCATACTAATAAAATCATCTACAAGTTTAATTCTAAACATGGTGTTTTCTTTTTCCATCAGTTCACTTAAGGACAACTTCCTTTTTCTCTTTTGACCCGGAACTGCTGTTGATATTGGTAATGATGGTGATGTTGATGGCGATTGAGTAGGAGATGAAGTCGGTTCAATTTCTACATTTACTTCAATTTTATTTACACCAAAATGTTTGGAACCTTCAAATCCCTTCACAAAAGTTTGTAAACTGCATAAATTTGCAACATCCTGGTCAGCTGGTGTCAATATGTATTAATTAAATTGTCCACCTCCTGATGCTCTGACTTAATTTTTGTTATGACTTAGTTTTTGCTTTATATTTGCTTTCCAGTCAATCCAGACCTGCACACATTTGTATAAACAGTGTTTCTTACTAAATGATCAATACATATATATGTGTATGCACATGCGTGCCAATTCATACCTTTTTCCAAGAACGAACATCTTTAATAGGAGGTCCAGCTGCGTTTAGTTCAACTTCAAGTTGTGACCATAATTGATCTACCTCCACTTTGTCGCCTTTGGTAAATCCTTTTGCTATACTTGGATGAGCTGTCATAAATCTAATGAATATTTCTTTTTACCTTTAGTTTCTATGCTTGCCCCTAAAAGAATATTTATATTATGTAATAGGTATCTTATAAAAATTATTTTGAAAGTTACTTACATCTTGTTTTATTTTGAATAAATTTATTTTTAATTTATCACTTGTATTTATGAAAAATTTGCTTTGTTTATTTTGCGGAAACATATGGTACACATTTATAGAGTTGCCAGACAAACTATTGTGAAATTGTTATTAAAAGTCAATAACAAAACGCCTATTATATATAAACCTCCAGAAATATATTTTCTATTTATATTTATTTCTGAAATTATTTTAATTATTTAATTTTGTTGTACAAAAGCTGCATTTTTAGGAGGAAAAGTTTGACACTAAAATTTTCATAAACAGTGGTAACTCTTTTCTTTTCGAAGATAAACAATTTGAGATCGCCATATTAAAAAATATGTCGTCATTTTCCATAAGTTTCGTGATTTACACAAATATTTATATTTAATTAAGTTTTTATCAATTAAATTTAAAATATCTTCCAATGAATTTATAGAAAACATTAGTGAATATTGTTAAAAAGTGTTGTTTTGTTTTACGGCTCTAAAAACTTGACCGGTAAAGGGTTTTTTATTCTTCCAAATAATTTTTCTTCATACTTGGAGCAAATATGAAAATTAAGAGTTTATATAAAATGAATTTTGTATGCTTAAATGTATTAAACTGAAAGTAATTTTCATAAAATTAATAAAAGAAGAGTTCAAATTTTTAAATGCTGTTTGCTTTTTAACGTTTATCAGCTATTTGTTAGAATATAAGTGCATTCTATTTACTTTCGAGCAGGTTTGTTTATTCGTTTTTAAAACGAATAAAATTGTGAGAATTCTGTATAGGGAACACCAAAAAATGTGGATTCGTTTTAAAACAGACACAAATAACTTTGTTCAGCCAAAAACTGGTTGGCAAAATAATTTATATACCAAAATGTAGGTATTTAGGTCCACTATAAGCTACAAGTGGTCCGGTCCCCGAACTTTTTGTTAGTTTTCAGCTATATTCAAATATATATTTGCACTGATATTTCTTAGTTTGTTAAGTTAGATTGCTAACTTCCGCGTTTTTTTTTATTAAGGAGAATATCATGTTTTCTCCGTATATTGACAGCATCGTTGTGTGTGATGTCGCCATATATGAGAAAAACACTCATTTTTGGTGCACAAGAGAGGGAACACTCATCAATTTGAGCGAAACTGATTTAGAAGAGTACACAAGAGAGGGCGCTCTCTTCAATTTGAGCGAAAATAATTTAGGTTGTTATCTTTGGGTTGTTAGCTTCACACCGATAATTTTTCTCTTTTCTTTCAAATGTGTTTGTATATGTATGAATTTTTTTGCTATTTAATTCATTTTTTTAAAATAAATAAAATAAACATGTATAAAAAAATTAATAAAATTTTGTTTAATTATTGTTGGTGGTGTAGTTTTTTGTTTTTGTGCTCTTCCATCTGGTGGCTACGTATGTTGGTGCTTCTACAGCACCGCCTGGTGGTTTGCATTCCTCCTCCGGAATATATTCTTCGGCCAGATTAGGCAGGATCGCCATGTAATGTTTGATTTTTGTGAATTTAATTACAATAGTAATCTACCTGCCCGAGTAGTTTGCCATCGTATCAACGCCACTGGCAAGAATAGATATAGACAGACTTATATGCCAAGTTTTTTTTAAAAGCAAATGAATGCTTCTAAATAAAAATAAAATTGCCAATTTTAGGCATAAAACAGAATGATCCTTTATTTTCACAATCACTTCTTTTTATACAAAAATAGCGGGATCCTTAACTCTAAACTTATTCTAAATTGTTTTTGTAATATTATTTACATAACGTAATATTATTTACATTTCCAAATATACATATTTCCAGTGGGGATATAAATTGTTGTTATAAACTTATATATAAATAAAAACAATTACATAAAGAAATAAATTGTTGTTACAGACAAGAATTCTAATTTAAAGTAAATGATATGTGAGTGTGAGTGAAAATAATGGTGATAATATAAGTAAAAATGAAAATACGCTACAGGGCGCTCTCTTCAATTTGAGCGAAGCTGATTTAGAAGAGTGCACAAGAGAAGCCGCTTTCTTCAATTTGAGCGAAAAAAATTTAGGTTGTTATCTTTAGGTTTTCTCCGTATATTGACCGCATTATTGTGGGTGATGTTGCCATGTATGAGAAAAATACTAATTTTTTGGTGCACAAGAGAAGGCACAATCTTCAATTTGACCGAAACTGATTTAGAAGAGGGCACAAGAGAGGGCGCTCTCTTCAATTTGAGCGAAAATAATTTAGGTTGATATCTTTGGGTTGTTAACTTCACCCGTTAGAATATCATATTTTCTCCGTATATTGACATCATCGTTGTGGGTGATGTTGCCATATATGAGAAAAATACTAATCGACCTATCGCATCAGATAACTCTGAGATAATCTAAATAATTTTCCCAATAATTTATCTAATCTATCGTATCTATCACCCAATGCGAATTAAAGTTCTTCATCTTGTAATTCCGACAAATGGACCACTATTATTCAGAGCTGGAAGATAAAGTTCACCATCTGGTCTCACTGTTGAAGAATTTTTATATAGAATCAAATCGTTGGCAATCGTTAATTTTAACGGAGACTTTATACCTATTGTCAAGAATCTTAACGTATTACTTTATGGTAAAGCTAAGGATTAGTACTGGAGGTATAGAAAACAAGTAAGTAATATTGCTTGGACAGATTTTTGTGAAGCTATAAAATGTGAGTATCGTGATTTTAAGTCCTCGTTTGAGTTGAAAAATGAAATAAGGAATAGAAAAAAGAAAGTAGGCGAAACATATGATTCGTTCTTTGATGCCCCTTCCTTTAATTATGGACCGTTAACATTCTCCAATCCCTGAAACAGAACTCATTGAAATTTTAACACATAATCTTCGACCCGAAATTCGCCAGGATATTTTATATGTTCCTGCGCATTCAATATCTCATCTTCGACGATTAGTACAGATGAGTGAAACATTTTGAAATGAGGATCAAGTGCGAAGAAATCTATCAGTCCGAACACCGTATTATCCAACACCCAAACGCCAAATTTCAGAATTAGAAGCCGCTGAATCTCCAGATCTCGGTAGCCGAGCTGTTGACGAGATAAATGCCTTGGAGGCTTAAAAAAGAATAAATTCTTGTTGGTATTGCGGAACAAATGACCATTTTTGGTATAATTGTGTGGAAGAACGCACCATCTTTTGCTATGGATGTGGATTAAAAGAAAATTATAAGCCACAGTGTACAAAATGCTCCAGTAAGAGAATAAATTTTTTCAAAAACCCGGCAATGAATCCAAAATACTAAAAGTTGCCGAGGGTATAATAAATAACACACCAAATGATAACTTTTTACCTGATTATTCAAACCCCGATCTTAGTATCGATAAAGCCAATAAATTTACAATTTTGCAAAGAAATAACCTAGACATAACCACTAGGGAGGATGAGCCAGCAAAACTCCTTACTCCAACTGTGCCCTATCATGTTCGATTGGAAAACTACCTAATAAAACGAAAGAAAATTTGCAATTCAAATACTATTTCCCTGAACATAAACCTCGAAGTTCTACACTTAGAATGCGGCGATATTATAAATTGCGTAAGCGTAGTAAAAAGCTTTTAGTATCTGCTATTGATAATCGATTTTATGATAAAGTATCGCTTTTAAATTTTACTGAATTTGGTCTGCTAGACACAGGAGCAAATATTTCATGTATAGGAAAAGAATTAGCTCAGCAAAATTTTTCATGTTATAACAACTTCTGGTCGGGTGTTTATATTTTTATAACCTTACAACTAACAATTTTTTTCTTACGAATACTTATATTATATATGTATATTTTTTAAAATTTTAAATTTTTCGTTCTTTTTTTTTTTTTTTGTTTTAATTAAACATATTTTTGTTGGAAATTCATAATGTACTTTGTTTAAAACAACTGTGTAACTAAATGATTAATTTAACTTAATATGCTTTGTTTTATGTTTTAATAATTTTATAAAAATATTGTAAATAAATTTCATTCGAATTTTTCACTGCAAACAAAAAGTATTGTTTTCAATTCCAAAAGGTTATGGGCCCAGCAGTTATAAATTAATAATTGATAAATTAAAAACGGCCTAACATCCTTGTTAACGAAGAAGGAATACCACAGAAAAATTTGGAAAATGCCAGGAAATAATTGAAAGATTGATCCGCTTGGGCGTAATAATTTCGACACGTGGAAAATACAGATGAAGGCGTTGCTCATTAAGAACAGCAACTGGAAATATGTGAGTGGACAACATACGAAGCCAACATCTCCTCCAGCTAAAGTATCTGAATGGGAAGCTGGGGATGATAATGCAAAAGCCGACTTAGTGTTAGCTATTTCCCCATGCGAATTGAAGCAGATAAAAAATTGTGCAACAGCATACGATGTTTGGAATAAATTACATAGCATCTACGATTCGCGAGGTCCTGCAAGGACAGCTATGTTGTTAAAGTCATTAATTTTATCAAAAATGAAACATGGCGAGTGTATGAAAGAATACTTAGACAATTTTTTTGAAACTGTCGATAAATTGTCCGAGATGGAAATTAATATTCCAAATGAGCTGATAAGTATCCTAATGCTGTATAGTATCCCCGAAGAATATGAATCTTTTCGCATAGCAATAGAAAGCCAAAAAACCTTAATGGCTCCTGAGATTTTAAAGATAAAAATACTTGAAGAATATGATGCTCATAGATGCGTAAATCATATAGGCTGCTGTTGATGATTGTTGGATTCTTCATTGTTATCGGCATGTTAATTATTGGTTGATTGCGAAACACGGGTGAGGTGTTAATATTTTTAATACAATAAAATTTTTTCTTACGTATACTTATATTATATATACATATATATTTTAAAAAGTTTTTTTTTTCTACATGAAACTATTTTGAAAATTTTGAACATTTTTTCTTTGAAAAACTTTTAATAATTAAATTGAATTTCTACCCAATATGGGAGTTAGAAAATATTTTGGATTCTTATACTCAACCAGTTACAGGATTTTATTTACATTAATTCAAAATTTTTACATATATTTGTTTATTTCGTTTTTTAATTCTAAATATTTTGATCTAAAAATATTAATTTTAAAATATTTGTTATTTGTTTGTTTAAGTGTTTAATAAAGTGTCTGTTTGCTTTATTTTGAGTTATATTATTCTGATAACAATAAGGTAAGTTTGTATCATTGTTTGGTTGCCTTTTTATTTTTGTATACATTTCTCTTAATTTATTATTACCAGTTGAGAATAGTTGTTTTGAAAATAGAATTCTCATAAGTATATTTTTCGACTTAGTAATAAATTGTATTTATGCATGATAACTTTTTTGAAGAAGAATAAATTGTATCTTGTTTAACGTTTTCCGTAAGTTTATTTTTATTCTGTATAAATATAAATCCAATTTTTCTTAATCTATTTTTACTATTGTAAATATAATTTTTTTCTATTAAAAATGTTCGGCCTTAATACAAGTCTTAACTGTTAATTTACAAGACAACATTTACAGGTATTTAGAGAGATTATTAACTTTATTTTTTATGTGGCAGTTTTCTCTTAAAAAAAAATTAAGTAAGATATTTTTCTTAATAATGTAAGTACTAAATAATAGCAGATAATACGACGTTGCTTTCGTTTTTCATAAGATCTTCTGCCTACATACATATATGTAGATATTGTAAAAATGTTAGTTTAATCTTTTTCGAGTCAAGTTATATTTTCAAAATTATCAATGAAATCATTTATTGAACATAGGAATTTTGTAAATATGGTTCATTGATAGCTAGATACAAACATACTTATGTATGTATGTGCATTGTTATGTTTATTTTCCTCTCTTTTTTTTAAATAATTTTGGAATAAATTTTTTGTAAGAAACTGACAATTATAATTTCTTTGAAAAATTGTAAAACGAGTGGGAAAAATTCCACTTCATTTTTGCATTTTACAAAATTTCAACTGATTGAAGCACTTTTTTTAAAAAGTGAGTTCAGTTGCATTTGTTAGTGTTTTTTTAGTGAAAGAAATTTAATACTTTTGCTGTTTTAATGATTTGAAAGAAAAAATTATTCATACGCGAACAAAAATGAACCAACTAAATTTCTCAATTGGTAATTTTTTCTCGCTGTTATTATTTGTGCGCTGGTACCCACTTTGAAAAATTGTAAAATGAGTAGGAAAAAATTGCACTTCATTTTTGCATTTTATAAAATTTCAACTGATTGAAGCACTTTTTTTATTAAAAAGTGAGTTCAGTTGCATTTGTTAGTGTTTTGTTAGTGAAAGAAATTTAATACTTTTGTTTGTTTCAATGATTTGAAAGAAAAAATTATTCATACGCGAACAAAAATGAACCAACTAAATTTCTCAATTGGTAATTTTTTCTCGCTGTTATTATTTGTGCGCTGGTACCCACTTTGAAAAATTGTAAAATGAGTAGGAAAAAATTGCACTTCATTTTTGCATTTTATAAAATTTCAACTGATTGAAGCACTTTTTTTATTAAAAAGTGAGTTCAGTTGCATTTGTTAGTGTTTTGTTAGTGAAAGAAATTTAATACTTTTGTTTGTTTCAATGATTTGAAAGAAAAAATTATTCATACGCGAACAAAAATGAACCAACTAAATTTCTCAATTGGTAATTTTTTCTCGCTGTTATTATTTGTGCGCTGGTACCCACTTTGAAAAATTGTAAAATGAGTAGGAAAAAATTGCACTTCATTTTTGCATTTTATAAAATTTCAACTGATTGAAGCACTTTTTTTTATTAAAAAGTGAGTTCAGTTGCATTTGTTAGTGTTTTGTTAGTGAAAGAAATTTAATACTTTTGTTTGTTTCAATGATTTGAAAGAAAAAATTATTCATACGCGAACAAAAATGAACCAACTAAATTTCTCAATTGGTAATTTTTTCTCGCTGTTATTATTTGTGCGCTGGTACCCACTTTGAAAAATTGTAAAATGAGTAGGAAAAAATTGCACTTCATTTTTGCATTTTATAAAATTTCAACTGATTGAAGCACTTTTTTTATTAAAAAGTGAGTTCAGTTGCATTTGTTAGTGTTTTGTTAGTGAAAGAAATTTAATACTTTTGTTTGTTTCAATGATTTGAAAGAAAAAATTATTCATACGCGAACAAAAATTAACCAACTAAATTTCTCAATTGGTAATTTTTTCTCGCTGTTATTATTTGTGCGCTGGTACCACTTGAGAACAATAGCATTTTCATTTGAACAATCACTTGTTTTCACATTACTTTTGAGTTCCAGTGCATCCCACACAATAAATTATGAGAACATCAAAACTGCATTAATGCATCTTAGTTTAAAATATCTTTTATTCGTTTTTCCTTCAGTCGCAAGCATGTGCAAACATTAAAAATTTTTGCAATTGTTTTAAGTTTCTCCTGTTGTGCGGTCACATAATTAATATTTAATAAATAAATTATATTTAATAAATTTGCTATCTTCATTCCGTTATTAATTTACAAATAGAAACTGGAAAAAGTTGTTCCGTGAAGTGACAAAAAGTTTTCAATATATTGAAAAAAAAAATCCATGGGTACTTAATTTTTGTATTGAGCAATAAAAAAATATGAAAATATTGAAAACCCAAAAAAAATATATATATAGAAGTGCCTAAGTGTATTGAGAATATGAGATATCAGTGACTCAACGAAAAACATACTCATGGTTAGCCCCCAAAAAACAACTACCAATATTCAAGAGAAGATGCACACTTTTAGACATACGCTCATGCACAGCAAAAAAAACGTAAGTAAATTAACCTTGTCAATTAAAATTGTATGTATTTGTATTTTGTAAAATCTCTAAGACTGCTCTGGAAAATTGTATCCGTTCTTTCTTGTATACTGCTCAACATTTTGAAATGGCTTAAATTTTAGGACAATTTTATAAGAAAAGGTCATAAAAAATTCAGTGAGGTTGTGAAGATATCACAAGAAGTGCGGTTTTATAAAATATCGGTTGTCTAAAATAGTTTTAATTGAGTTATAAATTATATTTTTATATGTGCATATATACGTTTCTGATGGACATAATTAATTTTTTAACTAAACTGCGCTTCCCTTTTCTGACAATACGCCCTTAATTTTGGACTTTCTCAGCCCCCTCCTATTTATTCTGTTTTCGTGGATTTTAAACTTGACGTTCCTTTGTTTCCTGAACAATATCAACACTACTATTATTGATACTTCTAACTAATCTGTCTTCTTAATTTTATTTTTAGAAAAGTATCCGTTGGTCGAGTAGAAGGTGATACCGGGTCAGTAGCGTTCCATCTTTTTTTACCCTTTCCCCTTTACTAACTATTTTGCTTCTTTCAGATCTTTTGACGCCAACCTATTAAAGTAATTGGAAATTAAAAAACGAAAACGCAATTAAAGAGATAAATAAAAAAAAAATTCCCTCCGGCATGTAAAGTTTCAATATTTCCTATCATAGCCCTGTATACATATGTATTTCTTTTTCTATTTCAGCCATTGAAGACCTTAAGACCATGATAAGCATGGTATCATAGCATTGCTTGCAGTGTCGATTTTGTGGTGAGTTTTTTTTCTCCCCTTTTTCCTCGTCTTCCTCCATGGTATGTCCTGCTCGGTTGCGTTCAGTATGGGTACTGCTGCAGTGCCTCCATTTTTTATGTTGACCACAGTATTTCCAACGTAAACTCCAGGGGAAATCTCCTGTTTATGAACAACCACAGATTTGTCTCTTGATACAATATTAACCGGTACTATAGTGACTGCTCTTTTTCTTAGGCAGACGCCTTGTTGATGATTTGTTTGACAATCTATTTCCGTACGAAGGGTAAACGTCTTCACCCAATGTTCTTTTTCAAAGATGCTCAAGGTTCTATCTATGGTGTTTACAATACACCTGTTCCGCATATTATTTCTTCCGAGAATACCATCCCCAGGGATTTGTATTTCTCGTGACACAATATGGAACTCCCATGGCAACTGCCTTTAGTCTCCTATCCTGATCTCGGTAGTGCCTAGTGTCGCAGTCCTTCCTCCGAAGGCTCCAGAAAAAATTTTAGTTTGCTTTCTTCTCTTATTGAGGAAAACCTTCATTGACTCCTCTTTTACTATGCTGAAATCTGCTCCGGTATCCACAAGTAAGACCAATCTTCCCTCCCTAGCTCCTTGGCAGGGGAGCATAATGAAAACTGCGTCCACATTGCCCGGTGATTCAGTACCATATTCTATATTTCGCATCATCTCTTGACTTTTTTCTCTTCATTTTTTTTGTTTAATTTTTTGTCTTTCGCAGTTTTTTCTTCTATAGTGTTCCCGTTCTCTTGATTTACTGAGTGTACAACTGCCTCGGTTACTATCTTGGTTGGCTGCTCTGTTTCTGAGTCAGACTCCGTATCATTTTTAATTCCCCAACTATCTCTTTTTGTTTCCTTATTATAATTGTATTTGCTCTCTTTTTTATGCCAATCTGATTTTCTGTTAATTTGCGGGACCCCAGTTATTGGCAGTAACTGGGCCAAATTCCCTGAGAATTTGTTCGATTAATATTGCTGTGGGCCTCTACGGGTCTGTTGGCTAGGTTCCTGCCATTATTGTTACTTTACATTTGTTGGTAGATTCCTGTTCCTATCGCCTGAGTTTATCTGATATTGCTTCTGCAGTCCCGTGCAAAATGTCCTTGTTTCTGCCGTCCTTCTTGTTAATTGATTTTGGTTGGGTGTATTTCTTCTTGGCTCACAGAAAGGGGTTTCCTTGTGACCATTTATCCTACACAATCGGCAGTATAAAGAGCCTAATCTCTTTCTGCAGTTTTCCAAATCGTGCCCCCTGTTTCCACAGAACGTACAGCTTACGACATTCCTGCACAGTGGCCCATTTCATGGCCGCATTTTCCACAGCTCATACAGTATTCCATTCCATTCATGCCCCATCCTGCTGCAAAAACTACAGGGGACTTCAGAATCTATGTCAATACCGTGTGTTGGTTCGCCACACAATTCCTGTGCATTTTCAACTATCTCTATCAAGTTTGTGAGCTCTTCCTCTTCTTGTCCCACAAATCGAGCCTTAAGAGCATGGTCCTTTAAACCCTTGATAAAGCTCCTTACTGCTATCCCTTTGAAGTGTTTTAGCATGGTTTCCCTGCCAGGTCCCACCGGCCATTCTTTTTCTATTGTTGTTTTTGCCTCGCTCAGCAGGTTATCTAGGCGCTCTCCAAACTTGCATGCTGACTCTCTGATGCTCTGTTTGCAACCTAACATCAGCTCCCTTATTTTATCTAGGCTTTTGCTTTTTAGATTATGTTTCTTGAGCGCGTTGCATAATGCGTCCACGGAACTGAAATTCATCTGGGAAATTCTTGAGTAGGGGCTCCCTAGGAGTCTCAATTTCAGGCACTGTATTACATCCTAGGTTAAGACGTTATTTGCACCCGTGAGTACTTCTCTTTCTACCATCTTGCATCCTTGTATGTATCTGAATACTTCTGATGATAAGTCAGTCCCATCGGTCCCGAATAATGATGGGACTGTGTTGTTTACTTTTTCCGCTCTCTCAATAGCATGGTTTTGCCGGGGTGATGGTGATCGTCTTTCCAAAATTTCTTGGGCCACTGGGATCAATCTATTAAATTCCTTCGTTATTCTGCTGTCAACTGCTTCGGTTTCTTCCAATTCACCGAATCTCAGCGTATATTCGCTTAACTCCTTTAATTTCCTGGCTTTTGTTTCCGCGGAGTACCCCCTGCTACCCACTTTCCATGCGTTGTTTATTAGGGTTTTTAATCTCTCCAACAGCGTCAAAGCAGGTGATTCTTTATCGTGTGATATGACTATTGTTGGTAGTCCTGCTTCGTTTAGTTCTTCGTGCAGTGATTTGGTGATCTCGCTCTGTAAATTGTGTCCAACTCTCTTCTTGCGTTTTCCAATGCTGTTTGTAGCCTTTGGATAGTGTCATCTTGTGTCTCTATCAACTGTTGTTGTTTCAATTGTTTTTTAAAATTTTCTTCACTAAGTCATTTCCCTTTCAATTGTTTCTCTAATTTTGTATTTTCCTTTACTTCGTCTTCTAATAAAGTATCTGTATACTCTATTTGTCCTCTTAGCTTTTCGCAATGGCCCCTTAGAAGTGTTTTTGTTTCTTCTAGCTCTTCGATCCTCTTTACAAACTCCTGTGATCTATCTTTACTTAAATCATTTATTAATTGTAGGACATAGCTCACTTCTTCTAATTTTGTCAGTCTTTGAAATCTTATTGTTTCCCTATGGTTGTCCAGGAATGTTTTGTCTGCTTTAAGTTCTGTCCACGCAAGAACTTGTAGACTGTCCACTGAATAACTGTACTTGTCGATCCGTTCTATTAATTCGTCTGTCTGCGTCTGTGGGTTTTCCATTAAAACTAGATTTTACTTACCCATTTTCCGCTGGTTATCATCTTACTAGTGGGCTGTGGTTTAGGCTGTTACGAGTAGAATGTTACGGTTTTAATTCCGACAAAATGTTACGTTTTTATTCCAAAATGTTACGGTTTTAATTCCGACTTGTACGTTCGTAACCGCGCCAAATTTTCACAATCAAATAAAATCCTCCCCTTTTTATTGGTCTGTTGGACTGCTTAGTCCTGCACAAAAACACGACAACCCAAAAGTTGCTAGAATTTAGACGTTATTAAATTGTCGGCAATTGTGCAGTTCTACACCATCCAATGTAGGATTCAACAATACAAAGGTTGCTAAAATTTAGGCGTTATTGTATTGTTGTTTTTTTTACACTGGACAGGTTTTTCTCGAACAAGATCAACACAAGGAAAATTAAATTATTTGACGTAATCATTAACACGGCTACCGGCTGCGCCAAAATGTTACGTTTTACTTTTGTAACTTATTTCAGAATTAAAACACAAGAGACTATTATGATTTTAGTTATTACTTTAATTTTATTTACTTTTTAATTTTTATTACTTAGTCTAATTTTATTATTTTATAACCGTCTGAGGGAGCCGCTTGTTAGGCTGGTCTTTGGTCAGGTTTGTTGTAAGTTGTGACACGTTTAATGATGATTCCCGAACTATATCTATTGTCAATATCAACCTGCCTTTTATACCAATCGATGACCGTTGATGTTCGCTGCCGCCACCGTGGTTGTTCCCGCAATATTGCTGAGTGTGTGATTATTAGCGATTATGTGTAACCTCAGCATATAAGCGTGAAACTTCCAGCCGATTGCGGTTCTCACGATATTGCAATGTCAGCAGTATGTATGCAGCGCATGTTTTTCCTGCTGCTGATGTTTTTGTTGGTTGGGGGAAAATGACTCATAACAACGTCAGTATGTGTATGCAGCGTATGTTTCGCTGCTGATACTCATAATACTGGTTCTTGCGCTCATTGTTTTAATGTACGCACACATCGCAAAGTAGCGAGTATATTATGATCGCATCAACTCTCCGTAAATAAACGGCGAGTCAAATCAACACCGCAAATTTTTTTTGCGTTGTTTAAAGTGCTCGGATGTGTAAAGTATAGAGTACATATGCGGTGTATTTATGGTTGCGGTGTGATCGCGCCGTTCTTTGGTACATACTTACTTATCATTTGCAATATCGACATTTTGTTCTAAAATATTAATAAAAATTCTTGTTAATTTTCACTTGTGCGCATGCCTTTTGCTGCTTTTTCCATTTTCGTTGATGAATTTGAAGTGATAAAAAACGTTTCATATGAAACAGTTTTGACGTTTGTTTTCGCAGTTATGTACATAAAACGAGAATCAATTTTTCTGTGAAACTGAGAAAAAAATTGATTCTTTCCATTTGTTTCTCGTATTGCGAAAAGATTTTAATTTGTTTTAATTTCTTCACAGAACGGGAATAAGAAACAAAATGTAAACGAGAAAAATGTTTACATTTCACGTTATCGCAGAACCAGAATCTACCCCCAACCCGGAAAGTGAGTTTCCATTAGGGCTTCTAGGGACTTCAAGGACTTTGTAGTCCATTTTCCATCTAGTTTCTGGATGAATCCAGGTTGTTTGGCTAGAATTTTGCGCAGCCTATTAGTGACTTGATTTTTGAATTTATTCAATGAGGCTTTATGGAGAGCCCAGTTACCTGTTCTTTTAGCCCCATTAAAAAGTATGCGGCAGCTCCTACGAGACTCTTCTAGGCTGACAGACCACCAAGGTGGTTTGCTATTTTTGCGTTGTGTGGAAGATTTGCAAGAGATTCTTGTTGCTTCCTTAAAAGCATTAGTTAGATTATTGACAGCTAATTCTATATCAGCTGCTTCCTTTATGATTGGAGGATGTGCAATTATGTTGGTGAGGATATTCTTATATTCCTCCCAGTTCGTTTTACGTCTATTTAGGAAAAAGTTTGGTATTTCCGTTTGTTATACTGATATTGAATTCAATATAGCGGAGATCAGAAAAGGAGCAGTCAGCTGAGACCCTCCAGTCCCTAATTAGTTTTCGTTCTTTTCCATAAAGTTGAGCAATTCTTTTTGTAGATCATGCATTTTTTTATTTTTTATTTTTCTTGTTCATAAAATTGTAAGACAATACTTAGAATGCAATTTTATTAGTTTCATTTATTATATATTTGTTTGTAATTGACGATTGTTTATTATGCAGTTTTTATTTTTTTGTACTGTTTATGTAGTGCGTTCACCTATATCCACAAAATTGCATTCTAGGTATTTTTTGGTTGTCTCATGTTCATGGCCACACAGCCAATGAACTTAAATTTAAAAATGCCAAGTATGTAAAATTAATAAGAATGAATATTGAATAAAAGAAGTAAAATTTAAATAAAGATCGCCTTTTTTGTGTTTGAACATTGAAGAGAGTGCCTCAATCATTTCTTTTGGAAAACAACTCGGTTTCAAGTGCCGCTTGTTGTTTTAGCAATTTTAAGTTTAATCCAGTTTATGTGCTGTGATTAAAATCTATAACAAATTAACAAAAGAGTCAATCTACATTTTGGAAAACAACTCGGTTTCAAGTGCCGCTTGTTGTTTTAGCAATTTTAAGTTTAATCCAGTTTATGTGCTGTGATTAAAATTTAGAACAAATTAACAAACGAGTTAATTTACACCTTTCAAGTTGGCATTGAGTGCCATTTTGTGGACCAAGTCCATAGAAGACTAGGCCGTGTCTGTCCCGAAGTAGAGGCAACGTCTCCTTATTCAGGACAACGATCACCTTCCTACGCGCATCTTCCGCCCCAAAAACCTTGACCACCTTCTAATCGCTGGTTGGTAGGTCAGGGTTCGCACGACGGAAGATGCCCAGGATAGCCTCTGGGTCATGCGGTTCTGCCGGAATGGTCGCAACTACTCTCGGTCTACGACGACATGACATGATGATATTACAGATCTTTTACTTCTGGCAGTTTTCAAATATAATCGAACTATTCACTCGGTGGTCAAGCACAAACCAATAGATTTACTTTACTCAATGCCAGACCGATTGAAAATCTTTATTAAGAATCAACTAATAAGTAAACAAAAGAAAGATTTAGAATTCCATAATAAATCTAGATGCAAACGAACTTTTCAACCAGGACAGAAAGTTTTTGTCAAAACTAATAAAAGGCTAGGATTAAGTAAAGTCTACCTTGAGAAGGAAATACAAAAGGACTTGGGTTCCACAGTCCAAATTGAGAACCGGATTGTTCATAAGGACAATATCCGTTAAATTGTAAGCTACATTTTTAATACAAATTCAAAATTAACTAAAACCTTCGATTCAGCTTTCAATTTTATTTGAAAAAGATTATCTAAATTTAGTATTTACAGTCATATTCAGCAACGATTTCTGATTAGAGAATTTTTATATTTCTTTACATATACTTTAACTATTAAATCTGTATGAACAAAACTGAATTAACAATTTAATATTTCTTAATTAAATCGGAAATAGTATTTTTTATTATTATTATTGGAATTTATTTATTTTTGCCAGTCGAGGACGACTGTTTTGAATAGCGGGAGAAGTTAACGAACTTGTTGATATACTTTTTTCGTTAACTGTACGGAATCTTTAATATTTTAATTTTGATACGTTGCTAAGTTGATTTTTTTTTATTAAATTATTAATATTTAGAGTAATTGTATAAAATTATATAAAAGTAAACCGTAAAGGTACTCTTTTTTAAAGTTGAAACTTCAATGTACTCTCTAATTGTTTTTCTACTCAATATTTTAATGTCGATTTGTCGCTAAGCTGATTTTTTATTGACTTATTAATATTTAAAGTAATTGTAGAAAATTAAATAAATGTAAACCGTTAAGGTACTCTTTTTTTTAAGTTGAGCTGCTTCCATCTTTTAATAAAAATATTTTAAAACAGAATTTTTGTTTAATAAAATTCCTACGTAGTAGGATCAAAAACATTTTCAATTTAAAAGAACAAAATTAAAACACGTGAGACAAAATAATTATAAGATTTTACATTAAAATCTTAAGGAACTAGAATACAAATTTTGAATATCTAAAAAAATTCTACATAGTAGAAAATAATTTAGAAAATATTAAAACGCTTCAAACATAAAAATTAAAAAACTGAAAAATTTCATAATTAAAGCGTATTAACTTAAAACTTTTAAAACAAAAATAAACAATTATTTAAATATTTCCCAAAAAGTACCAGTAACATTAAGTTTAAAAAAACAGAAGAATTTAAAACAGAATATAAAAGTTAATGGGAATAATTGAAATGAAAAATAAGTTGAACTATTAAAATTTAGTTTTATATTAAAATAAAAATACAATATTAAAAAAAAATATTTAAAATTATTTTGTAAATGAAAACTTAATTTCAACTGAAATAAAATAAAAAAAATTAAAATAAAAGGTGTTTCACTTCCCCTGGAAAATAATAGTTCTTATTAATTTGTATAAAAACAAAACTAAAAATTTTGTAGAAATTTCAAACTATTACTTACTTTTTTTAAGAAATGCTATTTTACACTCAAACTCCGATCGCACGGTCTGAAAGATTATTATAACATTCGTATTTCGATTACGCCATCCGTAATCAGGCTGATTATAAAATTTATTTTTAAACAGTATTTTAATCTATTTCATATAAATCTATAAATTTAAATTTTAACAAATAAAATAAAAGCAATATTTATTTTTCACCTGTCAAAAAACACTAATTGAGCATGTGTGAATAGTAAATTTAATTGCTCAATTAAAACTAAATTGACGCAATTAAGAATGTGTCTGAACATGGTATAGTAAAACTTTTGTTTGAATAATAGTTTATTTAAATTCATTAAGCAACAATACATAAATACATGAAGTAATTTTCGCTTAATTAATAATGCATAGATATTTTAGCTTAAGTTTTTCGTAACAAAAAACTGTTGAGTTCATTGTTGTTTACCAACATATTGAGTCTAACTTTGTTTTGATTTCTAAGAACTTCTTGCTTTTTCGAAAAAAGTTTATATCCTGAACTATTAATATAATATGGAGGTAGCTCTGATTTTTTTAATACAATTTTATTACCCAATACATATTGCGTAAAATTCATTATTTCATCGTTTGCAATATTGCATCGTTTTCTGCAAACGACTGGACTAGCAACAATATGTGGAAGCACTTCTTGTTCTTTCCTAAATTCAACCAAATGCATTTTTTTTTCATCAGCGATTTGTTTGTGTGTCCTTTGATTTAAAATGCCAATAAAAAAGGCTTTCACTATATGCTGCAAGTTAGTCGAACCTTCTATTTTCGCATGAATGTCGCGTATACCAACAACATTACAAATAGTTTGAATTGCTCGATGACATACTAATCCGTACCCTTCATGCTTTTTTGAAACAAAAATTTTTGTTTTTCCAAATGCACAATAAAAATCATGAAATATTGTTCTGTTATCACATAATTCTATTCTCATTAGTTTTTGGCCTGCCCTGTTTTTGGACTTTCTTAAAGCAGTACGAGCCTCTGATGCTTTTACAGTAGCAAATCCAGCCAATCCCTTTCCGTTTCCAGTAACACTCATCACTGAGAATCGTCGTTTTCTTCCCATATTACCTTTCATGATAAAAACTATTTTATTTTCTAAAACTCGCGTATCGAATCCCTCAAAGTTGTCATCGCCAATGGAATCAGGTGGCCCAATCTTTCTCCCAGGCATTTTGGAACCAGACCAACCGCGATCAACAGGACTTAATTTAATTACACGAAAGCCTCCAATTGAATCACGAAATTTCAATATATTTTTTTCTCTTTCAACATCTTCTGGAAGTGCTTGTTGATGTACCATTTCTTTTCCTCGTATGATAGGCGAGTTCAACCCAGGCCACAACATGTTTTTTTTTCCAACTCCAATTATTTGGCCTCTATTAAGGTCTTTTGCAATTTTTTTTCCAGTTCCCTTTCCTCTTCCACGTTTTTTACCTGCATTGCTCACAGCAGTGACACCTTTCCACAGATCAAAAGCTGGAACTAAAAAAAATATTAATTCATATACTCGTATAAGTGGCAAGTTAAAATTAAAAATTTTTACATCAATAAGAAAAAATAGGGGGTGATATTATAGAGTAAGCACGGAAGGGAAACTTCAACGTAAAGAAATATCTATTAGTAAATATCAATTATTCATTCCTTAGATATATGCTTTCCGCAAGGTAGATTTAACATCCCTGTTTTAACTAATTATGAGTTAGCAATACTATCAGTAGTGATATTCAGTATATTTTAGTCTACAATTATTGTAGCTTGCAGTAAAGATTATGAGATACACTAACTTCTTGTTGACATGATTTAAATTTGATATAATGAGACAGCTCTGCTACAATAAGCAATATTTAAGATCAATAACAAAATAAACAAATAAGTTTTTAAATTTTTAATAACGTGCATATATACTTCAATATAAGTTCAAATAATAATTACGTTTATTCGTAATAATAATAATATAAAAATATTAATTCCGCTTGGGCACGAGCTATAAATACCTTAATAACAAGGGTCACAGTAAAATGTGAATTTCCCTAATATAGAGTAAAAACAACAAAAACGTTAAATTACAAAGTAAAATACTTTGATGATAACGGACTATGAGTCTGTGTTGATTATTAGTAATTTCCAACCAGTGATGGGTAAAAATAAAATAAAATGAATTTAATTGATTCTCGTATTCTGTTTCTGTTGAAAACTTAGTTAAATAGTTGATATTCTTCCCCATTAGTATCCACTTTACGAAAATTGTAAAGATGGACAATTGAACGCTGATGAGAGGTGTAGCGGCCTTGAAATCGGTACTGATACGTTCTGCTAAAAACTGATTGGATATAAATAATAATATTTTTCAACATAAAAAACTCTTAGTAATTTTGAATTTTCATTAATTCAATAAAACTGAACTTGAGCCTGATAATATTACTTTTCATATGTACATCAATATAAGTTCGCATAATAATTACGTTTTTTCGTAATAATAATAATATAAAAATATTAATTTCTCTTGGGCACGAGCTATAAATACCCTAATAACAAGGGTCACAGTAACATGTGAATTTCCTAATATAGAGTAAAAACAACAAAAACGTTAAATTATAAAGTAGAATACCTTGATGATAACGGACTATGAGTTAGTGTTGATTTTTAGTAATTTCTAAACAGTGATGAGGAAATTTCTTACTAACCAGCAGCTATATTCTGTAACTCGCTAA
This sequence comes from Lypha dubia, assembly GCA_947311025.1. Classification (NCBI taxonomy): domain Eukaryota; kingdom Metazoa; phylum Arthropoda; class Insecta; order Diptera; family Tachinidae; genus Lypha; species Lypha dubia. The sequence goes on along the minus strand of OX371260.1, from coordinate 91,873,890 downwards.
CGCTAAACCTCTATCGCTTAAAATGTCTAAAATCGTTTTAGAGAATTTTAGCTACATATTGAATTCTGTAATTCGTATTGCTAAATTAGGCAATGTCATAAAAATTAAATTCGCCGCAATTTTTGCGTTTTCTATGAGAGCAAACAATGCTCTCTCTCATCGCTAAAATGTTATACATTTGTATTCTGTTGAATTATTTCCCTGAGTTACAACTCTGCATATGTTTCATATTATCTTCGCCTATATAATTTATTATCCTTTATAATTATTCTTATGTTCTATTATTTTTACATATTTTTACTTTGAATAAACTGTCTTATACCTTTTAAGTTAGTTCTGAATAAACTTTTGTTCTAACAGGTTATGGGCCCAGGCACGAAATAAAATATTTTTTTTAAACGTTTGTCATTTAAAAAAAAAAAAAAATTAAATTAAATAAAAATTAAAAGGTGCTGAACATTTAAGAAAGAAAAAAAAAAAAAAGGAAATGATGAGCTCTATGTATCAAATAGAAAAGTTGGATAGCAGCAATTACGATACATGGTGTATCCAAGCTCGATGTGCGTTGGTTCATACGTATCTATGGGGGATTACAAATGGTAATATACCAAAACCAACAATAGCGGCAGATGCTGCAAAATGGAAGCAACAGAATGAGAAGGCGCTGGCTACTATTATGTTGTCATCAAAATCATTACAACTTAACTACATAAAAAACTGTACAACAGCCCATGACGCATGGATTAAATTAAAAACTATTTATAAACCTAGTGGCTCTTTACGTAAAGTGAGTCTGTACAAGAAACTTCTGAATGTTTCTATGACCGATGGCTGTAATATGATAGATTACCTAAATAAATTCACTGAGATTACAGAAAAGCTGGCTGAAGTGGGAATAGTTTTGGGCGAAGAGTTAATTGTAATAATTTTATTGTCAAGCTTGCCAACAGAATTTGAAAACTTTGTCATCGCTATGGAAACCAGAGATGCCTTACCAACCCTTGATGTGCTTAAACTTAAGCTAATAGAAGAAGGAGATCGGCGGATTCAACAAAACGAAACTGGCAATTATTCGAACGTTGTTAATCAACAAGCTTTTGCGGCACGTTCCAACATGCGACAGATTGTTCCAGCCAATGAGAAGTACAAAAACAATAACAGCAGCAGTGGCGGTGATCTTAGCAGCAAAAAGTTCAAGTGCTACAAGTGTCATAAGCGTGGACATTTTGCAAAAGATTGTAAAGAAATTAAAGGGAATGCAGAAAGAAGAGAAAAAAATCGTGCGTTTAGTATGCTTGCAACGCTTAAAAATAATGATGTTTTTGACAAAAACAGTTGGTGTATAGACAGCGGCGCTACAGCGCATATGTGCAGCGAACGTCAACAATTCTCAACATTTCAAAATGCTAAAGAAGAAATCATGTTAGAGTGTGACGAATTTGTAGTAGCTGAAGGAAAAGGCGATGTTGTAATTAAAACTGAAAGTGGGAAAATAACTTTGTGTGATACGCTATACGTTCCTGGTATAGTTGGAAATTTCATATCAGTTGCAAAAGCTACTGAAAAAGGTTTGACTGTTAATTTTGAACACGATAAAGCTGAAATAAAGGAAAAAAGTGGCCAGAGGATTTTAACAGCAAAGAAACAGGGAAATTTGTTTATATTTTCGGAAAGTCTTAATAAAAACTTTTATTTGCAGAATAACGAAGCTATACGTTGGCACAATCGTTATGGACATCTAAATTTTAGAACTCTGAGTGATATTATAAGTAATGAAGCGGTCTGTGGTATAAAATTACAACGTATTCCCAACAGTATTAGTTGCACAACCTGTATGAAATCTAAAATATGTTCACAACCATTTCCAAAAACTGGCCAGAAAAGAGCAAATGGTTTGCTTGATTTAATTCACACCGATGTTTGTGGGCCAATGAAAATTCCATCTGTGGGAGGTGCTCGTTATTTTCTTACGTTCATTGACGACCATTCGAGATTCATGTTTGTTTATTTTATGAAAAATAAGAATGAAGTTTTTGATAAATTTAAAATGTATAAATCGTTGGTTGAAAATCAACTTGAAAGAAAAATAAAAGCAATAAGAAGTGACAACGGACGAGAATATATCAACAATAGATTCAACAAGTTCCTAGAAGATAATGGTATCCAAAGGCAGTTAAGTGTTCCTTATACTCCTCAACAAAACGGAACTGCAGAGAGAGCAAACAGAACTATAGTTGAGATGGCAAGAAGTATGATTGTTCATGCTGGTGTTAATGAAACATTATGGGCTGAGGCAGTAAATACTGCGGTTTATATTAGAAACCGGTCGATAACAGCAGTTTTGGAAAACAAAACACCATTTGAAAGCTGGTACGGTAAGAGACCAAATGTCAGTCATTTACGAATTTTTGGCTGTCGTGCAATTGGACTAGACAAGACCCAGTCGCGAAAATTTTATGCAAAAGGAAAAGACTATATATTCGTTGGATATTCTTTGACTGATAAGGCGTATAGGTTGTTTGACGACAAGAAAAAATGTGTTGTTGAAAAACGGGATGTAAATTTTTGCGAAAATTTCTTTGATAAAACAAAACTGGCAAAAGATAAAGCCAAAATAAATACGTTTGATTTTATTCCTTTTTCCCTTGATGAAACAACAAGTAGTACAATTATTATGGAAACAACAGAAAAAACAGAAGCACAAACTGACGAAGAATATGAATCGAGTACGGAATCTGAGTTTGTGGGTTTTGAGGAAGAATCCAGTAACGAAATTTTAGAAAATCTGCAACAAACAATCCGAGGTGAAGCCAGAGGACGTGGGAGGCCAAAAATTATTCGAAACGGTAGCGTTGGACGTCCAAAAAAGGTGTACACGAGACTTAATTTTTTTGGTGAATCTGATGAAAACGTTATACCACAAACATACGAAAAAGCTATTAACAGTAAGAATTCAGCAAAATGGAAAAACTCAATGCAAAAAAAATTTGAATCGTTGAAAAGAAATGACACATGGTCATTAGTTGATCTACCTGCTGGTAAAAAATTAGTAGGCTGCAAATGGGTGTACAACATCAAAAGAAATGAACGTGGAGGCATTAAAGAGTTCAAATCCCGCTTGGTTGCGAAAGGATGTAGCCAAGAATTTGGTATAAACTATACTGAAACTTTTTCACCGGTGATTAGATATTCGACAATTCGAATGATATTTGCGTTAGCTGCAGAAAAACACCTTCATATGCATCATGTTGATGTATCAACAGCATATCTAAATGGTACATTAAATGAAGAAGTGTTTATGAAGCAGCCCAAGGGATTCAACGAAGGTAATCCAAATCAAGTTTTGCGGTTAAAGAAAGCTATTTATGGCTTGAAACAATCAGGTCGGGTTTGGAATATCACTTTAGATAAAGCGCTTAGAGATATTGGTCTGAAGCCTTGCCCTAGTGAACCTTGTCTTTATAGTATGGAAAAGAGCGATAAATTTGTTTTAGTTGCTGTGTATGTAGATGACATACTGATTTCGTGTTCAACTTTGGAAGACATAAATTTGATAAAAGGTGCTATTTCCAAGAAATTTAAGGTGGTGGACAATGGCAAAGTAAAACATTTTCTCGGCATGGAGATCGAGCGTGATGGCGATATTGGAAAGATAAGTGTAGGACACAGCCAATATATACAAAACCTTCTGAAACACTACAATATGGAATCCTGTAGAGCAGCATACACACCGCTGGACCCCGGTTTTCAAATAGCTTGTGTGGGTGAAAAATGTGAACGTGTGAATGTAAATGACTACCAAACAGTTATTGGAACCCTAATGTATTTGGCGATAACTACTAGGCCAGACATTTTACATTCTGTTTGTAAACTTGCGAAAAGGAACCAGGACCCACATGTTGAGCATCAAAAAGCTATCAAGCATTTACTCCGTTATTTGAATACAACAAAGAAATTAAAGTTGCATTTCGCGAAAACTGGTAAGCTTCCAGAGGGATTTGTTGACGCAGATTGGGCAAGTTGTACACAGGATAGAAAATCCTACACTGGCTATTCATTTTTCTACGCTGGTTGTGCATTCAGCTGGGAATGCAAGAAGCAATCAAACATCGCACTTAGCAGCACAGAAGCTGAGTTTGTTGCACTATCAACTGCCGCAAAAGAGGCGGTATACATAAAGCGTTTATTGAAGGAAATCAATTGTTATACAAAGGATAGGCCGATGGTGATTTATGGAGATAATCTCGGAGCACAGCATATAGCCAAGAATCCAGTACTACACGGCAGAAGTAAGCATACTGATGTAAAATTTCAACATGTAAGAGAGTTTGTTCGAGCCAACGAAATCGAAATACGTTACATATCAACAGATAGTATGCCTGCTGATATACTTACAAAGAATTTAACTAAACAGAAACATCAAAAATTTGTAGAATGTTTAGGATTAAAATAGAACATGATTTTCAGTATTTGTAGGGCTTGGATATCGAAAGATGTGCAGATTTGAGAAGGGGTGTTGAATTATTTCCCTGAGTTACAACTCTGCATATGTTTCATATTATCTTCGCCTATATAATTTATTATCCTTTATAATTATTCTTATGTTCTATTAGTATACATACATATTTTTACTTTGAATAAACTGTCTTATACCTTTTAAGTTAGTTCTGAATAAACTTTTGTTCTAACATATTCTCTAAGCACATTTAAGCAACTTTTCTAGCTAGAAACGCTAAAATTTAAGCAAAGATATTTGAAGGCGCTAAAAAGTAATTTAAGCAAAATATTTTTATATCATTGTTGTTTAGCCTTTTTTTAGAAAAATAATATAGGAAACTACAAAAAGGATAAAAAAGGGCAAAAATACATGCTCAGTTAGTATTTGGAATAGCATAAAGAGTTTGTCCATGATAGGTTGAAGTGTTTTAGCTGTTATGAGTAGTTTAATTTAAATACAACTCAAATACTAAATTTTATATAAAAATGTATTTAATAAAAAAAAAAAAGATTTTTAAAATATTAACAAATTAATCAAAACTCTATACACAAATTTTAAATTTGTTATGATCAAAAATATTTTTGTACAAATAAATACTTTCAAATAAATACTTTCAAATTAATACGCCACAGTACCTCCAGATAATACCACATAGGAAAAAATTTCAATTGTTTACTGAAATTATTTCTTAACAGTGATGCCATCTCTTATAAATGTTTCCATAACTTTCGAACGTAATGCTTTCTTGAGAAATTACTACGCAAAAATCATGCGCTTTACAATTTTCAAAATGCGTGTGCTGCAAAAAAACAATAAGTTTTGACTAGAACTTTGTGAAATAGCTTTAAAAAATAGACGTATTAAAACATATTGTAGTGCCAGCTCTGATGAAACTGAGCAGCACTGGCACTACCTACTAACATTAAGCAACTATGTATGTATAAGCAACTAATATTTTGTAATCTAAAGAGATTTTAATAAAAACACTCTTTACGTGGATGTAATAGAGGAAAGGTGTTTTACTAAAGAACGGAGTTCTATATGGCGACCGTGAATCAAGTTTGACTTGCTGAATTCTTTTATTGTGTGTGCTTATATACATATGTATTTTTTTTTTATAAAAAAAAAAACAAGTAATTATACATATTAAAATATAAAGAAATTGTTGAATAAACACCATAAATATAAACATTAATCAAAAAAAAAATACGTTTTTATGAAAATTAAACAAAAAAAAAATAATGTTGTTGATTAACAAAATGGCGAAAGAAAATTCAAGTGCACAAGGAACATTTTAAACTAAAGTTTCAGGACCTTTAAAAATTTTTGTGAACTTTTGGGAAAAGTATATATACTTTTAACATCTATAGTCGGTCTCTTAACTAATCTATCAGTAATTGTGTTTCTTTTTGTGAAAATTTAATAAAATACACACCTTGAAATTTATTGAATAAAAGTGGTAGTGATAATCAAAGAACTTGGTCTATTATATAAAAATGGTACAGTTGTGAAAAAATAAAAACGATTTACAAATATACGTACATAGAAGGTACAGAAAAATGCTTGGAAAATTACAGTTTCAATAAGAATTGGTCGAAATTATACACAAAAGTACAGTTGACTCGTGATTCAAATAGTAAGCTATTAAATTTTTACAAAAAAAAAAAGAAAAAAAAATCACAAATTACACTTAGTAACCAAAAAACTGAAAAATAAAAAGTACAAGAAAAATCAGTATAATAAAAAGATGAAAACTAAACAAAATGAAATAGAAAATGAAATAAAACAAAAAAAAAGAGAAACACGAAAAACATTTGAAACAAAATGAGAAATGAAACATTAAAAGAGAAACATGCAATATATTATTTTAATAAAAGTAAAAATAAATTGTTTATGAACAATGAATAATACAAAAGTGATGTAAATAAACAAAAGTAAAATACATACATACATAATTACCGTGTATACCTACCTAACAAGAAAAAGTTTTTATTAAAACTAAAGAGATACAACTACGGAACATGAAAAAAAAAGCTTTTTACAAATTCACCATTAGTAAAAATAAAAGCAGACTACATAATATAAACAGGAGAGTGGCTGGATAAAAAAAACTAAAAAAAGAAAAAAATGTTCACTAGAAAAAAATTAATTAAAGTGATACTAGACTATTTTATAAAATAAATTATATTAAACAAATTAATATAAATAAAAATTGAAATAATTGGAAAACCAGTAACCCATTAACTATACTTAACCTCACTAAAATTTGTTTGTAATAACACACATAAATTTTTGAAAATTAATCACTACCAAAACTACAAAGTGAAATAAAACAAAACTACAAAAAATGCTAACTAAACGAAAACGAATCAATAAGCAACATCTAAAATATCTACATGACAAAATAAAATGTGAAAAAAGTGAGACTACAAAAGAAAAAACAAGCCAATTCACGAACAGAGAAATTTACAAGAGAGAAATATTAACAAAATCATTTGAGACACGAAAATGAAATAGAGACCTAGTGGACTTACTAGTGGAAAAAATAGATGGACCAATTAGAGCACATTTGGACGAAGAAGAAACCTTGAATAAAATAATTACTTCAATACACGAGACTAAAACTACTGTATGATACAAGAGCCATTGATTATAACCACAGAAGTAACAAAAACAAGACACAAAATTACTATATACAAAAACCAAATTCAAATGAGAGTTTTCATTACCCTAATAAGAAGTCTTTTGTACCAAATCACAATGCTCAAAACAGCCCAGATAATAATTTTAGAAAAGAAAATAATTTTAGAAAAGATAATTTTAATCAGAAAAATTTTAGTTATAACAAACACTATGGAAAAGACATAATTTACAACAGAAATTCGACTCAGCAATTTACATCAAACAATGTTCCGAATCAATCAAAGCCTAACTATAGTAAACCCAATTCCTCACAAACACGTCTTTCACATATGAGTGTCGATACTAATGTAAGTTCAGGAAGTTCCCATAATTCCAAATATATGGAAGTCGGCACCTTACAAGAAACCGGAAAAGTAAATGCCGACGAAGAAGTAAATTTTTTAGAAGTGCCTCAAAATTTAAATTACCCATAGTAGTTTTGACAATAGGCAAACAGAGCTTTAAATGCTTAATAGATACTGGGGCAAGCACAAGTGTGGTAAAACCAGACATATTTTTTTTATATCAAAAAGAAAATCTAAAGAAACCAAGTTACATTAAAAGCCTAAATGGGTTTTATGAGGTAAAACATTTTGTTGTTACCCCAATACCCTCACAATTTTTGCGCAAGGGAACCCTTTCATTGAAAGTAGTTGAATTCGAAAATGATAAATATGATGCTATAATAGGGCAAAATTTTTTGGTCCCTTTCAAAAGCATTATAAATCTGGAAAAAAATTTTTTGGAAATATTTGGAAATAAAATATATTTCGAAGATAATGATTATCCGTTATCATTTGATATGGTAACAAACCTTCAATATATAAAAAAAGAAGACATAGATACTAAATTCAAATTAAATTACTTAAGTCAGGAAGAACAACAATCTATTAGAACTTTACTAAATGAGTTCAAGGATTTGTTTTTCATTGAAGGAGACAATTTATCAGCAACAACTGAAATATGTCATGAAAAAACAACAAAAACAGAAAAACCTCTATACTCTAAAATTTATCGATATCCACAAATTCACGAGAGTGAAATTCAAAGGCAAATTAAAGACATGCTTAAGCAAAATATTATTAGAGAGAGTAATTCTCCATTTAATAGTCCTTTGTGGATCGTGGAAAAAAACAAGATAATTCTGGAAGGAAAAAAAGGCGAATCGTAATAGATTATAGGAAGCTTAACGAAAACACAATTGAGGACAAATTTCCTTTACCAAATTTAAATAGTATTTTAGATAAATTGGGAAAATCTCAATATTTTACTACCCTGGACCTTGCCAAGGGATTCCACCAAATTTTGGTGAAGGAGGAGGATAGGAAAAAAACTGCTTTTTCTACACCGTTTGGTCATTTCGAATTTGTCCGGATGCCATTTGGACTACGAAATGCACCCTCAACTTTCCAAAGGTTGATGAACTCTGTGCTTAGGAACCAAATAAATAAAACATGCGTTGTTTATATGGATGATATACTAGTATTCAGTACTTCATTAACAGAACATATAAATAATGTCAGAGACATATTTAAAACATTAAGAAAGGCTAAATTAAAGATTCAAATCGACAAATGTGAATTTCTTAAAAGGGAAACTCAATTTTTAGGCCATGTTTTAACAACCAATGGTATCAAACCCAACCCAAATAAAATTAGTTTGATCCAAAAGCTTAAGCTTCCAACTACTGTAAAACAAATTAAATCATTTTTAGGAATGACTGGATTTTACAGAAAATTTATTCATAATTATGCTAAAATAGCGTATCCAATGTCGAGGTTTCTAAAAAAGAACGAAAACATAAAAATAAATGATCCTAGCTATATCACGGCATTCGAAAAACTCAAAGAGCTCATAACAAATTCTCCCATTTTAAGATACCCAAATTTTATTAAACGTTTCAAAATAGTCACAGATGCAAGCAATAATGCAATTGGAGCTGTCTTAACACAAGATGGTCACCCAGTAGCATATGCTTCGCGAACGTTAAATAAACACGAAACCAACTATGCAACAATTGAAAAAGAATTGTTAGCAATAGTTTGGGGTGTGAAATATTTTAGGCCATATATATACGGGAAAGAATTTGATTTAGAAAGCTACCACCAGCCCTTAAGGTGGCTCATGAGCAAATATTCTGCTAAAGATATAAGTCCAAGATTGCAAAGATATCTTATTGATTTAGGTGAATATCAATTTAAAATAGAATATATAAAAGGAAAATGCAATTATATTGCCGATTTTCTGAGCAGAATTAATGTTGAAACAAACGAAATAAATACAACAGAACCGATGCAGGAAGATTTTGTATATAATGGAGAATCGAACAGCGAAATGGATTCTTTGGAAGTGCAAACAATACACTCACAGGAGCAAGACTTGAATGATGGCGTAGGAATATTGGATACTGTCGTTAATCGCTTTAAAACTCAGATCATAGTTGTTGAAGAAAAAGAAACTAGCGTTAAGATAGTTTTCGGTAATAAAAGAATTTTTATAGATAGAAAGGACATTGAAGAGGAAAATGTGTGCAATATTCTAAGAAGAGAGGTAAAAAAAGGAAAAATCGGAGTGTATTCTGAGTTAAGTAACCATGAGTATTACAAAGTGGAAATGATGTTGATTAAAGAACTTTCTGATAGAGATAAATATAAAATAGTTAGATGAGAATGAACTGAATAAACATATAGCTCTTTTTCATAAATATGAAAGTGGACATTCGGGAATATTAGCCACTTATGAAAATATCAAGCATAAAATTTATAATCCAAATTTAAAAATAGTAATACATAAAATAATCAATAACTGCCACATTTGTTCATCAGCAAAGTATGACAGGAAACCTATAAAGAAAAAGTTCCAAAGAACCGAAACACCTACGACTATAAATGAAATAGTTCACGTACACATATGTGAATAGTAAGCAATCATTTATGATTTTTATAGATAAGTTTTCAAAATTTGCAGTCTGTTTCCACATGCCCGATAGAAATAGTACAACAATAGTACAAAAACTTAGAGAATTTTTAGCAATAAAAGGTAAAACTAGTAAGTTTGTGTTTGACAATGAATTCAATTCAAACAACGTAAGAAATTTTTTAAATGAAGAAGGAATTGAATTTCATATAAAAAAACCTAACAGCCACACCGGAAATGCTGATGCAGAACGGTTAAACAATACTATTACAGAAAAATAAGAGTATTAAATCTGGAGGAACAGTTACCTATAGAAACCCAAATAATAAAAGCTATTAATCTTTATAATAGTAGCTACCATAGTACAATAAGGTGTACCCCATTTGATGTGGTTAATAATAAGATAAACTACGCGATAATAAAAAAGAGAATGGAAAGATATAAGGACAAATTGAACGAAAAAATAAATCTTTATAGAGAAGATTACATAGAGAACAGAGAGCAGGGTTACATAAAAAATTACAAGGCTCTACGTCATAGAGAACAACCGAAATACAGAAAACATTCTTTGAGAAACATTCATGAGTCCAATATTAAACGACCTTTCAAATTTTCAGGTACTAGCATTTATGCTCCTTCTAATAACGAGTATTCAGCTAGCCCAGTGCACCCTACAGATTAATTCGATAACCGCAAATGATGGGTTCGTCAAGATCAGAATAAGCCAAGTGGAAATCGTAAACAAGACGACTGCCCTTGTGCACATTGTGGATATCGCTGAAATAAACGATATACTGAATAGAATAAAAGAAAATATAAAAGACTTGTTTCCGATTGAAGAAGGAATGTTGAAAAACGAAATTGAATTGATAGAATCCAAAATAAAGACTTTGACGCCAACTCCGAGTAGAAAAAAAGAGGTTTGATTAATGTAGGAGGAAAATTGTACAAATGGTTATTCGGAACAATGGACGATGAAGACAGGCAAGAAATTTTGGAGCATCTTTCAGTTATCGATCAGAACACACACAATTCTATAAATACTCTAAACAAACAAATATTAATTAATAATTCCTTAAACAAATCATTGCATTATTTGAAAGCCGCAGTTGAAAACGATAGGAAAGAAATAAAGAAATCTTTGCTTAAGATTAAAAATACCAATAACGAAATTGTAAAAGAGATAATTTATTTAGACCAATTTACAAAACTCAAAACTCTAGAACATAAAATAGATCATATTCAGGACAATATAGTATCAGCAAAAAGTAATATAATACAAGCATGTTTAGTACGCAGGAAATAGAACAGTTTGAAATTGATTTTTATAAGCTAAAATTGTTGAAAGTAGGCATAATGACTTACAGTGACAATTCATTGGTCATCGCAGTACTGATGCCTGACAATTACATTATGACAGATTTGAAAATGATTACTCCAATTCCAAATAAAAAAATTGCTGACTACGATCGTACCTTCTTCTATTAGCTCCACGGTTTCTGCTTCGTGTAGGATCAGGTTGCACTATCCTCTGAAAACGCATATTTTCGGTTGTCTTAAGCTTTTGAAATCTCTTTCACCTTTATACCCGAAAACGTCCTTGTCGTTCCTCACTACGTATTCTCTTACGGCATCTATTTGGTGGTGGCTGTCGTTTGGAATGGGTATTATCAGGGATTTTTTTAAACTCATGGTTTCGATGGGCAATCTGATTATGAACATCAGGCTGCTATGTCTATGTAATGCTACTCCCATCTGCATGTCTTGTATAGTTTCCACATTTATTTTGTACTCCTGGATTTCTTCAATGGTCAATAGTGCTGGGTTGAAAATTTTCATTTTCGCTAATGCGATGGATTCTTGTTCGGTCTTCACTTGGCTTTTCATATCCATGAGTTTGAAAAGCTGGAAAATCGCAACGTCGCGATAGTGCTGGAGCTCTGATTCCTGCTTGATCTGAGTCAAGCTGTTCAGAGTCTTCCGGTTCTCATTTATTGCTTCAACCATCTGGTTAATTGACGTATTGAATCTATTGTTTATGTGGACCTGTTGATTCGACTTTTCGATGATTTGGTGCCTGTTAGCGTCAATCAGCTCGAAATGTTGGTTTATTAGTTGCCGGTCCTCCTCATCTAGTGTGCCGTAGAGCCACTTCATCACCTTTCCTCCAATGTTCAGCAAACCACGTTTTACGCGGCCTGGCAGTAATGTATGAATGCCGCACACTGGGGATTTCGCGGAAAAAAGACAAATTGTCAACATACTCTTCATGCAATATGCAGTGATATTTTGAAATTTTAGACTACATTGTACAATCAAATCAAAAAGAATTACTCCGATCTGACTGCTAGTTTTTTTTATAGCCGTCTCAAACTCAGTACTTGTATGTTTTACCGAAACAACATAATTTAAACCAAGAATTTCAAGACGAATATTCAGCCCAATCACGAATATTCCCTCGGAATTTCTCTCCCACGGAAAATACTTTTCTCGAGATAAATTTCCTCCAATTATAAATTCCGCGGGAACAAAAAAGTTAAAAAGTGGCATCACTGAATTTTGAAGCCAGCTGTTTTGCTTATTGGCATATAATTTTCTTGTTTTTGTTTCCAATTTGCGGTTTTGTGTGTGCAAAGATAATTAAATAAAAATAAAAAATACTGAAATTGAGCCTGATAATATTAATTTTCATACGTCTATATATAAATTAATTTGTGTTAAAACAAATTTGAAATAAATAATTTAACTTTACGAGCACTTGTTGTTGAAGAACAACACCAAGAAAGAAATAACCAACGGATCACCAGAAGGCAGTTGCGGGATGCATCTAATCCTCTTGAGTTGCCGCTGTCACTGTAAGTACATATGTAAATACAATTAATTACTCGATTTAAAGTTTTTAGCTTGCAACAGGTTTCAAAAGTACTATAGAGTAAATAAACCGGCTTTTCGGTATTTACTAGGTATTTGCTACCTTTATGGAAACCACAGGCAATGGCTGCATTGGATTCCATTAATGTTACCAAATGTTGCAATTGCGCTTTATTTGTGCTCTTCGACCTAAATAAACAATTAAATATTTTTTTTATTTATTTAAACTGTGTTTTATTAAAAATTACTTACATTTTTATGTAAACTCCCTTCAGTTTTCTAAGTGAAATATTTTTTGGGAAAAAACTGTATTCAAAGGCATTCAGAATAACTACTTTTTTCCCCATTCACTTTTATTCTCTTTCACACGGTTGATAAAAATCGTACAAATATGTAGAAAAGGTAAAGTGAGAAATCTCATGCGGGATTTTTATTCATAATAGGAGGAATGGGGAAAGGGAGAAAACTCGCGCGGAATTATTATTCGTGATTGGGCTGATTATATTATTATGTGAGCTAACGTGTTTCTTTTTATTTTTTATTTAAAGTAGGATATTTCAGTATACTAAAATTGAAAAAATAAACTCTGTAGAGACTTAAGTTTTTTTTTTTGTTGTTTATTTTTATGAACATATAACAAAAATCCCTTTTTTTCCAAACATTTGGACCTGCAATTTTAGCCATACTTTCCCACAGTTCGAAATCACTTCTAATACATTGTCTCATATCTGTTTTTACATTTTTAATCAATTTCAAGTGCCACCAGGTGCCACCTGTCAATTTGTTTAACATAACTTAAGAACCACCAGTCGGATTTTGCTTAAACGAATTTAGAAAAATTAAGAATTACAATTACTTTCATCTATTTTTTATTTTGATGAAACTTTATATTTTTCTTAATTAAGGTAATATAATTCTCTGTGCCAAATTTCAAAAAGTTTGGGCCAAAAATAAATTTCGGGGTCTATGGGCGGTGGGAGGTGGGCGTGGCCAATTTTGATGAAACTTTATATTTTTCTTAATTAAGGTAATATAATGCTCTGTGCCAAATTTCAAAAGTTTGGGCCAAAAATAAATTTCGGATTCTATGGGCGGTGGGAGGTGGGAGGTGGGCGTGCCCAATTTTGATGAAACTTTATAATTTTTTTAATTGACCTAACCAAAGGCTCAGAGAAAAATTTCAACATTCTACGAGCAGTCCTTAGTTTTTTCCAAGCTTGTATGAAAAAATCCCCACTGTGTGCCGTTCTCAATTTCACTTAGTTTTTTTATGATGAGATCCCTATAGGGAATCGGTAGTATCTTTGGTAGGTTAAGGCGGACCTCGCTGACAGAAGAGTCTGCTATTTGTTGGATATCGATGTGATGTAGGATGTAGTAAAATTTTGAGGCTATTTCTACCGACCCCATGTGTATTTCAGCGTAACCATCAACTGACTCCAGTTTCTCAATGTGCATCTCTCCGTCCGTGAAACAGATTCCCACCAGAAGAAGTTCTAAAATCTGAATTAAAATGTTAAGTTTAGAGGGCTCTCGTGTAATCGTCGAACTTGCTGATGAGTACATTCATATCGGCTGCCATGTACAACGCAGCTCCAAAAATATTTATGAAGTGTTAAAATTATTATTATTATTTGAAAACTAACTTTGTAAATACTATTTTGGTTTTATAATATATTGCTATTATTATATATATATATATATATATAAATATATATATATATATATATATATATATATATATATATATATATATATATATATATATATATATTTTTTTTTTTATTTAAATATTTTGAACGCAGGCTTCAAATTACAAATATATTTTTATATTTTTATATTTTTTCTTATATTACTTAGTCAATTTAATATATTTTATGTGGGGTTTCCCCTTTTTTCTTTTTTTTATGTTAAATTTTCCAAAAAAAGTTCTTTTTATTTCTTTGTTTTCTTTTACCCCATTTTTTTTTTTTTTAATTTATCGTACAACTTTTCTAAAGTTTCTTAATTGTTTCCTTTCCTCCTAACTTACTCGTCAAATTTCCCCTTTTTCTTATTGTTCTCTGTATGGCTTTATTAAATTGTTAAATTTTATACTTTAGAATTTTGCTGTAATCATCCTTGTTGTATAGGGGTGCCGGAGGTCTTTTCAATACTATGGGCATTTCGAACTCGAACCCGAATTAAACTCTTGTGGGTTTGTGTTTTGTTGTTGTATGTTTGCTGTTATTATACTCATGCGTAGCGTGACTGAGCCATTCGTCCCAGTTGGTATCATCCAAATTGACGAAATTTCTAAGAAATTCGGCCAACGATCGATGGGCCCTTTCTAGAGTTTTTTCTTAATAGTTTGCCTAGTGGCAATGCAGTTTCCGATGAGTTCGGAATGAACTTTCTGTAGTAGTTGATCAACCCTAGGAATGCTTGAAGCTCTTTAATAGTCTTGGGAGGGGATATGTCCCTTACTGCTTTAGTTTTATTGGGGTCAGGTAGTACGCTTTTTTCTGAGCACTTGTGGCCCAGATAAACTACCTCCCTTTGCAGAAAGTGACATTTCTCGGGGTGCAACTTGAGGTTGTATCTTCTTAGGACGTCTAGTACACTTTTCAGACGTAGCTGATGATCCGCAAGGTTTCTCCCGTAGATGACTATATCGTCCAGGTAGACGAAGCAGTTAACTCTCTGTAGTCCTGTTAATATTGAGTTCATTATTCTTTGAAAAGTGGCTGGGGCCCCTGTTAATCCGAAAGGCATGCGATTGAATTCAAAATGACCCAAATTAGTACTAAAAGCGGTTTTCTGTCGGTCCCGTTTATCCATTAAAACTTGGTGGTATCCACTCGCTAGATCCAGAGTAGAAAAATACCGGCTGCACCCTAGTTGATCTAGGATTTCATCAATCCTCGGTATGAGGAATACTTGTTTTATTGTAGCATCGTTCACTTTTCTGAAATCTACCACTAAACGCCATTTCTTCTCTCCGTCCTTTCCTGCCTTCTTGGGTACTAACAGAATTGGGGAATTCCAAGGTGAAATGCTGGGTATGATGATTCCATCTTTGATCCTCTGTCCTACTTGTCTATTAATTTCATTTCGGTGGACCTCAGGCAGCCTATATTGCTTAGTATTAATTGGAGGTTGCCTGGGGTCGGTTGGTATCTTATGGCTGAGTACATTTGTGTACGTTAGGTTATCCCCGGATGGATGAAACACGTCGTCGTATGATTTCAAGATGTTCTCGATCGAGCCCCGCTCTTCCGGATTCAAATCTGGGCTAAGCTGTAATGTTCTCAATAGTAATTCTGTTCTCGCCGTATTGTCCGTGGTACCTGTGGTATTTATGTTTGCCGTTGATTCTATTCTGAAGTTTTCGGGGTTCTCATAATTCAGTTTTATTTTGTGGTCTGTGTTTATCGTAAAATCGTTGGTATTCAGGATAGGAATGAATGCTGTTCCCTCTTTGATGGATGTTAGGGTTTCCCCCACAAAGACCCCTGGCATGATTGCTGCTTTTTTTTTACTATTATTTCTCCCTTGGCTGTTGTTATTGCTGATACAACTCCCTGGCAGCGACCTTTGATAGCAGTTTTTTCTGCTATATATAACTGTGGTGGTTCCGGAATAAGTGGTAAGGAAGCTATCTCCTGCTGGCTCTCAAAAAATTTCACGTTTTTTGTAATTGTGTCCATTATTGATTTATTCCACATCATATCTCTGCCCAGTAGCCCATCTGCCACCAAATTGCTACCCTTTGGTACTACGTGCATTTTTAAAGAAAGTGTGTCTATGCTTTTATGGTTTACTGTTATGGTTCCCTCTGTACTTATGTTCCCTCGAAATGCTCCTAACAACGTCTTCCGCTCATTTTTGTTGATTTTTATGTGTGGTGCTAAAGCCTCATTCTTTACAAGTGTAGTATCTGCTCCCGAGTCCACCAACAATACAGTACAATACGCATATAAGAAACTCGTTTATAAGAAAAACTCGGCTATAAGAAACACTTTTCCAGACACCATTAACATTTCCATATAACTACGTGCTAAATAATCCTTATATAAGAAACTCGCTTATAAGAAAAACTCTGCTATAAGAAACAAATTTTTATGAAAAATTACATTCCTTCCATAGAAAATTGTACGTGTATAAGAAAGTATTCTCACAATGAAAATTTTTTCAATTTGGGGAAAAATAAAAATTAGTTCCAAACAGTAATGAGGGAATTTCGTACTAACCAGCACTGTTTCATTGTAGAATAAAAATTGAATTAAAAATTAATTCTCATATTCTATTTCTGTTGAAAACTGGTTAAATAGTTGATATTCTTCTCAATTAGTATCCACTTTACGAAAATCGTAAAGATGGACAATTGAACGCTGATGAGAGGTGTAGCGGCCTTGAAATCAGTACTGATACGTTCTGCTAAAAACTGATTGGATATAAATAATAATATTTTCCAACACAAAAAACTCTTAGTAATTTTGAATTTTCATTAATTCAATAAAACTGAACTTGAGCCTGATAATATTACTTTTCATATGTAAATCAATATAAGTTCAAATAATAATTACGTTTATTCGTAATAATAATAATATAAAAATATTAATTCCGCTTGGGCACGAGCTATAAATACCCTAATAACAGGGGTCACAGTAATATGTGAATTTCCCTAATATAGAGTAAAAACAACAAAAACGTTAAAATACAAAGTAAAATACTTTGATGATAACGGACTATGAGTTTGTGTTGATTATTAGTTCCAAACAGTAATGAGGGAATTTCGTACTAACCAGCACTGTTTCATTGTAGAATAAAAATTGAATTAAAAATTAATTCTCATATTCTATTTCTGTTGAAAACTGGTTAAATAGTTGATATTCTTCTCAATTAGTATCCACTTTACGAAATTTGTAAAGATGGACAATTGAACGCTGATGAGAGGTGTAGCGGCCTTGAAATCAGTACTGATACGTTCTGCTAAAAAACTGATTGTATATAAATAATAATATTTTCCAACACAAAAAACTCTTAGTAATTTTGAATTTTCATTAATTCAATAAAACTGAACTTGAGCCTGATAATATTACTTTTCATATGTAAATCAATATAATTTCAAATAATAATTACGTTTATTCGTAATAATAATAATATAAAAATATTAATTCCGCTTGGGCACGAGCTATAAATACCCTAATAACAGGGGTCACAGTAATATGTGAATCTCCCTAATATAGAGTAAAAACAACAAAAACGTTAAAATACAAAGTAAAATACTTTAATGATAACGGAGTATGAGTTTGTGTTGATTATTAGTTCCAAACAGTAATGAGGGAATTTCGTACTAACCAGCACTGTTTCATTGTAGAATAAAAATTGAATTAAAAATTAATTCTCATATTCTATTTCTGTTGGAAACTGGTTAAATAGTTGATATTCTTCTCAATTAGTATCCACTTTACGAAATTTGTAAAGATGGACAATTGAACGCTGACGAGATGTGCAGCGGGCTTGAAATCAGTACTGATACGTTCTGCTAAAAAACTGATTGGATATAAATAATAATATTTTCCAACACAAAAAACTCTTAGTAATTTTGAATTTTCATTAATTCAATAAAACTGAACTTGAGCCTGATAATATTACTTTTCATATGTAAATCAATATAAGTTCAAATAATAATTACGTTTATTCGTAATAATAATAATATAAAAATATAAGTTATTTTTCACAAAATTGATTTATTAAAAACATATGTTTTGTGTTTACATTTGAAGCAAAGCATATTCAAGAGGTGAGCTGACTAGCACAGCTGACTCAGATAGCTTTAGATCAAATTTTCATACTAACTGATACAGTTTTACAGCATACGCAAATAATTGTTACAGTTTGTAAAGCATTTTAAGAAATTGTTAAATTTATTTGATTGTTTCAATAAAAAAGCGAGTATTTTATACCAACAATATACATACTAGTTGTTTTTTGTTTGTTGTACTTGTTATCGAAGTGTGCATACCTGGTAGTTCTGCCACGTTCAAATGGCAATATTTATGGCTCAACTAACATGAAATATTTGATGTGGCAATATAGTCATTTGACAATGATTACGTTAAACACTTAAAGCCAGACTACCGACAAGTCGATATTTAGTGGGGCGCTTAAGCGATCGATAGTGAGTGACTTGCTGTCGCTCGCTTAAGTTGTCGATCGACATCGTGGACCAGGCAGTAAGTTTCCAACCCCACCTGAAGACATGCAGGCCCACACCATGACGCTACCTCCACCATGCTTTATTGCAGGTTTTAAGTTTTTATTTTGCAGCTCTGTATTTGGTTTCCGTCATACGTAACGTGACCATACGTCCCGTTTTGAACGGGACAGTCCCGTTTTCAGCTACTTTGTCCCGTTGTCCCCGACAACAACTCGGGGACGCAAAAATGTCCCGTTTTCAGAAATTCGGCAAAGATATTTTTTTTAATATTGATACATACTTATGTACATTTTTTTTTTTGATAAATTTTTATTTATTGAATCTTCAATTATAAATTGAAACATCAAAAAGTTGTTCAAATCTTAAATCTAAAAATGTACATATGTAAGTATGTATGTAGTATATTAAAATACATCACAACTCTAGCTGAAAGATAATTTCATCTAAAAAATATTGACCAAACTCCAGTTGCGTTGTCAGTTGCTGACAATTGTGTTACGGATGGCAACTGCCAACTTAAAGGTTCCAGTTTCAGACAAACAAATTGTACTACGATCGATAATGCTGAAATTGTAGGCGAAAAGCAACTGATTTACGACCTTCTAAAAACCCATCGTATTTATTTGTTTAGCTCATGTGCCTCTAAACAAATAATAAGTTTAATTAAATCCGTTATTAGTGGAACGCATGTTAGTTTTTTACGTCTAGAAATCCAGCGATCGACATCGTTCGATATCGTGGGCCAGGCCGTGAAATTGACGGGGTGAAACAAAATTGATCGTTAATTTTATGTAGTCGTATAATTACCACAAAACATTCATATCTATTCCAGAAAACGCGTCGATGGAGTGAATATTTACATGGAAACAAAAACAAAATTTCAAGAATTGTTTTTGCTTTTCATACATTTCTTAAATTAAATATACGTGAGAAATTTTAACGCGTTTCTCTCTCTATGAAAAGCAGTAAAATTTATTTGATAAACAAAAACAAATTTTTTAAATGTATGTAGAAGATGGTTACACCGATATTGACGAGAATTTCGTGAAAATTAAGGCTAAAGAATTTTATAAAACTAGTTAGTCGAGAGTATTTAGAGCAATGGACTGTTTATAACAAAGATTTAGAAAAACTTAATTGAGCAAATTTAACAGAAGTACCACAGTGGGAAGATGTTCAAAAAGTTCTAGATATATTGATCGAAAAAGAACATATCGATTGCAATAAAGATACGGAAGTATTCGATGAATTTTCACTCGTATCTAAATACGTAACATCGCAGAAAATTGATGAATGGAACCAACAAAATATTTCTACGGAAAATCGTTGGGTGGAAGTATTTAAACATTTTAAAAGCAATTACCTAAACCATGCAAATTTGCAAATTATAGTTGAATATATTTTATGTTTGCCTGGTACAAATGCGCCGGTTGAACGTGTATTTTCCTTGATGAATAAGTTGTGGACCGAAGATAAAACTCAATTAAGGGTATCAGTGCTTAAGGCTATGTTAATTATTAAAGTTAATATTAAAAAATCCTGCCAAGAGTTCCACACATATTTGAAATCGTCGCCTAAAATTTTGAAACAAATTTGTGCCTCTGAAAAATATAACAATGTATAAACAATGTTTTTTTAGTGTCCATTTACTATGGACAAATAAAATATTATTACATTATTTATGCATTTCTATTTCATATAACCGAACCCATCAGAATTATTCGATGTCCCGTTTTCAGGTAAAAAAAAATATGGTCACTTTAGTCATACGTAAGTTTGACCATCAGAGCCGAAGATGTTAAATTTTGATTCATCCGCAAAAATCACCTGCTCCCAAAATCTTAAGTGTTTTGTAATGTAATCTTTAGCGAATTTTAGTCGTGCAGCTTGATTTTTTTTATTTATAAATGGTTTTTTTCGGGCTACTCTACCGTTAGTCGTGGTTTCTTAGGACACGGCGAATTGTTTCTGCACTGCAAGTTTTGTTCAAGTCATTTTTAACTTCTGCAACTAATTTTGGCGCAGATAGCTTCGGGTTTTTCTTTATTTTTCTCACTATGTAATGCTCATCTGCTTCATTAAATATTTTGTTTGGGGCTTTTCGGCCCTTATCGACTACTCTGCTTTCGTGCCTGAATCTATAAATAATACTTTGTACTGTCGATTCATTTAGACAAACCATTTCAGAAATTTTTCCACGAGAATGCCCATTTTTATAATGGCGAATAACTAATTCTCTTTGCTCAATTGTAGTGCGTCGTCCCATTATTTAAAAATGTGTCTTCGAATCAACCAGCTGTAAAAATCACACTAAAAGCTTATCTAAATAATTAAAAACATAACTACAAACATTAGTTATTGGAAATTTACCATTACGTGATAATTAAAAAGGTCTTACAATAAGCTGGTTGAAATATGCTGTGACTACAGAAATACATACCTTTTTTAGTTTTTAAGTTTATAAAAATGATAATAATGTATAGAGAGAGAAGCAACGGAATAAGAAGCAAAAATTTAAGCTCTGAAGAAAAAATTTTTAAAGAATATATAAACTATTTAAAAATTTAAAAATAACAAATAAATGTTTTTATATAAAGAATTATTTAAACGCGAAATATAAAAACAATTGAATATAAGTAAAGTTTGGCAGTTAAATAATAGATTTTGTATACTAGGCCATGGCTGAGTGTCACAAATGTAAAAGTGCAATACGCGGTGAATCTGGAATAAATTGTGCAGGAGTATGTAATAAAATATTTCATTGCTCAACAAAATGCGCTGGTGTTGACCAGTACTCAGCAAAAATATTGGATGCAAACAATTTTGTGCGATTTATATGCGATGATTGTGTGCTATATATACATAATGTTGATTTGGTATTAAAAGATATACAAGATAGTGTTAATAAGAACAAGCTAAATTTGGTTGAATATAAAAATGAATTCGCGTTGGCGTTGAAACAAAAAAACAATTATTAGAAGTTATAGAAAAACGATATGAAGAGAGGCTGAAAAAAATAGATAAAGCACAAAAGAGTTGTGAGCGGAGTGTAATAGAGTTTCAGAAAGTACACGGTGTTATAAATGATTTTGAAAATAAGAACATAAACATATGTAAAACTATGAAAATAATGTAAAACTACAAAATGATATAAAAGAAATGCTAAAGGAAACAAATGATAAACAAAACAAAACATCATTCGCTGATGCAGTAAAGAAAGGCCCGGTATTGCCAGAATTAAGAAAAGAAGTTCCACTAATTGTTAAACCTAAAGAAAAACAACAAGTAAAAAAAACAAAAGAAGATTTGAATAATAAGGTGAACCCAACTGATCTGAAAATAATAAATGTTGAAAATAGAAGTAATGGTACTTTGGTTATACACAGTGAAAATAATGAGGAAAGAGATAAAATTAAAACCGCAATACAAAACGAATTGAGTGAAGAATATGAAATTAGAGTGCCAAAAACTGTAGAAATGAGTGCCACAATAACGGGCATGACTTTCAAATATTCTGAAAAGGAATTAATTGATAATATTAAAAACAGAATGAATTTTTAAAAAATAGCAATATAAATGTTATTAAATCATATGAGGTTAAAAGAAACAGTAAACAAACGTATAATGCAAAGATTGTAATTGATAACGAATCGTATACAAAATTGTTGTCAGCACAAAATATAAATATTGGATGGGAGAAATGTAGAATCTTTGATGGAACAGACGTGTTAATGTGTTATAAATGTAAAGGATTCAACCACAGAGCCAGAGATTGCAAAAATCAAGATGTATGTTACAAGTGTCATGGAAACCATAATCCAAAAGAATGTAATGAGAAAGTTATATTAAAATGTGTTAACTGTATAAGATCAAACCAAAAATTTAACTTGGGTCTGGATGAGAATCACTGTACTGTAAGTAAGGAATGTCCAGTGTACCAAAATAAATTAAAAGTAAAGATGAGGAGAATTGGTTTTAATATATACAAATGCTCAAGGACTATTAAACAATTTTAGTCAAATTGAAGTAATGACAGCGTTGACAAACCCCGAATTTATTGTTTTATCTGAAACACATTTAACAAGTGAGATAGATGAACAAGAGTACCTATTACAGCATTATGATCACTATGTTACATTATCAAATTCAGCAAGAACAGGCGGAGTTATAATCTATTTTAAAAAAACGTGGAATGCAAACAAACTATGTGAAAAGATAGCTGAAGCAAAGTATTGGATGTGTGCATATACTGCAAAAATAAAAATACAGCACTATTAATTATGGCAGTTTATAGATCTCCAAGTTGTAGAGAAGTGGAGTTTTGTGATGCATTCGATGAAATTACTGAAAGGATTTGTGAGACAAACCACGAGATAATTATAGTTGGCGATTTCAATATAGATTGGAACAGAAATGATACCTATAAAAATAGAATTCAAGCAACGCTAAATGATAATGGCCTTAAGCAAATAGTTTCCGAGTATACGAGGGTGACAGAGAATACAAAAACATTAATAGACTTTGTTATTACCAATAGTAATAATGTGATAGTAAGAATAACAGTGCAAATAAAATAGCAGATCTTGAAGCAATAGATATAACTATTAAAAATAAAAATAGTGAACAGTTAACAAAAAAGGAAATAGAAATATTTAAATATACCAAAAACCGGTTTAATAGAGAAATAAGGAGTGTTTTAAACTATGATGAAAACGGAGATGTAAATAATATGACTTACAACCTAGATAATTGCATAGAAAATACAATTAAAAAATTTACGAGTAAAAAAACAATTAGAGAAACAAATAATATAAATAAATGGTTTAACAGAAAACTAAAATTACTTAAAAGAGATAAAATTGTTAAATATAATTTTGCAAAAACAGTTAACACAAGTGATGCCTGGAATAGTTATAAATCAGCAAGAAACATTTATAAAACAAGTATAGAATACGAAAAGAATAAATTTATAAATAATAAAATATGTAACACCAAAGATCAAAAGCAAATGTGGAAGGAAATCAAAGACCTAGTATTAAATAAAAAACGTAATCTGATACAAACTGTGATATTTGATCAAGTAGAATTTAAAGATAACTATGAAATAGCCAATAAATTTAATAAATACTTTGTAAATAGCATTGAAACAATTAGAAATTCTATAGAGCGAGTGCAATATGTTAACCACCTAAATGTGATAAATACCAAATTTAAATTTCGCGCAATTAGTTTGTAAGATCTTGAACTTATATGTAAAGATATAAAAAATAAACCTGATTTCAATAATGTCTCCTCAAAAATAATAATGGACAACTGGAGTGTCGTGGGCAGAATAATATTGAACATTGTAAACAAATCCCTTGAAATGGGTGAATTCCCGGAAAGCTGGAAAATATCGTCAATAACTCCAATAGAAAAAGTTGCAAAAACATCAAAATGTGAAGAATTTAGACCAATAAATACGCTAAAAACGTTCGAGAAAATAATTGAAAAAGTCGTAAAACAACAACTGCAAAACTATTTTGAGCAAAACAATATATTTTCAAAATACCAATCAGGTTTTAGAAAAAAATTCTCTTGTGAGACAACAGTGAACTATGTTATTAATAGATGGAAATATGTTGAAAAAGACAAAAAAATTATGGCAGTGTTCTTAGACTTTAAACGAGCATTCGAAACATTAGACAGAGATATCTTACTTCAAAAACTTTACTTGTATGGAATAGAAGGAACAGAATTAAAATGGTTTAAATCGTATTTATCAGGCAGAAAGCAAATTGTGAAATTTAATAATGTTAAATCTAAATGTATAAACAATGAATATGGTGTTCCACAAGGCTCTATTTTAGGACCACTACTTTTTATTATATATATAAATGAAATGCCAAATGTGTTACAAAAATGTGAAATAATTTTATATGCGGATGATACACTGATTTATACAGAAGGACACACAGATGAACAGTGCCATTACAACATGATAAATGATATAAATAGTGTGAATAAATGGCTAAAGATGAATAAATTAAAATTAAACGAAACTAAAACAAAACTAATGCAAATTAATATGAACAGTGAATTAGCTATCGAAATTAACGGCCAAAGAATAGAAAAAGTAGATAAAATTAAATATCTTGGTTTTAAATTAGACAAAAAATTAAAATTCAATGAACATGTAGAATACATATGTAAAAAAATTGGTAAAAAAATAGGTTTCTTTAGAAGAATACGTAACAAGATTTCCACAAGAACTGCTATTAATATATATAACGTAATAATAAAACCACATTTTGAATTTGGCTCAACAATCCTATATACCTGCTGCACGGTAACACAAATCGAAAGGCTCCAGAAACTACAAAACAAAGCTATGCGATCAATATTAAGATGTTACATTTATACACCAATAGGTTTTATGCTGAATACTTTGAAATGGCTAAACATAAAACAAAGAATCGAAATGAATACTCTTTATTTTATTCAAAATATGAAAATCGGAAACGCTCCAGAATACTTAATAGATCAACTATACTATGTTGGAGAAGTACAACCCTACCACCTAAGAAATGCTAATAACTTCAGGCTTCCACGAATAACAACAGCTGCAATGCAACGGTCTCTTTTCTTTAAAGGACTAAACCTTTACAATATGCTTCCTAATAATATTAAGAACGAAATAAATATCTATGTCTTTAGAAGAAAAATTGTAAATTTTATAAGATATAATATAAATTAGTGCTTTTTATTTATTGTTCTTTCATCAAAAAAATTATAAAATAATTTACCGATGTAAAAATTGTTATATTGTAATTGTTACTAAAAAAGTATTTTAAATACTACTAAATAAATACTACTACTACTACTACTACTACTACATATTAAAAAATATATTTGTTTTGAAGATAAGAAAGTGTTTTATTAAATCCTACTTGAATTTTTCCAATATATTGTTTTATTCAAAAGTTATATAGACTTTTTGTTTTTTAAAGAGGGTGGTTGAAATAAGCTGTGAGCCACTGTATGTACTTATATGAAAATTTCAGAGGCCAATAACTCGGAAAATATGGGTTGCCGCCAACTTTTTTACTTAATTTTTTCTTCGTATTTTTCAATTTTCTATCACATAGGCCAATTTTTATTTTGTTTGGACCAACTTCACTAAAGTATATTTAATCCCAGCCTTCTCCGACAATAAGTTTACGTCAGTTGAAAAAGGCGACGGATAATGTATGACGGATTCTATCTCGGGCTTACATAGCGTTTACACATGAAAGTAATTTCATGAAAGTCGCAATACACTCACAATTCCTCACAAATACATTCATATACATATTTGTCACTTTCAGTCAACTTTCAGCCAAAGACTATATATATATCAAGATATTGCACGTAGAACATTGTACGGGAAATGCTTAATTTGCTGGTGGTTTTAGTAGTAAAACCACTTTTTTCAAGAGAGTCATTTATTTTCTCAGAGAATTTATTATTCTCATGTCTCTACTATTCATTTAGATATGTATACATGTGTTCATACGTTTGTGTCTTTGCATTCACAAGTAAGTGTGCATGTGTGTACATTTAATAAACAAACGAAAGATTCCATATAAACAAACAAAAAAACTTTTCGAGCCTTTGCTGCAATAGTCATAATTCAAAAAATCTTGTTTGGCAGGAAACGAATTTAAAGTCTAGAATTTACCTATAAATCAATGGTAAAATATTATTCTCCCAAGAGAATAATAAAATACAAATATCTTTCATATTTGTATGAAAATTTTGCACAATATAAAAATTGATATCGCGATTAGTTATATACATATTAGCTCAAAAATGACATATTTTGAATTATGACGCTTTTGAAGCAAGGGCTCGTTTTGTGTTCGCACAATATATGTATGTGGACATAAGATATGTACGTAAAGCTAATGTCGCTGATTCTTATTTGAATGGCAAATATATGTATTTTATTGTTGTACTATTGCAAGAACATCGATTCGCATCGAATTTAATATTATTTAAAATTGGAAATTTATATAACTATGTATGTATATGTACATACATACATATATAAAAATAAAGTGTCAGGACGTTTGTTCTCGCTAATCTCCGAAACTACTGGACCGATTTAAATGAAATTTCGCGCAGATATGTTAACAGGGTATAACTTGAAATATAGGCTATATACTTATGTATTATTTTGAATTTGAAATAGAAAAAATTGCTTTTTGAATAACCTGGTCATTTATAAACAGATTTTCAAAATTATTGTTTTGTTTGAAAGGTGTTGCCTGCAGTTGGGTCTCATAAATTTATTTTTGGAAATCTGTTAATAACTCTGCTAGCTCAACGGATATCTTGTGCTCGCTGCCGTATGGATATAATAAAACCCGCGCAAATTTTGTCATATCCATCAGAAATGTTTGTACATGCAAAAAATTATGATAAAAATTAAGATTTTGGAAGTTTATGTGCTCCATCAGACTTATTTTTTGCAGTATGTAAGATTCATATAAAAGTTTTCGAAAAAATTTTTTATGAATCCAAAGAAATAAAAAACATAAAAAAAACTATTGTTGAGCAATGTGTAAATTGCACCAAAAATACAATATAGGTATTCCTTTTGGTTTCAAGAAAACAACGTATGCTATAAGCACAGAATGGAGATGCTAAATTTATTAATTCTTACACTTTTACGAAAGCATTCCTCGTGGAAAACATACAAATACAAATTAACGAGCGCAGAAAAACTTAAAATTTTGAAACAATAAAACATATGCTCAATCCAGAAAATTAGTAAATATGTACCAATCACCAAAAATAATTACATTTCTTGTGCTAGTTATCACTTATTAAAAAGATTTTAATAAATTTTATGGTTTTCGAACTCAGGTAAGCGCACGTTTTATTTGATTTATGCATATACATATGTACATACATAGATATTCTAACTACATACATATACAATTGAAAATTCTAAAATAAAATATTTAATAAAACAAATGTGTATACATAGTTCGGTGCGAATCAACATAAATGCAATAGTACAATAACAAAAAACGTAATTTTACCCTACAGCCATAGAAATCGGTCGCATTGTCTTTGCACTGTTTATTTGCACATGATTTATATGAAAACAAGAAACTGCTTTTAGTTGTTAATATTGTTATTGAATGTGCTTTGCACAAGAAATATGACACACACACAAAGATATTTCTCAATGAGCATCATTTATATGTGTAAACAACAAAAAAAAACCATAATTTCTCTGGAAAATAATTTTTAGTAGAGTTAAAAGAAACAAAAATGTTTCAAAAACAACAACAAAATAAACTTGACAAAATTATTACTACATACATACTTATGTACGTACATATGTATGTATCAGTGTAACAAGTCGTATCGGCGCGGCTGGCGGCTAGCCGGTCAGCCGTTTTTTTTTACGAAGCCGCGCCGCCGCCGAATCAGTCGGCTTATCGGCGGCTTACCACCCAGCCGATTTTCTTTTAATGCTTTTTTAAATAAGAAGATTTACGCTGCCTTTACACATGAAAGTAGTTTCATGAAATTTCTGTATACGTATTATAAATAAAAATTGTGATGAAATAGACGACTTTCTTGAAAATTGCTTGTCTGTTTACACAGGAAAGTGAAAGTTCATTTTAAATATGTCGTCGATGAGAAAGGTTGCTAAAATTGTTATTCTTGATACGCAATGAGCGAATTTTCTTCTTCACTGTTTCAGCCACCATACACATTTCACTTGCAATATTTTCATATGCTTTATTTTTTAAATCGTTCCGCCTATATAATTTATTGTTCATATCCCATAATATTGGGTATGACCGGTATAAATTAATTAATTTTATAGTATTTTGTAAACTTAATTTTTCCTCCATTTTGATCGTTTTGTGTACTACATAAAAAGAGTTGCCAATATACATACACATAGACATCAATAGGGCAATAGTTGGAAATAATTACAATTGATAATTTTTTAATGAATTTATTATTACAAAACAAATGAAATGGTTTAGTTTTGTATATATAAAGAAAAATACTGTAATTATATTCATATATATGTACAAAATAACTAAAATGTTGAATTATCCGTTTAACACAATCCTGTAACTGTGTACAAGTCTGTTTAGTGGGCAACACTGTTTCCCGTTCTGTCATTTTACTTTCAGAAAGTGTCAGAAAATTACTGTCTTGAAAAATTCGTTGAAAGCTGAGTGGAAAGTAGAAAACGTTTAAGTGGGTTAGTGAAAAAGTGTGAGTGTATTGCGACTTTCTTGCAATTACTTTCATGTGTAAACGCTATGTTAGTTAGATAATAAAGCATTCCCACTTCTGGCTGTCAAATATTCTCTATACATGCATTTCTACATAGCGGTTGACACAAATCAAATGAAAAGCGGTTATTTGTATCTAGTACAAGTGTACCCCAGTACAGTACATTTGGTGATGTCAATATATATATGTATGTAGCTGTTTTGTCGTTTAATTATCCTCTTTAGCAGGTAAAAGCTAATCAACTATTATCAGGTTATATTTTTTTTATATTACATACATATTTGGAAAATCTTACAAAAATCTGACAGACTTTAAACTACGATACAAATATGATGCCAAAACATTTGTTTATTTATTTATTTAATTAATTTTTATAACCTTATTTGATTTCGGTATATCCATCTTTTTCATTTATTTGCACTTATTTTAGCGTCAATAAAGTTTTCAGCCGTTTGAAAGTAAATATGTACTCTTCTGATATTTATATTTCGAAAACAAAGATATCGAAATTTTTCGTTTTATTTTTCATGTTCTACGGTTAGGAATTATGGTTGTTTATTGGAGCTTCATAGCATAGCGCTTCGTCGAGTGAATTATTTGTCTTGACAAATGTCAAACTCAATATAAAAAAAAATAACTTTATCATTTTCTGAAGTTGTTTCCATATCATTAAAAATAAATGCTTCTTTACCTGCTTTTATTAAGGCTATGTTAATAGTATTTAAATTTTTGGTGAAACTTCGGAACATCAAAAGAAGTGTATTCCAACGTGTGTCATTTGAGTTTTTCAATGTTGTCGGATTCTGCACGTTTAGATGAGATTCATCTAAAGAAATTCCAAATTCTTCTTCTAGCTGCAATGATTCAGCTATTTCATTTGTTTTGAGAAGAATTTCTATAAAGCCATCATCTTGATACGCCTTCTGAATCGACGGCAATTCCTCCGATGCATAAATTAATTTTTTATAAACTGTTTTTAGTTTTTTAACAACTTCTTTAATACAATTAAATTCCCGGGTTTCAAGTACGTCGTGCATTAAAAATCTATGTAGAGAGTGTGCTATACACTCAAATCTTGATATGCTCCCGATTCTAAGAGCAGAAATTATATTACTGCCTCCATCACTAACAGCATGTATATAATGCACTAATGATCTTTTACGTTCATATATTACAACTTTTTATAACTGTCAGTCCACAAGTCCAGCACCAATGAAATATTTTTTGGTGAGCTGCTTAGAACTTCATTTATTATTTTTAAATGTTAAATGCCTGCAGATCTGTGCAGCACAGTTCGGCAATTGTTCTGCCGTTTACTAATTTTGCGTCCGTCTTATTTTTAAAAACATTTTTTGAAGACCCAGAAACATATTTTTGATGTTTTTGTTGTAATGCATATTTCGTGCACACTACGTAAGTGTGTGATATGGTTGGACGTAGAAGTTGCTACGCTAAATCACCATAATATAACCATTTTTAGATATGTATATGCAAATTTTTTGTAAATATTTATTTAAAAAAAAAAAAAATGGTGTGTCCTAATCCATTACAACAACCTATTGGAACTTCTGCTTAGAATAGTATTTCAGTACAACCGGGCCTAGATTTGCAACATCTAGATGCAATGATATATAATCAGCATTTTTGTGTTTTTTCTACCTTCAATGGCATGTGCTTCTCCAAACATTTTATAATTGTCATGAGAATGTCATAATTGACGAACAGCATGTTGAGGGGACGATTAGCGTAAAACAAATCGATGGCCAAATAATGTATTCGCAAATATGCTGGATATATCTGCTTTGAAGGCATATATACTCTTTTCTGAGATCGATGCTTCATGGCCTTCGGCTGATCGAAATCGTCGAAGACCAGAGTTTTTGCGAAAACTAGCACTTTGTTTGGCAAACGCGCATATGATAAAACGAAATAGATTACCACAACAACTCTTTTCAGCGAAGTTATTGACTGATATACAAACCTCATCTTCAATTTTCGCGAGCTCATCAAAAATTGCTTCTTCTAAAGCGAGGACGAGAATCTGTAATTGTTGTAAAGCTAAATCTGACATAAAATGATTCACTTGCGAAAGTTTTATTTGCAAAACAAACCGGAAAATATTTTGTATAGCATGTAATGAAAAACGGTTTCAATAGAATAATATTTTTCTTGTAAATAAATGCTACAAAAGCTTGGTATTTTGTATTGAAATATTCACCGGACCAAATGGTCCCTGATACAAGATTAGTAACTTTTTAATTTTTTCCGTACATGTTTACATTAGATACCTTATATTTTGAAAATAATATTGTTACAAAAATAGAACACGTGAGTCGAAACCTCAAAACAATATATTACACCGTTCAAAAGTTATTGAGATTACAAAAAAAAATTTGGACCAAATGGGCCTAATCTAACAGCAGGGTTAAAAGCGATAAATACAAAAATATTAATAAAAAAATGTTGATGTTTTTTATTTATTATACATATGTATGTATGTACGTATGTATGTACATATGTGTATATAATTTAAATAATTTTCGTTTATAAAGAAAATTGTAAAATTTTTTCAAATGAATACGATACAAATATGAGTTTGCATTTGGTCTGATATGTAAACAATATTAGAGCTATTGGAAAGGAACCTTTTTTAAACTTCCCTAAGATAAAATCAAACTAAAATCGTGGTAATTAGTCTTCAGAAAAAATTTCATAGCAAATGTTTTTTTTCTTATTTTAATAAATAATTTTTATTTGTATTTTTTTGTCACAGCTTGAAACATACACACATACATACATATTTTTACTTTTGACTTCCGAAATCAAATATTCTACTAACAAAGTACATAGAGGTAGTTGTTTTTGTATTTCTGCATATAACTTATGTTCATGGTATCATGCAATCAGATCATGTATGTATGTACATTCGCATCAAATGATCGAAAAGATTTACACTTGTTGAGAATTTTCTCCTTGTGCATAAAAAGCGAACGAGTATAAAATTAAATAATACATGTTTGTTTTGTTATTAAAATTCAACGTAAGGGAATAAGTAGGCTCGATCATTATTGTTGCAGTTCTCTGGTACCTACATCCTTGAACAAGGTGATGAGGTCCTTAAAGACTTCCCACAATACCAAAGTCGATAGAAAGTTAAATTCTAGGAGATCTTTTTCGAGGTTAAGCAACAGGAGACGGTAAGCCTCACAGATGAATGCTATCTGGAGGCTTGCCCGTATATTGTACTCAGCTTACGAATTGCTGAGAGATCCATAACAGTACTACCCTCATTGATGGCAGATTTCTGTGACCTTTTATTGGCGATGTCTCCTTCAAGAGTACACGTTTTGACTCTGGCTAGAAAAATAAACAACGGAGAAAAGAAATTTAGTAAAAGTGGAATAAGAAATTTTGGAAGTTCACTAGAGAAGTACGGAAACATTTTCCAATCTATTTGTTAAATTAAATAGGTATCTTATTCAAGTGATTCGCTGTGTAAATGTTTCATACAAGATTTCTGTTACTTACAAGGTTCAGAAAATACACACATCAAACACACAATGTACTGTTCAAAATAACACAGTACATATTTTTATTTTCATATCATTTATGTGTGTCTCTAAATTTTGTACGATGCCGAACACAATCATGAATGTGTTTTGTTTTAATATTTGGCTGCTTACACACACATGAGAAGTTCACGTATTATTCGGTCAGAACACACTTTAACCACACATGTGTCAGTGTAACAATACTTTAAGTTCGTGTTCGAGTAGGGCAAGAAATGTCCATGTAAGAAAAACAGATACACGTGTAGCTTAATATTGTGTTCGCGTATGTGTATAGCAAAAAAGTACACGAGGGAAAGGAAGGTTCGAGTGTATCTTTATTTCAAGCTCGTGTACGGTGTACGTGTACAGAAAACATTACATGAACGCTGCTCATACAATTTTTGTGTTTGGTCTCAAACTGCTTATGAATGTCCACCAGCGTTGCCGATTACTGTGTAATTGTTCAAAAATAGGACAAAATAAAAATATTTCGATAATTTTTATGTAATGAAGTTTTTGTGTAATTTCCAGAGTTCGGATTTGCGCACTCCTTTTGCTCTTTACGCTTTGCGCATTTCTGAAAGTCGTATTAAAAATGCGCACAAGCGCAAAGAGCGGAGCGAAAAAAGGAGCAATTGGTATGCGCAGCGCAAGCGCATTCGATTTATTAGCGCCGCTCTTTGCGCAATGCGCATTTAAATTTTTTGTCTAGCGCTTTGCGCTGCGCATAGCGCATATTGAGCGGCGCATTACGCATGCTCTTTTTTATGATAAGAGTGGTTCGTTTGAGTTTATTCATTGCTGCCACGAAAAAAAGTCATTGCAGCCAAAATCTTTAAAAAATTTAACTAAATAAGAATAAAAGTAACCAGAATATTTTTAAAATGTTTATTAAAATGGTGTGTTTTATTTTTGAGTAAAATATCAATCATATTTGGCCTTTAAGGATTTACTCCTAATCCGTATATTATATGTATAAAAATGATCTGATTGCATGATACAATGACTATAAGGTAGTTTTAGAAGCCCAGCTGACAATTCTTGCAAACCACTTGTTTTTAATTTCAGGTGTCGAATTTTTATTTGTATTTATTTATTAAATTTAAATTAAAAAATTTTTATTTAAAATGAAAATTGTAAAATTTCTTAAAATGAATACGAAATAAATGAGTTTGTATTTGAGCAAAATAGATGTGATATGTACAAAAGATTAGAGCTATTGGAAATAAACCTTTTTTAAAGCTCCCAAAGATGAAATCAAACTAAAATCGTGGAAAGAAGTCTTCACAAAAAATTTCATATGTGAAGCGCAAAATAGAAAGGGACCTAAGGGTAAAAACCGGTTTTGTTCAGGAGAGCCATTTTAAAGATTTAAATACATGTATTTAATACGTGACTTCACTTTCATAAAACGCCCATATCTCTGGGAGGGAGCACTTTTGGGGCATGGGATCGGTGTCATTCGATGCTCAGATGTTGTCCACATCAAAAAAAAAAAGGGAAAATTGATTTTTTACCCTTAGGTCCCTTTCTCTATGCGCTGTCACATATGCAAATTTTTTTTTAGGAATTTCAGTTTAAATAAGAAATATCCACAACAAATACATTTAGGTATGTTTTGTATGTAACTCTTCTCATGTACGTTTATAACAAGAAGGCGACGAAAATTCTAAAAATAGACGCACTTGAATATTTTCCTGAGTAATTTTTTTAATATTTTGTTGTATGTACATATGTATGTTTCTAGAAGACAAGCC
Organism: Lypha dubia; assembly: GCA_947311025.1. Lineage (NCBI taxonomy): Eukaryota > Metazoa > Arthropoda > Insecta > Diptera > Tachinidae > Lypha > Lypha dubia. The sequence goes on along the minus strand of OX371260.1, from coordinate 91,839,117 downwards.
CGAAAATACTGTAGTGAACCTGATGATGACATTTACATCATCTGTATGAATGAATGTACATTCACAAAAAATATTTGGCCTGCTTACCCTTTCTGTGGTTTCGCAAGCAATTATTTTTATGACTTTTTTCAATTTTTGAGCAGTTTGGGTTTTTCCAACATTTTATGTGTATGTTTCTTACAAGTAATGAAATGTGTATAAAACCCATCATTAGCAAGATTTTTTGAAATCCAAGAAAAGATTTTTTTTAAATAACTTTGAGAGACATACAATGTGAGTATGTATAATTGTATAAGGGGCAGATTTTGTAAACTAAAACGTTTTTTTCGTTTTGAAATTGTATGGAAAAATTTTGTTTAATTTAATATGTAGTTCATGGGAAAAAAATTAAAAAATAAAATAAATTAAAATTAAACTGTTATCAGTCATCATTTTCTATTTTAAGGGTTGAGCAGTCGAGCAAGTCAAAGTTTAATTTTGTTATTAAAATGTTAGAAATAGACTTCTTTGAGAGCTTAGATCTTAATTTGGTCAAGACTGTAGCAAGTGCACTAAATGCACGTTCTACAGAAACTTGTGTTGCAGGTACAGCAAGTACCACTTCGGCAAGTTGTGCTGTGAAATTTTTTCCCAGTACTCCAATACGTTAATTTCTAACGGCTCCATTTGTTTTTCACATATAGCCAGAAGTTCTGTTTTTATATGATAATTTTGATTTGTTGCTGTATTTACAAGTAGTTTGATGTTGTGCTAGTTTGGAGTGTGCGGCGTTTGACGTACTTGGAGTAATATCTAATGGATATTCAGAACTTGAAATATTGCCATTATCGTCTTGCGAAGATGACGAATACGACATGTGATTAATAATTTCGTATGTCTTTATTAAGTGATCCTGAAAAAATATTATATTTAAAATTTGTTTGGAAATTAAAATTAAAACCTAAAGCATTAAATCGAATTGTTCGTGCAGACTTTTACGGAAAGCACAAAACAAACATCAAAAAATTAAAACCTACCATTGCAGTTTGTTTTTGATCGTTGGTTAGTAGTGGAGTTCCTTGAAAATTAAAGCGAGGATCTAAATACAATGCTGCGACGAACGCATCGTGTTCAAGAAGCTTATGTTTTCTTTTTGCCATTGCTTTATGTAAAGCCTCCGCATACGAGTTTGTTTGGATCATATCTTGTAAATCTAGCTCACATTCCAACCAATCGCGAAAAAAATCTCCAATAATATATTGCTCTTTTTGCATATGTATTGTGCATTCAGCCAATGGTTTAAATGCTGTAGCAAAACTTTCCACAAATATCCAATTGACGGATATATTTGTAGAGTCATCAAATTCATTAATATACTCTTTGAGACCTAATATGGAAATAATCATGTCGTATGTAGAAATCCATCTAGTCGCATTATCTAAACATGGGAGGCTTATTTCCTGATTTCCGGTCCTTAAGATAGTTCGAATCTTTTTTGTACTATCTCGTACATCCTTGATTTCCGCTTCTAAATTCCTAATAACATCATATGCAGCTAATTGTATTGTGTGCGCTGCACAACGAACCACAGAAAATACTGAGGAAAGTTGGGTCACAATTGCGTCATATGCTTTTGTGTTGTCATATTCACTATCTTCTGCCGTCGTTACATTATCTTCCTGCAATTCTTGCAGTAGCTTTGAAACTTTGACTACGTTGGCACCATTGTCGGTAGTATTTGAATAAATTTGCTTTATGTCGATATTATATTCTTCAAGACATTTCATTATTTCCTCTTTCAAATATTGGGCTGTGTGTTTTTTATTTAATTGAATCATACCTACATGTGTGAAAAATTTATTTATGGTTAAAGCAACACTAACTAAGATGAAACCTTATGAGATGAAACTTACCTATGGTGTTTATACAAATTTTAAAATCACGTATATATTGAATGTTTACTCCTAAAATGTGCTTGTCTTGCCGACTAGCGACATCAATTTTTAAACAAATCAATTTGTTTTCTACTATTTTCGCTATGACTCTTTTTATTTCGTGACTGGTGTCACCAAGAATATTTGAAATATTTTTGGAACTTAAAGTTATTCCAAAATTTTCTTCATAGGGCTCTGTAATTTTTTTAAAAAAATCTTTGTCGTCAAAAATACGAAACGGCAAATTTTTTTTCGACACTAGTCCAATGCAACATTTCAAGAAATCGTCTCTGTTTAACGTAGTGTTTAACTTAGTTACTGGATTCTTCTTTTTTTCAATACACTTTAGAAGTGTCCCCTCTCCATCAATAGCAATATTATGCACCAGTTTATAATGACGTTTTAGATTTGCGTTACTTGCTGCACTTAGTTCTTTTTTTGCAGGTTTCAACGAGGCATGTAAATTTTTTTGTTTCGTCATTTAAAGTTGCAAATTTTTCAAAACAGAACTTTTTTCTTTTATTGCTTTCCATGTTTTTAACTTTTCAAAGATTTATTTGCAACTAAAGACAGTTTTTACTTTATGTTGCTGTCCTGTGCCGCTGTGCTGCTGTTCAGTTTTTACCGTTAGTTTTCTTCATACATATCAGATTTTTTTTGCTCAAATTTACGTTTTTCAGTGAGAGAGAAGGAGAGAGGAGTACATATTGTCAGCGTTGTCAACTTGGTGCGTTTCGCACCTTTTTTGGTGCTTTTCTAAATGTTTTGTGCGAAAAATATCTGAGTTGGTGCGTGGTGCGCTTTTTCTTTAATTTTGGTGCGTTTTTTTTAATTTTGGGTATCTCCAAATCATAACACAATTTTTTGTTTCAGTATGAGAAAAAAGAATTTTGTACAAAAATTACAACTGTTTCAATACCATTTCATTCAGTTTGTGTACAATTTTTACATTCAATTTTGCAGACCATACGAATAGCAACCATTAATGATGTTTAAGAGGTACCTAAACACATTTACAAAAACCGTTAAACCGTCTTGTTGTCATAGATAATTTAAAACATTTCATTACAAGAAATTTATTGTCCCTTTTAAATTTTCAGAGTACATAATTGTTTTTTGTCGTAAAAGTTGTTGTCAAGTCTGTTAAAGAGCTTAGCAAAAACAAACTATTCTTGAGACTTGCACTCATTGTTCGTTTTTTATAGAATGCGTAAAAGTTTATATAAAGGGTTGTAACACTAAAATTAATAAAATTTATATATACTAAAAGAAATATTTAAAGTTTGTGTCAAGAATGAAGTTTAAAAAAGGAGATCAAATTGCAAATGCGATATCACGCTTAAATATCCAACCTTGTTCGGCATGCTGGAACACGGAAACAAATTGTAGCTTTAAGCCCATTTAGCTACAACCGAAATCAACAACCAGCATTGTACAAAATGTTTTATCCCATTGCAAATATGATATCATGCCATTAGCAGTACAATTTGAATCCGATGTCGAAATGTTATCTAGTATTGAAAAAGGGTGGAGAATGATTCACTTCATGCATTGGCACAATATTATATCAACATTAGAATTTTGGACTAAAGTTAAATGTTGTAAAGACGCAAAATTAATTCAATAAAAATTTAAAAAAAAAAATCTGAACTTGGTGCGTTTTTTGTTAAATGGCGCGTTTTTTTCTCCATTTTGGTGCCTTTTGAAATTTCAAAGTTGACAACGCTGCATATTGTATATATTTATATTTTATCACTCTCCCTCGAATTAAAAACTTTAGCAATATACAGTGGTTCAAACGCTTAATCGTACATGCTCAACCCTCTTAGATGTAAAAGTAATCATTAATAATTTTTTCAAACAAGGGGAAAAATATTTTTGCACTTTTTGGATAAAAACACGGAGTGAAATATTATGAAAAAACTTACTATGAAATTACACAAAAACTTCATTACATAAAAATTATCCCAAAATTTTTATTTTGTCCTAATTTTGAACAATTGCACAGTAATCGGCAACGCTGGTGGACATTCATAAGCAGTTTGAGACCAAACACAAAAATTGTTGTATGAGCAGCGTTCATGTAATGTTTTCTATACACGTACACCGTACACGAGCTTGAAATAAAGATACACTCGAACCTTCCTTTCGCTCGTGTACTTTTTTGCTATACACATACGCGAACACAATATTAAGCTACACGTGTATCTGTTTTTCTTACATGGACATTTTTTGACCTACTCGAACACGAACTTATAGTATTGTTACACTCGCATATGTGTGGTTAAAGTGTGTTCTGACCGAATAATACGTGAACTTCTCATGTGTGTGTAAGCAGCCAAATATTAAAACAAAACACATTCATGATTGTGTTCGGCATCATACAAAATTTAGAGACACACATAAATGATATGAAAATAAAAATATGTGCTGGTTGCTTTGAGCTGTTTTCGTTTACATTTATGTACGAGATATTTATACAGTGTGTGTATTTTTCTGAACTCTGGTTACTTACGAGTTTGAAATTTTTTAAAGCCCTTTAAAATAACTTCAGTGACTTCTTTGCAAAAAAGGATTCCAAAAAAATTTCCAGTAATAAAAATTTTGCAGTGCATATTTTATTAGAAAGGTAAACTTTTGCATGGTGCGGAATTAAGATAAAAAGAAAGGGCCTGTTCGTAAATTCATCACTGCGCTGCATAACATGCGCAGTACGTTCATATATGCAAACAGTGGCAACTCTGCAAAAGGTATGCGTTCAAAAATGCAGCGCTGAAGTATATTATGCGCAAATAAACACAAATCATAAAAATGGGTGATGCAACGGATGATTAAGAGTTCAATTTTTTATTTTATTATTTGTTTTGTTTATCATTTCTTAACCTTTTCCTTTCTTTAGATTAGACAATTTTACATCATTAGTTTTATCGTCCAGCCCAAAAATTAAATTTATCATTAAATTTTCCATTTTTGTTATAATTTTTTCGTTCATAAATACAAACATTAAAATGCGCAAAAAGAAACATAAGCAACAGCTGATTAGCAGTGGCAGTGCAAAATAATCATATTATGCAGCGCAGTGATGAATTTACGAACAGGCCCAAACTGTTTTATTTTCGTTTATTTATTTTTATATTTTTTTTTTGGAAATATTTTTTTTTTTCATTTTGTTCTGTGGAGAATTATTTGCAACAACCCTTAATGTAAAATTCGGTTTGAATTGTATATTATTTGAAATACATACATACATACAAATAGAATATAATTTTTTTTTGCATATCACATTTTATATTCCATGGTTTTCTTTGTATGTACGAATTTTTCTGTATATATTTTTCATTTTCTTCAGAGACCCCATTAATCTAAAGCAATATTTCTGCTGGAAGAAAAGACATGACTCCATGCGGTTGAAGTAAGTCTGGGTTCACAAGTGAAAGTTTTCTTTCATGAAAGTCGTTAGTTTGTTGGTGAGAGGGGAGAGAAGAATAGTGTCGGGTACCATTCTCCTCTACCCTCTCCCCTCTCACCGACAAACTACCACTTTCATGAAAGAAAACTTTCACGTGTGAACGCAGTCTAACTGAAGCCAACTTTGACTTTGAGCCAACAGGAGCGCGCACCAACACCCACCATTCTCGGTAACAGCTAAAACACATACTATTTTTTCTTGTATTTTCCCCTTTGTATCTGTTTACTCATTTTGGTATTTTTGCAAACTATAAGATAAATGCCTTTTGCTGATTAAAATTGGATAGAAAATTAAAAAGAAAAATCCATAAGTTGTAACAACTGAAGCAAATAACTTTTCAAGCCAAATAAATTGTATCATGTATGTATGCATAAAAAAATATATGCCTTAAAATCGGCGTGAAGCCGTTCAGCCGCCGCCGCCGAAAATTTTTACCCTTTCAGCCGCCGCCGAAATGGTTTAGTCGGCTTGCTACTCTGGTATGTATGCCTAAAATTTTTGCGGTCTTTTCTCTTGCTACCAGAGTAGCAAGCCGACTAAAACATTTCGGCGGCGGCTGAAAGAGCAAAAATTATCGGCGGCGGCGGCTGAACGGCTTCACGCCGATTTTGAAGCATATATTTTTTTATGCATACATACATGATACAATGAATATAAGGTATATGCAGAAACAACAAAACAAAAACAACCACCTCTATGTATTTTGTTAGCAGAAAATTTGATTTCGGAAGTCAAAAGTAAAAATATGTATGTATGTTTGAAACTGTGACAAAAAAAAAATAAATAAAAATTATTTATTAATATAAGAAGAAAAAAACATTGCTATGAAATTTTTTCTGAAGACTTATTTCCACGATTTTAGTATGAAATCAAACTTAGGGAAGTTCAAAAAAGGTTCCTTTCCAATAGCTCTAATATTGTTTACTTATCAGACCGCTCTTGCACAAATGCAAGCTCATATTAGTACCGTAATCAAATAAAAAAAGACGTGTGGCACTCGGGGACTGCCGCGGTAAAACTATTGCATAGCATTTTTAATCAACTTATGCAATTTCAGTTCTCTAGCTATACTGGAAGTGCCCCATACAAAGAAGGGCACCCTAGTCCCCCCAAGGTAAAAAGTGCTTTACCTTAGTATCCTATGTCCTTCTCCTGGTTCTTGCCCACCAATTTTCAGCCAAATCTGTTCAGCCGTTCTTGAGTTATAAATAGTGTAACTAACACGACTTTCTTTTATATATATACATATATAAAAATCCCCTCAAAAACCCAGAAATCCCAATGAAAAGGTCCCAACACTGCACGGGAATTCCCAAAAACTTGGACAAAAATCCCCTCAAAATCCCGGAAAAACAATATGTTTTTGTTTCCAATATATGTACATAGACTACTGAAGATTTTTATTCGTCTTTAATCGTATTGTGCAAACATGCATTTATATAGAAAAACGTTATTATTTATATCAAACTCAGTATACACTTTAGTGTTAGAATTTTCTTTGTAATGATAAGTGGAGTTATTGGTTAATATACACTCAGCTGACCTAGCTCCTTGTCGAGGAAATAATTTGTTATAATAGCAGTATAATTTCATATACAAAAACTTCAGAAAAAAAAGGTTTTTTTTTATATTGAGTTTGACATTTGACAAATAATTCACTCGACGAACCGCTATGCTATGAAACTCCAATAAACAACCACAATTCCTAACCGTAGAACTTGAAAAATAAAACGAAAAATTTCCATATTTTTGTTGTCGAAATATAAATATCAGAAGAGTATTTACTTTCAAAGGGCTGAAAATTTTAATGACGCTAAAATAAGTGCAAATAAATGAAAAAGATGGATGTACCGAAAGCAAATAAGGTTATAAAAATGTTTGGCATCATAATTGTATCATGGTTTAAAGTCTGTCAGATTTTTGTAAGATTTTCCATATATGTAATACAAAATTAAACTTCCATATAACCTGATAATAGTTGATTAGCTTTTTTACCAACTAAAGAGGATGATTAAACTACAAAACAGCTACATATGTATATTGACATCACCAGATGTGCTGTACTGGGGTACACTTGTACTAGATACAAATAACTACTTTTCATTTACTTTGTGTCAACCGCTATGTAGAAATGCACGTATAGAGAATATTTGACAGCCAGAAGTGGGAATGCTTTATTATATAACTAAATCTTCTTATTTAAAAAAGCATTTAACAAAATCGGCTGGGTGGCAAGCCGCCGATAAGCCGACTAGTTCAGCGGCGGCTCGGCTTCATAAAAAAAAAACGGCTGACCGGCTAGCCGCCAGCCACGCCGATGCGGCTTGCTACTCTGCTTGCTACTTCCCCCCACAGCATCAACAAACGCAAACAATTTTTGTTTTTATTCAATGTTCTACGTGCAATATCTTTATATATTTATAGTCTTTGTTTCAGCTCTGCTTTCAATGAAAATTTCATGAAAGTAATTTTTTGACACTTTCAATATACTTTCTGAAACAAATGATAATAACCAAAGGTGTGTTACCAGGTAAAAATAATCATGCACAATTTTAGGATTGTTTTAAAAAGCAGTTACAAAAGCTATGTACTTGTTTTTAGCGTTTAAGCAAATAATTTTAATACATTCATTTGAAGCATATATTACAAACACAATTTTCCAATTAAAATTTAAAAATATTAAAAACTTTATAAAAATAAATTTTAGTTTTTATGCGTTTCCTTAAATTCGGCTTGGCTAATTATACTGGCAACTCTGAAAAATAAAAATAAAAAAAGCAATGGAAGACTTTTTTCCCTTTGACGACATTTTAAAACTAAAATTTCAGTTTCATGAAAACTTTCAAGAAATTTTCATGAAATTCTATTGTTTTTTATGACTCTTTCATTGATAATACATATAAGGAACTTTCATGAAATTACTTTCACGTGTAAACGAAGCGTTAAGTGCGACGATATACTACATACATACATACATATGTACATACATTCATACTTACATATGTATGTACATAATTTTATGATATATATAAATGCAAAACTTACGTTTGTTAAAAAAACTTGTAGAACGTGATATATTCCAGGGAACATTTTTATTTTTTATATTTGTAAAACTTTTGCGAATGTGGCTAAATATATATGACATTTTTAAGGAAAAAACTTATTGGATTATCACAATATCAAGCAAAGACTTTCGCCGACGGGGTTTCGTTGGAGGCGGTAAGGCGAATTAACTATTAGGTGGGAGCCATCAAGGCGAATTTGCCTTGGGAGCCATAGCGAATTCATGAATTCGTCTTTGTCAAGGCGAATTCATACCAGGTGACCTCAATAGCGTTCGCCCATGGTCTAATAATCAGGTCTGCGCAAGAAGGAATATGGTTTTTTGTAGGTTTGACCGTTAAAAAAATGGAAAAGTGTGCTTTTCTTGTCAAAAGTTGTTTACATTTTTGGCCGCCATCATGAATATTTTTGTTTACGTTATGCTTTTTGTTTTTGCATAACCAATAAATACATACAAAACAACTTTTGTTTTGTTTTGTATACAGCTTTGTTTTGACAATTTTGAATGAATTTTACACAAACAAAATGCATGTCGTTTTTTATTGTTGTATTCTTACGCGCACCTTATTATTCCACCATGCATTCGCCGTGATGAGCTGTGCATAACACAGTGGTGCATAATACAAATGGCTACTTACCTATAGTACTGTCAAAAATTGTTTATGTTTTAATCTGATTGTGGTTGTGAAAATATACAAGTTATAATAAAATTAAATTGATTAAAAATAAAATAAATCTTTAAATATGTACATTCGAGTTTGTGCGGTATGTAAAGTTAAATATGCGAAGGGAGTTGAAAGCTTGTTCAGTGTTCCTAGAGACAAGAATGAGAGAAAGAAGTGTAGTGATATTTGTTGCGTTATCCTTTGTGCAACAGCTCGTATTTGCTCCAAACATTTCTTGGCTTCGAGCATTGTTAAGGCTGGAAACAGCCTGTCTCTTAAGCGAAATGCTGAGCCGTTTTTCGAACATTTGTCTCAGTAAGTAGAGTTTGGAAATTTCAAAGCAAAATAATATTATAACACACTTTTTAGAAATGACCGCCCAGTGGAAGAGGCTGTAGTTTCTTTAAGTGGTTTTATTGAATCATCCATCACAGGGTAAGTACAAATTGAATATACATATGTATGCATGTAAGTATGTATATACAAATCCGTATGTATATGTATACTTCCATTCCTGTAGAGATTACTGTTTGCACCAAGAAGTTGAACAGCAAGGGACTGAAATTGTCTCCAATGATTTTATGGAAAACTCTTATACTGTAAGTACAATCTAAATATATGCATGTATATACAATCCGTTTATACAAATATATATTTTTCTATTCCTGTAGAGATGACTGTTTGTACCAAGAAGTTGAACAGCAAGGGACTGAAATTGTCTCCAATGATTTTATGGAAAACTCTTTTATACTGTAAGTACAATCTAAATATATGCAGAACATACTGCTACCGGCGAAATTTAACATATAAAAGAATTGGCCAGCGATGTGGAATCCTTAAACAAAGAAGTCTTAGAATTGAAGGAGAAAAACAATGAATTGTTAGACAAATATCGTAAATCATTTTGTAAAGATTTACTCGAAGTTGCCGATATATTGGGTGATGCAACTAAAGCAGTGCCACAGGATCAAATAAATGATAGTAATCCGCATTAAAAAATTTATATGAAGGTTTGACCATGACTAATGCTTCCCTACTGCAAGTATTTAAGCGTCATGGTCTTGAGCCCATGGATCCGTTAAATGAAAAATGCAATCCCAATGTGCGTGAAGCTTTATCGTAGATGTAAGCTAAATGTTGATGTAATGTAAGAACCAACATTTTTGTAGTTATAGAATGCTTAAAAACGTGTCACGTGATACATGAATGTGCAGACATGCATATGTATGTACATTAGGGTGACAATGAAAAATCAACTTTGGATTTTTGATGATAAATGTGAAGATTCTTTTGCCACTTGGTCTAAAACTTACTTGCTGAAAATTTGAGCCAAATCGGATAACTCTATCCCGTGCACCTTTGAGTTCAAAGTTAAAATTTTGGGAAATATAGTGTATTCGCCTATATTGGAGCTAAAAAAATAGCTTTTCGATATGAATTATACCGAAATCCAATAGGATTAATGTGTCACATACGGTTGAACTTGCATGCTGAAAATATTAGCCGAATCGGGTAACTCTATGCCGTGCACCTTTGAGGTCAAAGTTCAAATTTTGGGAATTTCTGTATATTTAACTATAATTGATCTAAAAATATCGTTTTTTTAAGTATATTCATTTAAATTGCTCAGAAACTGGATGTTTTAGATATTTTTAAAAGTATTCTGAAATATTATGAGTATATACAAAAAAAAATATAGGATTTACTACATATGTAACAAGTTCAGATGAGTCAGAAAACGGTGAATCTACGGAAGCTAATGATCATATAATAGACCCAATGACCACGAGTTGTCCTGATACTTTGAATAGTGGACAAAAACAAAGTACTTTAAACACAAAAAGGCCATCTAAAGAAATTTTAACGCCCAGACTTGCTACAGTTTTAGATAAATTAAAATTATGCTCTAGAGATACTGTTCACATGCTTATTGCAGTTTTGGATGCAGTTGGATTAAACTTATCAGAGTATGTTATTAACCGCACGTCTATTCGTCAGCAAAGGGATTCATTCAGAAAAGCAAATAGTACTCGAATCGGGTTAAAACTTCAATCCAATACTCAGCCACTAACGATACACTGGGATACAAAACTGTTATCTGGCATATTAAGAAAAAACTAGGACCGACTGTCAATAATTGCAACCGCTCCCGATTTTGAACAAATAATTAATATTCCTGATACACCAGCTAGAACTGGCGTTGAAATAGCATCTGCAGTATATGATTTATTAGAAGAGTATCAAGTTTTAGATAGAATCGAGGCATTTGTCTTTGACACAACTGCCTCAAACACTGGCAAATTTAATGGGGCCTGCAATATATTAACATTTTGTTCCTAGGACTCAGACACCATGTGTTTGAAATAATTTTAGCAGCTGTTTTTAATGAAACAAAAATTTGTTCTTCGACTGGCCCAGAAGTCAGCTTATTTAAAAAATTCAAAAAACAATGGTCGAACGTAAAAAAGGATGAGTATATGACGGGATTAGCAATACCTCGAATAAAAGAAATAGTAGGTGATGATTGCGCTAAAATTTTAGATTTTGCAAATATAAAAGTTAAAGAGGACTTTCCACGAAATGACTACAAAGAGTTCCTGGAATTGATTACCATATTTCTGGGTGGAAGTCCTCCTAGTGGCATACAATTTTTTAAACCCAGTGCTCTTCATTTAGCTAGATGGATGGCTAAGGGAATATATTGCCTTAAGATATTGATGTTTCGCAATCAATTCCCAGAAATCACAAAATTGGAAATAAATGGTCTAGTTGAAGTTGCAGGTTTTGTTATAAAGTGATATGCATTTTTCTGGTTCAATTCAGATAAAGCGGAGAAAGCTCCCTTAAATGACATATTATTTTTGAGAAACTTAGAAGATTATAAAAAAATAAATGCACAAATTGCTGATAGAGCCATAACAAAGTTTAATAATCACATATATTACCTTAATGAAGAATTCGTAGCATTCAGTTTATTCGATGATAGAATAGACTTTGAAACAAAAAACAAAATGGCTAAAAACAATTTGACTTTTATGGAAGAAGAAAACCTTAAAGAAGAAGAAATTTTGAAAAAGTTTTTAATTAAAAAAGAAAATCTTAATACTTTCTTCGCTAAAGATAATTCATAAATTTTGATTGAACTTGTATCCAAAAATACGAAAAGTGTTTTGAAGAGATTCCAAATTTCAATGGATTTTTTACTAAAAGACCCAAGTAGCTGGAAAGATTGTGAAGATTATAGAAAAGGAAAATTTATTATTCAAAAACTAAAGGTTGGTAATGACTGCGCCGAACGAGGTATTAAGCTTGTTGAAGATTATCATGAGAAGATCACAAAAGATGAACAGCAGCGACAATATTTATTCAAAGTAAGTTACAATATATAAATTTAACTAATTTACATTAAAATAATAATTGTTTCTTTTTGGGTTGTTCAAAACTATCGACAACAATATACGAAGCATGCGAATTTAAATAATTTAAGAAATGATTACATACAATCAAACTTACCGAAAAAGACCTTTCAAGTTGCCTTACTTTTTATATTAAAAACATATTTTTATTCCAATTAAAGTATACTGCTTTTGCTGCTATACGAAAAACATTCACATAAATATATATTTTTAAATATTGGTTTTAAAATGCCTGCCAATACAGCTTAACAAAGTTAATGCGTCTACCTAACACCGGAGACGCCACAACACTGCTATACAAATTAACATAACGCGCAAAGCAGAGTTGTAAAAGAGTTAAGCCTTCTACATTTTCAACATCTATCTTCTCTACTCTATCCCTCTCTCTGAGTTCCGGCACAATGCACTGCATACGTAGGGGTCATCCCCTGAGTGCTGGTCCTAATTAAAAAAAAAAAAAAAAAAAAAAAAATATTGGATTTATAGCTTATTTAAGCAAATGTGTAGTTTTGACCCCCGTTGCAAAAAAGGGTTAAATTTACTCATAATATTTTAGAATACAAAATTTTACATTTATTTGAGCATGTACTCAAGTATTTATGTTTAAAATTTTATTTATTTGTTGCGGGTTAGCAATATCTAGATATATATTTCGTTGGTAGCTATTAGGCTTTTGCACTAAGTACATTTAAATTCAAAAACATTTGCTTTTTTTAGTAAATAGTTTAAGTAGTGGTTGTCTTTACTTAATGTGCTTGGTTCTTATTATGCTTAGTTCTTACATGCTTTAATACTTGCTGTATTTATTTCGTACAGAACCAGTATTTATTGTGTTTGTTTCTTATAATAGAGAACAGAAGAAGGTATAGTAAAGAGACGGTATAATAAAGCAAATACACAAAAAAAAAAGAGAATGCATTTAAGTATTTGTTTTTTGTACTTTTGCAAAAGCCTAGTAGCTATACCAATTCATCAGTAGATGTTTTACCCTTTATGTTTAGCTTTGGAATTTTTTAAACATAAAGGGTAAAACATCTACTGATGAATTGGTATAGCTACCAACGAAATATATATCTAGATATTGCTAACCCGCAACAAATAAATAAAATTTTAGAATACTTTTAAAAATATCTAAAACATCCAGTTTCTGAACAATTTAAATGAATATACTTAAAAAAACGATATTTGTAGATCAATTATAGTTAAATATACAATTACCCAAAATTTGAACTTTGACATCAAAGGTGCACGGCATAGAGTTATCCGATTCGGCTGAAATTTTCAGCAAGTAAGTTTTAGACTAAGTGGCAAAAGAATCTTCACATTTTTGTTTAAAATTCTGGAAAAAAATTTTTCCCATATATTTCATTGTCACCCTAATGTATATACTAGGCTTTTGCACTAAGTACATTTAAATTCAAAAACATTTGCTTTTTTAAAAATTCTCAGAGTAAATCCAAGTACAAAAGGGGATCAAAGCAAGTAAATACAAAACGAAAAGAAAACAAACACAACATTTATTCTCTTTATACGCTCAGAGTATTTGTATTTACTCATTCTTATTCACTATAAGTAGAGTAAAGTAAACATTTTTTTTGCTAATATTCTGTAAGTATTTTGCAAGGTTCTTATTTTACCATGTGGGTATTTTAAGTATTTTCTTGGTTTTTATTTTTAGCATTAATTTAGCAGTTAATTTTATGGAATATACATATGTACATACCTATCTAAGTATATACAATTATTGATATGTTGATAATTTGATCTTAACATCAAATTAAATAAAAGCGAAATTTCATACAAACCAAATAAAACTTACAAAAATACTCGAGTATTTTAGTAAATAGTTTAAGTAGTGGTTGTCTTTACTTAATGTGCTTGGTTCTTATTATGCTTAGTTCTTACATGCTTTAATACTTGCTGTATTTATTTCGTACAAGAACAGTATTTATTGTGTTTGTTTCTTATAATAGAGAACAGAAGTAGGTATAGTAAAGAGAGGGTATAATAAAACAAATATACGAAAAAAAGAGAATGCATTTAAGTATTTGTTTTTTGTACTTTTGCAAAAGCCTAGTATATACTAAACGTGAGCATAAAACGTCTTGTTGTACTAACTTCATAATGTTCAATGATGAATTGTTCTCTTTTTTTTGCACTTGATTTCATGAGTACACAAATATTGCTGTTCTCATAAATTATAAACATACAACAGCATTTATTCTTCTTCCAACCAATGCAATATTTTTTTTTTTTTTTTTTTTTTTTTTTTTTAATTAGGACCAGCACTCAGGGGATGACCCCTACGTATGCAAAGCATTGAGCCGGAACTAGGAAAATAGGTTTTGGGAAGGAGGATAAAGGGAGTAGTGTTTGTGGACATTCGATTTGAACTCTGACACACTGAAAGTGGCAGGAAAGACCTCTGCGGGGAGTTTATTCCACATACGAACAGTACGGCCAAAGTACGAATTCTCTCTGTAATGCGTGGTGCGGTTCACTGACATATCGACCACAAAGGGATGCGCTCCTGATGAAGAGCGTGTTATACGTGAAAAGTGGCGGGTTTCAGGAACAAGTTCCCTGATTTCATCAGAGCACACTCCGTTGTAGTAGCGATAGAACAGCGAAACACACCCAACATTGCGTCGATGCTCCAATGAGTCAATAGAGTTGGCTACCCTACTGTCACCGATAAGCTTCTTCGCCCTATCCTGTACGCGGTCGAGTAACTTCAAAATAGATTTTGAAGCACCGGCCCATACATGAGAGTTGTATTCCATTTTCGGTCGGATAAAGGTGGTATAAATATTAAGGAGATCAGATGGAGTGAAGTATGTCCTACACCGTCTTAGAAAGCCGAGGCACTTGAATGCTTCTTTTGAGACATGAAAAATGTGATCATTCCATCGAACATCACAGTGAATTTTCATGCCAAGAACATCAAGAGCTTCTGATTCCTCAATATCTATACCATCCATGTTTACAGATGGAGCAGCATGTTCGGTCATACGTCTATGTGTGAGCATAGCACATTGGGTCTTTCGTGCGTTAAAATTTACCCTATTAGCATGACCCCAATTTGAAATTAACAGGAGATCGCGATTTAGCGTATCATTCATATTTTGCCGCATTGCCCGGATCTCCGACGGTTGTGGCCTGTTGCTGAATTTTTATTTATTGGTGCTTAAAATCAAATTTCAGTACTGAATTTTATGTTTCAATAGTGTCTCTTGATATGAAATACTGTTATAGGAGACAACATGTTTGTAAATGAATGATGCTAAAAGCAACGGTTTGTACTTTGCATTTTAGTTATTTTATATTAATTCGCGCGTTGAGTGGTTGAAATTAGAAAAAATTAATTTAGAAAGTACATGTATATTTTTATTTCATTATGGATATAGATGTAAGTATTAATTATTATAATAAGTAAATGCATATGTACATACATACGTTTATTAATGAATAAAAAAAATCTAATTTAAATTTTTCTCTAAAAAATAAAATATTTTACTCTCAAAAAAGTTTAATTAAAATGAACTATTGAACAATATGAAGTGCACAACATATTTCTTGCACACTTGATAAAACTGTCCACTCAAATGAGGTGCAATGATTTTTGCGTTGTTTGCTCTCTTGTTCTCTGTATTTACTGTTTAGTCATATTCCCATACAAATACAATCAATATTTGCGCTTCAAAAATATGCAATAATGTACACTTTTTAACATCTTGCGCTCACCTTTAGTATATACATACATACATACATAAAAAGAACAAAAATTCTTATTAAACATATTAAATTATATTTTTCTGTTCTTCTTTGAAATCTTGTGCCCCGGAGAATTCTTATTGTTCATTTTGCTGCACCAGTAGTATTAATTTCTTGTCGTCTATTGCAACTTTTTATCACTTTGAAAATTATAAATAAAATACAAAACAGCTGTTCCAAACGATGATGGAATTTCCAAATGTTTACAATATTTGTGATTGTTCGCAAATAGTACGATATTATTTAAAAGGTACCGAATCATATTATTACACATTTTATTGTAATGAATTTGATAATTGGTTAAATTATAGTTTAACATTCATATCTATATATGTATGTACATCAATGTTTTGATTATTAGTGTTACTTATTATTTAAAGGATTTTTTTTGTATACTTGAATGTATGTATGTATATATGTATGTACATAAGTACAGTATACATGAAATTACAAAGTAAGCATATCAATTTATTTATGTACATACATACAATTTTAAAAATTTTGTTTTTGTTTTAAATGTAATTTGTACGAAAGAAAAATTCGTTCGACATCATGTGCAAGGCAGTTATTATATAAAAGATTTTTTTTGTATACTTGAATGTATGTACGAGTATGTCCATATGTATGTACATAAATGGATATGCTTACTTTGTAATTTCATATATATTGTACTTATGTACATATGTACATGCATATGTGCATACATACATACAAACATTTAAGTATGCAAAAAAACATCTTTTAAATAATAAGTAACACTAATAATCAAAACTATGATGTACATACGTAGATATGAATGTTAAACTATAATTTAATCAATTATCAATTTCATTACAATAAAATATATAAGCACAAACGATCGGTACAGTCTCTTGCTAGATATTGAAAAAAAATTATTTAGAAAACTTTCTTTACTTAATAAAGCATGCATGTGTACATATTTAACAACTAAAACTAGTCAAAACAAAAAAAATTCCCAACAAAGGACTTCTGTGCCCCATTGCAATTCAAAATACAACCATCCCATCACTGTCTACAATTGTCACGTAACCTCGTAATGAAATTCTATTTTCTGCAGGTTGGTACGTTACGGCAACATTTCATTTCAGTCAAGTATGTATGTATACAGATAAAAATACACCAAATTTTAAGTGACAAAAGTAGTTGTTAAAAGTCAATTTTTAATTTCAACAACATTTTTATTATAATCAATACGTTTGTTGTTGTGACTAATTGTCAAACTTTTTTTTTTCAAATAAACGTGTCAACAATTTTGTTTGTTGAAACCCAAACATCTTAACAATAGCAATGATGCATTTTGTGCCTTTGACTACGAGTAAAATGATTAAAACGTTAGTTTAACATTACTTAATATATTTTATTAGTTTTATAAATAAAAAATTGTATATTTTTCATAAAAAAATATTTTATTCGTTTTACTACTTATTAAAGTTAGTTTAAATTAAAAAAAATTCACTAAAAATATATCTGAGTTTTTCAGATTTTTACGGCGTTTTGATGTTTAAAAATATAATAATATGCAAAACTTATACCTGTGATTCTTTATACACACAAGAAAGAGAAAACAACAAGTTAAAAGAAAACAAAACATTTAAATTCTTCCCTACAAGAAATTGCTGATGGAAACTAACACACACAAAACTTATTTACTAACACTCTTGCATCTATGAATATGTTTACATCAGATCTGATTAGTAAAATACTGTGGACTGAGCAGAGTTCAGATATATGTTTTACTATAGTTCACGAAATCCACAAGTATGAAAGAGAAACAAAATCACACGTACACGAATGTTTACATCAGTTTTTTCATATTGCCCTTAATAAAATGATAGAGAATGCTGATGGGTATACCCATCAGCAATGCCCATCAGATGATGCATCAAATGACCGTCATTGTTCTTGTAGGGTTGTTATACACACACGCGCGAAACAATTTGATTAAAAAAAATTTTGTGAAAAAACTGATAATAATTGATAATAAAGTGTTGAAAATGGTTGAATTTATTAATTTTTTTTCTTGCAATAAATTGTTTATTTGCCCGAATAAGTTTTTCAAGCATTTAAATAGATGCTTTCCGAAAAATGCAAAAGACAAAGAACAATACCAGTGCAAATTTGGTAATTGTTATCAAAAATTTTCCCTTAAATATTCCTCTAAAAGACATGTTTTTAAACATTTTGGAAAAATTAATACATTACATCAAATGAAGACTTCTTTAAATTCGCCAAAAAATGTTGCAAACGCGAATACTACTGGAGAAAGTGATTTTAGCAATAATGAATATTGCGCTCCTTCATGTTCAACAGAAGTTGTGGATATTGTTATGATAGAAAATGATTTAGGAAATGGTGAGGAAAAATTCAATAAATTATTTTGATGAAAATTTGTACAATAATGAATTAAATAATTAACATGACTCCGCCAACAAATTTGTAATAAAATTACATTCATTCAGTAACATTACCAAATCTGATAAAAACAATAAAAGAAGACATTGAAAATAATATTATATCTCCAATAGTAGACATTTTTAGGACATCTTTATTGAGTTATGTTAACAAAGACGCTGGTGTTGAAATAAATAAAGTTTTAAATGATTTAAAAGTGCTATTTAAGGATGTTAGTACAGACTATAAGCTAGAAAAAAATGGACCTTATTTCAGATCCACAAAGTTTTCAGATAGCGAACTCCCAAAAATCTTCTGGCACAATAATGCCATTAGAATTTAAATTTAAAAAAATTTTTGAATGTAATGATGCTCTTAACGATGTTCTAAATCATATGGATACAATCAAAAATAATGAAAAAATTTTAAATTTCATTCAATGTGACTTGTGGATTCAAAAAACACGACTGTATCCGCAGGAAGTGGTAATACCATATTTTATATATGCCGATGATTTTGGAATCAACAACCCCATCGGTTTTAAAGCCACTAACCAGGCAATGTGTAACGTGTATTATAGTTTTCCCTGCATGCCTGATAAATAGTCGAAGTTAGATACAGTATTCTAAGCTTGTACTATTAAATCTTCTGATGTAAAGTCATATGGTAGTAATGAATGTTTCCGGCCATTAGTAGAAATTTTGAAAACAATGGAAATAGATGGTATTGAAATAGAAACGAAAACGGGACCTAAAACTGTGCATTTTATAATGGGATTACTTTTAGGCGATAACCTCGGATTGAATACAATGCTCAACTTTTCTAAATCTTTTTCTGCAAATTACTATTGCAGGTTTTGTCAAATGAAAAAAGATCAGGCACAAAAATCATGTGTAGAAGACAACAATTTAATGAGAAATAGAATCAATTATAGAGAAGACTTAAGTATCGGTTCGCCTTCTGAAACAGGTATAGTGTCAGAAAGCATATTTAATGAAATTCTTTCCTTTCAACCCACTGAAAATTTCAGTGTTGACGTGATGCATGACATACATATATGAAGGCGTTTGTCATAAAATACTTTGCGAATCTATACTGTATTTCATTAAAACTATGAAATATTTTGACTTAGGCTGTCTCAACAGTCGATTAAAATCATTCTCCTATGTTAATCGCAATAAAGGTAGCGAAAAAAAAAACAATTTACCATCAAAGAATTAGGAAACCGAAGACTAAAACTGTCGGCAAAACAAATGATGTCTTTTTGCCACTATCTGCCACTTATGATTGGAGATTTAATTCCGTTTGGAGATGTCGTATGGGAATTTGTTTTAAAGTTTTTTGAATTAATTGAGGATCTTTTATGTTATAAAAATTTCAAATGATTTATTGTCCCAAATAACAATAAAAGTGGAATCAATAAATCAGGAATATCAAAATCTTTTTAAAAAAAATCTAACTCCCACATTTCACATTCTAATTCACTACAAAACGATTATTAAAAAATCTGGTCCACTCCGGAATTTATGGAGTTTTAAATACGAAACTAAACACAAACAGTTTAAAGTGTATTCACACGTAATAACATGCAGAAAAAATATGCCGATAACATTTTCATTTAAACAACAAATGCGGTTTGCCAATTTTCTTTTGCAACCAAAATCACAAACTTTTGTATTTAAAAGGCAAAAAGTTGATATTAAAGCCAAAGAATTTGTTTGCCAAAGGTTAAACGTCGGCAGTACATCTTTGACATTATTCCAAAATGCAGAAATATATGGCTACTCTTTTAGCACAAAATCTTTTATTGCCAATTATACAAACGATATTAACATATACAGACTTTCATTTATTGCTAAAACAAGTATAAATAAGGTATTTCTATGTTGTCAAAAAGTTTTAGTGGAATATAACATTAATTTTTCTGCATTTGAAGTGAGAAACAGAGAACTGCACGATCACAGGTTTTCGTGATTTAGGTATACTCGTCTTAAATGCGGTTGCGGTGTGATCGCCACCGCATTGCTTTTGCTCAAGTATTCGCCATATCCGTACACAGTTGAGTATTGCTACGTTTGAGCTTCTAGCATACACAATCATATGCGTTCGCGGTGATTGCTCTGCTTACGTTTTTTACACATTCGGCAGTCGTACTCATACTTAACGTACACAACAAAAACAATATTTGTATACGAACATGCGAGCACACTCATTGATGTGTGCTTTATCTGAAGTAAATACAGCGTTGCCACTGTGTAATTATACAAAAGCTGTAATAATTTGAAAAAAACATCTATGTATTTGTATATAGCTTTTGTGTTCAGCAAAAATTGAAGTAAATGTAAAATATTAGTGACGCATATACTCATATGAATGTACATAAGATGTATGTATCTATGTGTAAATGCCGTATACCTCTATCATGTTTTTCGCTTCTCTTGTAAAATAATAAAGTTGATAGTTAGGGCATTTATCGTTTCAGGTAACGAAATGCTACATAAAAACCCGTCTTATTTTTAATGTTTATTTTATTAAACTCTCATAACACTTTCAGATTATTTTTCGGAATCGAAATTTGGTTTTTAATAATGCTGCGCACTTGCATTTTTCAATCTCAGTAGGAAAAATAACTACGCTGAAGAACAAATTAAATTTTTTGGAATGAATTCTTGTATACAAATATAAGCAGATAGCGCCTTAAGAAATGTTTTGTGAAAGACTGATTCGTAAATATAATTTTTGGGTAATTTTGAATCTGTTATTGTGTAAGGATTAATCTTAAATCTGGCATCACTGATTGTTTGTAGAGAAAACTTCCAAAAGCAAATATAAAAAAATAATAGAGTATGAAAAGACGAAATACTAAAAGTTTTGCTCATGCAGATTGCGATGTTTGTTGCTACTGGTTTTTGCGCTCATTGGTTTTATGTACGCAAAAACCGCAAAGTAGCGATCATATTATGATCGCATCAAATCTCTGTAAATAAACGGCGAGTCAAATCAACACCGCAAATTTTTTTATGCATTGTTTAAAGTGCTCGGATGTGTAAAGTATAGAGTACATATGCGGTGTATTTATGGTTGCGGTGTGATCGCGCCGTTCTCTGGTGAGAAACCATGCCGAAGTTTATGATGTAATATCTATTAACGATATTATTGGACCTCCACTTGCTTTGGTTAAAACTTATTCCGGCAAACAATTTGTTAAATTAAAAGAATTCTATTATAGCGTTTATTAAATCATGTTTTTATTTTTTCAAATTGGAAGGATAACGAAACCGATTTGACTGATGAAAATTTGGATCTTTACAACTTACTAGCAGACTGGAAACTATCACATTTATTCAAGTATTTATGTCGTAAGTAGTAACTATTTCGACTATTTCTTTTACAACTTTTTAATATATGTATTTTATTTTCAGTTCAACGAATAACTTTGGAAGTACTATTAACTTTAAATCAAGACCATATAAAAAAACTATTTAAAGGTTTAACTGTAGGTGATCAAGTTATTTTTGAAAATAATCTTAAAAACTGGAAACCTTAAACCCTCCTACCTAATGCCAATTTGGAAACTGATTCAAAATCCTTATGTATGCCTGAAAATCAACTGAAAAACATTCAAAACCAAATTCCTACCTTATTGACTATTTTAAAAAATAATCAAATCGGAAACCAAATTTTGAAAATCTATGAAGAAAAGAAAATATTTAATGAACAACAACGGGGATTATTGATCAATACTATAGCCAAATATTTGGAGTTCAAAGGATTTAATTGTACAATGAAAGATTGCGCAGATATCGAACATCAAATATGTTCAATATTTACAACAGAACAATTAGTAAGCTTAAACCAAATTTATTTTATAATTATATAAGGTCAAATAACACTTAAATAAATGGTTAGCGCGTTGACTACTAAGCAAACAATGACGTGGGGCCTGGGTTCAAACCCTGGCCAGAGCAAGTCAATCAACATCATTAATTTATCTAATGTACATTAGTGAAACATTGCATTAATTGTTGTGGGACTATTTAAGTGATGAAGGCATAGCACTGGTCACTAAAAACTGTTCCGACAGCGATTGATGATGTTCCAAGCTAATGTACACAACATCGCCCTCCTTCGTCGGTTAGCAGAAACATCGGCGAAGTAAAACAATTAATAAAATGCCTGCCAATACAGCTTAACAAAGTTAATGCGTCTACCTAACACCGGAGGCGCATCAACCCTGCTATAAAAATTAACATAACGCGCAAAGCAGAGTTGTAAAAGAGTTAAGCCTTCTACATTTTCAACATCTATCTTCTCTACTCTATCCCTCTCTCTGAGCTGCGGCACAATGCACTGCATACGTAGGGGTCATCCCCTGAGTGCTGGTCCTAATTAAAAAAAAAAAAAACTACTAAATAACAAATGGACAGTTTTGTATGGCAAATGAAAACACACTTCTATCAAATGTCTTATAATTTAATTTTTCAGGAATATTACACAACTGGTAAGAGAGGAAAGTTGTACAATAAAATACACAATTTGAAACGGCAAAATAAATGTTTGACTGATTGCGAATCTGAATTGTCTATTGATGAAAATATCTCCAATGGTAAGATAAACAATAATTCCCAGTTTATTATAATGGGCTAGAAATTAATACCCAAATGCATAGACATTTAGTTGATTTTATAAAAGTCTTATAAATCCAATTTGTATACGAAACAAAAAGTTTTATTTAGGTCTGTTATAGGAATCAACAAAAATATTATGCATATGACCACTTCTATAGCAGTTGACAATGTTTTAAAAGCAATATTAACAATATAATTCTAATCAGCAGAGTTGGATTTAAAGATTTATGGTCATGTGCATAATCATTTTAAGGATACTTATTACTGCCTTATAACTTCAATTTGTTTTTTAACATGCAAATTAATTTATAAGACTTTTATAAAATTCAACAAATGGTATATGCATTTGGGTGTTAGTATTAAAGTGTTACAAAATATAACTTCAACTTACTTCTTACTTAATTTGTTATGAGTCATTTTCCCCTAACCTACAGAAGTATCAGCGACAGCAGAACATACGCTGCACACACATACTGACGTTGAGTTATTTTCCCTCAACCAACAAAAATACCAACGGCAGCAAAATACCGCTGCATGCATTACTGACGTTATTACCAGTTATTTTCCGCTGCATGCATTACTGACGTTATTACCAGTAATTTTCCTACAGATATATGCTGACGATGCAATACCGCTGCATACATGTATATGCCAGTAACTTTCCTACAGATATATGCTGACGATGCAATACCGCTGCATACATGTATATGCCAGTAACTTTCCTACAGAATATGCTGAATCTGCATACTAGCACACTTAACAATGACCACGCCGGCGGCAGCGAACGTCAATCAGCATCGTTCAATGAGACAGCGAAATTGGGTATAAAAGCGGAGGGTGATTTGGTATGGAACGTAGTCAGTCGAGGCTAGTCAACTGTAGTCAGTGGAGTCAGCTCTAGTCTAGTGAATTCGAGTCAGTTCTTAACACATAACACACATAACAAAATCCTGATCAAACACCAGCCTTAAAAAGCGGGTCCCTGTGAAGGCTTAATATATTTTTGTAAACAAAAACCTGATCAAACACCAGCCTTAAAAAGCGGGTCCCTGTGAAGGCTAAGTAACATTTTAAACATAACATGTGGTTAATAAAAATAAATAATAAAAATAAATCTTTTAATTTAAACATAACAAATTGATCTGCAGCTATATTCTGTAATTCTCGTAGCTAAAGCTAAATCTCGATCGCTAAAATTTTTAGGCCGAAAATTTTAGCGATTTTGCTAAAAAGGTATTCTGTAACTCTAATCGCTTAGCTAAAATTTACTCTTTTCGCCGTAGCCAATTTGCTATCATTAGACCATTCCTTTCTTTCTTATTTGATAATATAATATTGAAAAGAGACAAATATATATGCGTGTATATTTGGCATTTTATATTAGTGTTACCTTACATTATAATTTATACTCCGTAACAATGATTGTGTTTTTGTTAAAAAAAAATTTTAAAATATGTTTTAAAACGTCTATTTTTTAAAGCTATTTCACAAATTTCTAGTCAAAACTTATTTTTTTTTTGCAGAACATGCATTTTGAAAATTGTAAAGCGCATGATTTTTGCGTAGTAATTTCTCAAGAAAGCATTACGTTCGAATGTTATGGGAACATTTATAAGAGATGGCATCACTGTTAAGAAATAATTTCAGTATATTGAAATTTTTTTCTATGTGGTATTTGCTGGCGGTACTGTGGCGTAGTTATTTGAAAGTATTTATTTGTACAAAAATTTTTTTGATCATAATAAATTTAAAATTTGTGTACAGAGTTTTGATTAATTTTATAATATTGTAAAAATCCTTTTTTTTTTTTTATTAAATAAATTTTTATATAAAATTTAGTATTTGAGTTTTATTTAAATTAAACTACTCATATAACAGCTAAAACACTTCAACCTATCATGGACAACCTCTTTATGCTATTCCAAATACTAAATGAGCATGTATTTTTGCCCTTTTTTATCCTTTTTGTAGTTTTCTACATTATTTTTCTAAAAAAAAGGCTAAACAACAATGATATAAAAAATATTTTGCGTAAATTTTTTTTTAGCGCCTTCAAAATATCGTTGCTTAAATTTTAGCGTTTCTAGCTATAAAATTTGCTTAAATGTGCTTAGAGAATACAAATTAATAACATTTTAGCGATGAGAGAGAGCATTGTTTGCTCTTAGAGCAAACGCCAAAATTGCAGCGAATTTAATTTTTATGAGATTGCCTAATTTAGCAATACGAATTCCAGAATTCAATATGTAGCTAAAATTCTCTAAAACGATTTTAGACATTTTTAGCGATGGAGATTTAGCTTTAGCGAGTTACAGAATATAGCTGCTGGCCTCTATAAAGCTTTATTTGGCGCTGAGGCAAAAATATAATTTTTTGTTATAATGAAAATGAAATAAAGATACAAAATTATAAAAAAAAAAAATTCGTTTCCACCCAAACAAGCTTTTTTGAATTATGACTCTATTGCAGCAAAGGCTCGAAAAGTTTTTTTGTTTGATTAAGTTGTGAATTTTTTACTCGAACTGAGTGATATTTAATCAAAGAAATTTTTCAGGCTTAAGTTCATTTTCTCTAAATATAATTTTGTTATAAATTAAATTATTATTTAAATTAGAAAGATAAATCTAGTGGCTCTTAATATTTGAACAGACAAAGAAAAATTAGACTGCGCGGAGGGTTGAACTGACATCGATGTTTCGAGACTAACCACCACAGGGTAACCAGAGATGACACGAGACGGAAGATTTAGCATACTGATTTGTATACACTCATACAATCCTTCGTTTTCGTTTTTTTCTTTGTGCTGTCTTTGTATCCAAATTAATATTAAAATCACAAAACTAATAAAATATCCATATATTTCTATAATTTACATTAAAAATATTATTAATTAATTAATTTAAGTTGGTTTTCACTCATCGTTTGTATTTTATTACTATATAAATCTGCAAAATATCAGAATTTATCAAGTATGTATGTATGTTTGTGTGTATGTAAGCAAAACACCACCACCATTTGGCAAATTTACAGCATATACATAGGTATGTACGTATGTATATAAATTTAATATACAGAGTATATAAGCACACACTAAATTGTTTTATCACTTTATTTTGGAATTATATGCCGTAAATACTTAATATTATCACATTTTATTAAATTTAAGCGTGCTTTTATGTAGCATTTTCCGCTAAAAACTGAACTTTTTTTTGCTTTTCGTTTTGTTTACTTTCATAACAAACACACTAATGTTGTCTCTTTTTCACGAAGCTTACTTATGACAAATAAAATATGATCGAAGTCCAATTTTTTTTGTTTTTGTCATCTCTGTTTACCCTGTGCTAACCACAGTCTCATCATCAGAGTTGTCTACCGCTTAGACCTCACTGCCACCACGGTAGCTGCAATCACATTAGTTAAAGATCCTCTATCATTAATTGAATATGCTGAATTACATGTAAGTTTTTACACTACAGCTTTTATCATTTTTTAATGGGTTGGAACTTTACTATACTTTTTGAAAGTCTATCTTTTTCAAGTTGAGCCTTATTTTAGTGTTTCTTATTTGATTCCTAGGTGGCAGGCTTAAGTTCATTTTCTCTCTGTATGTGCGTATGTATTAGTGATGTAACGAATATCAATTTTTAGTATTCGCGAATACGAATATTTGAAACAGTATTCGCCGGATACGAATACGAATATTACTTTTAAGGTTTAGAGCAACTTAATATTTCAAACTTAATTAGAAAAAATCCCTCCCTTTGCGTCAGTAACAATAAATTGAAAAAAAAACTGTCACACTACCTTAGGTATATATCATTAATATGACATTGCCGATGCCGAATTTGAAGACCACTACTGCACATTTTTAATTTTTTTTACCTACATACATACTTTGAAATTTAGTTTTTCTAACTCTGTTTACACTTTTAATTAGTAATTCCATGCTGTTTGGGAGAATATATTTTCGCAGATGGCACAGCCACCTGTGACGGTGTAATTTCACATATTAAATTTTAGTTCTTCCATTTTTGAAGTCCAGCATTCCTCTACTGAGACTTGATTTCTAACTTAACATTATATGAATTTACATATAAGACTGTAACTTTTAGATGATAGTTAGGAAATATACAGGTATGTGATGAAAATCGATTCGTTTTTAAGTAAAATCGAATGTTGAAAACGAACGCTTTGCTATAAGATGTGATGAAAAACGAAAGATTTTATTTTCCATTTTTTGTTTCATTTTAAATAGTTTCATGTCAAACTACAACTTTTTGTTTTAAAAAGTAAACATTTGTTTAGATTTTAATAGCACTAAAAATTACATATATTATTTCGGCATCAATTTTAATAATTAATTATTCAAATCGAGTTGAAAATATTGAACGAAAAAGGTTGAGTGATGCATCAAATCCAATAAACATGCCGGAAAATAAGTAAGAGCGTAGCAGAATAGAATGAATAGTTTTGCCTGTTCTTTTACAAATATTTTTAGTTTTAAGGAATAATTTCGTTTCAATAAAGAAGGCTTTGCTTGGATATTAAAAAAAATTTAAACACATGTAGAATCCAAATTAATTTCACTAGTAATCGAGTTAGCAGCCACAATAAGACCACCATGTATTCTTCTTGGGCACTATTAGTGTGTTTTCCCCTAAAAATTTCATTTTAATATTTTTTAATATGAAACCACATACAAGCTGTACATACTATGTACATACATTAACACTTACATTTTCGATTAAATATTTTAACAATATAAATTTTATGTATTCTTTTATTAAATCGTGAAAGTGAAAAATTAGTTCAGGGTTGTATTGATAAGTTGAAGCCATAAACTTATATAATGTTATGAGAATGTAGATGAATGATTTTAAAAATTTTTATTAGAATGAATTGTTTGTGTGTTTGGTTTTAAAAATGCTTATCCGTGTGGGTATGAATACATTTAGGAATGAAAAACAGAATTATTAGGTTTGCTAGAGTGATCATGTATGTATGTATATAAGAGTGCGTACGGAAAAATATGTATGTTTTTTTAGTTGGATGTTTGTAGTTAAGATCACGTATGAAGAAATTAAAATAAGGAAGAGTTCTGTTAATGAAGTTGTAATTATATTTATTTTTTTTTTATATTGTTGCTAGTGGTGTTTTCAAATAAAAATTGTGATAAGATAAAGATTTGATATTTAGTTGAATACCTGAGTTATTCCCCATGCAAGGAGATGTATTAAGTGAAAAATTTAGTGTAGGATTGTGTTGATAAGTTGAAGCCAGCCTGTCGTCAAATGAGTAGCTAACTACAAGAAAAGCTAACTTTTAAATTGATTTTTCTAGACTTACTATAAAGCTAACCACAATTCAATGCAGAACGTAACCAAAATCAATTAGTAGGTTGAGTATATATATATATATATATATATATATATATATACTCATATTTATAATTGAACTAGCCTATTCCGGTGTGCTTCGCTACCCCCTCGTTATAAAATAAAATTAAAACTATTTATATATCCTATTGTGAAAATTTAATGACGATCGGTCCAGTAGTTAAGACTATATTACGATTTTTAATTTTCCTAAATGGGGCGTGGTTCCACCCACTTTTCTCATGATACGTATTCCAAATTATGCCAATACCATATGTACCAAATATCATCGACGTAGGTCAACAAATGACCAAAATATTGCGATTTAAATTTTTGGGTTATATGGGCTGTGCCATGCCTCTTTGTCCAATCAAAACTTCATATAGCCCATTATTCCTTCCAGAGTCACAGTAACATGCTGTAAAAATTTCAGGAAGATCGGTCCAAGGGTTTGGTTTTCCTAAAAAGGGGCGTGGTTCCACCCACTTTTCTCCTGGTAAGTATTCCAAATTATGCCAATACCATATGTACTAAATATCATCGACTTAGGTCAAAAAATGCCCAAAATATTGCGATTTAAATTTTTGGGTTATATGGGTGGTGCCACGCCTCTTTGTCCAATCAAAACTTCATATAGCCCATTATTCCTTCCAGAGTCACAGAAACATGCTGTGAAAATTTCAAGAAGATCGGTCCAAGGGTTTGGTTTTCCTAAAAAGGGGCGTTGTTCCACCAACTTTTCTGCTAGTACATATTCCACATTATGCCAATACCATATGTACCAAATATTATCGACGTAGGTCAAAAAATGCCCAAAATATGGGCGGTGCCATGCCTCTTTGTCCAATCAAAACTTCATATAGCCTATTATTCCTTCCAGAGTCACAGTAACATGCTGTGAAAATTTCAAGAAGATCGGTCCAAAGGTTTGGTTTTCCTAAAAAGGGGAGTTGTTCCACCCACTTCCCTCCTGGTACGTATTCCAAATTATGCCAATACCATATGTACCAAATATCATCGACGTAGGACAAAAAATGCCCAAAATATGGCGAAGTTATTTGATAATCAATTATTGTGACGGGCCATTTGCAACGCCCTACCGCCCCTTTTCAACCAACAAACAATTTCTAAAAACAAAAAATTATTCTGGACCTTTTCCATATGCAAAAATAATTTTAAAAATGGCGAAGTTATTTGATAAACAATTATTGTGGCGGGCCATTTGCAACACCCTGCCCCTACGCACAATTTTCAAAAACAAAAAAATTTAATGCACCTTTTCCATGTGCTGAAAGAATTTTGATAATTGATCCACAAATGGCGAAGTTATGCTCACTTTACATTATAAAAACTGTTAAAAACTACGTGGTAGGAGTAACATAATTTAAAAAAGTGGGCGTAAAAGTGGGTGTGGTTGAAAAAAAGTAGCCTATAATTCATCCGAGTGTTCCAGTAAAATACTGTGACAATTTCAGGAAGATCGGTCCAAGGGTTTGGCCTCTATATCTATAGATATGGTAGGCGCCAACAAATTTGCTCATTTACTCTTAAAATTATTTCAAGTAAGTAAGTAAGTAAGTAAAATTTTTATTGAGACTTTTACGAAAACAATGAATTATGTAGATACAATTGTCAAACAAAACTTATTTTACTTATAAAGCTATTTACGTATTACTCTAACAAATTATGAATGAGAACGCTACTTGCAGAAAAAAAATTAATATGATTCGATTGTACAGTTTGTACTTTTGTATGATATTGATAAAAAATAATGTTTGCTCCCGACATTAACAGATTCCTACAGAGTAAATCTGTTAATAAAGGTCTAAAACTAAATAACACTTAACACTAATTGATACACACTGTTATACAGTGTGTTACTTTTGAAAACATTGGTTGTATCACAATGGATTAACAATAAAATCGAAATCATCATAAAGATGAAGATTAAATGAATTATCACATAATTAACATATAAAAATATTTACATTAAAAAGTATTATGTATATGAACGTATACTACATATATATATAGGAAAAAAAAAGAAAAATTGGCAGCTCATCCCCTATGGGTTCCTATTGTAGACTTCTGGTAGAAATCTGGCAATTGGAAGGAATCAGGCAGCTCGGTTATATCCTCTGACAGGATACCAACCGGAGATAGGTATTCGGTTTGTGACCAGTTTATATTACATTCGTTTTCGTAAATTTGACTCATTAGAATATTGTCATGTATAACCAATTTGTCGACAAATTTACTTTGCAAAGAAAAGGCGTAACGACAGAGTGGGATTACTGCAGATTTACCATAGATGTAGTTGTTGGAGTACCTTTTGGTGTACGTTTCGAAGTTTCTGTTTATACACCATCGCAAAATTCTTCGCTCGAAAACTTCAAGCTCCTTGGCGACTGTTGGCGAAATCGTAAACCAGATAGGGAAGGCATATATCATCACTGACCTTATTGCCACTTTGTAGATAAGGAGTTTTGTGTTCCCTGGGAGATAACTGTTATTCATAAGCCTTGAAAACATACCAGCAATTTTCCTACATTTATATATATATATATATATATATATATATATATATAGCTCTTCCATGATTATTAAACTTAAGTAGGTTATCGAAATTTACTCCAAGGTACTTAATGTTTGATTTAAATGGTATTTCAATATTACCAAGACTCAAGTGAAGGCTTTTACTTTCGGTTACTACAAAACGTGGACATTTCCCAGATGCCTTTCGTATACAAATTGCTTCAGACTTAGCAGCATTAATTTGAATGCCCCACATTTTATAAAAATTATTTACTGCTGAAAGATGAACAGAAACTTTGTTCAAACAGGTGATCGGAGATATGTCATGCGAATAAATTAAGC
Organism: Lypha dubia; assembly: GCA_947311025.1. Classification (NCBI taxonomy): domain Eukaryota; kingdom Metazoa; phylum Arthropoda; class Insecta; order Diptera; family Tachinidae; genus Lypha; species Lypha dubia. The sequence continues at coordinate 91,807,525 of OX371260.1, read as the reverse complement.
AATCGTCTGCGTATAGTACCGCCTTAGAATCGGAAACCTCATGTGGAAAGTCATGAAGGTATAAAACAAAGAGTAACGGGGCCAGCACACTACCCTGCGGTACTGTACACCACCGTCCACTTTTCCAAAATCTGAGCGGGCCTCATTCAACTGGACGCAAAATTTACGCTCCGAGAAATAACTCGCAAACATCTTCACCAGATATGGATCTATTCCCAGATCAACCAATTTATACAATATGCCCTTATGACATGCCGTATCAAATGCTCTTTGTATATCTAAGGATACAGCAATTGTACATTTTTGGTCCATTAAATTTTGAGTCACATCATTGTGGAATTTTAAAAGCGCATGTTGTGTTGAGTGCGCTTTTCTAAAGCCAAATTGAAAGCACGATATGGGGTCTATTATCAAATCATTTTCCAATTTCAGCTTTACGATGTGTTCCAGTACCTTCCCCAAATTTGATAGTAAGGAAATGGGTCGAAATTCGTCTGGCTTTTCGCTATTAGAATTCTTCTTCAAAGGAAGAATTTTACCTACTTTCCAGCATGTAGGAAAATAGCCGTTATTTAGACAATTGTTAAAAATGATTGTTAAAAACTACAGTGAGGTGTCAGGAAATTTTTTTATTATGAAATTGCTGACGCCATCAGTACCAAATGATTTTTTGTTATTTACGCTTTTTATAATTTCCTTTACTGCAACTGTTTTTACAAAATGTTGTGAATCTTCATTTTCCAGCGAATTAAATGTTTCATCAAAGGAATAAATTGAGTAAGGTATATTGGAAATGCATGACGTAACACGTTCTTCAAGATCCCTAACAGGATTTTGTGGTAATTTTTCACTATATACCAAGGAATAAAAGTTTTTAAAAAGATCACACTTTTCCTCATCGTCCTCTACTATCTTATTATCCACTAAAAGCTTGTCGCAAAAAGGGGTTTTTTTGTTGCCCATCATACCATAAACTTCTCTAAAGGCCGAAGGACCTGGTTTGATATTTACCAGCCGCTGACTGAATTTTTCCGCCTGTTCAATGTTAACCAGCTCTTTTATTATAATTTTCAATAGCTGTATTTGTTTTGAGAGAATTATGTAATCATTGCCAAGTCTGTTACCCACACGATGATATATTTTTTTCAGGTCTTTCTGCCACCTGTGTTTAATGCGGAAAAAATTCTTAATTTTGTCCGAAACATGTATCTTGTGATTTTTCAGCGTAATTTTCTCGGAATGGGTGGCAGAGATGGAAGTACAAATAGACGTAAATTCGTCTATTAACTGGTCGATTTCTTCATTTTTCAGATTTCTAGATTTCGTAGGCATTATACTAAATGTGGCTACTTCCATATCGCGTCGAAATGCTTGCCAATTGGTGTTTTTAAAAGATGTATAGAATCTTGGGGGCCTTAGTAGAAAGTCCACGGCCTTAAACTTCAATTCCAACTTAATGGGGAAGTGGTCCGAAAAAGTAGCTAAGCTTGAAATTTTAAAATTTGGATTATCTTGAATTACGAGATTAGAGCTGACCAAAAAGTGGTCAAGATATGATGAGCCATTCGGATAGGATGGCCTACTATCAGATAAACGAGTCACTTTTAGGGTATGATCCTGTAGCCAGTTGAGTAACGCTCTTCCATTGCCGTTACCCAAATGATCACCCCATGCTGGATTTTTAGCGTTAAGATCTCCTCCTATGAGCATACCATCAAAACCACTAGCTGCATTTAATAATTTAGCGAGTCCACTATAAACTCTCGTACTTCCAAACTCTATAAGGAGCAAACAAACAAATAAACAGACACACATTCGGTTTTATATCTATAGATATGGTAGGCGCCAACAAATTTGCTCATTTACTCTTAAAATTATTTCAAGTATTTCATAACTTCTTGCTGTCAATATTTAAATGTTACCTTCGGGCTGACTTCCAAAACGTTCGTATACAAAGTTTGTATACAGTATTGCTACTGTATTTAAATCACATACTTACATATGCAAAGTTCACAAACAATGCAACAATTATAAAACCGATGCCTTGTTTGCTTTCTTACAGCGTTAAAAATACTTGGCGGCGGCGTTTTGAAACGGTATACATTGTATAATTATTGTAATGCGGCGTTATGAAATGTGATGCTTTGTACAAACACAAAGCAATTGACGTTTTGGAAGTCAGCCAATCTGAGTGGCGCCCGAGAAGTTAACAACCTAAAGATAACAACCTAAATTTTTTTCACTCAAATTGAAGAGAGCGCCCTCTCTTGTGCACTCTTCTAAATCAGTTTCACTCTAATTGACGAGTGTGCCCTCTCTTGTGCACAAAAAATGAGTGTTTTTCTCACCCACAACGATGCTGTCAATATACGGAGAAAACAAGATATTTTTCTTAATAAAAAAAACGCGGAAGTTAACAACCTAATTTCTAGATACTGATCATTCTACATACATACATATGTATATATACTAATTCTAAATTTTAAATGAAAAGGACTACAAAGAGAAAAATGTATCAAAAGTGTCGCAAAAAGGAAAAGGCAGAACAACTTAAAAAGATAACACAAACGACGATGCTCGAAGCAACTGCCACTAATTGCTATAAGTACAACAATAACAAGAAAAAAACACAAAATAAATCCCACCAACAATGCTCAGAGGAATTTTTCATTTAGTCCAATTACCTCTTCTTCGCAAGGATTGCAGTTATGATGGCAAACCTATTGATTTGCCATAGAGTTTCATACCAAACAACAAAAGGTTTTGCATGCTGACACTCAGGAAGACAAATTGATGCTTTTGGAGAAATATGCAAATGAATCGTCGGAAGAAGAGGAGGAAGATGATGCAGCGCTTGAGTCGAGAAGTAAGAACACAAATTTCGATCATCGTTGCTTATTGATTTTCATTTTCTAATATGAAGACATTTATTGTTAGTTGGCCAAAGTGAAAATATGCAAAAGCTAGCTTACTTATTTGGAAAACATTTTTCTCTGGCCTGGCAGGCTTGCTTAGAAGCTTAACCATTTCAAAGTCCGACATTATCTTTTGGTAGGTTATATTTCTTTCTAAGTATGTTGACATTGTTATTCAGTCGTTTAATTTATTTTAGATACTTCATTTAGCCTAGTAAGTGCTCCTGTACTCTTTCATCTGGAGTATGACCCTAAGTTATATGATAAAATCGAAAAAGGAAAAGTATCGGTAGAAAATGGCCCAGGTCTAGAAAGAACCAAAGAACTGCAAAGTAAACATACAACGGCAGCTTTGAGAGTACTGCAAATTTTTCCAGCGAATGATGCAAGAACTGTTTTGGAAAACATAATTTTGGCCATGCAGGACCTATAACAAACAATTTGAAGCATATACAATAAAGTTCTAAAGCGGTGGCAATTCGATAGGGATAGTAATACATATTTTATTAAGTATTACAATACATATTTATAAATGATAGAAAAATTTATGTTTTACATTTTTATATATTAAAATAAATAATTTTTTAAATTTTATTTGTTGCGGGTTAGAAATAACTAAATATGTATATATTTCATTGGTTGCCATACCAACTCATCATTAGAAAAGTAAATACATTCATAATGAAAAATTATTTGTTGTGTATGTTTGAAAAGTTTTTTCTATTATTTTTTTAAGACTATTTTTATGCTTGTAATTCACAAATTTGTTTGTGAGTTTATATATAAATAGATGAGCTTTGAAACTTTTTAAACATAAAGAGTAAACATCTACTGATAAGTTGGTATGGCAAGCAACGAAATTTATATTTAGATATTGCTAACCCGAAACAAATAAAATTTAAAAACATAAATTCTTGAGTACTTGCTTAAATAAATTATTTATTTTTATTACTACGAACATGTTATTTTAATAAGCACTAAAATGTTTAAATGTTTACAACGTTCATATATAAAGTATTTTACTTTTTAACTAACTAATAATGAAATTATTTCATTGAAAAGCATTATCATTGTTCAAAATAATGATAACAAGAAAATTATTCAGCAGCATGTTACGAATTATTACGTAAATAAATAATAATTATAGATTATTGAAAGCTGGATAAAAAAAGCGTTTTATAACTAAATACTAAAATTGAGATTTTCCTTCTAATTGGGTACCACTGCATTCATGAAAATAGTGGCAATATCATAAACTGCTAGAAATGTGAACTTGGCAGCACACTATTCTTATTATTTAATAACGGCCGTATTCATAAAAAAATATTATTGTAGGTTTATAGAGTACAATAGCTATCGTAGACTTTTCGTTTTATTAATGATTAATAAAAATTGGTATTCATAAAGGAACAATATCAGTTTTATAGCTGTTGAACGATTGTAGCGACTTTATGTGAATGTATGGCAACTCTCTTTTTATGTGGTTGTCATTTAGTTCTTAGTGATGCTTTAAACCACTGTTTGCTAAGCCCGATAATCAAGTAGATATCAGGTTTTCTATAAATTATTTAAAAAATTTAATGAAAAATATATGTTTGCAAAATAAGAAACATAAAAAATGAGTTTGCGAACAATTTTAATTGAAAATCAATAAAGAAACTGTTACCATTTATCAATTTTTGTGATATACGGTAGCAAAGGTAACCGAATAATGAGTTTGTTTACCTTTAATTTACATCACTGCTATAATTGGTAAGAATTTTATTTTATTTCTTTGATTTGTGCTTCAAGTAAACGTAAATATGTATTTATAATTTGTGTAATTAAAATGGATGCAACTAATAACAAACAAGAACTTTCAGAAAATAAAATGGAAAACATAGTAAATATTATTAATACATGCTACATATCTACACACTTATATACATACATATATGTATGTATGTCACCATATTTTATATTTACTTGAATATAATGCAAAATGTCACTTTATTTTTGGTTTAAAGAAGGGCAAATCCGCGCCCGAGAAGTTAACAACCTAAAGATAACAACCTAAATTTTTTTCACTCAAATTGAAGAGAGCGCCCTCTCTTGTGCACTCTTCTAAATCAGTTTCACTCTAATTGACGAGTGTGCCCTCTCTTGTGCACAAAAAATGAGTGTTTTTCTCATATATGGCAGCATCACCCACAACGATGCTGTCAATATACGGAGAAAACAAGATATTTTTCTTAATAAAAAAAACGCAGAAGTTAACAAAAGGAAATGGTGCTTATAAAGAAACAAAAGAAATTTGGAAGATGTCAATTCCCAGAAAATTTATAAAACAATTACATATATATCAGGATTATCTGAAAGAATTAAAAACTCAGACACTTATGATAATAATAAATTTGAATTGGCGATGAAAACTAATAACTCATTGAATAAATTATTTAGCAAAACAAAGGATAATATAAAAAAAGAGGATAAATCCAATCTCATTTATGAAATTAAATGCAGTGGTGACGAGCAAAGTGTTTGTAATAAATTATACATTGGCACTACTAAGACAATATTGAAAACCAGAATATCATCTCACAAGTCGGACCTAAAAGCTGTTAACAAACCAATTGAACAAAAAACTGCCCTCGCGGCCCACTGTACATTGAGTGGTCATAAACCTGATTTTAATAACGTAAGAGTATTACAAGAAGAGAACAACTACAGAATGAGATTTACGCTAGAAATGTTACACATCATGAATGTACCCTCTGAGAAAAGACTTAATTATAAGACTGATATTGACAATCGTGCTCAATTATACCGGCCGATAATAAACAAATATAAAATAAGAAAACAAAACATAAACAATGGTTAGTTCAGGACTTGAAATTTTGGTGAAGGACTACTGTTAAATATTGTTTAGCGGATAATTAAATTCTTTAATGTATGTATTTAATATGTTTATTGTATTTGTTTTGTACATCTATTTTTAATATTGTTTTGTTTCTATATATGTATGCCCGTTTGCATATAAATATTAATAAGGAAATATACTGTAATTTTTCTTGTATTTTTAGTTCCTTGATAATGGTTATCGATGATAACCGAAATATCGGATTAATTTAAAATAAAATAAAAACTTAAAAGATTTTAAGGAACAACACTTCTTTGGTTTTTATTTTTATTTCTTCTTAATGAGACCTTTCAGCCGAATTAATTAAAACATATTTACTCAAATAAATTAACACAGGTTGACTATATCAAACATTCTACATAAAACTCGGGAGGCACACCGCAACACACAAAACATCATGCATTTTTATAAAGATCTAAAAGCAAAGCACAACAAGAAAACCATCAACATCATCGGTAATTTCTCAAAAAACAACAAAACATTAATAAGACTAAAGTCTTCGACAACATTTTTAATTAAGTGTAAACGACTTGGTATTGTCCCAAACTTTTTATATAATTCTACCAAGAATTTATACAACATTTTTAATTTTAATGACAATAGTTATATTAACATTAAGAAAGACTTGACTAAACATATATACAGATTTCATAACTTAATATTAAAATTTCTTATCCAATTTAAACACAAACAAATGGCGATATGTAAGAACAATCTGATCAAAACAAAGGCAATGATGAGTGCTTTATTAGACGAGAGAGATCTGTCGATATTATTGAATAGTGAGAATATCATAGCTGAGAAATGGAAAAAAGACAACAAAACTACTCATATTAAGAAATTCTCTAAATTAAAAGATGAGACAATCCATAATCTGTATTTGAAAAATAACTCTGATTGGTTTGTTAATATAACAAATAAAGTAATACCAAAAAACATTGAGTGGTTATTATCTTTGGGAGCCAAACATGCACTACCAAATACTAAGAGTAGTTTTCCAATTTTTAAATATTTAGCTGACAGCGATGATATAATTCAAACACTAAATGGAAAAGAAACACAAGAGACTGCAATACAAAAATTAACTTCGCTCATTGATGGTCATCTTACAAAATTAAAATTAAACCAGAGAGAAAGAATGATACTAGATACAGTGGGACAGGCGAAACAATTTCTTCATAACAATAAGGATATATTAATATTAAATTCGGATAAGGGTAACAAAACAGTTGTAATGAATACTCAGGACTATAAACTTAAAATGGAGAAAATTGTCTTAGATATGTGTACATATCACCGTTTAAAACAGGACCCTACTTCTTCACTTCAAAAGAAAAATAATTTTTTAGTAAATAAGTTACACAATCTAACACTAATTGACGCAAAGTTAAAAGCGATATTAACGAACAGGACCGCGATAGCACTCAGAATTTATGGTTTACCGAAGATACACAAGCCAGGTGTACCCCTTAGACCTATTTGTTCTTACATTAATTCCCCATCACATAGTCTTTGTAAATTTATGGCAGATATTTTAAAAAACTTGACGAAAGATTCGAAATACAATGTTACAGACACAATTCAGTTTAAATCCAAGATCAATAATATCAACATCGAATATAATGAAATATTAGTATCTTTTGACGTCGTATCCCTTTTTCCGAGCATTTCGGTAAACTTAGCCCTTAAAACTATAGGGGAAAAATGGAATATTTTAAATAAACACACAAACATACCACAACAGCTGTTTATGGAGATTTTAACTTTTTGTATAAAAGAAACCAGATATTTAAAATTTGACGATAAATTTTATGAACAGAAAAAAGGAATGCCCATGGGGTCACCAATTTCCCCGGTTGTAGCAGACATTGTAATGGAAGAACTTTTGGATTCAACATTAATGAATATGGAAACAAAACCGAAAGTACTGGTGAAATACGTAGACGATATCTTCGCCATAGTAAAATCAAACACAGTTGAGGATGTACTTACTAAGTTAAACTCCTATAATAGACAAATTAAATTTACCAAAGAGTTAGAACATGACAATAAACTCCCATATTTGGACGGTATAGTAATACGAGATGGCAACATTCTTAAGCTGAATTGGTATCAAAAACCTACATCATCCGATAGACTTATTAATTTTTACTCAAAACATCCTAGACGAATAATAATAAATACGGCAACCAACTTTATCCGACGAGTAACGAGCATCAGCGATGAGAAATTTCATGAAGAAAATGTAAAGAGAATAGTAAAAATACTTAAGAAAAATGAATATCCACAAGGAACCATACTGGAACTTATAAACTACGTTAAAAACAATAACAAAAGAAATTTGGAAGATGTCAATTCCCAGAAAATTTATAAAACAATTACATATATATCAGGATTATCTGAAAGAATTAAAAACTCAGACACTTATGATAATAATAAATTTGAATTGGCGATGAAAACTAATAACTCATTGAATAAATTATTTAGCAAAACAAAGGATAATATAAAACAAGTAAGAGTGCTATATTCGGCTGTGCCGAATCTTATATACCCTTCACCAATGCATATATATGTGATTCGCAGAATATAATAAGCCTGTATATCCTTTGTTAATATCCTTTGATAATACTGTAAGCAGTATGTGTGCATGTTTTATCATTACTTTTTTTCTCACTGAGTTTAAAAGGAATCTAAAATGAAAAACAAATCACATATTTTTCACTTCTAAATACAAAAGCATTTTTAACATACACACATATATGTACATACATATATATATAAATTAATATGTTTTTGTACATTTTATGTACTACTTTTTTATGATTTTTTTTTTTTTTTTGGAAAATGTACCTACTCTGTGCAAATTATTCGAGAAATATTTTTAAATGAAATATGTAGAAATATGTAGCTATTATACATATTAGGTACATATGTATGTTTGTACTTATATTATCCAATCAGCCTAACAGAACGTATCAGTTTATCGATTTCGAGAAGGCTAAAACAATATTCATTGTTCTAACGTAGGGCTAGTTCAAATAGTAATTATGTAAGTTATTTATTCTTCGTTATTGACCTATTACATAGGTACTTATGTATGTATGTACATATCAAAAAACACCTCATAAAAGGGAAAGTTATTTTACTGGTGACAAAATACTTTTTAGCGACGGCTCATTTCAATTATGTATACAGTATTTTTCGGTTAATTGACCCTACGGTTAATTGGTTTCCACGCTTAATTGAACCACATGATCGGGCAAAAAAATATTGCATACGAAAACACATGTAAATTTCCTCGGATAATTGAACCCGGTTAATTGATTTTCCCGCTTAATTGGTTCAAAATTCATGTCATCAAAAATAAATTTCTTCTTACTTTTACCCGGTTAATTGCAAATGAATTGTTTTTATTCTCTAAGTTTATGTTTTTTTTTTTGTAAAACCAATATATGAATTGTTTTTTAGTTTATAAATTTTATTTTTTTGTAAAACTAATGTGCACATAAATAGTGCATTTAATAGTAAATATGTACCTACTTACAATAATAAATACCTGCGTATACACATATATGTACATTTTTTTCTGTTACTTGCATTTTTTTCGTTTAAGGTAAAAAAAAAATTATTTTGAAAAACTTAAAGTGCACATATGCGATTTCTTTTAATTCATTAGTAGTTCCAATTATGCGGATTCTTGTAATTGAACGATTTGTTCAATTAAGCGGGTATCGGCTAATTGGTTCCCCGGTTAATTGAACAAAAAGTTGTGCAAATTTTGATGTGCAATTAACCGAAAAATACATATATACCTATGTATATATATATACACAAATGTATATTTACCGTGTAGTACCTACACCTGTATCTTACCATAGCGTTTTAATTTACTTTAGCAAAAATAAAATTTCGGTTCTGATTTTTGATTACATACATATATACAATTTTATAACCCTTTCAGAAATAAATTTAAAATAAATAAATACTCCAGTATTGAACTGAGGAATCGCTCACAATAATCCAACACTCGACCCATCGTGCTACTGAGGCTAGATAGTTCTTTGTGTATATTAATTTAAAAAAAAATATATATATATATATATGTATAAAATAACCTGTTTATTATTTTCAAAAATAGTTACAAGCCTATGTACATATATTTCAATTTTTAAAATGAAAAACAAATTGACAAATATACAACATTTTAAAAGATAAATACAAAAGCATTTTTAACATACATACATATAAATACATCAGAGTATATTTGTAATCATCAGTGTGCGACATTTTTTCCACAGAGTTTACTTTGTGGTACGTATAGTGTTCTAAAAACGATGTGTGTGCATACATACATACATATTTATGTTTATAATGTGCTTTGGTGAAAAAAAAAATTGAAATTTTTAATGTGTGTATAATAGTGCTTGGTATCAGAGCTGCCGTTTTTTGTTATTTCTAACAAAAATTGGTAATTTTATTTTTCAATGTGAGATGCGAATATTTTTTCATTTTGGTGACTTTTTTCGTTTGAATATTTTTTAACTATATATATAACTTGTTAAACTTTGAAAACAATTTTTAAAATTTTTAATTACCTGTTCATAGTATGATTGGGTCCCAACACTGTCAACACCTCTCCTAAATGTACTACTCAATTATCAAAAAATATTCAATGATTCACATCTAAATAGACCTGACAACTTTCAAAACAAAAATGGGATGAACGAAAAAACTTTCGAACAATTTTTTTATTTCGTACAAAATTTATTATCATTGCCACATAGTTCTGCTGCAGCCGAAAGAATGTTTTCACAGCTTAATTTAAACAAAACCAAATTTCGTAATAGTCTTGATTTTAAAACTATTAACAATATTATCCAATCGAAATATTTGTGCAAAAATCAAAATGTTGCCCATTATTTATGGTCTGAAAAAGATATGAATTGAAAATTCGTACATAATTTCTAATCTCAATACTGTGAATTGTAAATCTATTGATTTTTTGATTTAAAAGAAAAATTTTGTAAAACAATTACATTTTTTTCTGAAGTACAAATATTGCTTATTTTAAATAAATAAACACTTTAAAAAGTTTGTTTAAATTTAAGTTTCTTGTTATGTTTTTCACTTATTAATAAGAATTTTATTAATATGTAAAAACAATTTCTTTTTTTCCTTTCTTATTATTTATAAATGTGCAGTACAAATTTTGTTTATTGTAATGATCCTATTCAAAATAAATTTTAATTTATAAACTTTCAATCAAATGAATTTTGTATAAACATTTGGCGGGTTTAACTCCTATAAAAAAACTATTTTTACGAATAAGGGCTCAAATAAACAAAAACTGATTTCAATTTAAGTTTCTCCTTTTCATTTACTATTAGTATGAATTTTTTTTTTTTGTTTTCTTGTTTTGCAATTATTATTTAACTATGTATTAAATGCAAATAAACTGTATGTAATGCAACTTTAAATAAATTTTATTTTTTTTTTTAATAAAAAATGCATTTTAAATTTGGTTATTTTTTCACATTTGGTAACTTTTTCAAAAAATTTGGTTGTAATATTTTTTTGGTCGTGGCAGCACTGCTTCTTGGTATGTTAAAAGCAAATAACGATTTGAATGTGTTGATCTTTCAAAAGCAAATGCCTTGTATTTTTATACACACATGCTTAGATGTGTGACAAAAAGGGGTTTGTACGAAAAAATACGTAAAGTTATAAATAAGTTAATATACAATCAACACTAACAAGCCTGTGTAGCACAATGGTTAGTGGGTAGAATTATTGTGAGCGACTCCTCAGTTCAATACTGGAGCACATATGTATTAATTTTAAATTTATTTTTGAAAGGTTTATAAAATTGTATATACATATGTAATCAAAACTCAGAACCGAAATTTTATTTTTGCTAAAGTAAATTAAAACGTATGGTATGGTGTAGGTACTACACGGTAAATATATGTGTATAAAGTCGAATTCGGATAAGAACGCACTGTTTATATGTAAAAATCGCTTAATTGAAAATAAAAATTGTTATTTATTATTTTTGATCAATCTCAAAGCACTTGCTTGTATTTGTTTAAAAGAAAACCTGCTGATTGAAACATATTTTGTTTAGAAATAATCTAATTTATATGAAACAAACATCCCATAAAAGGAAAAATGTTTAATTTCTGGTAACAAAATACTTACTTGTCGAATACGAATAAAAATATATTAAAATAAGCAAATAGTCGAAAAATCGAATACGAATATTCGTAACATTACTAGTACGTAGTAGGTACATACATAAAATAAAGATAATGGAAATTTTTTCAACATCCATCGACAGCTTCTATTATTTATTCATGGATAGCTCAAATATATGTATGTATCAGATCAACATCAAGCTTAGTTAGAACTTTAAAATTCAACAAACATTAACATTTTCAACACAAATACTTACATACATATATATGTAATTCTGCTTCTGTGTGTATAAATATTATTGTTTGCAAGTATTTTAAAAACCCTGCAGTCGGCGTAGCTAGCGAATGTCTAGCTATTTCGCCAGCTACCAGCCATTTCCACTAACTACCAGCCTAAAAACTAGCAATGCAGTCGACTGACGATTATAACATACGGATGACATTGACGGTAAGCACTTGACACGATCAGACCGATGAGATCACTGGTGAGCAACTCCCAACTATTTCTCTAGTCAAAATGTACCAGTTAGATCAACAATGATATTTCCTAAATGAAAATACTACAGAAATTTAAATTTTTTTTTTATACATATTTGTTTATTTATCAAATTTCTTTTTCAATAGTTATAAAATATTCAATTAATTGTTCTTTTTCTTTGTTTATGCAACGTTTTAGTTGACTTCTGCTCATTTTACCTTTAAAAACACTTTTTTTTACATGTATATGTGTGAGAGTGTCAAAGGCGAACTCTTGCATTACTTGTGGCCACTGTAGTATTTAGTCGGATTTTCGTTAGGGAAATACTTAACGATTTCGATTAAAATTCTACTTTTAAAACTGTAGGGTATGCCCTTTTTATGAAAACATTCAGGCATACATATATACATATACATATACATACATATAATTATATAATATATATTTGTACGTATGGTTGGGCGCATGGGCAATAATACAAAATATTTATTTTGTTTTTCTACCGTAAGACATTTCTGTATTATGTCTGAAGTTATAACTATTTGATGTTTACAAGTTTTAAATTGAGTTTGTGAAGAGAAACATTTTTTTAAAAAATTTAATTATTAAGTAAGTATTGCAAAATCAGGTAAAATTCGTTAATACAGTCTTTTTCGGTTAATTGCACATCAAAATTTGCACAACTTTTTGTTCAATTAACCGGGGAACCAATTAGCCGATACCCGCTTAATTGAACAATTCTTCCAATTACAAGAATCCCGTTTAATTGAACAATTTGTTCAATTACAGAAATCACGCATAATTGGAACTACAAACTAATGAATTAAAAGAAATCGCATATGTGCACTTTAAGTTTTTCAAAATAATTTTTTTTTTACCTTAAACAAAAAAGAGGCAATTAACAGAAAGAAATGTACATATATGTATGTGTATCGCAGGTATTTATTATTGTAGGTACATATGTACTATTAAATGCACTATTTGTGTGCACATGAGTTTTACAAAAAAATAAAATTTATAAACTAAATAAAAAACAATTCATATATTGGTTTTACAAAAAAAAACATAAACTTAAACACAAATTTTTTCACAAATGATGTCAAATATGTATGTGCAAAAATGCCAGATTATTTTTCAATAATAATGCAATTAACCGGGTAAAAGTAAGAGGAAATTTATTTTTGATGACATGAATTTTGCACCAATTAAGCGGGAAAATCAATTAACCGAGTTCAATTATCCGAGGAAATTTACATGTGTTTTCGTATGCAATATTTTTTTGCCCGATCATGTGGTTCAATCAAGCGTGGAAACCAATTAACCGTAGGGTCAATTAACCGAAAAATACTGTATTATTTTTAGTTCAATAGATAAATATAATTAACAAGAAAAATTTAATAAAATTTACAAGATAAATAGTGTTTTATCACGTGCAGATCTTTAGTCAATTAAAAATGATTACGAAAACATTAAGAATAGTCTAAACGACATTTTTAAGACATTTTTTTACAAATCGAAACTTTCGAATTCGTTACAAAATCGAAGTTTTTGGTTTGATGGGTAACTTTGTTTTATATTTATACGCACATTTTTACATACATATGTACATACATACATATGTTTGCCTTATTTTGGCTTGTTACTTTCATTTCAGCACGGATTTAAAGTTGATATTGTTATACATACATATTGATATAATTGCTATGTAGGTACCTACATACATATGTATATTGTTATTTGTTACACACATAATTACCTATTATTTTAACTGTAGGTACCTAATAATTTGATATTTGAAAAGTCAACACTATTTTGAGTTAGCTTAAAGCTTAGTACATATGTACATACCTACTTGCTTAGATGAAAATTCAAATTACTAGGGGGTTTTTAAAAACACATACATATGTACATACATATGTATGTAGCTATTATACATATTAGTTACATACATATGTACTTACTTAGATTATCCAATCAGCCTAACAGAACGTATCAGTTTATCGATTTCGAGAAGGCTAAAACAATATTCATTGTTCTAACGTAGGGCTATTTCAAATAGTAATTATGTAAGTTATGTATTTATTCTTCGTTATTGACATATTACATAGGTACTTATGTATGTATGTACATACATATCAAAAAACACCTCATAAATGAAAAGTTATTTTACTGGTGACAAAATACTTTTTAGCGACGGCTCATTTCAATTATGTATATATATATATGTATATATATATATGTATAAAATAACCTGTTTATTATTTTCAAATATAGTTACAAGCCTATGTACATATATTTCAATTTTTAAAATGAAAAACAAATTGACAAATATACAACATTTTAAAAGATAAATACAGAAGCATTTTTAACATACATATAAATACATCAGAGCATATTTGTAATCATCAGTGTACGACATTTTTTTCCACAGAGTTTACTTGTCTGGTACGTATGTATAGTGTTTGTGTGCATACATACATGTTTATGTTTATAATGTGCTTTGGTGAAAAAAAAATTGAAATTTTTATGTGTGTAGAATATTGCTTGGTATGTAAAAGCATATAACGATTTGAGTCTGCTGATCTTTCAAAAGCAAATGCCTTGTGTTTTTATACACACATGCTTAGATGTGTGACAAAAAGGGGTTTGTACGAAAAAATACTTTGAGTTATTATTAAGTTAATATACACAAAGTACTAACAAGCCTCAGTAGCACGATGGGTCGTGTGTTGAATTATTGTCTCTGACACATATTCAATGCGCGTGACCCCGTATTCAATACTACTGAGGCACCTAGTGTATTTATAAATTTATTTCTGCAATGAATATATATATCTTCATTTATTTGTATATATATCCATTTCAGAATCGATACTTTTATTTTTGCTGATTTTCAATACGAAGCATCCTTAGAAAAATCCCTACATTTTACTTTAAGAAACAATTCTCTAGCTCTTCTTGTGTCTTCAGAAAATGGATTTCACGTACAGACAGACGGATAGACGGACAGACGGACAGGGCTCAGTTAAATTTTTTTAATTATAAGGATCCAGTATATATATACTATATGGACCTCATATAAATATTGTGGAAATTACACACGTAATGACAAACCTATAAATACCCTTACCATTTTTGGTGAAGGGTATAAAAAGAGGATAAATCCAATCTCATTTATGAAATTAAATGCAGTGGTGACGAGCAAAGTGTTTGTAATAAATTATACATTGGCAGTACTAAGACAAAATTGAAAACCAGAATATCATCTCACAAGTCGGACCTAAAAGCTGTTAACAAACCAATTGAACAAAAAACTGCCCTCGCGGCCCACTGTACATTGAGTGGTCATAAACCTGATTTTAATAACGTAAGAGTATTACAAGAAGAGAACAACTACAGAAAGAGATTTACGCTAGAAATGTTACACATCATGAATGTACCCTCTGAGAAAAGACTTAATTATAAGACTGATATTGACAATCGTGCTCAATTATACCGGCCGATAATAAACAAATATAAAATAAGAAAACAAATCATAAACAATGGTTAGTTCAGGACTTAAAATTTTGGTGAAGGACTACTGTTAAATATTGTTTAGCGGATAATTAAATTCTTTAATGTATGTATTTAATATGTTTATTGTATTTGTTTTGTACATCTATTTTTAATATTGTTTTGTTTCTATATATGTATGCCCGTTTGCATATAAATATTAATAAGGAAATATACTGTAATTTTTCTTGTATTTTTAGTTCCTTGATAATGGTTATCGATGATAACCGAAATATCGGATTAATTTAAAATAAAAACTTAAAAGATTTTAAGGAACAACACTTCTTTGGTTTTTATTTTTATTTCTTCTTAATGAGACCTTTCAGCCGAATTAATTAAAACATATTTACTCAAATAAATTAACACAGGTCGACTATATCAAACATTCTACATAAAACTCGGGAGGCACACCGCAACACACAAAACATCATGCATCTTTATAAAGATCTAAAAGCAAAGCACAACAAGAGAACCATCAACATCATCGGTAATTTCTCAAAAAACAACAAAACATTAATAAGACTAAAGTCTTCGGCAACATTTTTAATTAAGTGTAAACGACTTGGTATTGTCCCAAACTTTTTATATAATTCTACCAAGAATTTATACAACATTTTTAATTTTAATGACAATAGTTATATTAACATTAAGAAAGACTTGACTAAACATATATACAGATTTCACAACTTAATATTAAAATTACTTATCCAATTTAAACACAAACAAATGGCGATATGTAAGAACAATCTGATCAAAACAAAGGCAATGATGAGTGCTTTATTAGACGAGAGAGATCTGTCGATATTATTGAATAGTGAGAATATCATAGCTGAGAAATGGAAAAAAGACAACAAAACTACTCATATTAAGAAATTCTCTAAATTAAAAGATGAGACAATCCATAATCTGTATTTGAAAAATAACTCTGATTGGTTTGTTAATATAACAAATAAAGTAATACCAAAAAACATTGAGTGGTTATTATCTTTGGGAGCCAAACATGCACTACCAAATACTAAGAGTAGTTTTCCAATTTTTAAATATTTAGCTGACAGCGATGATATAATTCAAACACTAGATGGAAAAGAAACACAAGAGACTGCAATACAAAAATTAACTTCGCTCATTGATGGTCATCTTACAAAATTAAAATTAAACCAGAGAGAAAGAATGATACTAGATACAGTGGGACAGGCGAAACAATTTCTTCATAACAATAAGGATATATTAATATTAAATTCGGATAAGGGTAACAAAACAGTTGTAATGAATACTCAGGACTACAAACTTAAAATGGAGAAAATTGTCTTAGATATGTGTACATATCACCGTTTAAAACAGGACCCTACTTCTTCACTTCAAAAGAAAAATAATTTTTTAGTAAATAAGTTACACAATCTAACACTAATTGACGCAAAGTTAAAAGCGATATTAACGAACAGGACCGCGATAGCACCCAGAATTTATGGTTTACCGAAGATACACAAGCCAGGTGTACCCCTTAGACCTATTTGTTCTTACATTAATTCCCCATCACATAGTCTTTGTAAATTTATGGCAGATATTTTAAAAAACTTGACGAAAGATTCGAAATACAATGTTACAGACACAATTCAGTTTAAATCCAAGATCAATAATATCAACATCGAAAATAATGAAATATTAGTATCTTTTGAGGTCGTATCCCTTTTTCCGAGCATTCCGGTAAACTTAGCCCTTAAAACTATAGGGGAAAAATGGAATATTTTAAATAAACACACAAACATACCACAACAGCTGTTTATGGAGATTTTAACTTTTTGTATAAAAGAAACCAGATATTTAAAATTTGACGATAAATTTTATGAACAGAAAAAAGGAATGCCCATGGGGTCACCAATTTCCCCGGTTGTAGCAGACATTGTAATGGAAGAACTTTTGGATTCAACATTAATGACTATGGAAACAAAACCGAAAGTACTGGTAAAATCGTAGACGATATCTTCGCCATAGTAAAATCAAACACAGTTGAGGATGTACTTACTAAGTTAAACTCCTATAATAGACAAATTAAATTTACCAAAGAGTTAGAACATGACAATAAACTCCCATATTTGGACGGTATAGTAATACGAGATGGCAACATTCTTAAGCTGAATTGGTATCAAAAACCTACATCATCCGATAGACTTATTAATTTTTACTCAAAACATCCTAGACGAATAATAATAAATACGGCAACCAACTTTATCCGACGAGTAATGAGCATCAGCGATGAGAAATTTCATGAAGAAAATGTAAAGAGAATAGTAAAAATACTTAAGAAAAATGAATATCCACAAGGAACCATACTGGAACTTATAAACTACGTTAAAAACAATAACAAAAGAAATTTGGAAGATGTCAATTCCCAGAAAATTTATAAAACAATTACATATATATCAGGATTATCTGAAAGAATTAAAAACTCAGACACTTATGATAATAATAAATTTGAATTGGCGATGAAAACTAATAACTCATTGAATAAATTATTTAGCAAAACAAAGGATAATATAAAAAAAGAGGATAAATCCAATCTCATTTATGAAATTAAATGCAGTGGTGACGAGCAAAGTGTTTGTAATAAATTATACATTGGCAGTACTAAGACAAAATTAAAACCAGAATATCATCTCACAAGTCGGACCTAAAAGCTGTTAACAAACCAATTGAACAAAAAACTGCCCTCGCGGTCCACTGTACATTGAGTGGTCATAAACCTGATTTTAATAACGTAAGAGTATTACAAGAAGAGAACAACTACAGAAAGAGATTTACGCTAGAAATGTTACACATCATGAATGTACCCTCTGAGAAAAGACTTAATTATAAGACTGATATTGACAATCGTGCTCAATTATACCGGCCGATAATAAACAAATATAAAATAAGAAAACAAAACATAAACAATGGTTAGTTCAGGAAATTTTGGTGAAGGACTACTGTTAAATATTGTTTAGCGGATAATTAAATTCTTTAATGTATGTATTTAATATGTTTATTGTATTTGTTTTGTACATCTATTTTTAATATTGTTTTGTTTCTATATATGTATGCCCGTTTGCATATAAATATTAATAAGGAAATATACTGTAATTTTTCTTGTATTTTTAGTTCCTTGATAATGGTTATCGATGATAACCGAAATATCGGATAAATTTAAAATAAAATAAAAACTTAAAAGATTTTAAGGAACAACACTTCTTTGGTTTTTATTTTTATTTCTTCTTAATGAGACCTTTTAGCCGAATTAATTAAAATGTATTTACTCAAATAAATTAAGACAGGTCGACTATATCAAACATTCTACATAAAACTCGGGAGGCACACCGCAACACACAAAACATCATGCATCTTTATAAAGATCTAAAAGCAAAGCACAACAAGAAAACCATCAACATCATCGGTAATTTCTCAAAAAACAACAAAACATTAATAAGACTAAAGTCTTCGACAACATTTTTAATTAAGTGTAAACGACTTGGTATTGTCCCTAACTTTTTATATAATTCTACCAAGAATTTATACAACATTTTTAATTTTAATGACAATAGTTATATTAACATTAAGAAAGACTTGACTAAACATATATACAGATTTCATAACTTAATATTTAAATTACTTATCCAATTTAAACACAAACAAATGGCGATATGTAAGAACAATCTGATCAAAACAAAGGCAATGATGAGTGCTTTATTAGACGAGAGAGATCTGTCGATATTATTGAATAGTGAGAATATCATAGCTGAGAAATGGAAAAAAGACAACAAAACTACTCATATTAAGAAATTCTCTAAATTAAAAGATGAGACAATCCATAATCTCAATTTGAAAAATAACTCTGATTGGTTTGTTAATATAACAAATAAAGTAACACCAAAAAACATTGAGTGGTTATTATCTTTGGGACCCAAACATGCACTACCAAATACTAAGAGTAGTTTTCCAATTTTTAAATATTTAGCTGACAGCGATGATATAATTCAAACACTAGATGGAAAAGAAACACAAGAGACTGCAATACAAAAATTAACTTCGCTCATTGATGGTCATCTTACAAAATTAAAATTAAACCAGAGAGAAAGAATGATACTAGATACAGTGGGACAGGCGAAACAATTTCTTCATAACAATAAGGATATATTAATATTAAATTCGGATAAGGGTAACAAAACAGTTGTAATGAATACTCAGGACTATAAACTTAAAATGGAAAAAATTGTCTTAGATATGTGTACATATCACCGTTTAAAACAGGACCCTACTTCTTCACTTCAAAAGAAAAATAATTTTTTAGTAAATAAGTTACACAATCTAACACTAATTGACGCAAAGTTAAAAGCGATATTAATGAACAGGACCGCGATAGCACCCAGAATTTATGGTTTACCGAAGATACACAAGCCAGGTGTACCCCTTAGACCTATTTGTTCTTACATTAATTCCCCATCACATAGTCTTTGTAAATTTATGGCAGATATTTTAAAAAACTTGACGAAAGATTCGAAATACAATGTTACAGACACAATTCAGTTTAAATCCAAGATCAATAATATCAACATCGAAAATAATGAAATATTAGTATCTTTTGACGTCGTATCCCTTTTTCCGAGCATTCCGGTAAACTTAGCCCTTAAAACTATAGGGGAAAAATGGAATATTTTAAATAAACACACAAACATACCACAACAGCTGTTTATGGAGATTTTAACTTTTTGTATAAAAGAAACCAGATATTTAAAATTTGACGATAAATTTTATGAACAGAAAAAAGGAATGCCCATGGGGTCACCAATTTCCCCGGTTGTAGCAGACATTGTAATGGAAGAACTTTTGGATTCAACATTAATGACTATGGAAACAAAACCGAAAGTACTGGTAAAATCGTAGACGATATCTTCGCCATAGTAAAATCAAACACAGTTGAGGATGTACTTACTAAGTTAAACTCCTATAATAGACAAATTAAATTTACCAAAGAGTTAGAACATGACAATAAACTCCCATATTTGGACGGTATAGTAATACGAGATGGCAACATTCTTAAGCTGAATTGGTATCAAAAACCTACATCATCCGATAGACTTATTAATTTTTACTCAAAACATCCTAGACGAATAATAATAAATACGGCAACCAACTTTATCCGACGAGTAATGAGCATCAGCGATGAGAAATTTCATGAAGAAAATGTAAAGAGAATAGTAAAAATACTTAAGAAAAATGAATATCCACAAGGAACCATACTGGAACTTATAAACTACGTTAAAAACAATAACAAAAGAAATTTGGAAGATGTCAATTCCCAGAAAATTTATAAAACAATTACATATATATCAGGATTATCTGAAAGAATTAAAAACTCAGACACTTATGATAATAATAAATTTGAATTGGCGATGAAAACTAATAACTCATTGAATAAATTATTTAGCAAAACAAAGGATAATATAAAAAAAGAGGATAAATCCAATCTCATTTATGAAATTAAATGCAGTGGTGACGAGCAAAGTGTTTGTAATAAATTATACATTGGCAGTACTAAGACAAAATTAAAACCAGAATATCATCTCACAAGTCGGACCTAAAAGCTGTTAACAAACCAATTGAACAAAAAACTGCCCTCGCGGTCCACTGTACATTGAGTGGTCATAAACCTGATTTTAATAACGTAAGAGTATTACAAGAAGAGAACAACTACAGAAAGAGATTTACGCTAGAAATGTTACACATCATGAATGTACCCTCTGAGAAAAGACTTAATTATAAGACTGATATTGACAATCGTGCTCAATTATACCGGCCGATAATAAACAAATATAAAATAAGAAAACAAAACATAAACAATGGTTAGTTCAGGAAATTTTGGTGAAGGACTACTGTTAAATATTGTTTAGCGGATAATTAAATTCTTTAATGTATGTATTTAATATGTTTATTGTATTTGTTTTGTACATCTATTTTTAATATTGTTTTGTTTCTATATATGTATGCCCGTTTGCATATAAATATTAATAAGGAAATATACTGTAATTTTTCTTGTATTTTTAGTTCCTTGATAATGGTTATCGATGATAACCGAAATATCGGATAAATTTAAAATAAAATAAAAACTTAAAAGATTTTAAGGAACAACACTTCTTTGGTTTTTATTTTTATTTCTTCTTAATGAGACCTTTTAGCCGAATTAATTAAAACGTATTTACTCAAATAAATTAAGACAGGTCGACTATATCAAACATTCTACATAAAACTCGGGAGGCACACCGCAACACACAAAACATCATGCATCTTTATAAAGATCTAAAAGCAAAGCACAACAAGAAAACCATCAACATCATCGGTAATTTCTCAAAAAACAACAAAACATTAATAAGACTAAAGTCTTCGACAACATTTTTAATTAAGTGTAAACGACTTGGTATTGTCCCTAACTTTTTATATAATTCTACCAAGAATTTATACAACATTTTTAATTTTAATGACAATAGTTATATTAACATTAAGAAAGACTTGACTAAACATATATACAGATTTCATAACTTAATATTTAAATTACTTATCCAATTTAAACACAAACAAATGGCGATATGTAAGAACAATCTGATCAAAACAAAGGCAATGATGAGTGCTTTATTAGACGAGAGAGATCTGTCGATATTATTGAATAGTGAGAATATCATAGCTGAGAAATGGAAAAAAGACAACAAAACTACTCATATTAAGAAATTCTCTAAATTAAAAGATGAGACAATCCATAATCTCAATTTGAAAAATAACTCTGATTGGTTTGTTAATATAACAAATAAAGTAACACCAAAAAACATTGCGTGGTTATTATCTTTGGGACCCAAACATGCACTACCAAATACTAAGAGTAGTTTTCCAATTTTTAAATATTTAGCTGACAGCGATGATATAATTCAAACACTAGATGGAAAAGAAACACAAGAGACTGCAATACAAAAATTAACTTCGCTCATTGATGGTCATCTTACAAAATTAAAATTAAACCAGAGAGAAAGAATGATACTAGATACAGTGGGACAGGCGAAACAATTTCTTCATAACAATAAGGATATATTAATATTAAATTCGGATAAGGGTAACAAAACAGTTGTAATGAATACTCAGGACTATAAACTTAAAATGGAAAAAATTGTCTTAGATATGTGTACATATCAACGTTTAAAACAGGACCCTACTTCTTCACTTCAAAAGAAAAATAATTTTTTAGTAAATAAGTTACACAATCTAACACTAATTGACGCAAAGTTAAAAGCGATATTAACGAACAGGACCGCGATAGCACCCAGAATTTATGGTTTACCGAAGATACACAAGCCAGGTGTACCCCTTAGACCTATTTGTTCTTACATTAATTCCCCATCACATAGTCTTTGTAAATTTATGGCAGATATTTTAAAAAACTTGACGAAAGATTCGAAATACAATGTTACAGACACAATTCAGTTTAAATCCAAGATCAATAATATCAACATCGAAAATAATGAAATATTAGTATCTTTTGACGTCGTATCCCTTTTTCCGAGCATTCCGGTAAACTTAGCCCTTAAAACTATAGGGGAAAAATGGAATATTTTAAATAAACACACAAACATACCACAACAGCTGTTTATGGAGATTTTAACTTTTTGTATAAAAGAAACCAGATATTTAAAATTTGACGATAAATTTTATGAACAGAAAAAAGGAATGCCCATGGGGTCACCAATTTCCCCGGTTGTAGCAGACATTGTAATGGAAGAACTTTTGGATTCAACATTAATGAATATGGAAACAAAACCGAAAGTACTGGTGAAATACGTAGACGATATCTTCGCCATAGTAAAATCAAACACAGTTGAGGATGTACTTACTAAGTTAAACTCCTATAATAGACAAATTAAATTTACCAAAGAGTTAGAACATGACAATAAACTCCCATATTTGGACGGTATAGTAATACGAGATGGCAACATTCTTAAGCTGAATTGGTATCAAAAACCTACATCATCCGATAGACTTATTAATTTTTACTCAAAACATCCTAGACGAATAATAATAAATACGGCAACCAACTTTATCCGACGAGTAACGAGCATCAGCGATGAGAAATTTCATGAAGAAAATGTAAAGAGAATAGTAAAAATACTTAAGAAAAATGAATATCCACAAGGAACCATACTGGAACTTATAAACTACGTTAAAAACAATAACAAAAGAAATTTGGAAGATGTCAATTCCCAGAAAATTTATAAAACAATTACATATATATCAGGATTATCTGAAAGAATTAAAAACTCAGACACTTATGATAATAATAAATTTGAATTGGCGATGAAAACTAATAACTCATTGAATAAATTATTTAGCAAAACAAAGGATAATATAAAAAAAGAGGATAAATCCAATCTCATTTATGAAATTAAATGCAGTGGTGACGAGCAAAGTGTTTGTAATAAATTATACATTGGCACTACTAAGACAAAATTGAAAACCAGAATATCATCTCACAAGTCGGACCTAAAAGCTGTTAACAAACCAATTGAACAAAAAACTGCCCTCGCGGCCCACTGTACATTGAGTGGTCATAAACCTGATTTTAATAACGTAAGAGTATTACAAGAAGAGAACAACTACAGAAAGAGATTTACGCTAGAAATGTTACACATCATGAATGTACCCTCTGAGAAAAGACTTAATTATAAGACTGATATTGACAATCGTGCTCAATTATACCGGCCGATAGTAAACAAATATAAAATAAGAAAACAAAACATAAACAATGGTTAGTTCAGGACTTGAAATTTTGGTGAAGGACTACTGTTAAATATTGTTTAGCGGATAATTAAATTCTTTAATGTATGTATTTAATATGTTTATTGTATTTGTTTTGTACATCTATTTTTAATATTGTTTTGTTTCTATATGTGTATGCCCGTTTGCATATAAATATTAATAAGGAAATATACTGTAATTTTTCTTGTATTTTTAGTTCCTTGATAATGGTTATCGATGATAACCGAAATATCGGATTAATTTAAAATAAAATAAAAACTTAAAAGATTTTAAGGAACAACACTTCTTTGGTTTTTATTTTTATTTCTTCTTAATGAGACCTTTTAGCCGAATTAATTAAAACATATTTACTCAAATAAATTAAGACAGGTCGACTATATCAAACATTCTACATAAAACTCGGGAGGCACACCGCAACACACAAAACATCATGCATCTTTATAAAGATCTAAAAGCAAAGCACAACAAGAAAACCATCAACATCATCGGTAATTTCTCAAAAAACAACAAAACATTAATAAGACTAAAGTCTTCGACAACATTTTTAATTAAGTGTAAACGACTTGGTATTGTCCCTAACTTTTTATATAATTCTACCAAGAATTTATACAACATTTTTAATTTTAATGACAATAGTTATATTAACATTAAGAAAGACTTGACTAAACATATATACAGATTTCATAACTTAATATTTAAATTACTTATCCAATTTAAACACAAACAAATGGCGATATGTAAGAACAATCTGATCAAAACAAAGGCAATGATGAGTGCTTTATTAGACGAGAGAGATCTGTCGATATTATTGAATAGTGAGAATATCATAGCTGAGAAATGGAAAAAAGACAACAAAACTACTCATATTAAGAAATTCTCTAAATTAAAAGATGAGACAATCCATAATCTCAATTTGAAAAATAACTCTGATTGGTTTGTTAATATAACAAATAAAGTAATACCAAAAAACATTGAGTGGTTATTATCTTTGGGACCCAAACATGCACTACCAAATACTAAGAGTAGTTTTCCAATTTTTAAATATTTAGCTGACAGCGATGATATAATTCAAACACTAGATGGAAAAGAAACACAAGAGACTGCAATACAAAAATTAACTTCGCTCATTGATGGTCATCTTACAAAATTAAAATTAAACCAGAGAGAAAGAATGATACTAGATACAGTGGGACAGGCGAAACAATTTCTTCATAACAATAAGGATATATTAATATTAAATTCGGATAAGGGTAACAAAACAGTTGTAATGAATACTCAGGACTATAAACTTAAAATGGAAAAAATTGTCTTAGATATGTGTACATATCAACGTTTAAAACAGGACCCTACTTCTTCACTTCAAAAGAAAAATAATTTTTTAGTAAATAAGTTACACAATCTAACACTAATTGACGCAAAGTTAAAAGCGATATTAACGAACAGGACCGCGATAGCACCCAGAATTTATGGTTTACCGAAGATACACAAGCCAGGTGTACCCCTTAGACCTATTTGTTCTTACATTAATTCCCCATCACATAGTCTTTGTAAATTTATGGCAGATATTTTAAAAAACTTGACGAAAGATTCGAAATACAATGTTACAGACACAATTCAGTTTAAATCCAAGATCAATAATATCAACATCGAAAATAATGAAATATTAGTATCTTTTGACGTCGTATCCCTTTTTCCGAGCATTCCGGTAAACTTAGCCCTTAAAACTATAGGGGAAAAATGGAATATTTTAAATAAACACACAAACATACCACAACAGCTGTTTATGGAGATTTTAACTTTTTGTATAAAAGAAACCAGATATTTAAAATTTGACGATAAATTTTATGAACAGAAAAAAGGAATGCCCATGGGGTCACCAATTTCCCCGGTTGTAGCAGACATTGTAATGGAAGAACTTTTGGATTCAACATTAATGAATATGGAAACAAAACCGAAAGTACTGGTGAAATACGTAGACGATATCTTCGCCATAGTAAAATCAAACACAGTTGAGGATGTACTTACTAAGTTAAACTCCTATAATAGACAAATTAAATTTACCAAAGAGTTAGAACATGACAATAAACTCCCATATTTGGACGGTATAGTAATACGAGATGGCAACATTCTTAAGCTGAATTGGTATCAAAAACCTACATCATCCGATAGACTTATTAATTTTTACTCAAAACATCCTAGACGAATAATAATAAATACGGCAACCAACTTTATCCGACGAGTAACGAGCATCAGCGATGAGAAATTTCATGAAGAAAATGTAAAGAGAATAGTAAAAATACTTAAGAAAAATGAATATCCACAAGGAACCATACTGGAACTTATAAACTACGTTAAAAACAATAACAAAAGAAATTTGGAAGATGTCAATTCCCAGAAAATTTATAAAACAATTACATATATATCAGGATTATCTGAAAGAATTAAAAACTCAGACACTTATGATAATAATAAATTTGAATTGGCGATGAAAACTAATAACTCATTGAATAAATTATTTAGCAAAACAAAGGATAATATAAAAAAAGAGGATAAATCCAATCTCATTTATGAAATTAAATGCAGTGGTGACGAGCAAAGTGTTTGTAATAAATTATACATTGGCACTACTAAGACAAAATTGAAAACCAGAATATCATCTCACAAGTCGGACCTAAAAGCTGTTAACAAACCAATTGAACAAAAAACTGCCCTCGCGGCCCACTGTACATTGAGTGGTCATAAACCTGATTTTAATAACGTAAGAGTATTACAAGAAGAGAACAACTACAGAAAGAGATTTACGCTAGAAATGTTAAAGGCTGCTTTAGCCGACCGTAACTCTAGAAATGTAAATGCTGATGTGTCAGCTGATTGCTTCTGTTATATGCAAAAGCTATGAAAATACTTACTTGACTGAAATGAAATGTTGCCGTAACGTACCAACCTGCAGAAAATAGAATTTCATTACGAGGTTACGTGACAATTGTAGACAGTGATGGGATGGTTGTATTTTGAATTGCAATGGGGCACAGAAGTCCTTTGTTAGTACTTTTTTTTTGTTTTGACTAGTTTTAGTTGTTAAATATGTACACATGCATGCTTTATTGAGTAAAGAAAGTTTTCTAAATAATTTTTTTTCAATATCTAGCAAGAGACTGTACCGATCGTTTGTGCTTATATATTTTATTGTAATGAATTTGATAATTGTTTAAATTATAGTTTAACATTCATATCTATGTATGTATGTACATCATAGTTTTGATTATTAGTGTTACTTATTATTTAAAAGATTTTTTTTGTATACTTGAATGTATGTATGTATGCACATATGTATGTATGTACATAGGTACAATATATGAAATTACAAAGTGAGCATATCAATTTATGTACATACATACGTACATACATACATCCAAGTATACAAAAAAAAACCTTTTATATAATAACTGCCTTGCACATGATGTGGAACGAATTTTTCTTTCGTACAAATTACATTTAAAACAAAAACAAAATTTTCAAAATTGTATGTACATATGTACATACATAAATTGATATGCTTACTTTGTAATTTCATGTATAGTGTACTTATGTACATACATACATATATACATACATACATACATTCAAGTATACATAAAGAAATCCTTTAAATAATAAGTAACACTAATAATCAAAACAATGATGTACATACATACATATATAGATATGAATGTTAAACTATAATTTAACCAATTATCAAATTCATTACAATAAAATGTGTAATAATATGATTCGGTACCTTTTAAATAATATCGTACTATTTCCGAACAATCACAATTATTGTAAACACTTGGAACTTCCATCAACGTTTGGAACAGCTGTTTTGTATTTTATTTATAATTTTCAAAGTGATAAAAAGTTGCAATGGACGACAAGAAATTAATACTACTGGTGAAGGAAAATGAACAATAACAATTCTCCGGGGCACAAGATTTCGGAGAAGAACAGAAAAATATGATTTAATATGTTTAATAAGAATTTTTGTTCTTTTTATGTATGTATGTACATCCATATGCATGTCTGCACATTCATGTGTCACGTGACACGTTTTTAAGCATTCTATAACTACAAAAATGTTGGCTCTTACATTACATCAACATTTAGCTTACATCTACGATTTCAACCGTCGGCTAAATAGGCCTTAAGGCCTTAATAACAAAGGCCTTAAGGCCTATTTAGCCGACGGTTGAAATCGTAGATGTAAGCTAAATGTTGATGTAATGTAAGAGCCAACATTTTTGTAGTTATAGAATGCTTAAAAACGTGTCACGTGACACATGAATGTGCAGACATGCATATGTACATAAAAAGAACAGAAATTCTTATTAAACATATTTTTCTGTTCTTCTCCGAAATCTTGTGCCCCGGAGAATAGTTATTGTTCATTTTCCTTCACCAGTAGTATTAATTTCTTGTCGTCCATTGCAACTTTTTATCACTTTGAAAATTATAAATAAAATACAAAACAGCTGTTCCAAACTTTGATGGAAGTTCCAAATGTTTACAATATTTGTGATTGTTCGGAAATAGTACGATATTATTTAAAAGGTACCGAATCATATTATTACACATTTTATTGTAATGAATTTGATAATTGGTTAAATTATAGTTTAACATTCATATCTATAAATGTATGTACATCATTGTTTTGATTATTAGTGTTACTTACTATTTAAAGGATTTCTTTTTGTATACTTGAATGTATGTATGTATATATGTATGTACATAAGCACACTATACATGAAATTACAAAGTAAGCATATCAATTTATGTATGTACATACATACAATTTTAAAAATTTTGTTTTTGTTTTAAATGTAATTTGTACGAAAGAAAAATTCGTTCGACATCATGTGCAAGACAGTTATTATATAAAAGATTTTTTTTTGTATACTTGAATGTATGTATGTATGTACATATGTATGTACATAAATTGATATGCTCACTTTGTAATTTCATATATATTGTTCTTATGTACATACATACATATATACATACATACATTCAAGTATACAAAAAGAAATCTTTTAAATAATAAATAACACTAATAATCAAAACTATGATGTACATACATACATAGATATGAATGGTAAACTATAATTTAAACAATTATCAAATTCATTACAATAAAATATACATACATAAGTATAAGCACAAACGATCGGTACAGTCTCTTGCTAGATATTGAAAAAAAATTATTTAGAAAACTTTCTTTACTCAATAAAGCATGCATGTGTACATATTTAACAACTAAAACTAGTCAAAACAAAAAAGGTACCAACAAAGGACTTCTGTGCCCCATTGCAATACAAAATACAACCATCCCATCACTGTCTACAATTGTCACGTAACCTCGTAATGAAATTCTATTTTCTGCAGGTTGGTATGTTACGGCAACATTTCATTTCAGTCAAGTAAGTATTTTCATAGCTTTTGCATACAACAGAAGCAATCAGCTGACACATCAGCATTTACATTTCTAGAGTTACGGTCGGCTAAAGCAGCCTTTACACATCATGAATGTACCCTCTGAGAAAAGACTTAATTATAAGACTGATATTGACAATCGTGCTCAATTATACCGGCCGATAATAAACAAATATAAAATAAGAAAACAAAACATAAACAATGGTTAGTTCAGGACTTGAAATTTTGGTGAAGGACTACTGTTAAATATTGTTTAGCGGATAATTAAATTCTTTAATGTATGTATTTAATATGTTTATTGTATTTGTTTTGTACATCTATTTTTAATATTGTTTTGTTTCTATATATGTATGCCCGTTTACATATAAATATTAATAAGGAAATATACTGTAATTTTTCTTGTATTTTTAGTTCCTTGATAATGGTTATCGATGATAACCGAAATATCGGATTAATTTAAAATAAAATAAAAACTTAAAAGATTTTAAGGAACAACACTTCTTTGGTTTTTATTTTTATTTCTTCTTAATGAGACCTTTCAGCCGAATTAATTAAAACATATTTACTCAAATAAATTAACACAGGTCGACTAAATCAAACATTCTACATAAAACTCGGGAGGCACACCGCAACACACAAAACATCATGCATCTTTATAAAGATCTAAAAGCAAAGCACAACAAGAAAACCATCAACATCATCGGTAATTTCTCAAAAGACAACAAAACATTAATAAGACTAAAGTCTTCGACAACATTTTTAATTAAGTGTAAACGACTTGGTATTGTCCCTAACTTTTTATATAATTCTACCAAGAATTTATACAACATTTTTAATTTTAATGACAATAGTTATATTAACATTAAGAAAGACTTGACTAAACATATATACAGATTTCATAACTTAATATTTAAATTACTTATCCAATTTAAACACAAACAAATGGCGATATGTAAGAACAATGTGATCAAAACAAAGGCAATGATGAGTGCTTTATTAGACGAGAGAGATCTGTCGATATTATTGAATAGTGAGAATATCATAGCTGAGAAATGGAAAAAAGACAACAAAACTACTCATATTAAGAAATTCTCTAAATTAAAAGATGAGACAATCCATAATCTCAATTTGAAAAATAACTCTGATTGGTTTGTTAATATAACAAATAAAGTAATACCAAAAAACATTGAGTGGTTATTATCTTTGGGACCCAAACATGCACTACCAAATACTAAGAGTAGTTTTCCAATTTTTAAATATTTAGCTGACAGCGATGATATAATTCAAACACTAGATGGAAAAGAAACACAAGAGACTGCAATACAAAAATTAACTTCGCTCATTGATGGTCATCTTACAAAATTAAAATTAAACCAGAGAGAAAGAATGATACTAGATACAGTGGGACAGGCGAAACAATTTCTCCATAACAATAAGGATATATTAATATTAAATTCGGATAAGGGTAACAAAACAGTTGTAATGAATACTCAGGACTATAAACTTAAAATGGAAAAAATTGTCTTAGATATGTGTACATATCAACGTTTAAAACAGGACCCTACTTCTTCACTTCAAAAGAAAAATAATTTTTTAGTAAATAAGTTACACAATCTAACACTAATTGACGCAAAGTTAAAAGCGATATTAACGAACAGGACCGCGATAGCACCCAGAATTTATGGTTTACCGAAGATACACAAGCCAGGTGTACCCCTTAGACCTATTTGTTCTTACATTAATTCCCCATCACATAGTCTTTGTAAATTTATGGCAGATATTTTAAAAAACTTGACGAAAGATTCGAAATACAATGTTACAGACACAATTCAGTTTAAATCCAAGATCAATAATATCAACATCGAAAATAATGAAATATTAGTATCTTTTGACGTCGTATCCCTTTTTCCGAGCATTCCGGTAAACTTAGCCCTTAAAACTATAGGGGAAAAATGGAATATTTTAAATAAACACACAAACATACCACAACAGCTGTTTATGGAGATTTTAACTTTTTGTATAAAAGAAACCAGATATTTAAAATTTGACGATAAATTTTATGAACAGAAAAAAGGAATGCCCATGGGGTCACCAATTTCCCCGGTTGTAGCAGACATTGTAATGGAAGAACTTTTGGATTCAACATTAATGAATATGGAAACAAAACCGAAAGTACTGGTGAAATACGTAGACGATATCTTCGCCATAGTAAAATCAAACACAGTTGAGGATGTACTTACTAAGTTAAACTCCTATAATAGACAAATTAAATTTACCAAAGAGTTAGAACATGACAATAAACTCCCATATTTGGACGGTATAGTAATACGAGATGGCAACATTCTTAAGCTGAATTGGTATCAAAAACCTACATCATCCGATAGACTTATTAATTTTTACTCAAAACATCCTAGACGAATAATAATAAATACGGCAACCAACTTTATCCGACGAGTAACGAGCATCAGCGATGAGAAATTTCATGAAGAAAATGTAAAGAGAATAGTAAAAATACTTAAGAAAAATGAATATCCACAAGGAACCATACTGGAACTTATAAACTACGTTAAAAACAATAACAAAAGAAATTTGGAAGATGTCAATTCCCAGAAAATTTATAAAACAATTACATATATATCAGGATTATCTGAAAGAATTAAAAACTCAGACACTTATGATAATAATAAATTTGAATTGGCGATGAAAACTAATAACTCATTGAATAAATTATTTAGCAAAACAAAGGATAATATAAAAAAAGAGGATAAATCCAATCTCATTTATGAAATTAAATGCAGTGGTGACGAGCAAAGTGTTTGTAATAAATTATACATTGGCACTACTAAGACAAAATTGAAAACCAGAATATCATCTCACAAGTCGGACCTAAAAGCTGTTAACAAACCAATTGAACAAAAAACTGCCCTCGCGGCCCACTGTACATTGAGTGGTCATAAACCTGATTTTAATAACGTAAGAGTATTACAAGAAGAGAACAACTACAGAAAGAGATTTACGCTAGAAATGTTACACATCATGAATGTACCCTCTGAGAAAAGACTTAATTATAAGACTGATATTGACAATCGTGCTCAATTATACCGGCCGATAATAAACAAATATAAAATAAGAAAACAAAACATAAACAATGGTTAGTTCAGGACTTGAAATTTTGGTGAAGGACTACTGTTAAATATTGTTTAGCGGATAATTAAATTCTTTAATGTATGTATTTAATATGTTTATTGTATTTGTTTTGTACATCTATTTTTAATATTGTTTTGTTTCTATATATGTATGCCCGTTTACATATAAATATTAATAAGGAAATATACTGTAATTTTTCTTGTATTTTTAGTTCCTTGATAATGGTTATCGATGATAACCGAAATATCGGATTAATTTAAAATAAAATAAAAACTTAAAAGATTTTAAGGAACAACACTTCTTTGGTTTTTATTTTTATTTCTTCTTAATGAGACCTTTCAGCCGAATTAATTAAAACATATTTACTCAAATAAATTAACACAGGTCGACTAAATCAAACATTCTACATAAAACTCGGGAGGCACACCGCAACACACAAAACATCATGCATCTTTATAAAGATCTAAAAGCAAAGCACAACAAGAAAACCATCAACATCATCGGTAATTTCTCAAAAAACAACAAAACATTAATAAGACTAAAGTCTTCG
The DNA here is from genome assembly GCA_947311025.1 of Lypha dubia. Taxonomy (NCBI): domain Eukaryota; kingdom Metazoa; phylum Arthropoda; class Insecta; order Diptera; family Tachinidae; genus Lypha; species Lypha dubia. The sequence continues at coordinate 91,773,498 of OX371260.1, read as the reverse complement.
ACAACATTTTTAATTAAGTGTAAACGACTTGGTATTGTCCCTAACTTTTTATATAATTCTACCAAGAATTTATACAACATTTTTAATTTTAATGACAATTGTTATATTAACATTAAGAAAGACTTGACTAAACATATATACAGATTTCATAACTTAATATTTAAATTACTTATCCAATTTAAACACAAACAAATGGCGATATGTAAGAACAATCTGATCAAAACAAAGGCAATGATGAGTGCTTTATTAGACGAGAGAGATCTGTCGATATTATTGAATAGTGAGAATATCATAGCTGAGAAATGGAAAAAAGACAACAAAACTACTCATATTAAGAAATTCTCTAAATTAAAAGATGAGACAATCCATAATCTCAATTTGAAAAATAACTCTGATTGGTTTGTTAATATAACAAATAAATTAATACCAAAAAACATTGAGTGGTTATTATCTTTGGGACCCAAACATGCACTACCAAATACTAAGAGTAGTTTTCCAATTTTTAAATATTTAGCTGACAGCGATGATATAATTCAAACACTAGATGGAAAAGAAACACAAGAGACTGCAATACAAAAATTAACTTCGCTCATTGATGGTCATCTTACAAAATTAAAATTAAACCAGAGAGAAAGAATGATACTAGATACAGTGGGACAGGCGAAACAATTTCTTCATAACAATAAGGATATATTAATATTAAATTCGGATAAGGGTAACAAAACAGTTGTAATGAATACTCAGGACTATAAACTTAAAATGGAAAAAATTGTCTTAGATATGTGTACATATCAACGTTTAAAACAGGACCCTACTTCTTCACTTCAAAAGAAAAATAATTTTTTAGTAAATAAGTTACACAATCTAACACTAATTGACGCAAAGTTAAAAGCGATATTAACGAACAGGATCGCGATAGCACCCAGAATTTATGGCTTACCGAAGATACACAAGCCAGGTGTACCCCTTAGACCTATTTGTTCTTACATTAATTCCCCATCACATAGTCTTTGTAAATTTATGGCAGATATTTTAAAAAACTTGACGAAATATTCGAAATACAATGTTACAGACACAATTCAGTTTAAATCCAAGATCAATAATATCAACATCGAAAATAATGAAATATTAGTATCTTTTGACGTCGTATCCCTTTTTCCGAGCATTCCGGTAAACTTAGCCCTTAAAACTATAGGGGAAAAATGGAATATTTTAAATAAACACACAAACATACCACAACAGCTGTTTATGGAGATTTTAACTTTTTGTATAAAAGAAACCAGATATTTAAAATTTGACGATAAATTTTATGAACAGAAAAAAGGAATGCCCATGGGGTCACCAATTTCCCCGGTTGAAGCAGACATTGTAATGGAAGAACTTTTGGATTCAACATTAATGAATATGGAAACAAAACCGAAAGTACTGGTGAAATCAAACACAGTTGAGGATGTACTTACTAAGTTAAACTCCTATAATAGACAAATTAAATTTACCAAAGAGTTAGAACATGACAATAAACTCCCATATTTGGACGGTATAGCTGAATTGGTATCAAAAACCTACATCATCCGATAGACTTATTAATTTTTACTCAAAACATCCTAGACATTCGAACTCATTATCAGGTTGATGCAGTGTGTTTTGTCTTGAAAAACGACAACAAAAATCAGTAACTAACTATATTTAATAATTTAACTATATTTAATAATAAACAAACGTGTATAAAGAAAGATTGAACTGGCATGGAGGGCAAGTGCAATAAATGTAAAGGAACTATACGCAATGAAAATGGTATAAGTTGTGGAGGAGTGTGCGGGAAAAAATTTCATAATACAAAAAAATGCTCTGGCTTAGATGATTACAGTGCCAATGTTTTAAATGAAAATAACATGTTGCAATTTATTTGTGAAGAATGTATGCAGTATATACAGAATGTTGATTTCGCATTAAATGATATACGCAAAGTGGTAGAAAGAAATGGCAACTATATAAAGGAATATAAAAATGAATTTGGAATTGCATTAAAAAAAATCGAAATTGAAATAAAACAATTGTTAACAGCGATGGAATCAGTTTTTACTAAAAAAATGGAAGATATGAAATTAGCGCAGGAAATTTGTGTAAATAGCGTACTGGAAATTAAGAAAATTAAAAATGTAGCAGATGCATTAAATGAAAAAAGCGAAAAAGTTTGTGGGGAACTGGAACAAAATAAAAATGAGAACAAAAGAATACTGGAAATGATCACAAAAGAAAATGAGAGAATGTGTAAAGAAATAAAAAAAACCGCCAACGAAAGAATAAATAATAGACAACAAACGTCATTTGCAGAAGTTTTAAAGAGCAATGAGATGAGGAAAAAAGTGCTGCCAGAAATAAAAAACGCAGTGCCATTAATTGTAAAACCTAAAATGAAGCAAAATGTGGATAAAACAAAAAAAGACTTGAATAGAGTAGAATCAGAAAATTTAAATATATCAAATATTGTAAATAAAAATAATGGAACAGTTGTTATAGAATTAGAAAATAACACAGAAAGAGATAGAGCAAGAAATATGATTAAAGATAAATTACAGGAAGAATATGAAGTTAAAATACCGAATTCTTTATATCCAAATGTGTTAGTAGTTGGAATTAATTCTAAATATGATGACGATCGACTTGTACATTTAATCAAAAAACAAAATCAGTGCCTAAATGATGCTAAGTTGAAAGTAGTCAAACAATATGAGATTAAAAAAAACAACAAAGGCTATTACAATGCGATAATTGAAGTTGAGCCGAGTAGATTTGCAAATATTCTGGCAATGGAAAATATAATCGTTGGATGGGAACGTTGCAAAATATATGATGGCATAAGTGTATTGCGTTGTTTTAAATGTAAAGGCTTCAATCACAAGGCAATAAATTGTACGAATGATGAAATTTGCATTAAATGTCAGGGACAACACAAAAATTATGAATGTACTGCTAGCCCAATAAACAAATGTATCAATTGTTTACGTGCTAATAAGAAATTTAACTTAGGCGTGAATGAAGATCATGACACATTTAGTAAAACTTGCCCAGCTTACATAAATAGGCTGGATGCAAAGAAAAAGAAAATAGGGTATTAGCAATTAATTAATAACACAAGAAAACTAAAAAAAAGAATAGACTGCAATAACAAAGTGATAAACTGTATATATGTTAATATAAGTAGTATTTTGGCAAATAAAGAAGAGTTAGAGCGAACAATTGAACTGCAACAAGCAAATATAATATTATGTTCTGAAACATGTACAACATCTAACATTGATGATGATGAAATTAGAATTCCAACATTTAACATTATACGTTGTGACTCACATTCTAGACATACGGGTGGTGTAATAGTTTATATACATAAATCAATTCAATACAACTTAATATATAACAAAAGTTTTCACCAGAACATGTGGTGCATTATAATTAAACTGAAAAATTTTCAAGCGAGATGGCTGCGAAAGCTGTGATAATAATCTAATAATTGGAGATTTTAACATCAATATTAATAATGATACAAGTTGTAATAACGAATTATGCAGTATTTTTTCATCTATGGCTATGAAATAACTTATAAATTTTGATACTCGCGTTACGGAACTCACAAGTACTAGAATTGATCTACTATTTTCAACATCTGATCAATTAAATACCAAATGCTTACATGGTCATAAAATAACTGATCATGAAACTATATATTTTGGAATACCTGTAGAAAAAGAAGTGAAAATGAGACTTAAAATGAACGTAACCAGTTGGGAATATTATAGTAAAGATAATTTAATAGAAATGCTAAGATATAGTAACGTGAATGAAATAAATTATGGCACTATAGATGAAAAAGTGGAAAATTTTAACTGGCTCTTATCAGAAATCATGAATAATCTCACTTATAATAAATGTGTGTACATAAAAATTTTAAATAAATGGTATGATCAAGAATTAACACAGCTCAATAGAAAGAAATATGAATTGTTCCACCTAGCCAAAAGAACAGGAGTGTGGACCGAATATTATGTAACAAAAAATTTTTATAAAAAGCTAATAAAAATAAAAAAGAAAAAATATCTGAAAAACAAATTAAATACTGCAGGTAGAGACCAAAAACTGATGTGGAAATATTTAAAAGAAACAGTGAATATTACAAAAGTAAATCAAGCCATAAAAAAAATAAAAATAAATGGCCAATGGATAGAAAATGAACTTGATCTAGCAGAATCACTCAATAACTTTTTCGTGGACAGCATCACTAAGATCAATAATGAGATTGAAAATATGGATTTCGAAACGTCGAGAAATATTAATTTAAATACCGAGTTTAAATTCAAACAGGTTGATACATCGGACATACTCAAGATAGCGAAAACCTTGAATAATAAAACTGGAGGTAAAAAACTTCTGTCTGAAGGGGTTATTAAAGACTCAATGGAATATGCGGCTTATTTCTTTGCTGGTATTGTAAATGAATGCTTACGTTTTGGGTACATTCCGGAAAAATGGAAGATTTCTACAGTGGTCCCAATAGAGAAGATAAAAAATACAACACGTCCAGAAGAATTGCGACCAGTAAATACACTACTAAGACAAAATTGAAAACCAGAATATCATCTCACAAGTCGGACCTAAAAGCTGTTAACAAACCAATTGAACAAAAAACTACCCTCGCGGCCCACTGTACATTGAGTGGTCATAAACCTGATTTTAATAACGTAAGAGTATTACAAGAAGAGAACAACTACAGAAAGAGATTTACGCTAGAAATGTTACACATCATGAATGTACCCTCTGAGAAAAGACTTAATTATAAGACTGATATTGACAATCGTGCTCAATTATACCGGCCGATAATAAACAAATATAAAATAAGAAAACAAAACATAAACAATGGTTAGTTCAGGACTTGAAATTTTGGTGAAGGACTACTGTTAAATATTGTTTAGCGGATAATTAAATTCTTTAATGTATGTATTTAATATGTTTATTGTATTTGTTTTGTACATCTATTTTTAATATTGTTTTGTTTCTATATATGTATGCCCGTTTGCATATAAATATTAATAAGGAAATATACTGTAATTTTTCTTGTATTTTTAGTTCCTTGATAATGGTTATCGATGATAACCGAAATATCGGATTAATTTAAAATAAAATAAAAACTTAAAAGATTTTAAGGAACAACACTTCTTTGGTTTTTATTTTTATTTCTTCTTAATGAGACCTTTCAGCCGAATTAATTAAAACATATTTACTCAAATATGTATTTTTGTAATAAATTTAGTCAAAACCGGAAATAAATGACTAGAATCCCTCGTTTGCAATTCTGATTTGTTTTTTCCAAAAATCCAATAGTTATATGTTTTTATCAGGACAATAATTTTAACTGTCTGAACTCAGTTTCTAGCTCTTGGCTTTCACTTTCTTCAACAAAATAGGAAAATTCTTTTATAATTTCAGAAAACCAATTTTTTTCTTTATTAATAATATTAATTGGATTAATTTGGCCAAGAGCTTTACATATATATATTTTCAAAATCAAATCTTGATAATATCTGATCACAAAACTCTATATAAAAATTAACACAATTATTACTAATCACCCCCATTATGAATGTCGACGTCAACACAATACTATAGTCATCGTCACATTTGTATGCCGTCGACATCAACACAATACCATATCGGTATAAACTAAAGGTATTGCGTTGACGTTGCCATGTTATCGATAATATAAAAGAAGTAAATTTCTTAACCACAAATTTTGAAGTTATATATTTTTTATTTTACAAAATTTTACATTTATATGAGCATGTACTCAAGTATTTATGTTTTAAATTTTATTTATTTGTTGCGGGTTAGCAATATATAGATATATATTTCGTTGGTAGCTATACCAATTCATCAGTAGATGTTTTACCCTTTATGTTTAAAAAATTCCAAATTTTTGTATAAATAGATGAGCTTTGGAATTTTTTAAACATAAAGGGTAAAACATCTACTGATGAATTGGTATAGCTACCAACGAAATATATATCTAGATATTGCTAACCCGCAACAAATAAATAATATTTTTTATTTTTTTAAAATATGTGAGAAAAATGTAATTTTTTGTGTCCATTAAAAACTATTTTATTTCTTTCATTATATTATATAATTCAGTAGAAACCTCCTTTTGTATAACATAATGATGCTCAAAAATTCATTTCGTTTCCAGCTTTCACGATTTTGACTTCGTTTTCTTTTTTTAGAACTGACTTCCACATAACAGTTTAACATCAGATTAACGCCTGATTTCACAATGTTCGGTAAAATGTCTGTTAACAAAAAATTAACTAATTGCTGGTTAGGCTAACGGGCACTATTTAATCAACGGTTACGTATTTTCGTTTCAGCATCTTTCGGTTAAGTAACAAAAGAATGTAATAAAAATGTGGCAATACTATCGGTTTGTTTACATAAAAAATTAATTAAAAAGACAGTTCTTGCAAATTTGAGAAACAAAACTTTGTAATAATAGTAAAATTCAGGTAAGTAATAATTAAAATATTGTTATTTGTACATAAATACATATGTACATGTATATAAAGCATTAATATAAATTGTTTGTTTGTAGTATGTTCTCCGGCGACAACGTATTTGGGACATACATATTTGAAGGAATCTAGTTTGGATGTGTCCAGAGGATAGGAAATAAATCAACAGACGGAATTTGCCATGGTAAGATGATGTAAATATATGTATGTACATAATCGTATTTAACGTCCAATACTTTTATCTATGATTTAAAAATACCGACCGGCAAAATTTGAAGAAATTGTAGGCAATGGAGATACTGTAGCTAGTTTGTCCGAACTTGCTATGCTCCTAACATTATTATAGCGGTAAGTAAAATGATAAATAAAAAATAAGTAAAAGCTGATTTTTTTTGGTATGGTATAGGGTCCAACTGGTGTGAGCAAACCAACGACTATTCATTGAATATTACTTGGTACTAGAATATTACTTGGTGACAGCTATAAGGAAGTAGTATTGGAATTAAATGCCTCAAATGAACGTGGTTTGGACGTAGTGTGGAATAAAATTAAAATGTTTGCTTAACAAAAAGTCACTCTCTCCCGTGGACATCATAACATTGTTGTACTAGATGAAGCTGACAGTATGACTGAGGGTGCACAGCAAGCACTGAGGTGTATAATGAAAATTTATAGTAAGACCACACGTTTTGCATTAGCTTGTAATACACGTGAAAAAACCATCGAACCCATACAGTCTCGATGTGCCATGTTGCGTTTTACGAAATTATCAGATGCCCAGATTTTAGCTAAACTTATTGCAGTTTCTTTCTTTTTTTTGTGAATAGAAATTTTTAAATTAAAAATATTACAATCATATAAATATCGATTTGTATCTCTATACATTTTGTTTTATTTTCCTCCGATTAGAGTGCTAACCGGCAAATTTCTTTCAGTTAAATTTAACATCAACTTTTCTGTTAAATTCTCTCAGTTAAAACTTAATCATATATTGTGTAATACAATTTAGCCAGACTTTCGGTTAAAGTGTTGATTATTTTTTAATCGAACATCGTGAAAGCGGGCGTAATAGTTATTAAACATTCATGTTTATGTATGGCAACCCTGTTTGATTTTGCTTGCTATTTTTTCATAGTGACATTGAAATTGAATTTACGATTTAAACGGTATTCACGTGAGTAACTAAGTATTGCCATTATTCCTATGCTAAAAAAGTATGCATTCAAATAAAAATATATTTAATAGATTTTTTAAAACAACATTAAGCAAAAAATTGTGCAAAAATATATTTATTTAGTTATTTTCAACTATTTTTGTAATCAGCAACACGAAAAGTATTCGAGTATTGGCTTTATTTACATTTTTTCTACATTACTATCAAAAAACATTAAACTCTTTGCAAAATTTTGTTTTGAATTAGCTTTTTTGAAGCAATAATTTGTAAATAATTTAAATAATAACTAAACACTAACCAAAATGGATAATTCAAAAGTGGGTAATAATATAAATTGTAATAACATAAGTTAAATGGATTCATCATTAGAATACGATATTTAATGTTCCCTCCGATGGCGATTGTCTCTATAATACCATACGTCATCAACTATTGCAACATAGTTTACCCAGTTTTATATATGTATACGTTTTATTGCTGAACGCCAATTTTTATAAAAAACTAAATTTTTTATTGAGCAAGTCACACATTGTAAAAAAATTGTAAAAATTTGCGCACAAAAATATAATTTTTAAAATGTAAAAAAACGTTGAGGAGCTGTTTAAATGCAGACCTGTCAGCTTATTTTTGGTTTACAGAAGGGTAAATCCATCAATAAAAATTTTATTTTTGGTCTATTTTTTGGCTATTAAACGCTCATGAATACAATTTTAAGCAATTTTTCTTAAAAACGCTTAATAAACCTTCCATAACTCTTTCTGAATACGGCTGATATATTATTGCGCACAATAGTTAACTATATTAAATTTTTTACTCACTCATTTAATTTCCAAATTTATTTTTGCCCACTCTTGGTATTGAACACAGAACTCACATGATGGTAACACATCGCCTCAGACAACTCAGCTACAGTAGAATATTAACATAAATAAATAAAACCAAATACAAAGATGTTTGTATCTTAAAATTGTGTGTGGGTCCGACGATCTTTTCGACATTTTCACATACACAACACGACTGTTAACGAGTGTAAAAAGGTATAATTGTAACACAATTAGTATGATTGCTTATCAACAAGCATTTTGTTGTCGTTGCCGTTTCTGTTGAAAAACAAACACACAGTTGAAATTGAAAATAAAATAAGAAACACCTCAACTGATTATTTTTATGTTTATGTGTGCAAATTTCAAAAACAATTTACACAAACATGACATGGTTAATTTAACCAATAGCAATAGTATGACACTGAAAATTGCAACAACAATTTGCATTAACAGTTCATTAACTACTGAAATTGGTTAGATTAACCAACAAAATTTGTTTGTGTCAACGCTTCGTTTACTGACATTTCATTATCTATATCCGTTGCCGCTGCAGCCAACCATAATGAGTTTTGATGACTTTAATTCCTATTTCGACCGTTTTATTTTTGGAATATGTGAATTTTTAACACATACCAAAATTCTTAAGCATATGTGTCAAATTTGGCTAAACACCAAACCAAATTTCAGCAGGATGTTTTAATATTAGAAACTGGACTTGTTGGACTTCTGATCGTGAAGTCTAAGCACAATAAAAACCTTCAGTCCATAAAATTTTTTTTTTGCCACTATTACATCTTGAAGAAGCAATTTTTAAATTATGTATGTTTTCAGCTACATACTTGAAAGCCTTAAAACATCTCAGATATTTTGGACATAATATAGATTTTTTATTTTATTTTTATTTTTCATCATATATTATCATTCAGTTTCAACTCTCGTAGTGTACAGACGCGTTTTTATAATCGTCGCAACTGAATATTAAAAATTTACTGAAATTTAAAATCATAAAAAAAAACAAAACATTGATTAAACAGTAGAGTTGTCAACCGATTAAGAATAATTCGATTAATCGATCAAACAAAACTAAATTCTTGTTCGAATAATTTTAAAATGCTGAATTTCGAATAAGGAATAAATCGATTAATTTATGTCAATTAAGCGAACATATTTTTGCATACGTAAAAAATGTGTTAAATTTGTTTGTATGATTTGAAACAAAGCGAGTACTTTATATCAATCAATACATGTTATTTTGCACATACCTAGTAGTCGTGCTATGTTTTAAATTAAACGTTAAACAATTTTCAAGAATGGGGTTTTTTTTACTGTCAGGTGAATGAGTTAGAAATACACTAAAAGCTAAAAAAGAAACAATTGCTTTATATAAATCTTATCATATAAGTAGAAAACGTTGGTATTGTATTCTATTTTTTTTTTAATTATATAATTATCTTTCAGAATGAGCTCGGTTTGGAAGTATTTTACCAAGAACAAAAATGAACAAAAACAAAGTCACATGCAAGTCCTTAAGTATACAAAATTGTTGGATCAACAACAAAAAAAAATTAATAATTCTTTTGCAACAGATTTACTAAAACGCATTAAGATAAGAATAAATAAGAGACGTATAAAACTTTAAAATACGTTAATAATATTTTTTAAATTCTGGAAATTTTCCGTGCAATGAAAGTCTTTCAAATATTCTTAAAATATTTAAACTAAAGAATATGTTAATTAATCATACTCTAGATTATTTTATGTTGAAAGTAACCACAATAATATAATAATAAAGTAATGATATAGAAGAAGTTATTATTAATGAAAATAACAATCTTTTATGCGAGTTAAATAATTCTATTCAAAATATTAAATCAGATAATAAAAAAGAATTCAGCGATATATTAGATGATATAGTATATTTGGAAAAATTAGATATTTAAACTGTTTTATGTTTTCTCACTATATCACCTACCTCGAAAATTAGCGAGAGTTTTTTCAAAATCTAATTTAATAAAAACAAAAACCAAAAATTGTTTTTAAAAGATTATTTCTTAAGAACATCCTAAATTGTCTAATTTAACAAAAAAAAAATCATTTGAGATATTTTGACTGAATAAAACATGTGTGTTTGAAGTATTAAAATCGAAGTAATCTCAGTAATTACATTTTTAAGTTTTTTTATGTATTATTAATTTTATGTATATTTTTTGTTGATAAAAATAAATTTTACATTTTTTTGAGCATGTACACAAGTATTTATGTTTTAAATTTTATTTATTTGTTGCGGGTTAGCAATATCTAAATATATATTTCGTTCGTAGGCATACCAACATATCAGTAGATGTTTTACCCTTTATTTTAAAAAAATTTTAAAGCTTTGTAATTCACAAATTTATTTGTGAGTTTTCGTATAAATGGATGGGCTTTAAAATTTCTTAAACATAAAGGGTAAAACGTCTACTGATGAGTTGGTATATATATATATATATATATTTAGCTATTGCTAACCCGCAACAAATAAATAAAAGTTGATAAAAATATTAACTATATAATTTTTAATTTATTTTGATTATATACTTATGCATTTTTGTATTAATGACAAACATTTATTTTTTTTCAATAAATTATTTTTAAGCATTTTTTTATTCGTTGTTATCATCGATTAATCGAATAAGTTTTTAGCTTTAATCGTTTGATCGAACGAACAAAAACTATTATTTGAATTATTCGAACAAAGTTGAAAGGCGAATAATTGTACTGGTTTTATTTTATTTTTTGTTGCTTGCTTAGCATACACAAACTTATACAGTGAACACAAAAAAAAAGAGAACTCTAAATGAGTTCATCTTCTGACAACAACAACAATAAACAGTAGGAATTTGTATTTAACCTTGGTTGCTGATGAGGGCAGCGAAAAAAATAATTTAAACACAAACTTACACTTTACACAAAATACAAATACTCGTGCGCGATCATGCTCGCCGTACATGTTAAATACTGATCAAGAAGCAACAACAATTGCACCCATAAGCAAACTCTTTAGCTTAGCTGTATGTTATATCTTGATAAATTAGAAAAGCACGCGTTTTTATTTTCTTACTTCCTTATTTTCTCATTCACGCTTACATACTAAAAAACAAAAGGAACTTTCCAGATGACAGTTACATTTTCAGAGTTGCCATCAGTTATTTAAGATACAACAATATCCCACGCTTAATGAGGGATAATAAAATATTATTTCATTGAAAAAAAATTAATTTATTACAAAAAATACATAAGTATTGTAAAAATAATATTTACATTCTTTGTCCTATTCGACTATGTAGTCTCGTAAATACGTTGGTTTTGTACGGGAACGAGCAGGTCTTCTCATGGCTTCTTCATGACTCTCTTGACGTTGTTCAATGTCGTGAAGACGTTGGCAATCCTGCGGTTGCTGAGAAGGCTCCTGAGTATTTGAAACCTCTGGATAATTCTGATGTTGTAGATACTTTGATTCGTAGTAATACTGATCGTTATGATTTTGTTGCGTTTGATTATATGGTTTATTTTGAACGTCTGGTCCAAAGTGAACTTTACGTGGTTTCACTTTTGTGACTTTTAATTGGTCAATATGTCGTTTTAGGGTATATCCATCATCGAGCTCAACAAGATAATGAAGTTGACCATGTTTCCGTAGGTCAGTTCCAGTTTTCCAAACAGTCTTATTATTTCTCATGTGTAACAATTGTACCCTTTCTCCCACTCTTATATGGGGCACACCAGGGAGAGGTTTTGTAGCTTTGAACTTAATACTTGGTTTTATTGCATCAAGACGAATACGTATTCGACGGTTATAGTAGAGTTCTGCAGGACTTTTCCCGCAAGCGAGGGGGGTTGCTCGGTATACTTGCAAAATTTCGTTCACTTTATTATGTAACGATCCTTGTTCTTCCGCCATAGCCATTAATTTTCGATTAAGGGTCTGTATGTTACGTTCTGCTAATTCGTTTGTGCTTGTCTGGCCTGGGGCAATTAATTTTTGAAAAATTTCGTTTTTCCTGCAATAGATTTTGAACTCGCCACTGGTGAAAATAGTCGCATTATCAGATACCATTACAATTGGAAACCCATGATTAGCAAATATGTCGGCAAGAAGATTAATTGATGATATTTTTGTTGGAGCATCCCGTAATATTTTAACTTCTGCCCATCTGGACTTTGCGTCTACTACAACTAAGAAAATATGTCCTTGAAATGGACCACCATAATCAATGTGGATTCTATCCCAATTTTCGGCAGGTACCTCCCAGTGATGCAGTGGAGCTTTTGCAGGCTTTGCTTGAATATGAACACACGTTTCACATGACCTTACCAACTTTTCGATATCCCGGTTCTAAAATTTGAGTTGCTCGCGAAAGACAGTCAACATTCGTATGCTCCGATCCTTTTTTAAAAATTATGTCATAATTGCAACCCGATAGAAACTCGGCGTAGCGTAATAAACGTGCTGAAGTGATCGGCAGCATTTTGTTGTGTTGATGGAAGATACGTGTTAAGGGTCGATTGTCTGTAACAAGGTGAAACTTCCTACCATACAGATACATAAAAAATTGTCTAGTAAACACTATAGCTAGTGCTTCGCGATCCAATTGACTATAATTTTTTTCAGCAGATGTTAAAGATCTGGACGTTCTTTTCCGTCTTCAATATGTGATAGAACTCCCGCTACTCCTGTGGGGCTGGCGTCGCATGCTACAACTACGGGTAGTTCAGGGTCGAAAGGCATTAGTACTTGTTCGCTGTAAATTATGTTCTTGAGTTTCAAAAAGGTAGCTTCACATTCTCTTGTCCATTTAAATTTGGTGTTTTTCCGTAGCAGTTGACGTAGTGTAAAGGTAATTGACGACATTCTAGAAATAAATCTTGAATAGTAGGTTACCATTCCTAGAAACCGTCTAACATCGTCAGCAGTTTACGGACGTGGCATTTTGATAATTGCTTCGATTTTAGCTGGAGATTTTAAAATTCTGTTATGCTGGATAACGTGACCCAGTTTGGAGAAATGTACATTTCTTTTGATTAACATGTAAGTCGTGCTCTTTTAGGCGATGAAGACATTCGATCAAATTTATTTTGCATTCGGCTTCTGTAGCCCCATGGACTATGATGTCATCAAAATATGACATTGTATTTTTCAAGCCACACAATATTTGCTCTATTATTCGGTTGAATTCCGAAGGTGCTGTCTTGATCCCAAATGATAAACGGTTGACTCTAAATGTGCCATATCAACCCAGGTTTGTACTTCACTTGACTCTTTACTCACTTTCAGATGTAAATATACTTTAAATAAATCTAGGCGGCAAAAGTACTTTGAAACCTTAAGGCTGTTTAAAATTTTATCCACTCGCCGTATTGGATAATTTGCCGAAAATAATTGCGGGTTTACGCCGACTTTATAGTCAACGCACAGACGTACCCCACCATCTGGCTTTGGTATGATCACAAGTGGTGACCCCCAGTCACTTCTTTCAGATAATTCCAGATGTTTCTAATCGATTCAATTCTTTTCCGACAATACGACGGAGCGCAAATGGAACTTCTCTTTCTTTGTAGAATACGGGCTTTGCGTCTTTACGCAATTGCAGTGTTACTTCAAAATTTGGTACACAACCTACAGTGTCTGAAAAAACGGTTGGGAACATTTTAATTATTTCTTTAATAGATTGCACATTACTCATACGGATACATTGAATTTTACTTAAAGGTGGATTGTAAATTACTTGAAGCACGATACATAAACGCCTTATCCAGATTCGTCCCAGTAATGTGTCATAATTATTAGGCACGACATACATTTCTTCATTTGATTGACGATTCTTGTATTTGACATTAACTGTAACTTTTCCATAAGGAATCACGATCTCTTTATTATAAGACCGGAATGCTATTGACGATGGCTGCATTCGTGCTTTTATATCCAGCTGTTCATACTGCCTTTTTTATATTAATGTGTATTTGACACCTGAGTCGACTTTAAAATTTTGTCGCTGTCCATTTATTTCGACAGCTACGATGTACTTACCGTCATCACTTTTGTTATGTACTTTGTTTTGGATGATATCAACAATTTTATTAATACCGTAAATTTTATAAACGGACTCATCGTGATCGTCGTTTGTATTGTTGTTTGTAGCAATTGAATTGTTGTTTGTAGTGTTTATTAAAGTTTTAAAACACACCTTTTGAACGTGGCCGGTCTTACCACAGGCTCTACATTTAAGTTTATTAGGGTTAGTGTGACATTGTTTTGCCCTGTGGTTATCCCTACCACATCGTATACATAAATTTTCAATTCCCAACTGGGCGTAATTAAATGTTGACTTGAAGACGATCGGAAACGTGAACGATTTTTCCGACGATTTGAACTTGTAGAGCTGGAATGTATCCTATTGACGTCACTAACATTAATGGGCTGTTTCGAGTTAAGTTCCCGACTGTCAATTTTAGACGCTTCTAAAGAAATTACTTTTTGCATAATTTTCGCAAATTCTGGTTCTTCCGACTGCAGAAGCTGCTCGCGTATGGTGTTAGCTTCGTACGAATTGGGCCCGAAGAAAAATGTTTGATATATCGGCCTGGAAATCGCATGTTGAAATAAACTTACATTCAGTTATATCGCGCCGGAGTAATGCCACATAGTCGGCTAACGACTGTTCTTCGCTTTGATACGTAGAGAGGAATCGAAGTTGTATTACCAATATATTTTTTTCTGGGCACAAATGATTTTAAAGTTTCTTTACTAATTCGTCGTACTTTATTTCCGATATATTTTTCGGGGCCACTATACACAATAGAATTGATGAGCATTTGGTGGCATATTATTTTATTACTTACCACACCTTTCATTGCTAGGTAGCTTTCAAACCTTTGGCGGTATAATTTAAAGTTTTCCTTATTTGCGTCGAAGTTCTCAAATGGCGGAATCATTGCCTGTAATGGCGGAACATTTTGTTGTACGCGCTGCTGCGTCTGTTCAGTTGTGGTATATCTGTGCTTAAAAATTGCACTAATTCCTGCTGATTTTTGTTAAAAGTTTCCAACAATTGTTGACTCTGTAAGGCATCCATCTTTTCGTTAATTTATTTGTTGAATTTAGTTTTTTCTTTTCCTCGTCTCCAATTTGTTATATCTTGATAAATTAGAAAAGCATGCGTTCTTATTTTCTTACTTCTTTATTTTCTCATTCACGCTTACATACTAAAAAACAAAAGGAACTTTCCAGAAGACAATTACATTTTCAGAGTTGCCATCAGTTATTTAAGATACAACACTGTACAATCAAACAAACAAACAATCAGTAAAAAGGTGACCAACGTGCACAAAATTGTAGATGCGGTGAGTACAAAAAGTGATAATAAAATTCAAACAGGTATGGACAGATACATAACCGTGTTAAAAAGGGGAAGAAATCAAAAATCAGCTCAAATAGTTTCAACAGCGAAAGTTCCCAGAGATGAAAAAAACAATATCAAAAATTCCGAAAATCGTTTCGCGATTTTATCTGAACAAGGCGATGAAGACACAACTACAAGGTCGAGTAAACCTCCACCAATATATTTAAGAAAGCAGAACTAGTTTTTTTGTCAAAATCCTTATCTCCTTAATTGGAGAAAATGAGTTCTATGTAATTCCAATTAAGCGCGGAAATATTAACGAAACAAAAATCCAGGTAGTGCAAGAAAATAATTACCGAAAAATAGTTTCTGACCTTGAGTCAAAAAACAAAAATTTTTACACGTACCAATTAGAGAGTGCTAAAGGTATAACCGTCGTAATAAAACGTGTAGACTCTAGCGTGGATCCAGAAGAGGTAAAGTCTGGGCTTGAAAATAGTGGATTCAAAGTTAAAAATGTTTCAAACATTAAAAATAGGGAAAAAAAATCCCCCAACCTATATTCAGAGTCGAGCTACAGCCAGGTGACTTGAAAATAAAAAAGAGCGCATCGCACCCAATTTCTAATTTAAAGTACTTGTTACACCGAAGAGTTACCGTTGAGATGCCACATAAAAAAATGGTCCTGTTCAATGCCTGAACTGCCAAGAATTTGGCCATACCAAAACTTACTGCAAGTTGCCTACTGTTTGCGTTGTATGTGGTGAGTTACACAGTACCGTGAACTGCGACAAAATAAAAGGCGATCCCAAGGCGAAAAAATGTGGCATTTGCGGCGGAAATCACACTGCCAACTATAGAGGCTGCCCTCTTTACTCGTTTTTTAAAAATTCGTCGAACAGAAAAACAAATGTTATTCCCGCTCAGCCCAACACCCCTGTAAACTACCCACAGTTACCTCAACCGTCGTCTAGCCATAATCAATACTCAAATGTTTTAAAGTCTAACACTACTCTTACTCAGCAAAAACCTAATAGTCAATTTACATACATTTTAAAAAACAGCCAGAATACAGCGCAAAAATCGGTACCAGCAAACGAAGTTCCAGGCTCTAATTTTAGTCGTATTGAAGCCTCAATTGAAAGCTTAATACAAACAGTAAATACTTTTACTCACAACATGTTCTGTATGATGCAGGAAATGTTGAAAATGCAATCTACCTTGTTGCAGGCTGTATTGAACAAACCATGAACTTAAGAATCTGTTTTTGGAACGCAAACGGCATCTGCCAACATAAAAATGAAATAGAATACTTTCTTCTGGATAAACAAATCGATGTTATGCTTATCTCAGAAACTCATTTCACCTCCCGAAGCTATTTAAGAATTAGTGGATATAATGTCTACGACACCAAGGATCCTCGATGTAGCGCTTGTGGTGGTTCAGGAATCCTAATAATAACGCGAATAAAACACTACCTGTTGAATGATTTTTGTGAAGATTATCTTCAAGCAACAAACATCTGTATTGAAAATTATTATCAAAAATTTGTAATATCATCTGTCTATTCCCCCCCAAGATTTTCAATTACCGAGAGTCAATAAATGGATTTTTATAAATCACTGGGCCCCCGATTTCTAGCAGCTGGCGACTACAATGCCAAACACACATTCTGGGGTTCACGTTTAATCACTCCTAAGGGTCGTGTTTTGTTCGACACAATATCTAAACTGGGTTTGAATGTAGTTTCAAGTGGTCAGCTAACATATTGGCCAACAGATCGACAAAAAATTCCTGATGCTATCGACTTTGGAATCGTGAAAGGTGTGCCCAGCGAAATGATTGCAGTTGAATCATCTTTGGATTTATCTTCAGACCACTCGCCTACAATTGTCACTATATACTCGCATACAACTTCATCACCTACATGTTTTTTTTTTTTTTTTTTTTTTTTTTTAATTAGGACCAGCACTCAGGGCATTGTGCCGGAACGCAGAGAGAGGGATAGAGTAAAGAAGATAGATGTTGAAAATGTAGAAGGCTTAACTCTTTTACAACTCTGCTTTGCGCGTTATGTTAATTTTTATAGCAGTGTTGAGGGGCCTCAGGTGTTAGGTAGACGCATTAACTTTGTTAAGCTGTATTGGCAGACATTTTATTAATTGTTTTACTTCGCCGATGTTTCTGCTAACCGACGAAGGAGGGCGATGTTGTGTACATTAGCTTGGAACATCATCAATCGCTGTCGGAACAGTTTTTTAAATAGTCCGACAACAATTAATACAATGTCTCACTAATGTACATTACAGAAATTAATGATGTTGATTGACTTGCTCTGGCCAGGGTTTGAACCCAGGCCCCACGTCATTGTTTACTTAGTAGTCAACGCGCTAACCACTTCAGCCAACACCACCCTCATGTGACTTACCAACGACATCTGCACGTATTAATTGGCTGAAATACAAAAAATTCCTAAGTGCTCATTGCTGGGACAATATGCCGTTGAGAACACCTTCTGATATAGATGACTCTATTAGGTTGTTTCAAGCACACGTTAAAGAAGCTGCTCTTAATGCTTCTTCAAATCAACCAAGTCAACAAATGCGATTCAACAATATTTTTTCTGTTGATATAGAAAGGTTTTTATCTGAAAAAAGGAAAGCTCGACGAGAATGGCAACGTTACAGATCGCCTCAGCTAATATTAAGACTTTAGGAGTGTACCAAACAGCTTAGAAAAGTTTTACAAACACAAAAAACAGCTTCCCTTCAAAAATTTCTTCAAGAACTCTATGCAACACCAAAAACTGATTATTCGCTGATTATTTTACAACTGCAATGATATCCGGCAGAATGGAAGGTTTCGATGATTACTATGATACCAAAACCCGGTAAGGATCATACAAAGGTTGAATCCTATCGGCCTATCAGTTTATTGTCCAATATGTCGAAACTTTTTGAAAAGCTGTACATGAGCAAGCTGACTCCTATAGTAACTAGCAGTGTATGTATTCTAGATCATCAATTCGGTTTTTGCAGTCAGCATAACACTATTGAACAAACTCACAGACTTGTGAATGTAGTTAGAGAAACTTTTGAAAAAAAGAAATATTGTTCAGCGCTTTTTATTGATGTCGCACAGGCTTTTGATAACGTATGGCACGAAGGTCTTGTCCACAAATTAACACAAAATCTACCCGCAAACATCGTCAGGCTCTTAAAAAGCTATCTAGAGGATCGAAAATTTGTAGTTAGGGAAGGCAATTTCTTAAGCCCTCTGCAGTCGATTGAAGCCGGAGTTCCTCAAGGCAGTATCTTCGGTCCTTTACTTTATTTAATATATGCGTCTGACTTACCGTTAAGCAGTAACATTCACACGTCAACATTTGCTGATGATACGGCTTTTCTAAGCGTTCATGAAAATCCTGTAGAAGCTTCCCGCAACTTACAAGAATATATATCAGGCTTGGCATTGGTAAATTTATGTTTGATACGACATTGTAAATGGGTCTTAGTCTTGTCGATGCCTCTTACTGTTAAACTGAAAGTCATCAATATCTTTATTTAACATGGTTATCAAAGATCTATCATTAAATAACGCATAAATATCCACGCTCCTGTTTTTACCATATAAATTGATATATAGTACTCGAAAAAGCAACTTTTTATTATTTTGTGAGCAACTTGTATATTCGTATTAAGTTTGCTACTTTACTTAACCAATCGCAAAAATGTTCTATTGTAGGGTATGGATTAATATTTATTGCAACTCTACCCTACACTAGTCTTCTACTCATGAGGATTTTTAAAACAAGCTCCTATAAAAGTATGGCGTTAACTATGTGTTGTTTGCCGTTTACGGATTTGAGAAACACTGAAAAATTTTTTACGTTCGTCGAAAATGGCACTAATTTTGTCAAGTTATTTTTATTAATACTATATGATGATTCTTTTACATTTTTAAGTTGGCTATGAATTAGCTGCTCTAGCCTTCCAAAACGTAATTTACATTGTTCTATAATAAAACTTTTATTCGATAGAAATTGCGAATAATTATTACGAATAAATAGTTATTTTATATATTAAGAATAATTATTATTTCCAATTTTTATTTAAAAAAATTGATGATAACTACTATGGGTATCAAATAAAAATATTTCTCAAGCATAACTACTACTATTCGATAAATATATTACTAATTATTTTTAATAGTTATGAATAAGAAATGACTTAATCGTTATAACTCATTGTATAAATAAAGTTTAGTCACAAAAAATTGTTTTATAAATGATGTTTTATTGTAGTTAAGAGGTTCAAATTGAAACAAAACATAGAAAAAATTGATTTTTTAATTCACTGCTCTATTTAAAAAGAAATAACACTTGTTAACTTTAAAATTATTGTTATAATCTATAACAAAAAGGGACCACCAATAGTGAGTATTTCAAAATACATTATATATTTAGTTTGATGAACATATTTTTTTGCATTTTTTCATCTGACAGATTACATCGTTGGTCGATCAATATTAAGCGCAATGCGGAAAAAGCTCTTTCCACCGAAAACTGTGTTGCAGGCACAGCATGCACAATGTACGCCAATTTCTTTAAAATTGGATAAGTGTACTTCCGCTCATGCCAATAGTTAATTAAATCTATGTAAACATCCTCTTTTGATGGCTTGAAACTTTCGATTTCAGCAAATGCATTTGTGATTTCTTGACACATTTCATTTTCTATGTCATCTTCTGAAGAAGATTCAACTTCTAGTAGTGATAATGAGATTCGGTGAATTGGAAAAAACCGAAGGAGTTGACAGTATAATAACGGAGGAATTCAATAGATTGATCCCAGTTGCCCAGGAAATTTTAGAGAGACGATCAACATCAACCCGGAAAAACTACTATTGAGAGAGCACAAAACGGAACGATCAGAATGACTTCGCTATCTGAGATTATTAAAGTAGTAAGTAGAAAACAACACAGTCCCATCATTCTTCGGGACCGATGGGCCTGACTTATCATCAGAAGTATTTAGATACATACAAGGATGCAAGATAGTAGAAAGAGAATTACTCACGGGTGCAAATAACGGCTTAACCCAGGATGTAATACAGTGCTTGAAGTTGAGACTACTGGGGCGTCTACTCAAGAATTTCATAGCTGAATTTCAGTTCCGTGGACGCATTATGCAACGCGCTCAAGACACACTATATATAAAGCAAGAGCTGAGATAAAATAAGGGAGCTGATCTTAGGTTGCAAACAGAGCATCAGAGAGTCAGCATGCAAGTTTGGAGAGCGCCTAGATAATCTGCTGAGCGAGACAAAAACAACAATAGAAAACGAATGGCCGGAAGGACCTGGCCGGGAAACCGTGCTAAAAGACTTCAAGCGTATAGCAGTATGGAGCTTTATCTTAAAGCTCGATTCGTGGGACAGGAGGAGGAAGAACTCTTGAAATTAATAGAAATAGTGCAAAATGCAGAAGAATTGTTCGGCGAAACGCACAGTATCAACACAATAGATTCGGAAGTCCCCTGTAGTTTTTGCAGCAGGATGGGGCATGAATGGAATAGCTGCAAAAAGCGGTTAAACACACCCTGTGCAGGAATATCGTAAGCTGTACGTTCTGTGGAAACAGGGGGCACGATTTGGAAAACTGTAGAAAGAGATTAGGCTCCTTATACTGCCGATTGTGTAGGGTAAATGGTCTCAAGGAAAACCCGTTCTGCGAGCCAAGAAGAAATACACCCAAACAAAATCAATTGGGAAGAAGGGCGGCAGGAGACAATAGGAGGACAACAAACACAGAATTCCGTGGAAGCCGACAAATAGCGACGCGACAAAACACAAACAGAAGGGCAAATAGAAATAATAGTACGTTACCAACCTGTTTCAAATGTCAGCTACAGGGACATTTTTCACGGGACTGCAGAAGCAATGTCAGACAAACTCAGGCAAGAGGAACAGGAATCTACCAACAGGTGCAAAGTACCAATAATAGCAGGCACCTAGCTAACAGACCCGTAGAGGCCCATAGCAATAATAATCGGAAAAATTTTCAGGGAAACGGAATTCGGCCCAGTTATCGCCAATAACTGGGAAATAAAAAGAAAATCAGATGGACATAAAAGAAGAGTAAATACAACTATAATAAAGAAACAAAAAGAGAGAGTCGGGGAAATAAAGATGATACAGAGTCTGACTCAGAAACAGAGCAGCCAACCAAAATAGTAACCAAGGCAGTTTTACACCTAGTAAATCAAGAGAATGGGCAAACTATAGAAGAAAAAACTGCAATAGACAAAAAATTAAACAAAAAAAAAGAAGAGAAACAAAGTGAAAAGATGATGCGAAATATAGATGATGGTACTGAATCACCGGGCAATGTGGACACAGTTTTCATTACGCTCCCCTCCCGAGGAGCTAGGGAGGGAAGATTGGTCTTACTTGTAGAACCGGGAGCAGATTTCAGTATAGTAAAAGAGGAGTTAATGAAGGTTTTTCTCAATAAGAACCGAAAGCAAACTAAAATTCTTTCTGGAGCGTTCGGAGGAAAGACTACAACACTAGGCACTACCGAGATCAGGATAGGAGACAAAAGGCAGCTGCCGTGGGTGTTCCATATTGTGTCATGGGAAATCCAAATCCCTGGGGATGGTATTCTCGAAAGAAATAATATGTGGAACAAGTGTATTGTAAACACCATAGATAGAACCTTGAGCATCTTTGATAAAGAACATTGGGTGAAGACGTTTACCCTTCGTACGGAAATAGATTGTCAAACAAATCATCAACAAGGCGTCTGTCTAAGAAAAAAAGCAGTCACTATAGTACCGGTTAATATTATATCGAGAGACAAAACTGTGATTGTGCATAAACAGGAGATTTCCCCTGGAGTTTACGTTGGAAATACTGTGGTCAACATAAAAAATGGAGGCACAGCAGTAGTACCCATACTGTACGCAACCGAGCAGGACATACCATGGAGGAAGAAAATTGAGGTGAAGTTTTCAAATTTCAATCACTACACGCAATATGGAAGGACAGATCAATCCCCATTGTCAACGACAAATCAGGAAGAAAAAATAAGACGTTTAAAAATCACCATTATGACGGAGAGGGATTGGAACATGGAAAAAAGGGAGTCCATGAACCGGATATGTGAGGAATATCATGACTTATTCATGCTAGACAATGACAAATTGCCATTCACCACATTGGTAAAACATAAAATACCAATAAAAGGAGAACAAACACCCATTAATCAACAAGAGTATCATCTACCCCACGTCCATAAAGAAGAAATCAACCGACAAGTATCGGAGCTACTACAGGAAGGTATAATAAGCCCAAGCATATCCCGATGGAATTCACCAATATTATTAGTGCCCGAAAAATGTCAAGACGGCCAGAACAAATTAAGACTGGTCGTCGATTTTCGAAAATTAAATGAGGCTACAATAAAACAGGTATTCCCTACTCCTAGAATTGATGAAATTTTGGATCAATTAGGAAATAGCAGGTATTTCACTACTTTAGATCTGGCGAGTGGACATCACCAGGTAATGGTTGATGAAGGAGTTAAGGAAAAGACTGCCTTCAGCACCGACAAGGGTCATTTTGTGTTTAATATAATGCTCTTTGGCCTAACAGGGGCACCAGCTACATTCCAAATGGTCATGAATACGATCCTTACAAGGCCTGGACTGTTTTATGTACCTCGAAGACATAGTCGTATACGGAAGAAATGTGGCAGACCACGAAAGAAAAATCATCAATGTTTTATCCAGGCTACGAGAGGGTGGACTTAAATTGAACACAAAGAAATGTAAATTCTTACGAAGAGAAATAGTTTACCTAGGCCACAAATGTTCCAATGAGGGGGTGCTACCAGACCCTTCAAAGGTAGAATGTGTAAAAAAACTTAAGCCACCAAGAACCATAAAAGAAGTACAAGCACTCCTGGGCTTGATCAACTACTACCGAAAATTTGTTGCAGGAATGGCAAAATTGGCTTCACCAATAACAAGGCTGTTAAAGAAAAATACTAAATTTACGTGGACGACCCAATGCCAAGAGGCCTTGGACAAGGTGAAGGAAAGCATTGCAAATCCTCCAATCTTGATTTATCCAGATTTTACGCAACCATTCAGAGTAACAACAGATGCAAGTAACGAGGCCTTAGTAGCAGTTCCATCACAGATAAGGAACGAAATGGATCATCCGATAGCGTTTGCTAGTCGAACTCACAGTGACACTGAAAAGAGATATTCGACAATAGAGAAAGAAATGCTTGGTGCGGTATGGGCAACACATACTTTCCGCCCATATCTCCTGGGGCGACACTTCACCGTATTTACTGACCATCAACCCTTAAGGGGGATAGTAAGCCTTAAAGACTAAACCTCAAGACTTGCACGGTTTAGGCACAAATTATCAGCATACGAATTCAAAATTGTGTACAAACCCGGGAAGAGTAATTTGAATGCGGATGCATTAAGCAGGTTACCAACAAAAGATCAAAATATCGGAAAATCAGAAGATGAAAAAACAAAACAAAAAGAGCAACAGAAAGCTCTTGCAGAGGGGAAACATAGTGAAAATTGTGACAGAAATTCTGCTGCGACATTTTTAACTGAAAAAAAAGATATCCAAGAAGTCCTTAGAAGCTTTCATGACTCACCTCTGGGCGGACATCAAGGAGTCATGAAGAACTATAATAGAATAAAAAAACAGTACAGGTGGAGGGGAATGCAACGCGATATCAACACCTACATCAAAAAATGCCCTAAATGTCCGAAAAATAAAAGTGGACTTCTTAATAAAGAGCCCATGGTCCTCACAGATACAGCAAATAGACCTTTTGAAAAGGTATATATGGATATGGTGGGGCCCTGCCCACTTCCACCGTGGGAAACAAATACATTCTTACCCTACAGGACGATTTATCAAAATTTTTTGTCTGCGCACCCATGCCATATGCCGAAGCAGAAACGGCAGCAAGAGTCTTTTATACCGAGATAGTAACAAAATATGGTATTCCCAAAAAATTAATTACAGACAACGGAACAAACTTCACCTCGAAATTGTTTGGAAGTGTGCGTAAGCTATTGAGAATTAAAAAGCAAGATATTTATCCCTATCGCCCTCCATCTAACGGGTCTTTGGAACGAAACCACAGGCCATTAGCAGAATATTTGCGAAGTTTCGCAAAAGAAGATGGATCGAACTGGGATCAATGACTTGATCCGGTAATGCACGTACATAACCACACTGAGTACGCAGCCAAAAAGCAGACACCATTCAAGATACTGTATGGATTCGATGCTCCCCTGCCATCAAACCTACAAGAAAAGCTAAGGCTAGGGAAAAGAAACAGTACGATAAGCAGTCAAGGTATTATACCATGAAAATAGGAGGCAGAGTCTTAGTAAAAACGCAAGCACGTAAAAACAAATTTTCGCCCATATGGGACGGCCCCTATGAAATTAAAAGTTTCCCCACACCTGTAAACGCTCAAATAATGATGAAGGGAAAATTTCGGATCCTACACCGTAATTTAGTGAAACCATACACCCAATAAAAGATTAAAAAAAAAAAAAATATTTCTTCTAATTTCTGCGATCTTTTATTAAAATTATTTTCTGTCTGATTTTCCCGAGTTAAAGATCCACTTTTTTATTTTTTTACAATAACAATCTTTATTTTTAAAAAACCAATATTTCGCTACCAAACAATGGGTAGCTTCTTCAGGGTTATATTACGTTAATATTTATATGAAAAAATGTTTTGTTTGTTTACAAATTTTTGATAGGATATTGAAAAAATTATTTCAAAACACATTTTCTGGCGCCAAATCAAAAAATTAATTTTTGTATGAACAAATTAACAAAATTATTTTAAAGCATATCTTAAGGATTATAGACAAGATTAATATATAAAAACAAAACAACATATTTTACAAAAAGTTAGCTTAAATTTCTACTTCTATTAACTAAATATCTATAATTCTGAGCTATATTTGCTGTATCTATTTTGTAATTAATCCGTTGTGTATTGTGAACTTTACTGATCTGTAACATTTCTAGCATTAATCTACGCTTATAATTAATTTCTTTGTTTAAAATTAATGTATTTTTAAAATCAGGACAATGATTTGAGCTAGCGCAATGTAATGACAAAGCTGTCTTTTGTGTTAATGTAGTGTTTCTATATTTATAATCTGATTTATGTCCCGCAATTCTACTTTTTAATTTGTTCTTGGTAGTACCTACATATACCTTATTACAATTATCATTATCATTTCCACCACATGGAATCTTATAAACTAAGTTAGACATTTCTAATTTATCTATCTTATCTTTTGTCTTACTGAATAGTCTTCCTAATGTATTATACATTTTATGGGCCATTACATATTTCTTATTGTCATAAATCTTCGACTTTTCTAATCTTTCAGATATGAGAGGCACATAAGTTAGTGATTTATAAATCTTTGGTTCAATACTTGGTCTTGTATTTAAAATATTATGATTAACAAATTGTCTTATTAAACAACATATCAATTGAATTGGATAATTATTCTTCAACAAAATATTTTTAATTCTTTCTATATTAGTCTTATGAAATTCTTTATCACTAATCTTTAGTATTCTCTGTATTAAATTTTTAGCCGTACACAGATAAAAATATCACCAAATTTTAAGTGACAAAAGTAGTTGTTAAAAGTCAATTTTTAATTTCAACAACATTTTTATTATAATCAATACGTTTGTTGTTGATATGACTAATTGTCAAGCTTATTTTCAAATAAACGTGTCAACAATTGTGTTTGTTGAAACCCAAACATCTTAACAATAGCAATGATGTCAATAGCATTTTGTGCCTTTGACTACGAGTAAAATGATTAAAACGTTAGTTTAACATTACTTAATATATTTTATTAGTTTTATAAATAAAAAATGTATATTTTTCATAAAAAAATATTTTATTCGTTTTACTACTTATTAAAGTTAGATTAAATTAAAAAAAAATTCACTAAAAATATATCTGAGTTTTTGAGATTTTTACGGCGTTTTGATGTTTAAAAATATAATAATATACAACACTTATACCTGTGACTCTTTATACACACAAGAAAGAGAAAACAACAAGTTAAAAGAAAACAAAACATTTAAATTCTTGTTATACACACACGCGCGAAACAATTTGTGAATTAAAAAAAATTTTGTGAAAAAACTGATAATAATTGATAATAAAGTGTTGAAAATGGTTGAATTTATTAATTGTTTTTCTTGCAATAAATTGTTTATTTGCCCGAATAAGTTTTTCAAGCATTTGAATGGATGCTTTCCGAAAAAAGCAAAAGACAAAGAACAATACCAGTGCAAATTTGGTAATTGTTATCAAAAACTTGTGGATTCAAAAAACACGACTGTATCCGCAGGAAGTGGTAATACCATATTTTATATATGCCGATGATTTTGGAATCAACAACCCCATCGGTTCTAAAGCCACTAACCAGGCAATGTGTAACGTGTATTATAGTTTTCCCTGCATGCCTGATAAATAGTCGAAGTTAGATACAGTATTCTAAGCTTGTACTATTAAATCTTCTGATGTAAAGTCATATGGTAGTAATGAATGTTTCCGGCCATTAGTAGAAATTTTGAAAACAATGGAAATAGATGGTATTGAAATAGAAACGAAAACGGGACCTAAAACTGTGCATTTTATAATGGGATTACTTTTAGGCGATAACCTCGGATTGAATACAATGCTCAACTTTTCTAAATCTTTTTCTGCAAATTACTATTGCAGGTTTTGTCAAATGAAAAAAGATCAGGCACAAAAATCATGTGTAGAAGACAACAATTTAATGAGAAATAGAATCAATTATAGAGAAGACTTAAGTATCGGTTCGCCTTCTGAAACAGGTATAGTGTCAGAAAGCATATTTAATGAAATTCCTTCCTTTCATGCCACTGAAAATTTCAGTGTTGACGTGATGCATGACATACATATATGAAGGCGTTTGTCATAAAATACTTTGCGAATCTATACTGTATTTCATTAAAACTATGAAATATTTTGACTTGGGCTGTCTCAACAGTCGATTAAAATCATTCTCCTATGTTAATCGCGATAAAGGTAGCGAAAAAAAACAATTTACCATCAAAGAATTAGAAAACCGAAGACTAAAACTGTCGGCAAAACAAATGATGTCTTTTTGCCACTATCTGCCACTTATGATTGGAGATTTAATTCCGTTTGGAGATGTCGTATGGGAATTTGTTTTAAAGTTTTTTGAATTAATTGAGGATCTTTTATGTTATGAAATTTCAAATGATTTATTGTCCCAAATAACAATAAAAGTGGAATCAATAAATCAGGAATATCAAAATCTTTTTAAAAAAATCTAACTCCCACATTTCACATTCTAATTCACTACAAAACGATTATTAAAAAATCTGGTCCACTCCGGAATTTATGGAGTTTTAAATACGAAGCTAAACACAAACAGTTTAAAGTGTATTCACACGTAATAACATGCAGAAAAAATATGCCGATAACATTTTCATTTAAACAACAAATGCGGTTTGCCAATTTTCTTTTGCAACCAAAATCACAAACTTTTGTATTTAAAAGGCAAAAAGTTGATATTAAAGCCAAAGAATTTGTTTGCCAAAGGTTAAACGTCGGCAGTACATCTTTGACATTATTCCAAAATGCAGAAATATATGGCTACTCTTTTAGCACAAAATCTTTTATTGCCAATTATACAAACGATATTAACATATACAGACTTTCATTTATTGCTAAAACAAGTATAAATAAGGTATTTCTATGTTGTCAAAAAGTTTTAGTGGAATATAACATTAATTTTTCTGCATTTGAAGTGAGAAACAGAGAACTGCACGATCACAGGTTTTCGTGATTTAGGTATACTCGTCTTAAATGCGGTTGCGGTGTGATCGCCACCGCATTGCTTTTGCTCAAGTATTCGCCATATCTGTACACAGTTGAGTATTGCTACGTTTGAGCTTCTAGCATACACAATCATATGCGTTCGCGGTGATTGCTCTGCTTACGTTTTTTACACATTCGGCAGTCGTACTCATACTTAACGTACACAACAAAAACAATATTTGTATACGAACATGCGAGCACACTCAATGATGTGTGCTTTATCTGAAGTAAATACAGCGTTGCCACTGTGTAATTATACAAAAGCTGTAATAATTTGAAAAAAACATCTATGTATTTGTATATAGCTTTTGTGTTCAGCAAAAATTGCAGTAAATGTAAAATATTAGCGACGCATATACTCATATGAATGTACATAAGATGTATGTATCTATGTGTAAATGCCGTATACCTCTATCATGTTTTTCGCTTCTCTTGTAAAATAATAAAGTTGATAGTTAGGGCATTTATCGTTTCAGGTAACGAAATGCTACATAAAAACCCGTCTTATTTTTAATGTTTATTTTATTAAACTCTCATAACACTTTCAGATTATTTTTCGGAATCGAAATTTGGTTTTTAATAATGCTGCGCACTTGCATTTTTCAATCTCAGTAGGAAAAATAACTACGCTGAAGAACAAATTAAATTTTTTGGAATGAATTCTTGTATACAAATATAAGCAGATAGCGCCTTAAGAAATGTTTTGTGAAAGACTTATTCGTAAATATAATTTTTGGGTAATTTTGAATCTGTTATTGTGTAAGGATTAATCTTAAATCTGGCATCACTGATTGTTTGTAGAGAAAACTTCCAAAAGCAAATATAAAAAAATAATAGAGTATGAAAAGACGAAATACTAAAAGTTTTGCTCATGCAGATTGCGATGTTTGTTGCTACTGGTTTTTGCGCTCATTGGTTTTATGTACGCAAAAACCGCAAAGTAGCGATCATATTATGATCGCATCAAATCTCTGTAAATAAACGGCGAGTCAAATCAACACCGCAAATTTTTTTATGCATTGTTTAAAGTGCTCGGATGTGTAAAGTATAGAGTACATATGCGGTGTATTTATGGTTGCGGTGTGATCGCGCCGTTCTCTGGTGAGAAACCATGCCGAAGTTTATGATGTAATATCTATTAACGATATTATTGGACCTCCAGTTGCTTTGGTTAAAACTTATTCCGGCAAACAATTTGTTAAATTAAAAGAATTCTATTATAGCGTTTATTAAATCATGTTTTTATTTTTTCAAATTGGAAGGATAACGAAACCGATTTGACTGATGAAAATTTGGATCTTTACAACTTACTAGCAGACTGGAAACTATCACATTTATTCAAGTATTTATGTCGTAAGTAGTAACTTTTTTGGACTATTTCTTTTACAACTTTTTAATATATGTATTTTATTTTCAGATCAACGAATAACTTTGGAAGTACTATTAACTTTAAATCAAGACCATATAAAAAAACTATTTAAAGGTTTAACTGTAGGTGATCAAGTTATTTTTGAAAATAATCTTAAAAACTGGAAACCTCAAACCCTCCTACCTAATGCCAATTTGGAAACTGATTCAAAATCCTTATGTATGCCTGAAAATCAACTGAAATCATTCAAAACCAAATTCCTACCTTATTGACTATTTTAAAAAATAAATCGGAAACCAAATTTTGAAAATCTATGAAGAAAAGAAAATATTTAATGAACAACAACGGGTATTATTGATCAATACTATAGCCAAATATTTGGAGTTCAAAGGATTTAATTGAACAATGAAAGATTGCGCAGATATCGAACATCAAATATGTTCAATATTTACAACAGAACAATTGGTAAGCTTAAACCAAATTTATTTTATAATTATATAAGGTCAAATAACACTTAAATAACTACTAAATAACAAATGGACAGTTTTGTATGGCAAATGAAAACACACTTGTATCAAATGTCTTATAATTTAATTTTTCAGGAATATTACACAACTGGTAAGAGAGGAAAGTTGTGCAATAAAATACACAATTTGAAACGGCAAAATAAATGTTTGACTGATTGCGAATCTGAATTGTCTATTGATGAAAATATCTCCAATGGTAAGATAAACAATAATTCCCAGTTTATTATAATGGGCTAGAAATTAATACCCAAATGCATAGACATTTAGTTGATTTTATAACAGTCTTATAAATCCAATTCGTATACGAAACAAAAAGTTTTATTTAGGTCTGTTATAGGAATCAACAAAAATATTATGCATATGACCACTTCTATAGCAGTTGACAATGTTTTAAAAGCTTTATTAACAATATAATTCTAATCAGCAGAGTTGGATTTAAAGATTTATGGTCATGTGCATAATCATTTTAAGGATACTTATTACTGCCTTATAACTTCAATTTGTTTTTTAACATGCAAATTAATTTATAAGACTTTTATAAAATTCAACAAATGGTATATGCATTTGGGTGTTAGTATTAAAGTGTTACAAAATATAACTTCAAATTACTTCTTACTTAATTGATCTGCACGCAATTTAGTCTGCAATTCTCTGTTTGAATTCTCTATTGGTTTGACTCAATGAGAATTTTTTTAAATTGACTTGGAAATGGATTATATATATTGCAAATATCTTCTTTCTAATTTCGAAAGCAGTTTCACGATATAAAGTGTTATATCTGATATATTCAGAATCGACTTTGAATTATATCCGCAATTTTAACGTCTAATAAACATTGTTTTGTTTTGATCATACACGACTCTTAATAGAATATAGTTTTTAAATATGCTTTAATTGAATGCAAACATATGCAGTTAATCAAATTTTTACTTGATTAACTTTTCAGTCTAAACGAAGCATTATCTTGCAAATCGCTTAAAAACTTCATAAAAAAGACTCTTTAAAACTTTTATAAAACATTATTTTTAGATCCAGAACCAGATGCTGAATTTTCACGTAAAGTATTGAGAAGCGATAAAATAACAGCCGAAGAGTTTGATATATATTGGAGAAAATGTGCCGGCTATAGACTTACACAAATTAAAGATATAAAAACAACTTCAGAGATACTTAAGGAATAGCCAGAATACGGCAAACCTTCCGGATATCAATTGGTTTGTGCAACTTTCTTAAGAAATTTGTTAGAAATATATATAATTTTTAAATTAAATTTTTTACAGATTTCTATAGACTTTTCAATCAAATATCCGAAGGCTAAAGCGATGGAAATTAAATGGGCCGATTATGAAATAAAACTTCATAACGTTGTGCTTAGTAAAATCACAAATGCAAGTGCTTTAGAATTATTGCAGAAAAGCGATTTGTGCAATAAAGGTAAACATTTGTAATTAGAAATATTTAACCATGAGTAATAAGAAAACTGTTATTTATTATTTTCAGAAACTAAAATATTTGCAATATTTTGGCTTATTCATTACTTGTTTCCACCACCATTGTCATCGTTGACAGGAGAAAATGAAACGAAAAAACGTAAAAAGTACACCATTACTGATTCTCAAGAATCGTTTGCAATTATTGGAAAAACACCTGAAGAGTTGAACGCAAAATTCAATCTCCTTAAGCTTCAATGTACAAATGTCCAACCATTTTTATTAGTGGTGGGAGAAGTTTTGGACATAAAAAGCATTAGTCTGTATTTTCATGGAATAAGATATCCTTTTATAAAAACATTAGCTGCTGTTGATATTTTATTTAAGTTAATATTTCTTTTTAACTTAGAATTTCCAAAACAATCGGAAACATTTTATTTGTTTTTGCAGTCATTTTTCTACGAAATACCTTCACCGAAAAAACCTTTGAAAGTTTTAGGCATTATAAGTCAAATATTGAACTAAATTTTTATCAGCTCACAAACACTCAATATCCTTCTAATCTTTTTATATTTTATTAGTTTTTTATTATTTTATGTTAACATGAATACTTTATTTGTTTTACGTTTTGTTATGTTTTTTTTTTAAATTACTTTTTATTAAATAAAATTGTTTTGAAAAATAAAAATTAAAATACTTTTGTATTTTTTTATTTAAAGGGGGTTTTTCAATTAAAATATTATTAAAAATCAACAAATTTGTTTGTTAAATTTTGTTTTGAATTTCAACAAACTCGTTTGTTGATATGACTCTTTATTTGAAAAAAAAATTAACAATCAAGTTAACAACATCGTTTGTTAAAATTTGCTTTGAATTTCAACAAATTCGTTTGTTGACTATGTTATTGAAATAAATTTAACAATCAAGCTACAATCATGTTGTTTGTATTTACAAGATCTAGTATAGGAGCAATTTCAAGAAAAAATTTGTTTGTATTTACAAAAAGTTTGTTTGTATTTACAATTTTTTTTATCTGTGTATTGATTATAATCCTTTTTGGATGTTTAGAAAAATAATTAATAAGCCGATCAGAAGATGTTGGCTTCTGATACCGGCATGCTATCAGCACAGACGTAAACAGATATGGCATCGTTGACAGGTGTCAAGTGGCCATATCATACGTAGTTAACCCTGGGCCCTGAGAAGTAAGATATATGTGGCAATCTAAAAATATAATAAGAAAGTGACAACAACCATACATTACCAAATACTGTGAAAAAAAAAAAAATAAAAATGTAAACAAACTAAACTAAAATTGGCGTTGAAAAGTTTTAGATTTATTTAAAAATTTATATAAACAAGTTAAATTTACAATTTTGAAGAAAATTATAAATTGCAAAAGGTATATATGTACATTGTACATACATATGTACATAGAAGGAAAAACCAACAGAAATTGATCCGTTTTCATCAGACAATTGGTAAGTAAGGAATAAACCTGAAATGAGAAAATTCTTTTTAATATATAATATATATATATATAATTATTTACTTACAGGAATAACAAGGTAAATGGCTTCACTTCATCTCGGCTGTATTGGACGATGGATGGAGTTAGCATATCAGTGGTAAGTATAGTAGATAGCATGAAAATAATAAAAACTTATGGTTATGTTTGTGCTTTTATTTTCTAGATAAAGTAAACAAAAAGTGGTAATTACTGATATCTTGAAAAGTTTCTGTAATGCAAAATGAGAAACTGCCACGAGTTTGCTGAGCCAATTGGCCAACGGAAATGCACGGAAACCAACACGTCTTTAAGAAATATAAATTGTTATATGTACATATGTATTATATTTTTAAATAAACTTAATTTTTATACCGTGGGCACTAGTATTGTTTAAAAAACACAATACACGTTCAGTATGGGTAAAAATATTAACATGGTTTGGAGTAAAAAGTGTGAAATCAAAGACAGTCTATGAAAAAATTTTTAAAAAAATTTAAATTTTAAAAATAGTTTTGCAATTATTTTGGCATAAGATTTTTAAATTTTAAAACTTTTTAACGCAGTCTAAAAGCATGAACATTAAGCTACTCAGAACTGCAAAAAGATTTAAAATCAGTTAATAAATGACAAAATAAGCTATATGAAAGTTGTTGTATACCATGAGCTCTAGTGCTATATACCGTGAGCACTAGTGTTGTTTTTAAATATTTTACAACCTTTTCTGTTATGTTAAATTACCCCAAAAACACAGAGCAGTTAAAGCGGTAAAAGAATCCTCTCAAAGTTCTGATATGGGTCTCCAAATAAACTAAATTTAAAATTTAAAGATTAATGCCAGGAGAATGTAAAATTGTGAACTTCTTACCATGTTTTTGCCGTTTAAAAATTCTTTTTCACTTCATTCTAACATTTATATTGAAATTATGGTTTATGTTAACTACACCCACATCAGATTCCCAAGGGGAATATTTTTGTAAAATCTTTGAACGCTTTAACTATTAACGATATTATTAAAGGTCTATTTACATACATCCATCAGTAAAATGTCAACGACAGTGCACGTCTGCCAATATTACCAATTACAAATATTGGTTCCACGTCCCAATACGGCTGTTATTTTCATTAACCAATAACAAATACCTACCGAAGGCAGTATTCACGATAAAAACTATTACTGCTTTGGACGTATGGCACTGACGGGACGTTACTGATGTCTTAAATAGACCTTCTACACTTTTTTTTCACACCACAGATCACACTTTCCAATTGGTTTTCCTTTTTCCAATTGGATATAAAAACACTATCACTTACCTTGTCGGATTCTTCGGAAAACGATGAAGACGGTCCATTTTTGGGAAACCCATAATACATTTGCGACTCCTGAAAAGAAAGAAAGTTTAGAAAATTTTTTAATTATTTCAAAAATGTACTTACATTTTCCACGTTATTTTTCTTTATCGTTCACAATTAAGTAATAATCAAGCTAACTGGCGCAAAAAAATGAAGGAAATCTGTCAAAAAGTCCGCCAAAACAAGGATTTCCCAAAAATTTTGCGCCAATTTGCTGAAAAATCTCTTTTATTAAAATATAAACAAATAATTTAATAAAATTCTACATTTATTTGAGCATGTATATTTATTTATTTGTATAAATGGATGAGCTTTAAAACTTTTTAAACATAAAGAGTAAAACATCTACTGATGAATTGGTATAGCTACCAACGAAATATATATCTAGATATTGCTAACCCGCAACAAATAAATAAAATTTAAAATAAATAATTTAATTTTAACTGGTAGAACTAAACGAGACAGACATATGCAAACAAAATTTTCTGTCCTTTAATGTTTTCAGGGTTAACTTGGTGATGCCATTGTGATGCCATTTGTTTTTTTTTTTTTAGTTCATGTGCACACCGCTAGATGGCCGTGTCCCTTCTGTGTATATTCTGTGCTATCAGTCGGCAAATATCCAATATTATATCACCTCTTTCAATTGTTTCTCGTATAAAATGATGACGGATGTCAACGTGTTTGGTTCTGTTATGAAAAACAGGATTTTTGCATAATTTACCTGCATTATCATTATAAATATTTATAGGCTCCTGAAAAAACAAAACATTATGAAGGAAACTTTTTAAATTAATAGCTTCTTTGGATGATTCAGACAGAGCCATGTATTCTGCCTCCGTTGTTGATAATGCAACTGTTCTTTCCGCGATTCCCAACTTATGGCAGCATTTGAAAATTTAAAAAATGTTGTTGAATCTTACTTGTTGATTTGAAGAAGCATTAACAGCAGCTTGATTAACATGTGCTTCAAACAACCTAATAGAATTTTCTATGTCAGTAGGTGTTGAACAAACTCACAGACTTGTGAATGTTATCAGAGACACCATCGAAAAGAAGAAATATTGCTCTGCGCTCTTTATAGATTTTTCTCAAGCTTTTGATAAAATATGGCACGAAGATCCTATACATAAATTAACGCAAAATCTACCCGCAAACATTGTTAGGCTTTTAATAAGCTACCAAATTGAACGAAAATTTGTAGTTAGGGAAGGCAATTTTTTAAGCCCACCGCAGTCGATCGAAGGCGGAGTTCCCCAAGGCAGTATCTTCGGTCCATTACTTTATTTAATATATGCCTCTGACTTACCGTTAAGCAGTTACATTCATACATCAACATTTGCCGATGATACAGCTTTTCTAAGCGTCCACGAAAATCCTGTAGAAGCTTCCCGCAATTTACAAGGGTATATATTCAAATTGCAAAATTGGCTCAAACAATGGCGTATTAAGGTTAACGAGCAGAAATGTGTGCACGTAACTTTTACGATGCGCAAGGAAACATGCCCGCCTATAAAATACCGAGACCATACCGCAACACACTGTTGTCAAATATCTAGGCGTTCATCATGATCGTCGTTTAACATGGAAATCGCATACAAAGTTAATACAAATTAAATTAAAAGCAGCCTAAATGAATTGGCTTATTGGAAGAAATTCTATAGTAAGCCTAGACTGTAAACTACTATTATACAACGCGATCATGAAACCAATATGGTTCGATGGAATCCAGTTATGGGGCACTGCCTCAGCATCAAATGTCGAAAAAATTCAAAGGCGACAAAATAAAATTCTACGTACAATTACAGCAGCCCCCTGGTATGTCAGAAGTCATCGGATTCATAAAGATCTATATGTTCCGTTGGTGAAGACAGTATTATTAATAAACGCTAAAAAATATATAAAAAAACTTGAGGTGCACCCAAATGTACTTGCACGCAATATTTTAAATTATAGAGGCCACACCCGGCTGAAAATGATGGATACTCTTTTTCTCAGCTGTACACGAGAGATGTAAAACAACATAAATTAACCGTTGAAATTAAAAATTTTGTTTAGGATTGGATAAACTTATATTTAATATTTTTTAAATTTAAGATTTGAAAAACTTATTGATAATTTAATTTATAATTGAAGATTCAATAAATAATAAAACTTATCAAAAAAAAAAAAAAATGCATTCATATGAAAGTGAACACAGCACCGACGTCGACGAAATTCGTCGTACGTGACGAATTCTCTGATAGATTTATTTCTATTTCATACGCCGACGAACGACGAAGAAATCAGTACAGCGTTACCATGTTTTTTTAGTTTTAAAATATATTAGTAAATAATGTTAATTTTTACTTTAATAAGTTCTTCTTTTTATGATATAGAGCATTTTAGTTAAATATACATAATTATTAATGATGAAATTTGTTTTTAATAGTTTTTTTTTTAATGTTTAATTTTATAAAGGAATTATTTTCTTTATACGGTAACACTATCGTTGTTATGTTTGTATGTATATTAAAACAAATTTGTAATAAAAAATACACACAATTTTTTGGATTATTATGACAGGAGCTGTTTCTTCGTCCCAGTTGTGCGCCACACGACGAATTTACGCAACGAACTTTTGCCAACGAATTCATCGTGCTAGACGAAATTCGGCGTTCGACCCAATTGTGTTCCCAGCATAAAGATAACAACCTAAATTTTTTGTCGCTCAAATTGAAGAGAGCGCCTTCTCTTGTGCACTCTTCTAAATCAGTTTCGCTCTAATTGAAGAGTGTGCCCTCTCTTGTGCACCAAAAAATGAGAGTTTTTCTCATATATGGTAACATCACTCACAACGATGCTGTCAATATACAGAGAAAACATGATACTTTTATTAATAAAAAAAAAAAACGTGGAAGTTAACAACCTAATTTATGGATACTGATCATTCTACATATGTATATACATATACATACATACATACATTATGTAATTATATATTCACGCATCTCATTGCTTATTGATTTCATTTTCTAATATGAAGACATTTATTGTACAATGGTAAAACAAAACTCAAGCCGCGCTTGAGAAGTTAACAACCATAGTCATTTAAAGCAGCTGGACATCCGAATATACCTGAGATGGAACAAGATAAAAGTGCTGGAGTATTACACTCTCAGCGAGGGTTAGCTGTAGACTAATATTAGAGCTTGTTAAACGTACAACAATCTTCGCAAGCTGGATAAGATGTTAATACATACGAAGATATGAGTTTTGGCAACAAAATTGGTTTATTAATTGGTGACTACCTGTTGGGCCACTCATGTGCAGAATTGGCGGGTTTGCACAATCAAGAAGTCGTGTAACTCATTTACTCAGCTGTAAGATATTTTTCTGAATCCGAATTTATTGGTGACCGGGATGAGCAAAATAATCCACTGCCCTCTAAACCTGGCTCAAATTCAGTACTAAAAAATGGTACTGATACAACACTAGATGTTGATTTTGACGAACAGGGCCTTCTCACTCCAATGAACATATCAAAAGTTATGGGCATCCCGGAAAAAGAATGGGAATGTAGGAATATTTTAAATGCTGGCAGCCTTTTGGGTAAATATTGTCATGCATCACTTAAGTTAGCAGGTCAAAGTGAAAATATGCAAAAGCAAGCTTACTTATTTGGAAAACATTTGTCTCTGGCCTGACAGGCTTGCTTAGAAGCCTAACCATTTCAAAGTCCGACATTAACTTTTGGTAGGTTATATTTCTTTCTAAGTATGTTGACATTGTTATTCCGTCGTTTAATTTATTTTAGATACTTCAATTAGCCTAGTAAGTGCTCCTGTACTCTTTCATCTGGAGTATGACGAAATCGAAAAAGGAAAAGTATACATAGGTAGAAAATGTTGATTTTGTTAAGATACACAAGGCTAGATTAAATGGCCCAGGTCTAGAAAGAACCAAAGAACTGCAAAGTAAACATACAACGGCAAAATTTTACAGCGACTGATGCAATAACTGTTTTGGAAAACATAATTTTAGCCAAGCAGGACCTAAAACAAACAATTTGAAGCATATGCAATAAAGTTCTAAAGCGGTGGCAATTCGATAGGAATAGTAATACATATTTTATTAAGTATTACAATACATATTTATAAATGATAGAAAAATTTACGTTTTACAGTTTTATATATTAAAATAAATAATTTTTTAAATTTTATTTGTTGCTGGTTAGAAATACCTAAATATGTATATATTTCGTTGGTTGCCATACCAACTCATCAGTGGAAAAGTAAACACATTCATAATGAAAAATTATTTGTTGTGTATGTTTGAAAAGTTTTTTTTATTTTTTTAACCTCTGTGTAATATATCGAATAGGCAAATGAGTTAGAGCCTTTTGCATATCACCTAACGATATGTGCATAAATAATTTTAGTTTTATATTTACTTCTAATTTTATTTTAGATTCTAGACAATTTTATACATTATGCAGTGGGTATATTTGCCTATACCGAAAGTCCTTTGGAATATCCTTTGCTTATGAATATTTTCAATGTTTTTCATAAATTTTTGATTCATAATCAAGAATGGCAACACTTGGAATTACTAAGTGATCCTATAATAATTATATATTATGAAATGATAAAAACTCTTAAGCAAATAGAACAAAATCAACAAAACGTTAGTGAAAATGATTTTTAAAAATAACCTTAAAATAAATTATAACTTAACCCTAAAATGTTTCAACTTTTTCTTTCACAGTCACTTTCCAAACTATCTCTTAATCTCTATTACCCCGTTTATACGCACTTCTTATTTGCAAATAAGAGTGGAAAGCGTTGCCGTATTGCTTTTTTATTGCTCAGAAAATCAAATCAATGTTCACAAAACTTTTGATTAATCCTTATCTAAGTCGGGACTCCAAGCTTCTTATATACAAAGTGGGTATCAGATCAATTTTATTGTATGGATTTTCGGTGTGGTTTACTATCTCGCCCACGGTGGCTAAAGAACTCGAAGTAGTCGAACGCAGTATACTAAGACTTTGTATTAATCGCAATTTTCAATGTTTCAACAAACGTTTTTCTAATAAATTTATTTACGAAAATTCCTTTGTTACTCCTTTATGTTTCTACGCTCTGACTCTAATGAGCAACTTCTCTAAAAGGCTACAGAACCATTCTAACCCTTTAGTTTCTAACATTTACTTTCAAGAAAATCGTTTATGCTGGTCAGACTGTTTATATCTATCGCCTATTGGTGTTCTTAATGAGGACATAAGTACATTAAGTAGTGTTCCACTCTTGCCTGAATTTTACAGAAGTAATAATTATGTCAATCATCGTGGCTGAGGTCAATATTGGATATAGACATATAGGCTGACTTCCAAAACGTCAATTGCTTTGTGTTTGAACGAAGCATCACATTTCATAACGCCGCAGTACAATAATTATTCAATGTATACCATTTCGAAACGCCGCCGCCAAGTAATCTTAACGCAGTAAGAAAGCAAACATAGCATCGGTTTTATAGTTGATTCATTGTTTCGGAACTTTGCATATTGATGTGATTTAAATACAGTAGCAATACTGTATACAAACTTTGTATACGAACGTTTTGGAAGTCAGCCATATTCATGCATGTATGTATGTATATATATGTATATATATGTGTGTATATATATATGTATATATGTATGTATGTATATGTGTATATATATATATGTATATATGCATGTATATATGTATGTATGTATATATGTATATATTCCTTTTCGAAATTAACGAAAACGTTTTTTTTTTTGCATGATATCTTCGTTTTACCCTCACTGTTGAATTTTATGTTCATCATTTTTTAAATAGTGTAAATAGTAGATATAAGTTTTTAGTTTTCTAAGTAGTTTTAAGTAGTTGTAAGTCACATTTACTTTTTATTTAGTACTGATTATCGCAGTGCCGGGAGCAAGCACACATAGTCACCTTACCGATTTCATATTGATTTTGTATTCATTGCCCACAAATCTGCAAGATGCATTTCCCGTAATTACTCATTAGAATCATACACATAGTTCTAAGTGCTCAATTGTTTTAGATAATAGAATCATTTACATGTTATGTAATTTTTAGAAGTCTCAATAAAATTAATCTTAATCTTATCTGTGTTCTAGAAAAGTAATGAAGTTTTGTTTTTACGACGATTTCAATTTTGTTTTGTTTCAAACAAATTTTTAATATAATGTTTTTTTTTTTTTTTTTGATAATTTTATTATTTATTGAATCTTTAATTATTTATATTAAATTATCAATAAGTTTTTCAAATCTTAAATCTGAAAAAATATTAAATATAAGTTTTCTGATACATACTATTATCATCTGGATTATCACCCTGGAAATATAAGTCTTTGACTTGTCCAACTTTTAGAACGTGCAGTTCTCTACATTAGAAAAAAAAATATATGTAACGACTATTAAAGTGTATTAAATAACATTTTGATTTTCATTCAAAACCATTTGCTGTTATTTTGGTTTATTAATTAGCTGATATAAAAGGTTATTGTCATCCAGTTTTTTGTAATTTGTTAAATTGTTAATCCTGACGAAGCAGTACAAAGGAAATTTACCTCAAACTCATCAATCAAATATATATGTATAATCGTTTAAGTATATATAAAATAATCAGGGCTGGGCAGTATTTGAAATACATGTATTTGAAATACGTATTTAAAATACAAATACGTATTTTGTATTTGTATTTTAAATACATAACCTGAAAGTATTTTGTATTTTAAATACATGTCCTGCAAGTATTTTGTATTTTATGTATATACAATAAATAGAAGTAGTTTGTATTTTGTATTTTAAATACATACAAAAAATGGCAGTATTTTGTATTTTAAAAACATAGTTAACAAAATATATTTTGTCAGTTTAAGGCCGTGCTTCACTATCCTACACAATCGTACGATTCATTCACAGGAAAATCTTGCAAAAATCTGGCCGACTTTAAAAAATCGTTTCAAAGTGGTGTTGTAGGTGCCACACTATCATAGAAATCTGATGCCAAAACATCTGGGGGGTTACTCTGTATTGCGATGCGAAAGCAAATGCGATGCGAAAACAATGTAAATAAGATACAAATGCGAACAGTTATCTTATCGGATCGCAATACAGAGTAACCCCCCTGGTTGACAATAAATACTCCTCTGATCGCATGAAAACTATCATTTTATGAAAATTTTCATAAAATTTTACAAATCGCACGACTTGACAAAAAATCTGTCACACAGTTGCATTTTTAGTCCACACTACTATACATTTTTAGCACACATGTCATATTTTGCAAATCGCGTGACTGTGTAGGATAGTGCGGTGATGGTTGTTTGCATTTTGATCTATTTATAATAAGGGTAATCACGATGGTGATTGTGCAAATATGAATTTTGCAAATTTGCTGTGCATATTAGTGTACTTCGTGAGCGTACTTTTAAATTTATTGCATTTTTGTGAAGAGCATGTAATTTTGTTCACAAAAATGTGGCAGCCCATCAAAAATTCTGGCAACACTGACCTCAGATGTCAAGTTACAAATGCATAAATTTATTATTTACTAATAAATTAAAAAAAGAAGACTAAAACTTTTTAAATTAAATTAAAATTAGTTACAAAATTAAATTTTCTTTTTCTAAACATAAAAATATGATAGTCTGTATGTCACAAGTTATTGTTTATTTTCGTTTGCAATTGATAAAATATGCACTACTATCTTTGCTCATGGTTTTTTTAGTCCAAACGAAGCAAAATTAAGCAAATTGCACATACATACATTTTGTTGTTATGTTGTGCAAATGTGTGTATATATGCACACATTTGCATCGTTTGCACACTTTGCACTACCCATCGTGATTATCCTTAATGTATCATGCGTCAAAACAATAACCAAAAACTAGAATCGCTAAAAAACGTAACTATACAAATTCTTAGTGTTGGCATCAACGCAATTCAGCTTTCAACTCTAAAGCATTTTTTCACAATGCGATTTTATTTTGCAGGTAGTACTGTTACGACAACAAGTTTAACAATAAAAAAATAGCATGGTTCTTTTTGCATTGGGAGTCAACATAAGGGCGAACAATTTTCAACGTATGTACGTGCCTCTAACTAGCAAGAATTGTGTGAGCCTGTGTTAGTAACACCACCTGTAAAGTGAATACATCTTCAGCGTTGGGCAGTATTTGAAATACATGTATTTGAAATACGTATTTGAAATACAAATACGTATTTTGTATTTTAAATACATATGTACATGACGTGGAAGTATTTTGTATTTTAAATACATACATGATGTGTAAGTATTTTGTATTTTGTATTTTAAATACATAACCTGAAAGTATTTTGTATATTAAATACATGATCAGCAAGTATTTTGTATTTTAAATACCGCAAACCATGTATTTTGCCCAACTCTGAAAATAATCATATATGACTTAGTGAAATGAATATGTATATGATTCGGCAGAACCAAATAAATCATTCTTACCTGTTTTTATTGGGTACTTTAATTTCTTCAAAAATACGACAGCCGTTCTTGAAAATAAATTGCATATTCATTAGTTACCCGCAAATAAAATAATGCCTAGTAATACCTTTATCTCTTTTTCAGGTGGCTGTAGCATTACGAGAAATGCGTCGAGTGGATGAAGAAATGAAAAAAAGGCAAAAGTCACTCCAAGAGACATTAACAAATAGCGAAACTCACCAGGCTTTAGAAGATTGCGAAAGGTATACATTAAAAAAAATAGTATATAACATTTTAGTCGAGCATTTAGTTAAGAGTTTATGTTTTAAACAATTTTTTTTTTTAATGGGTTAGCTAATCTACATATATGCATTTAATTGATTGATAAATACCAAGGAATCTAAATAATAATTATGCTGATTTTTCAGGTACCAACAAATTTACCACTTTTAAGAAATATTGTATAAAAATTGGTTTTAATTATTATGTATGATAAAAATAAATATTTGTTTAACATAACTGTTATATCCAATTAATAAATTAATATCTTATTACATTGGCTAATAAGTATTATGATCGACAAATATTTATT
This sequence comes from Lypha dubia, assembly GCA_947311025.1. Taxonomy (NCBI): domain Eukaryota; kingdom Metazoa; phylum Arthropoda; class Insecta; order Diptera; family Tachinidae; genus Lypha; species Lypha dubia. Next base: position 91,729,316 of record OX371260.1, on the reverse strand, counting down.
TGTCTTACAGATAACTATTACTAAAGATTTTTATTGTTTTTATTTACGATAATAATTATTTTGAATATTTTCTTGATATTTATTGTTTTATTTTTGCAGATTATACATGTGGATACATATATATATTCATACATATATACTTATTAATTATAATACAACAACATTAGGTGCATAACCTGATTTGTATTCATTGATCATATAAATAGGCTTTGCATTTGATTCTTAATTTTAAGTTGTTATACCTCTAATAAATTTACAATAATACTAAAGTAACGGGAAAATATAAAGTATTTGAATATGTATGTATAACAAATTTTGAAGTGCATAAAACATTGTTGCTATCACATTTCGCTAGGAAAGAAGTTATAATTCTACGAGAATCATTATCACTACTAGAAGTTGAATCTTCTTCAGAAGATGACATAGAAAATGAAATGTGTCAAGAAATCACAAATGCATTTGCTGAAATCGAAAGTTTCAAGCCATCAAAAGAGGATGTTTACATAGATTTAATTAACTATTGGCATGAGCGGAAGTACACTTATCCAATTTTAAAGAAATTGGCGTACATTGTGCATGCTGTGCCTGCAACACAGTTTTCGGTGGAAAGAGCTTTTTCCGCATTGCGCTTAATATTGATCGACCAACGATGTAATCTGTCAGATGAAAAAATGCAAAAAAATATGTTAATCAAACTAAATATATAATGTATTTTGAAATACTCACTATTGGTGGTCCCTTTTTGTTATAGATTATAACAATAATTTTAAAGTTAACAAGTGTTATTTCTTTTTAAATAGAGCAGTGAATTAAAAAATCAATTTTTTCTATGTTTTGTTTCAATTTGAACCTCTTAACTACAATAAAACATCATTTATAAAACAATTTTTTGTGACTAAACTTTATTTATACAATGAGTTATAACGATTAAGTCATTTCTTATTCATAACTATTAAAAATAATTAGTAATATATTTATCGAATAGTAGTAGTTATGCTTGAGAAATATTTTTATTTGATACCCATAGTAGTTATCATCAATTTTTTTAAATAAAAATTGGAAATAATAATTATTCTTAATATATAAAATAACTATTTATTCGTAATAATTATTCGCAATTTCTATCGAATAAAAGTTTTATTATAGAACAATGTAAATTACGTTTTGGAAGGCTAGAGCAGCTAATTCATAGCCAACTTAAAAATGTAAAAGAATCATCATATAGTATTAATAAAAATAACTTGACAAAATTAGTGCCATTTTCGACGAACGTAAAAAATTTTTCAGTGTTTCTCAAATCCGTAAACGGCAAACAACACATAGTTAACGCCATACTTTTATAGGAGCTTGTTTTAAAAATCCTTATGAGTAGAAGACTAGTGTAGGATAGAGTTGCAATAAATATTAATCCATACCCTACAATAGAACATTTTTGCGATTGGTTAAGTAAAGTAGCAAACTTAATACGAATATACAAGTTGCTCACAAAATAATAAAAAGTTGCTTTTTCGAGTACTATATATCAATTTATATGGTAAAAACAGGAGCGTGGATATTTATGCGTTATTTAATGATAGATCTTTGATAACCATGTTAAATAAAGATATTGATGACTTTCAGTTTAACAGTAAGAGGCATCGACAAGACTAAGACCCATTTACAATGTCGTATCAAACATAAATTTACCAATGCCAAGCCTGATATATATTCTTGTAAGTTGCGGGAAGCTTCTACAGGATTTTCATGAACGCTTAGAAAAGCCGTATCATCAGCAAATGTTGACGTGTGAATGTTACTGCTTAACGGTAAGTCAGACGCATATATTAAATAAAGTAAAGGACCGAAGATACTGCCTTGAGGAACTCCGGCTTCAATCGACTGCAGAGGGCTTAAGAAATTGCCTTCCCTAACTACAAATTTTCGATCCTCTAGATAGCTTTTTAAGAGCCTGACGATGTTTGCGGGTAGATTTTGTGTTAATTTGTGGACAAGACCTTCGTGCCATACGTTATCAAAAGCCTGTGCGACATCAATAAAAAGCGCTGAACAATATTTCTTTTTTTCAAAAGTTTCTCTAACTACATTCACAAGTCTGTGAGTTTGTTCAATAGTGTTATGCTGACTGCAAAAACCGAATTGATGATCTAGAATACATACACTGCTAGTTACTATAGGAGTCAGCTTGCTCATGTACAGCTTTTCAAAAAGTTTCGACATATTGGACAATAAACTGATAGGCCGATAGGATTCAACCTTTGTATGATCCTTACCGGGTTTTGGTATCATAGTAATCATCGAAACCTTCCATTCTGCCGGATATCATTGCAGTTGTAAAATAATCAGCGAATAATCAGTTTTTGGTGTTGCATAGAGTTCTTGAAGAAATTTTTGAAGGGAAGCTGTTTTTTGTGTTTGTAAAACTTTTCTAAGCTGTTTGGTACACTCCTAAAGTCTTAATATTAGCTGAGGCGATCTGTAACGTTGCCATTCTCGTCGAGCTTTCCTTTTTTCAGATAAAAACCTTTCTATATCAACAGAAAAAATATTGTTGAATCGCATTTGTTGACTTGGTTGATTTGAAGAAGCATTAAGAGCAGCTTCTTTAACGTGTGCTTGAAACAACCTAATAGAGTCATCTATATCAGAAGGTGTTCTCAACGGCATATTGTCCCAGCAATGAGCACTTAGGAATTTTTTGTATTTCAGCCAATTAATACGTGCAGATGTCGTTGGTAAGTCACATGAGGGTGGTGTTGGCTGAAGTGGTTAGCGCGTTGACTACTAAGTAAACAATGACGTGGGGCCTGGGTTCAAACCCTGGCCAGAGCAAGTCAATCAACATCATTAATTTCTGTAATGTACATTAGTGAGACATTGTATTAATTGTTGTCGGACTATTTAAAAAACTGTTCCGACAGCGATTGATGATGTTCCAAGCTAATGTACACAACATCGCCCTCCTTCGTCGGTTAGCAGAAACATCGGCGAAGTAAAACAATTAATAAAATGCCTGCCAATACAGCTTAACAAAGTTAATGCGTCTACCTAACACCTGAGGCCCCTCAACACTGCTATAAAAATTAACATAACGCGCAAAGCAGAGTTGTAAAAGAGTTAAGCCTTCTACATTTTCAACATCTATCTTCTTTACTCTATCCCTCTCTCTGCGTTCCGGCACAATGCACTGCATACGTAGGGGTCATCCCCTGAGTGCTGGTCCTAATTAAAAAAAAAAAAAAAAAAAAAAAAAAAACATGTAGGTGATGAAGTTGTATGCGAGTATATAGTGACAATTGTAGGCGAGTGGTCTGAAGATAAATCCAAAGATGATTCAACTGCAATCATTTCGCTGGGCACACCTTTCACGATTCCAAAGTCGATAGCATCAGGAATTTTTTGTCGATCTGTTGGCCAATATGTTAGCTGACCACTTGAAACTACATTCAAACCCAGTTTAGATATTGTGTCGAACAAAACACGACCATAACTATTAAAAATAATTAGTAATATATTTATCGAATAGTAGTAGTTATGCTTGAGAAATATTTTTATTTGATACCCATAGTAGTTATCATCAATTTTTTTAAATAAAAATTGGAAATAATAATTATTCTTAATATATAAAATAACTATTTATTCGTAATAATTATTCGCAATTTCTATCGAATAAAAGTTTTATTATAGAACAATGTAAATTACGTTTTGGAAGGCTAGAGCAGCTAATTCATAGCCAACTTAAAAATGTAAAAGAATCATCATATAGTATTAATAAAAATAACTTGACAAAATTAGTGCCATTTTCGACGAACGTAAAAAATTTTTCAGTGTTTCTCAAATCCGTAAACGGCAAACAACACATAGTTAACGCCATACTTTTATAGGAGCTTGTTTTAAAAATCCTCATGAGTAGAAGACTAGTGTAGGGTAGAGTTGCAATAAATATTAATCCATACCCTACAATAGAACATTTTTGCGATTGGTTAAGTAAAGTAGCAAACTTAATACGAATATACAAGTTGCTCACAAAATAATAAAAAGTTGCTTTTTCGAGTACTATATATCAATTTATATGGTAAAAACAGGAGCGTGGATATTTATGCGTTATTTAATGATAGATCTTTGATAACCATGTTAAATAAAGATATTGATGACTTTCAGTTTAACAGTAAGAGGCATCGACAAGACTAAGACCCATTTACAATGTCGTATCAAACATAAATTTACCAATGCCAAGCCTGATATATATTCTTGTAAGTTGCGGGAAGCTTCTACAGGATTTTCATGAACGCTTAGAAAAGCCGTATCATCAGCAAATGTTGACGTGTGAATGTTACTGCTTAACGGTAAGTCAGACGCATATATTAAATAAAGTAAAGGACCGAAGATACTGCCTTGAGGAACTCCGGCTTCAATCGACTGCAGAGGGCTTAAGAAATTGCCTTCCCTAACTACAAATTTTCGATCCTCTAGATAGCTTTTTAAGAGCCTGACGATGTTTGCGGGTAGATTTTGTGTTAATTTGTGGACAAGACCTTCGTGCCATACGTTATCAAAAGCCTGTGCGACATCAATAAAAAGCGCTGAACAATATTTCTTTTTTTCAAAAGTTTCTCTAACTACATTCACAAGTCTGTGAGTTTGTTCAATAGTGTTATGCTGACTGCAAAAACCGAATTGATGATCTAGAATACATACACTGCTAGTTACTATAGGAGTCAGCTTGCTCATGTACAGCTTTTCAAAAAGTTTCGACATATTGGACAATAAACTGATAGGCCGATAGGATTCAACCTTTGTATGATCCTTACCGGGTTTTGGTATCATAGTAATCATCGAAACCTTCCATTCTGCCGGATATCATTGCATTTGTAAAATAATCAGCGAATAATCAGTTTTTGGTGTTGCATAGAGTTCTTGCAGAAATTTTTGCAGCGAAGCTGTTTTTTGTGATTGTAAAACTTTTCTTAGCTGTTTGGTACACTCCTTAAGCCTTAATTTTAGCTGAGGCGATCTGTAACGTTGCCATTCTCGTCGAGCTCTCCGTTTTTCAGTCAATAGCCTTTCTATATCTGCACAAAAAATTATGTTAAATCTCGCTTGTTGATTTAAATGAATTGAAGAAGCATTAAGAGCAGCTTGTTTAGCATGTGCTTCAAACAACCTAATAGAATTTTCTATGTCAGCAGGTGTTCTCAATGGCATATTTTCCGTGCAATGAGCACTCAAATATTTTTTGTATTTCAGCCAGTTAATACGTGCAGGTGTCAGCGGTAAATCACATGTTGGTGTTGTAGTTGTGTGTGAGTAAATAGTGATAATAGTAGGCGAGTGATCTGAAGACAAATCCAGAGATGCTTCTACTTCAATCATTTCGCTGGGCACGCCTTTCATAATCCCAAAGTCGATAACATCAGGAATTTTTGTCGATCCGTTGGCCAATATGTTGGCTGACCACTTGAAACTACATTCAAACCCATTTTTGAAATTGTGTCAAACAAAACACGACCCTTGGGACTGATTAAACGTGCGCCCCAAAAAGTGTGTTTAGCATTGTAGTCGCCAGCTGCTAGAAAACGGGACCCCAGTGTTGTAAAAAATGCGGTATATTGACTCTCTGAAATTGAAAACCTGGGAGGAGAGTAAACAGATGATATCACAAGCTTTTGATAAAAATTTTCAATGCAGATGTTCGTTGCTTGACGATATTCTTCACGAAGGTCGTTTAGTAGGTAGTGTTTTATTCGAGTTTTTATTAGGATTCCATAGCCACCACAAGCTCTACCTTGAGGATCCTTGGTGTCGTAGAAATTATATCCACTAATTCGAAAATAGCTTCGGGACGTCAAGTGAGTTTCTGAGATAAGCATACCATCGATTTGTTTATCCAGAAGAAAATATTCAATTTCATTTTTGTGTTGGCAGATGCCGTTTGCGTTCCAAAAACAGATTCTTAAGTTCATGGTTTGTTCAATACAGCCTGCAACAAGGTAGACTGCATTTTCAACATTTCCTGCATCATACAGGACATGTTGAGAGTGAATGTATTTACTGTTTGTATAAGGATCTCTATTGAGGCTTCAATACGACTAAAATTGTGCCCTGATTCTTCATTTACTGGTACAGTTTTTTGCGCCGGAGTCTGGTTACTCTTTAAAATATTAGCGTATGAAGATTGACTATTAGGTTTTTGTTGAGTAAGAGTCGTGTTAGACTTTAAAACATTTGAGTATTTATTATGGCTAGACGACGGTTGAGGTAACTGTGGGTAGTTTAAATGAGTGTTTGGCTGAGCGGGAGTAGCATTGGTTTTTCTGTTCGACGAATTTTTAAAAAGAGAATAAAGAGGGCAGCCCCTATAGTTGGCAGTGTGGTTTCCGCCGCAATTACTACATTTTTTTGCTTTGGTATCACCTTTTATTTTGTCACAGTTAGCGGTACTGTGTAACTCGCCAAATACAACGCAAACGGTAGGCAACTTGCAATAAGTTTTGGTATGGCCAAATTCTTGACAGTTTATGCATTGGATAGGTCCAGTTTTTTTATGTGGCATCTCAACGGTAACTCTTCGATGCAACAAGTATTTTAAGCTATAGATTGGGTGCGATTCATTTTTTTTAATTTTCAAGTCGCCTGGCTGTAGCACGACTCTAAAAATAGGTTGGGGGATTTTTTCCCTGTTTTTAATGTTTGAAACATTTTTGACTTTGAAGCCACTATTTTCAAGGCCAGACTTTACCTCTTCCGGATCCACGCTTGAATCTATTCCTTTTATAACTACTGTTAGGCCTTTAGCACTCTTCAGTTGATATGTATAAAAGTTTTTGTTTTTAGTCTCAAAATCTGAGACAATTTTTTTATAATTATTTTCTTGTGTTACCTGAATTTTAGTTTCGTTGATTTTGCCGCGCTTAATTGGAGTTACATAGAACTCATTTTCTCCAATTAATGAGATAAGGCTTTTTACCAAAAGGTTGGAGTTCTGTTCTCTTAAATATATCGGCGGTGGTTTAGTGGACCTTGTTGTACTTGTGTCTTCATCGACTTGTTCATTCAAAATCGCAAAACGATTTTCAGAATGTTTAATATTATTTTTCCCATCTTTGGGCATTTTCGCCGTTGACGCTATTTCAGCTGATTTGGGACTTCTTCCCCTTTTTAGCACGGTTATGTATCTGTCCATACCAGTTTGGATTTTATTATCACTATTTTCACTCACTGCATTTACAATTTTGTGCAAGTTGGTCACCTGGGTATTTATTGTTTGTTTGTTTGATTGTACAGCTAAGCTGACAAGTTTGCTAATAGGTGCAATTGTTGTTGCTTCTTGATCGATATTTAACATGTTCAAAGATAATGATCGCGCACGAGTATTTGTGTTTTGTGTAGTATTCAGGTTTGTGTTTACTTCATTTTTATTTTCGTCATCAGCAACTAAAGTTATATATTGTACATTCCTACTGCTTGTAGGTTTATTGTTGTTGTTAGAAGGTGAACTCATTTAGAGTTCTCTTTTTTTTGTATTTTCACTTATGTATATTAGTTTGTGTATGCAAATATTTATGTGTATTGCACACAAGCAAAAAAATAAAATAAAACCAGTAAAATAACTGTTCAATAAATGTTTTGTTTTTTTTATATTTGTTGTGACTTGAAAATTTTTTTTTCTTTTATATTCAGTTGCGACGATTATAAAAACGCGTCTGTTCACTACGAGAGTTGAAACTGAATAATGTGGGAACAAATCTATGTACATATGTAGTTTAGCTGCGTTGTTAAAAAAATATCCTATCCAAAGGATAATCAAAAAATAAGAAAAAAAATTAAACAAAAAATTTGTCGGCTATGCTTAGTTTCCGAGTTATGGGCCTCTGGAGTTCCAGTACAAAATTGTGTATATATTCTGTATGTTTCATATAATGTGGTCAATATTGGTCTCATTTAAAAGCTTTTAATGATTTGCTAAACTATTTAATTAATTCACTAACCCACTGGAACAGCGGTTTTGCTGAGTAAATATTTTCTGCCATTAAGCCATCGTTTTGTTCTGTTCAATATAAAGCTCAGATTGAAAATTAAGTTGGTTTGTATCTTAATGATTTGCAAGAAAATAAATTTTTGCAATCTTGCCTTGAAATTTTTTTGCATTGGTGAAAATTAAGCCGATCGCGAAAATTATAAAAAAATGCAAGAACCCCCATATTCAACAATGCAAGCCCTAAAACTGATTATAATTTGCTAAAATTGTTCGCTTTCCGAAAACCCGCGAAATTTATGAAAGTGCAAAAACTTGCTAAAATTTTAATTTATGTTTGATTAAAAGTCCCTAAAGATGTAAGAATTCCGAAAATTTTGGAAAAACTTTCGCACATTGCCAAAAACTGCAAAAAATTGCCAAAACTTTGAGAAAATAAAGATATAATATACACACACACATATATATATATATATATGTATATATATATATATTTTTACCAAAAAGTAATTTATTTCACGCGGCTGTTTGCCTTCGATTTCAAATTACTTTTTTTGTGGTGAAAATGATTTGTAGAACACATCAAATTCACTTGAAACAAGCTGAAAATGAAATTTTACTTTTTATTTCACTTTAACGAATTTAAGAACACAAAATTAGTGAAATTTTCACTTTCATTTCATTTTACGAATGTAGAACACAGGCGAATATCTACTTGGAAATCATACAAGATTTGTCCCATTTTTGTCTTTACAATTTGGAAATTAAAACTTTAATTTCCAAAAGAAAATCCCTAATAGATTTATATGTAATGGAAGTAATTTTTTCGTGTATATTGAAATTAGTAAAATTGGGAAGTAGCAACAGTGAAAATTATAGTTTCTTTTCCGACGCCCAAGAATTATTTAAATTTTTATGTTCAATAATTAAAAATGTGGAGGAGTTGTGTTATGAGTCATTTGCCCCTAACCAACAGAAGTATCAGCGACAGCAGAACATACGCTGCACACACATACTGACGTTGAGTTATTTTCCCTCAACCAACAAAAATACCAACGGCAGCAAAATACCGCTGCATGCATTACTGACGTTATTACCAGTAATTTTCCTACAGACATATGCTGACGTTGCAATACAGCTGCATACATATATATGCCAGTAAATTTCCTACAGATATATGCTGACATTGCAATATCGTGAGAACCGCAATCGGCTGGAAGTTCCACGGGTATGAATATGCTGAATTTGCATACTAACACACTTAGCAATGACCACGCCGGCGGCAGCGAACGTCAGCAGCATCGTTCAATCAGACAGCGAAATTGGGTATAAAAGCGGAGGGTGATTTGGTATGGAAGTCGATTCTATTCTAGGCGAGTTCCAGATCAGTTCTATTCTAATCAGTTCTCTTTAACACGTAACAAAAACCTGATCAAACACCAGCCTTAAAAAGCGGGTCCCTGTGAAGGCTAAAGAATATTTTAAAGTAGTATATATTTATATATATATATTTTATAAGTCAAAACCTGATCAAACACCAGCCTTAAAAAGCGGGTCCCTGTGAAGGCTAAATAATGTTTTAGAATAGTCTGTGGTTAATAAAGAAAAATAATAATAACTAAATAATAAAAATAATGTTTTAATTCAAACATAACATTTGGCGCACCCGGTAGCCGCATATATAATAACATCAAAGAAATATAATAATCCTTGTGTTGATCTTGCTAAAGAAAAAACTGTCCGGTGTAGCAAAACCAACAATACATAAAAGTCTAAATCCTAGCTACCTTGTATTGTTGCATCCTATATTTGACGGTGTAGAACTGCACAGGACAAATTGAATAAAGTCTAAATCCTAGCTACCCTCATATTATCATTGCAGGACTAATCGCTAAAGCGGATCAGGACAAAAAGGAGAATTACTTTGATCGTAAAAATTCTGCGCGGTTGCGAACAAAAAATAAAATAAAAAAATATATATAAAAAAAATAATATAAAGTGAAAATAAGCCTAAACCACAGACCACTATGAGGATAATAACCAGCGGAACATAAGTAAGTAGAAGACAGCTTTAATGGCCAATCCACAGACAAAGACAGACAAATTAATAGAACGACAAGTATAGTTATTAAATGGACAGTCTACAAGTTCTTGCGTGGACACAGCCCACTATCAAGATGATTACCAGCGGAACATAGAAAGACGATCACCGTCACCCCAGCAAAACCATACTACTGAGAGAGCGGAAATTGAAAGGATCAAAATGCCTTCGCTGCATGAGATTATTAAGATCGTTAACAACACAGTCCCATCATTCTTTGGGACCGATGGACCAGACTTGTCATCAGAAGTATTCAGGTACATACAAGGATGCAAGATGGTAGAAAGAGAAGTACTCACAGGTGCAAATAACGTTCTAACACAAGATGTAATAAAATGCTCAAGAAGTATTATCTAAAAAGCAAGAGCTTAGATAAAATAAGGGAACTAATATTGGGTTGCAAACAGAGCATCAGAGAGTCAGCATGCAAATTTGGAGAACGCCTGGATAACCTATTGAATGAGGCAAAAACAACATTAGAGAACGAATGGCCGGTGGGACCTGGCCGGGAAACCATGCTGAAGGACTTCAAACGGATAGCAGTGAGAAGTTTCATCAAGGGGTTGAAAGACCATGCTCTCAAAACTCGATTTGTGGGCCAGGAAGAGGAAGAGCTCACTAAGTTGATAGAAATAGTGGTAAATGCAGAGGAATTGTTTGGCAAACCAACGCACAGCATCAACGTAATAGATTCAGAAGTCCCCTGTAGTTTTTGCAACAGGATGGGGCATGAATGGAATAGCTGCAAAAAGCGACTAAACACACCATACTGTATGAGCTGTGGAAAATACGGCCATGAAATGGGGCCACTGTGCAGGAATATCGTGAGCTGTACGTTCTGTGGAAACAGCGGGCACGATGTGGAAAACTGCAGAAAGAGATTAGGCTCCTTATACTGCCGATTGTGTAGGATAAACGGTCACAAGGAAACCCCTTTCTGTGAGCCAAGAAGAAACCTACCCAACCAAAATCAATTGGATAGAAGGACGGCAGAAAACAATAGGAGGATAACAAACACAGAATTCCGTGGAAGCCCACAAATAGCGATGGGACAAAATATGAACAGAGGGGCAAATAGAAACATTGGTACACGACCAACCTGTTTTAAATGTCAGAAACAGGGACATTTTGCACGGGACTGCAGAAGATATGTCAGACAAACTCAGGCAGTAGGAACAGGGATCTACCAACAGGCACGAAATAGCAACAACGGCAGGGACCTAGCTAACAATGCCCTAGAGGCCCATAGCAACACAAATCGGACATATGCTCAGGGAAACGAAATTCGGCCCAGTTATCGCCAATAACTGGGGTCCGGCAAATTAACAGAAAATTAGATTGGCATAAAAAAGAGAACAAATACAAGTATAATAAAGAAACAGAAACAAAGAATCAGGTAAATAAAGATGATACGGAGACTGACTCAGAAATAGAGCAGCCAACCAGGATAGTAACCGAGGCAGTTGTACACCCGGTAAATAAGGAGAACGGGCACACTATAGAACAAAATACTGCGAAAGATAATAAATTAAACAAAAAAAAGGTGGAAAAAAGTGAAGAGATGGTACGAAATATAGAAGATAGTACTGAATCACCAGGCAATGTGGACACAGTTTTTATTACGCTACCCTGCCAAGGAGCTAGGGAGCGAAAATTGGTCTTACTTGTAGATACGGGAACAGTTACTAAAGTGCCGGTTAATATCATATCAAGAGATAAAACCGTGGTTGTGCATAAACAGGCAAATCAAGAGAACGGGCAAACTTTGGAAGTGAAAGCAGAAAAAGAAAAAGTATTAAAATATAAATATGAAGAGAAACAAAGTGAAGAAATAATGCCAAATATAAATAATAGTACTGAATCACCGAGCAATGTGGACACAGTTTTTATGACGCTACCCTGCCAAGGAGCTAGGGAGCGAAAATTGGTCTTACTTGTAGATACGGGAGCAGTTACTAAAGTGCCGGTTAATATCATTTCGAGAGATAAAACTGTGGTTGTACAAAAACAGGAGATTTCCGCTGGAGTTTATGTTGGAAATACTGTCGTCAACATTAAAAATGGAGGCACAGCAGTACACATACTGAACGCAACCGAGAAATATATCCCATGGAGGAAGGAGACCCAGTTGAAATTTTCAAATTTCAATCATTACACACAGTATGGAGGGACAGATCAAAGCACATTATCGTTGTCAAATAAGGGAGAAAGAATAAGACGTCTAAAAAGCTACATTATGACGGAAATGAATTGGAAAAAGAGAAGAAGGAAAAACTCACCACAAAATCGACACTGGAGCAGTGTTGTAATACCATGCCTCTCATGGTCTTAAGGTCTTCAATGGCTGAAATAGAAAAAGAAATACATATTTATACAGGTCTAAATTAAGGAATAATGGAACTTAACATGCCGTAGGGAATTTTTTTTTATTTATCCCTCGTCTGTAATTTCCTATTACTTTTATAGCTTGACGTCAAGGATCTGAAAGAAGCAAAATAATTAGTAAAAGGAAAAGGTTAAAAAAAGGATGGAACGCTACTGAACCGGTATCACCTTCTAATTGACCAACGGATTCTTTTCTAAAAATAAAATTAAGCAGACAGATTAGTTAGACGCCGCAACAAGCAAAGAACACAAAATTTTTTTTTTAATTAACAAGAATAGTAGTATACAAGAAACCACGGATACAATTTTCCAGAGCAGTCTTTAGATTTTACAAAATACAAATAAATACAATTTAAATTGAATAAAATTCCGTTAAAATAAAAACAAAAAGTTAATTTACTTACGTTTTTTTTCTGCATGAGTATGTTTGGTGGATTCTGTTGGGTTACTGGTATTCCAGTTTCTCAATACACTCGGACACTTCTATGTTTTTTTTTTGGGTTTTCAAATTTTTCTATAAAGGAAAATTAGGTAACCGCGGATTTTGTTTTTTTTTCAATTTATTTAGAACTTTTTGTCACTTCATGAAACAATTTTTTTTTTTCTCGGGATTGTATTAAAATTAGTAATTGAACTAAAATTACGAATTTAGTTAAAAAAAAATTATTCACTTCTATGTAAATTTTTAATAAAATTAATGACTGCATAGCAGTAGAAACAGAAAGCAATTGCAAAAATTTTTAATGTTTGCACATGCTTGCGTCTGTAGATGTCTGAATAATAAAAACAAAATAAAACCCTGCAGTCTTAGGCACATTAATAGAAACATAAATAAAGCAATTGCAAACATTTTTAATGTTTGCACATGCTTACAACTGAAGGATAAAAATGAATCCAATATATCCAAACTGAGACGAAATACAGTTTTGATGGTCTCTACAATTTTTCTTTTTTTTCATTTTTTTTTTGGCATGACTTTAGTTGAGTACTTGACTGTGAAATATGATTACACAGCAAAATTCTGCCAGACTATTTCACAGCCGGGTACAACTGAATAAACAGATATACACATGCATGTATGTTTGTGAGAATACAAATAAGTTTGGCATTGACATTGAAACAAAAAATAAAAGCCAAACATACATACATGCATGGTATTTCAGTAATACTAACAATAATAATAAAAAGCACGAATTAATCTATGTTTGAATGTAAGCTTTTAAGCTAAAATGAATAATGAATAAGAATTTCAAGTACAGAAACTAAAATTTAATTTTCAAATAAAGAAGAACATGCAACTTATGAAATAATTTCAACAACTTTCCTATTAATATTTATTTTTGTTTTTCTTCTGAAAAACAAACTATTTGCAATTTTAAACTTTCCTAATTTTCTTCCATTTTTGCTGTTGATTTAAAAAAATTATACGCAAGTGAATAATTTTTCTTTCAAATCATTAAAGCAGCAAAGGTGTTAAATTTCTTTCACAAAGACAAGGATAAAAACAAGCTAAACTGAACTCATTTTTTTTATACTTATATAAGTAAATAAAATTCTTAATTATTTTTATTTTTTAAAAATTTTATATTTATTTATTTATTATTTAGAGGAGAAGACTATGTCTTCTTTATCCCTTTAGTATTTCTAATTATTTAATTTGCCGGAAGACTATGTCTTCTTATTCGGACTTCTTATTATTGATTACTTACTAACTAATTAACAATTTAAACTTAATGTTAAACTTTATATAGACTTAAGAATTGTCGAACAGCAATCATCACCTTGAATGCAACGTGAGCAGTTCCCATTGCATTCAGTGCAAATAGGTCGTCAGCACTTTTAATAAATGTTGTAACAAAAAATTCGTGAATTAAAATTTAAATGGAAATGTGTCAGCAATTGAATTGCGACAGAGGAGATTGAACTTTATTAAAGTAAGTAAAATAATTATTAATTGCAATTTAAATGGAAATGTGTCAGCAATTGAATTGCGACAGAGGAGATTGAACTTTATTAAGGTAAGTAAAATAATTATTAATTGCAACTAACGGAAATGTGTCAGCAAATGAACTTTTATTAAAAATAAATATGTTAATTATTAACTTATATAAAAAAAAAAGGAGAGGAAAAAATGTTTAAATAAGTTGAAATTTGATATATGTAGTACTATATGTAAGGAAGTTTTTTTTCTTACTCATTTTTGCAACATTTTCAAATAATTTAAAAATTTTCAATTTCTTGTATAAGTTTATTTCAAGGTTAATATAAGAGAACATATATATAAATATCAATAAACATACACAATAATTATACAACTAACTTGTAAATGCATAACTATTATAATTTTTTGTGTGTCATACATACATACAATTTTATATTAAGTTGAAAATAAAAAACAACATACCATTAACAATACACATGTATATATATACATGATTATATTGAAAAATTACTTCTAAAATAGATATTGGAAAATAGAACAAATAGAAAATCATTTAATAGTGGCTAACTAAACACTTAAACAAACAAATCACAAGTATTTGAATATTAAAATCTTAGATCAAAATAACTAAAAACATGTAAAAATTTTAAAATTAATATAAATAAAATCCTATAACTGATTGAGTATAACAATCTAAAATGTTTATGAAACCTCCATCCTTGTTAGTGATTCAATTTAATTATTTAAAAAGGGGGGATTTAAAAAAAAAAAAAACACAAAGAATTATTACGTTAGACAACTCTTTCAAAATAGTTTCATGTAAGAAAAGAAATTTTGATATAAGTATATGTAAGAAGAAATTGTTAGTTATAAGATTAAAAATATTAACCCGTGTTTTAAAATCTACCAACAATCATCATCCCGTTAACAATGAAGAATCCAACAATCATCAACAGCAGCCTATATCTATCAACCTCACACAACCGCAAAACCAATATACGATACCACAACACATACATAGACGAAATGACCAGTTCCGTTGGAAAGGCGGTATCACTACAACGCCAATAACAACTACAAAGTCAATAACAACCGCAGTAGTTCACAAGCAATATCATATTTTTCCTTGGTGACGCAGCAAACGTACCAAGTCGACAGACACTTAGCAGTCACCAACTAATGGTAAACTGCGAACCTTCAGGCAATCGAGGCTCGGGAGATAATTACATATTACTCCGAGAGCTGCCAAAGCTGTATCGCCAAGGTAGTCGGATGCATACACACATCTATTTTGACTTGATTCCAGAAGGATGGCTACGAAACATCCTAAGACAGGATGTTTCTTGTCCGTAAGGGGGGAGGGATGTTATGAGTCATTTTCCCCTAACCAACAGAAGTATCAGCGACAGCAGAACATACGCTGCATACACATACTGACGTTGAGTTATTTTCCCTCAACCAACAAAAATACCAACGGCAGCAAAATACCGCTGCATGCATTACTGACGTTATTACCAGTAATTTTCCTACAGATATATGCTGACGTTGCAATACCGCTGCATACATGTATATGCCAGTAACTTTCCTACAGATATATGCTGACATTGCAATATCGTGAGATCCGCAATCGGCTGGAAGTTCCACGGGTATGAATATGCTGAATTTGCATACTAACACACCTAGCAATGACCACGCCGGCGGCAGCGAACGTCAGCAGCATCGTTCAATCAGACAGCGATATTGGGTATAAAAGCGGAGGGTGATTTGGTATGACAGTCTAGTCAATTCTAATCAGTTCAGTTCTATTCTAATCAGTTCTCTTTAACACGTAACAAAAAACCGGATCAAACACCAGCCTTAAAAAGCGGGTCCCTGAGATGGTTATAATTTAATAAACATAGAATAGAAAACAAAAATGAAAATCTAAATAAACTAAATTTAATAACTAAAATCAAAATAATCCTATTGTCTTGTGTTCTTAATTTCAAAAATAAGTTACAAAATAAATTGTAACATTTTGGCGAAGCCGGTAGCCGCGTAAATAATAACATCAAAGAAATATAATAATCCTTGTGTTGATCTTGCTCAAGAAAAAACTGTCCGGTGTAGCAAAACCAACAATACATAAAAGTCTAAATTCTAGCTACCTTGTATTGTTGCATCCTACATTCGACGGTGTGGAACTGCACAGGACAAATACATAAAAGTCTAAATTCTAGCTACCTTGTATTGTCATTGCAGGACTAATCGCTAAAGCGGATCAGGACAAAAAGGAGAATTACTTTGATCGTAAAAATTCTGCGCGGTTGCGAACAAAAAATAAAATAAAAAAATATAAAGTGAAAATAAGCCTAAACCACAGACCACTATGAAGATAATAACCAGCGGAACATGGGTAAGTAGAAGACGGCTTTAATGGACAATCCACAGACAAAGACAGACGAATTGATAGAACGGAACGACAAGTGTAATTATTCAGTGGACAGTCTTCAAGTTCTTGCGTGGACACATCCCACTATCAAGATGATTACCAGCGGAACATAGAAAGACGATCTTCGTCACCCCATTAAAACCATACTACTGAGAGAGCGGAAATTGAAAGGATCAAAATGCCTTCGCTGTATGAGATTATTAAGATCGTTAACAACACAGTCCCATCATTCTTTGGGACCGATGGACCAGACTTGTCATCAGAAGTATTCAGGTACATACAAGGATGCAAGATGGTAGAAAGAGAAGTACTTACAGGTGCAAATAACGTTCTAACACAAGATGTAATACAATGCCTGAAATTGAGACTCCTAGGGGGCGCCTACTCAAGAATTTCCCAGATGAATTTCAGTTCCGTGGACGCGTTATGTAATGCGCTCAAGAAATATTATCTAAAAAGCAAGAGCTTAGATAAAATAAGGGAACTAATATTGGGTTGCAAACAGAGCATCAGAGAGTCAGCATGCAAATTTGGAGAACGCCTGGATAGCCTATTAAATGAGGCAAAAACAACAATAGAGAACGAA
The DNA here is from genome assembly GCA_947311025.1 of Lypha dubia. Taxonomy (NCBI): domain Eukaryota; kingdom Metazoa; phylum Arthropoda; class Insecta; order Diptera; family Tachinidae; genus Lypha; species Lypha dubia. The sequence continues at coordinate 91,711,899 of OX371260.1, read as the reverse complement.
TGGCCGGTGGGACCTGGCCGGGAAACCATGCTGAAGGACTTCAAACGGATAGCAGTGAGAAGTTTCATCAAGGGGTTGAAAGACCATGCTCTCAAAGCTCGATTTGTGGGACAGGAAGAAGAAGAGCTCACAAACTTAATAGAGGTAGTCGAAAATGCAGAGTAATTGTTTGGCGAACCAACGCACAGCATCAACGTAATTGATTCAGAAGTCCCTTGTAGTTTTTGTAACAAGATGGGACATGAATGGAATAGCTGCAAAATGCGGCTAAACACACCATACTGTATGAGCTGTGGAAAATACTGCCATGAAATGGGGCCACTGTGCAGGAATATTGTGAGCTGTACGTTCTGTGGAAACAGCGGGCACGATGTGGAAAACTGCAGAAAGAGATTAGGCTCCTTATACTGCCGATTGTGCAGGATAAACGGTCACAAGGAAACCCCTTTCTGTGAGCCAAGAAGAAACCTACCCAACCAAAATAAATCGGATAGACGGACGACAGAAAGAAATAGGAGGTTAACAAACACAGAATTCCGTGGAAGCCCACAAATAGCGATGGGACAAAATATGAACAGAGGGGCAAATAGAAACATTGGTACACGACCAACCTGTTTTAAATGTCAGCAACAAGGACATTTTGCACGGGACTGCAGAAGATATGTCAGACAAACTCAGGCAGTAGGAACAGGGATCTACCAACAGGTACAAAGTAGCAATAATGGCAGGGACCTAGCTAACAGACCAGTAGAGGCCCATAGCAACACAAATCGGACAAATGCTCAGGGAAACGAAATTCGGCCCAGTTATCGCCAATAACTGGGGTCCCGCAAATTAACAGAAAATCAGATTGGCATAAAAAAGAGAACAACTACAAGTATAATAAAGAAACAGAAACAAAGAATTGGGTAAATAAAGATGATACGGAGACTGACTCAGAAATAGAGCAGCCAACCAGGATAGTAACCGAGGCAGTTGTACACCCGGTAAATAAGGAGAACGGGCACACTATAGAACAAAATACTGCGAAAGATAATAAATTAAACAAAAAAAAGGTGGAAAAAAGTGAAGAGATGGTACGAAATATAGAAGATAGTACTGAATCACCGGGCAATGTGGACACAGTTTTTATTACGCTACCCTGCCAAGGAGCTAGGGAGCGAAAATTGGTCTTACTTGTAGATACGGGAGCAGTTACTAAAAAGTCGGCTAATATCATATCAAGAGATAAAACCGTGGTTGTGCATAAACAGGCAAATCAAGAGAACGGGCAAACTTTGGAAGTGAAAGCAGAAAAAGATAAAGTATTAAAACATAAATATGAAGAGAAACAAAGTGAAGAGATAATGCCAAATATAAATAATAGTACTGAATCACCAAGCAATGTGGACACAGTTTTTATGACGCTACCCTGCCAAGGAGCTAGGGAGGGAAGATTGGTCTTACTTGTAGATACGGGAGCAGTTACTAAAGTGCCGGTTGATATCATTTCGAGAGATAAAACTGTGGTTGTGCATAAACAGGCAAATCAAGAGAACGGGCAAACTTTGAAAGTAAAAGCAGAAAAAGACAAAGGATTAAAACATAAATATGAAGAGAAACAAAGTGAAGAGATAATGCCAAATATACATAATAGTACTGAATCACCGAGCAATGTGGACACAGTTTTTATTACGCTACCCTGCCAAGGAGCTAGGGAGCGAAAATTGGTCTTACTTGTAGATACGGGAGCAGTTACTAAATTGCCGGTTAATATCATATCAAGAGATAAAACCGTGGTTGTGCATAAACAGGCAAATCAAGAGAACGGGCAAACTTTGGACAGGAAAGTTCCTGAGTGAATGCAACATAAGCTTTGGCGTAAAAATATGTCCACGAAAGAAAAGGATACGCTAACGAACTAGCGGGTTAAATGCTATCTATATATATAAAATTGTAACGTTATTGACTGATTCATCATCGCACAGCCTAAACGCCTGAAGGCAAAAACTTGAAATTTGGACCAGGGCTTGGTCTCTCCCCAAATCGATCCACTAAGACGGGATTTTTGGAAATTCGAATGTTTAGGGGGTAAAATAGGGCAAAAACGAGTAAATTCGGTAACCTTATATCTCTAAAACTATATGAGATACAAAAAAAAATTTAATGCTTATCGTTGTTCTTTAGAAAAATAAGCGGACAGGTGTTTGGTACTTTTTGGAAATTCAGACTTTGAACGGAGTAAACGGATTAATCTTTCATTTTCGTACTTTTTTGTCACCCCATCTATCTTTTAAACCCATAAACATAGAAATAAGGGTTATAACACATTTGAAACTCATCTGAAAAATCCAAATACTTATTTGGTACTTTTTCGAAATTCGGACGTTTAAGGGGTAAAAAGCGTAACTATTTTTGGTACTTTTTTATAAAACATTTTTTTTTATTTATTGATATAAACGTATTAAATTATGGGCTCCCACTAATATAAAGAAATTTTTCATGCTTCAATGGGGAGATAAAAAGTACCAAAAAGGGGAAATACGGGAAATTTAATTTTTTACTTTAGCTTTTTGGTTCCACAACTGGCAATTTTTTTAATTATCTATATATATAAAATTGTAACGTTACTGACAGACTGATTCATCATCGCACAGCCTAAACGCCTGAAGGCAAAAACTTGAAATTTGGACCAGGGCTTGGTCTCTCCCCAAATCGATCCACTAAGACGGGATTTTTGAAAATTCGAATGTTTAGGGGGTAAAAAAGGGAAAAAACGGTAACCTTATATCTCTAAAACTAAAAGAGATACAAAAAAATTTAATGCTTATCGTTGTTCATTAGAAAAATAAGCGGACAGGTGTCTGGTACTTTTTGGAAATTCAGACCTTTAACGGAGTAAAACCGGCATTTTGGTAGTTTTTTGTCACCCCATCTATCTTTTAAACCTATAAACATAGAAATAAGGGTTATAACACATTTGAAACTCATCTAAAAAATCCAAATACAAATTTGGTACTTTTTCGAAATTCGGACGTTTAAGGGGTAAAAAGCGTAACTATTTTTGGTAAAATAATCATGTTGAGGAGGAGTGTTGGAAATATACTTGATATCTTAAACACATTCATTATTCAACATTTATATTTTCATAGAAGGCTATGCAAATTGTTTTATTTCAATGATATTTTATTTTATTTTTCTTAACATAATCTTTTCAAACTTTGTAATAAATAGTTGAACTTTTAATTTATTGTCAAATAAAATAATTTTATTACAAAATAAATGTGTATTATTTAACAAGGATTTTCATCAATAAAAAGTGAAAAAATAAAATTATATGAAAATAAAAAATACTTTCATGAGTGTTAAATTGGATGAACTTAAGCCTAATTAATATACAAAATTTTCTTAAATAAACCTTGATAAAAAAAATTAAATAAAAAGGAAGTGACAACAATCGAGGTAAGTGTCATTTTTTTGCTGCTAACTTTCGACGTTATCTACATACATACATATATATACTCAAAATATTATGTAGCTAAATTAAAACGAAAATTCACTTAAACAACTAAAAATTTATTTAAAAATGGATTATTTATATTTTATTTCAAACTAGAAAAACCTTAAATTGATAAACCCATTAGTTTAAACTGAAAATGTCCAAGGTAGTATTGTTGACAAAATTTAAATGAAACCTCATTTCGTGGTATAATTGGTACGCATAGAGAAAAAGAAGTTCAAAGAAATAAAAATATGAATTGTAGATACACACATCCATATGTAACTATAGCTACATATGTACATATATGTACTGCTGTATAATGTTTAAACAAAAGTTAATAAAATTATTTTCTGTTTTGATGTACATATATATTTTTCATGATTAAAACTGCATATGCGCCTGATGCGCCTGAATCTTGCAGAAACTGACTTGCAATATTGCTTTTATTCTATAGGCGTCTTGCAAACTTTAAACCACTTTCTACTTTATACTACCCGTCAATCTATATATATAATATTTCAAATAAATGAATTTTGCATTAACTTAAAAATTTTTACTTATTAAAACAACATATTCCGTAAAATTTAATAGTTGTTGATTTTAAAAAATATATTTTAACCAGAGTTGTAAGCGAATCATTCACTTTTGAATTAATTCGCCAATTAGTCATGCACTGAATTGTTAAATTGGTAAAATTTTGAATTAATTCTTTCTACCAAAAAACGAATTGAATGAAATTTGAATCAATTCATTTGAATTTAGCAAAAATGAATTGCAATTCAAATTCATTTGAATTAATCGAAAAATGAATTTGTTATAAATTTCCAATTTATTTGAATTGAATTGATTTTGAAAAAAGACTACTGTAAGTAAATGTAAAAAGTTAGAAAAATTAATTCAAATGGATTACAAATGTAACTTGTAATTCATATTTATCAAATCGAAAATGAATTGCATTCAATTGAAGTAAGATCTGCCAGAGCACCACGGGAGATATTGGAACAACACGGTCCGTCTTCATTTCTATCATCATAGGTAAACAATCGTTTTCGCTTTATTTGTGGAACGAAATATGTAGGATCCCTTGAATCATCATCATTTGAAAAATCACTTACTGAAGACATTTTACACACAATAAACGTATAACAAAACAAAATTGACTTTTTGATCATACTCAAGAAACTTTAAACAAAACACTATTGACTTTCAATCAAATACAATTAACATTAATCAAAACCATGTGTTTGAAATCGTAGCAAGTCACACCCTAAGTTAAATTTACTTACAGTAGTCTTTTTTCAAAATCAATTCAATTCAAATAAATTGGAAATGAATAACAAATTTATTTGCCGAGTTCATTTGAATGAATTGAAATTCATTTGTCTGACGCGTTTAAGCGTTTAATTTTTCTCAGCTTTTTAGTTTTTCAAAATGAGATATTAGTCGTTTAAACGGGGAACTCATATAAACGGGGATCATTTAACCGATTTTTTCTGTACATATTTATATTAAAAACTTTTGGTACCTCCAAATTTTGCTCATTAAGGCGGGGAAATCATTAAAGCATTGGAAATGAATTGCAATTCATTTTTTCTAACTCATTTGAATTAATTCAAAGTCAATTCAATTCAAATGAATTGGGCAAAATTTCATTCAATTCTTTTTTTTTGTGAAAATAATTAATTCAAAATTTAGCTAATTCGTAATGAAATGAAATCAAAAAGAATGATTCATATATAACTCTGATTTTAACCGACAAAAAATCAAACTACATACCACTCAAAAAAATCTATGCTACATATCACGAAAATATTTTTCGTAGCTCCTCTTTGTTGTACTATTTACAAAAGTTTCATATACAATACGAAATTTTACTCTAGCATTTTTTAATTCTACGAAGCTGACAAATTCTTTCGTAGTACTGTCTTCGATAATATTACAAAATTTTTTATGTTTTCCAAAATAACTTTCCCAAAATATATACATACATACCGCATATGTCTGTTATGTTTTACGAAACTAAAGAAAATATTTTCTATCAAATTTATTTTGTAAAGTACAACAAATTTCTTGTATATTACGAAATAATTTAGTTTCCATAAAATAACGACAGAAAACTCCCATTCCGTTCATGAAAACAAATATGGTTTCATTCCGCAAAATTTTTTTGCAATTTCCAAAATTACAAAAATACGGAATGAATACCGTTTCCGAACGGAACTGTACTCTGTGACATGGCTGATAAAATTAAATATTAATGTTATTTGTAGAGAAATATAAATCAACTTCTTTTTCGCAATTAATGTGAGATTTGTAAATGTCTACGATAGAGATATCACATTTAACCAAAACATTTTAATTCATGAAATTACGTGAAATTTTTATTCATGAAATGACGTGCCAAATAGGCGGAACAAAAAAGTTACACTTTGTAAAAATACATTCATTTGAGCATCATCTGATTGCATTTTTAAATTAACCATGTTAATAATTTTAAGTGCGTATTGCATAAATAAAAATTGCAATATAAAAGAAGGATTTTAAATTCTGATGAAAGAAATAATAATTAAAAAAATAAATGTAATGAAAAGGACTCAATAATTTGTTTGCTATACTAAAAATTCAAACTATGACAAATTTTTAAATTGTACCAAATGAGTCACGGTAGTACCACGGTACTTTAGAAGGTCAAAATGTATCAAAAATAGTACAATTGTACCAACTTTAACATCCCTGCTCTATAGAATTCCTTTTATTACAACCTGCGATATTTTTTCCAAAAAGTTCATAAAAATATTTCCATTAAATGAGTCCTACTGCCTGTTTTAAGTAAATTAAATGAAAATTTCGTGTGAGATATTATAATGACAATTAAAAAAATTTTCATATTTTTTGTAGTTTTCAATATAATTTCTCAAACGAAATTTTGTTTCCATTTTCTAAAAACAGGTAGTTAAATTTTAGTAATTAATCGACGATTTTTTTAAAATTACTATCTTACTTGAAAAACATTTTCAAATTTACGAAAATACAAACATATTTCGGAAAATATACGAATTTCTATTTGTAAATTATTGAAAATTATTTTGTATATAACTAAAGCATTTCGAACTTTCATACATTGTACGCAAGAATTTTATGGTGCGTAATTACGAACCATTTCGTGCAATGTAAGACAGTTTTCGTAAATATAAGGCATGGATTTTTTGAGTGTACATTACAAAAATACAGGCATTTATATTAAAATTATTAAAAAATTATTAAAATATCAATCTGAAGGTGAATGTAGTTTTTTTTTTGCTAACTATCGACGTTAATTTAAATATTGATGAGTTAAAAATCAGAAATTGGTGCCCATTTTTTCTTTTAGTCTAAAATAAAAGTTGCACTATGGAAATGGATTTCCTTAACGTTAATGCGATATATGAGTTCCATAGTGTAATTGAAATTTATAAGGACGGTTCATGTCTTTTTGGGGCAATATCGTTTATATTATATGGACAGCAAATTTTTGCTCAGGAAATTCGTTATGAAATTATTACCCATGTTGTTAATAATTGGGAGGAATTTAAAATAATGACATATAATAATTATGGAAACAATTATGCTACCGAAAATGAGTACATAGCCGAAATGTCTCTTCCCTCTACATATGCAAGTCTGTGTGAGCTAATGGCTGCAGCTCAACTTTATCCTTACAAGTTTGAAGTGTATCGCGATGGAAAACTTTTTGTAAGCTGTGGTGCAGAGGATAACCCCGTAGAAAGGCTTCGGTTCACGGGAAGTCTTTCGGGAGGACATTTTGACATTTATAAACCCTGTGTTGTACCAAATTTAACTTCAAATCTCTCACAACTTTCACGAAAACGACGAGCCAGATTTACGCCAAATGTGAAGAAGGAAACAGATTAATCAAGCTGCAAAGAAATATGCAATAACGCATCCTGAAGTACACACAGCAGCGGTTAAGTCATATCAAAAGAGAACTCCAGAAGTACACAGAGCTGCGGTGGCTGTATATCAAAACTCTAATCCTGATTATTGTATACAGTCGCAAATGCAATATAGGGAAAGACGATCTCTTCCTTGGAGAGTAAAAGCAAATTCAGCATTTAATTACAATGTTGAAGTAATGTATAGCAACGATAAAGAAATTGATATAGGAAAAATGAATCATAGATGCACATACTGCAATGCTCTTAAATGGAAAGAAGAATCAGCTGGCTTATGTTGCAGCGGTGGTAAAGTGCAGTTAGAATCATTTCAAAAACTACCAGAAGAAGAAGCACCCAGAAGAGAATATTCGTATATATAATGGTTGTTTCCAAATGACGTCCTTTGGCGCAACTCGCATGGTTTTATGCCGATTTTTAAAGTCCAAGATCAGGTCTAGCATTTAATCGGTAGTTTATTACCTAAAGATAGTCCCCAATTCCTACAAATATATTTTGTAGGAGAAGATGAGAGAGAAACAAATATAAGATGTAAAAATTTTCCGGGTGTTAAAAATGGGTTAGTGAATCAGCTTTAACACATGCTACATGAAGTTAATTCATATGTTAAGCAGCTTAAGTCAACTATAGAAAATGTTCCACCAGAACGTAAAGACTACCAAATTGTGATTCGCGCTGATAAAAAACCACCTGAAGCCCATTCTGGCAGATTTAATGAGCCATCGTGTGGTGAAGTGGCATTAGTAATTGTAGGTCATCAATTTGAAAAACGGGATATTATTCTCCAAAGCCACGATAATAAATTGCAGCGAATAAGCGAACTTCATAAGTCGTATGATACTTTACAGTATCCCCTAATGTTTTGCCGTGGAGAGAATGCCTATTCAATAAACATTAGTTTACAAGATCCATTAACCAAGCACCCACTACACAAAAAGACTGTAACAGCGGCAAACTTTTATGCATACCGTTTAATGGTAAGATCACATATTCCGTTATCGCTCCCTCTTAAGTCAATATTTAGTCGACATGTATGCTAAAATAGAGACGGAGAGGTTAAACTATATAAGGCCCCACCAAAAAGAGCTACGGTCCGAAAATTATATTCATTTACGCGATGCAGTTGGCAGGCAAGATGTTGATGCTTCAAAGTTAGGCCACATGGTAGTATTACCTTCGACATTTACGGGAGGGCCTATATACATGCATGAAAAAACTCAAGACGCCACGACTTACGTTCGCCATTTTGGTCATCCAGATCTCTTTATTACATTTACATGTAATTCTTAATGGCCAGATATAGCCAGTGCCCTGTTTTCGTCACAAAAACCACACGATAGACATGATATAATAGGGAGAGTGTTTCACCTAAAAATAAAAAAGTTAATGGCGCTTTTGACCAAAGGAAATATGTTCGGAAAAATACGATGCCACATGTATTCTGTGGCATGGCAAAAACGTGGTCTGCCTCACGTGCACATATTGCTTTGGTTAGAACAACGAACTACACCAAACATGTTCGACAAAGTTGTATGTGCTGAAATACCAAATTTCGGAACTGTCCCAATTCTCCACGATATTGTTAAAAATAATATGATTGATTCATGGACCTTGCGGTGCAATGAATACGAATTCACCATGCATGAAAGATGGTAAATGCATGAAAAAATATCCTAGAGACAAAGACTATCGCCCTGTTTCATACTGTCGACAAGTCGATGTCGTTCTCTTATTTATATTGAATATTTTGTTTTTGTTTTCAATATAAATAAGAGAACGACATCGACTTGTCGACAGTGTGAAACAGGCCGTATAAATATATAAAGATATTGCACGTAGAATATTGAATAAAAACAAAAATTGTTTGCGTTTATACATAGATGCTGTGGGAGGAAGTAGCAAGAAAAAAGACCACAAAAATTTTAGGCATACATACATATGTACGTACATAAGTATGTATGTAGTAATAATTTTGTCAAGTTTATTTTGTTGTTGTTTTTGAAACATTTTTGTTTTTTTCAACTCTACTAGAAATTATTTTCCACAGAAATAATGGGTGGTATTATTGGTTCCGCACGAAAAAGAAAATTTAACGGAAAGAAATATCGACCGATATGCAAATTGTAATTATTCATTCCTGCGATATAAGCTTTCCGCAGAGTAGATTTAACATCCCTGTTTTAAGTAATTATGAGTTGGTATTGTGCCAGGTGTTAGGTTAGGTTAGGTTTCGAGGGCCGCCACATCTGAGACGTGACGAACTTGGGTCCGTTAATTCGGTCCCTTTGTGATACCCTACAGCAGACAGGGCTCAGTCAATTGTTTATTCAATTGCCTGTAGTTGCCCTGTCGCCGGATCAAACCATCCTGATTGTTGCAAGAAGGAGGATATGTTGGTTAGCCCCAAGTTTGCCAGACTGTCGAGGTCTGGCAGAGTGTTGGAGCCTATGGTAATCGCCCTAATGCTGTTAAGCGCGGGGCATTGACATAGAAGATGAAGAACTGTTTCTTCTTCCTCCTCATCGTTACAACTTCTGCAGTAGTCATTGTAACTTAGGCCCATCCTTTTGGCATGAGTCCCGAAACATCAGTGCCCCGTTAGCACTGTTACTAGTCGTCTTGTATGACATTGACCAAGCCTGAGCAGATCGCGAGTTCTGTGCAGGCTGTAGCGGGGCCAAGTGGACCTGGCGACTCGACAGGTGTGCTCTTGTTCCCACCTTTCTTGAGCAAGATTGTATGATTCCTGCTGGATCGATCGCTTGCAATGAGATAGAGGAATGCCAACGAAGTGACATATCATCGAGTTGCTCAATAATGTTCCCTTTTTGGCAGTTTCGTCCGCAATATCGTTTCCAGTGCACTCTGAGTGCCCTGGAATCCAGACTAGTGTTACTCTTGAATGTCTCGCTATCTCTTTTAGAGACTTCCGGCATTCGTTTACCACCGTCGGTGTAGTGTATACACCATTGATAGCAGCAATGGCCGCTTTGCTGTCGGTAAAAATATGGATGTCTTCCGATACCCTATAATACCTAAGCCATCTTGCCGCCCTTGTAATGGCCGAGACTTCGGCTTGCAGGACGCTACAGCCATCCCGAAGTCTGAATGGAACCTTGACGTTGAAGTTTTCCACATAGAAGCCTCCCCCAGTGTTTACGCCTCTTTTGGAGCCATCAGTGAAAACTCTGATGGCCCCTTCGGTGGCAGGGGGTAGGGAGTGATATTCCCTGTTGGGAACAATGGATTGAAAAAGCCCGCAAAATAAGGTTCTGGTGGCCAGTAGTCGTTGAAGTCATGGAGCGCTTGGTGCTGCCTGAGAATCCTGGAGTGACCAAGATCGGTTCTCGTCCATGAACATGTAGCGTTCAGTCTGATCGCCGCAGTCAAAGCTAGCTGTTTGGCCAGAACATCCACCGGAAGCCAGTTCAGCATAGCGAACAATGCCTTCGTTGGAGTAGACCTGAGCGCTCCCGTTATCAGGATCGCCGCTAGCCGAAAAATTTTCTCTATAGTTCGTCGGTGGGAGTCTTTTTCTACCGCTTCCCACCAGACTATAACCCCATAGAAAATTATGGGCCTAATTACCGTCTCAAAGATCCAGTTGGTCCCTCCGGGTTTGATGCCCCAGCTGCGACCAATTGCTCTTTTGCAGGTGTAAATAGCCACGAGGGCCTTGTTTGCTCTATACTGGGTGTTTAGGTTCCAAGATAGTTTGCTATCTAGGATTACGCCCAGGTACTTAGCGTTGTCCGAGACTTTCAGTGTGGTCCCGTTTAGTTTGGGGGGCGCAAAGTCTCCGATTTTGTGCCTCCTGGAGAATAGAACCAATTCGGTTTTCGCCGGATTGACGCCAAGCCCACAGCTGACACTCCATTTGCTGAGGAGTGTCAGAGCAGATTCCTTACACTGAGATATTGTGCTCAGGTATTTGCCAGAGATAGCTATTGCCACGTCGTCAGCGTAAGCTACGGTTTTAACCAGCTTCCGCTCTAGGCTTAGCAGTAGAGAGTTGATGGTCAAATTCCACAAGAGCGGTGACAAGACACCCCCTTGTGGGGTGCCCCGATTCACTGCTCTGTATTCAGTGGCAGATCCAAAAGATGCACTTATGACCCTTCTAGTTAGCAGATTTTGTACGAACCTGCAGATATTGATGTCAATCCCCAACTCTATCATGCTGTTGATAATTGAGTCCGGTTTGACAAAATTGAAGGCGCCCTCTATGTCCAGGAAAGCCACCATAGCGAATTCCTTCTGTACGAGAGATTTCTCTATGTGACTGACCAAGGAGTGGAGAGCAGTTTCGACAGACTTGCCCTTTGTGTAGGCGTGCTGTGAGGGGGATAGAAGTTCCTTTGGTATGGATATTCTGAGATGTATCCACTGTTTTGAGCAGAAAGGACGTCAGGCTGATAGGTGAGACGTCTTGCACCCCTTGGTGATGATGATGATGAAGACGACCCTACACAGGTTCCAGCAAGCCGGAATGTATGCCCTTTTCAGACATTCTGTAAAGATTTCAGAGAGCCAGGGCACGACTAGTTCCATATTTCTCTGTAGGTCCGCCGGAATAATTCCGTCTGGTCCAGGAGATTTGAATGGATCGAAGGTACTGATCGCCCATGTTATGAGTCATTTTCCCCTAACCAACAGAAGTGTCAGCGACAGCGGAACATACGCTGAACACACATACTGACGTTGAGTTATTTTCCCTCAACCAACAAAAAATACCTACAGCAGCAAAATATACGCTGCATACATACATACACAGACATATGCTGACGTTGCAATAACGCTGCATACAATACTGACGTTATTACCAGTAATTTTCCTACAGATATATGCTGACATTGCATTATCGTGAGAACCGCAATCGGCTGGAAGTCCCACGGGTATGGATATGCTGAAGTTGCAATAATCGCACACTCAGCAGTATCGCGGGAACAACCACGCCAGCGGCAGCGAACGTCAGCAGCACCGTTCATCGAGCAGCACAAAAGTGGGTATAAAAGCGGAGGGTGATTTGGTATGGAAGTCTTCTATTCAGTCTATCCAGTCAACGCTAGTCAACTGTAGTCAGTAAAGTCAGCTCTAGTCGAGTCAGTTCATAACACACATAACAAAAACCTGATCAAACACCAGCCTTAAAAAGCGGGTCCCTGAGATGGTTATAATTTAATAAACCTAGAATAGAAAACAAAAATGAAAATCTAAAAAAACTAAATAACTAAATTCAAAATAATCCTATTGTCTTGTGTTCTTAATTTAAAAAATAAGTTACAAAATAAATTGTAACATTTTGGCGCAGCCGGTAGCCGCGTAAATAATAACATCAAGGAAATATAATTATCCTTGTGTTGATCTTGCTCAAGAAAAAACTGTCAGGTGTAGCAAAACCAACAATACATAAAAGTCTAAATCCTAGCTACCTTGTATTGTTGCATCCTACACACGACGGTGTAGAACTGCACAGACAAATTGAATAAAGTCTAAATCCTAGCTACCCTCATATTGTCATTGCAGGACTAATCGCTAAAGCAGATCAAGGCAAAAAGGAGAATTACCTTGATTGTAAAAATTCTGCGCGGTTGCGAGCAAACTTATATAATAAAATAATAATAATAATAATAATATAAAGTGAAAATAAGCCTAAACCACAGACCACTATGAGGATAATAAACAGCGGAATATGGGTAAGTAGAATACAGCTTTAATGGACAATCCACAGACACAGACAGACGACTTAATAAAACGGATAGATAAGTATAATTATTCAGTGGACAGTCTACAAGTTCTTGCATGGACAGAACTTAAGGGTTTAGAAGCAGACAAAACATTCCTGGACAGCCATAGGGAAACAATAAGAATACAAAGACTGACAAAGTTAGAAGAAGTTAGTTATGTGTTACAATTAATAAGTGAATTAAGTAGGGATAGATCATTCGAAGAACTCGAAGAGACAAAAACATTCCTTAAGGGACATTGCGAAAAGCTAAGAGGACAAATAGAGTACACAGATACTTTGTTGGAGGACGTAGAAAAGGAAAATTCAGAATTAGTAGAACAGTTGAAAGGAAAAGGACTGAGTGAAGAGAATTTTAGAAACAGTTAAAACAGAAACAGTTAATAGAGACACAAGACGACACTATCCAAAGGCTACAAACAGCATTGGAAAACGCAAGAAGAGAGTTGGATACAATTCACAGAGCTAGTTCACCAAATCCTTCACTGCACGAAGAACTAAACGAAGTAGGACTACCAACAATAGTCATCTCGCACGAGAAAGAAACACATGCCTTGACGCTGTTGGAAAAAGTAAAAACCCTAATAAACAACGCAAGGAAAGCGGGTAGCAGGGGGTACTCCGCGGAAACAAAAGCCAGGAAATTAAAGGAGTTAAGCGAATACACCCTGAGATTCGGTGAATTGGAAGACACCGAAGAAGTTGAAAGCGGAATAACGGAAGAACTTAATAGACTGATCCCAGTGGCCCAAGAAATTTTGGAAAGACGATCACCATCACCCCGGCAAAACCATACTATTGAGAGAGCAGAAATCGAAACAATCAGAATGACGTCGCTATCCGAGATTATTAAAATAGTTAACAACACAGTCCCATCATTCTTCGGGACCGATGGACCTGACTTACCATCAGAAGTATGCAGGTACATACAAGGATGCAAGATGGTAGAAAGAGATGTACTCACAGGGGCAAATAACGTCCTAACACAAGATGTGATACAGTGCCTGAAATTGCGACTGCTGGGGGGTGCATACTCAAAAATATCCCAGATGACTTTTGGTTCAGTGGACGCATACTGTAACACCATCAAGAAGTTATATCTAAAAAATAAAAGCCTGGATAAGATAAGGGAGCTGATCTTGGGTTGCAAACAGAGCATCAGAGAGTCAGCATGCAAATTTGGAGAACGCCTGGATAGCCTATTAAATGAGGCAAAAACAACAATAGAAAACGAATGGCCGGAAGGACCTGGCCGCCAAACCATGCTAAAGGACTTCAAGAGGATAGCGGTAAGAAGCTTCATCAAGGGTCTGAAAGACCATGCTCTTAAAGCTCGATTCGTTGGGCAGGAGGAGGAAGAGCTCACTAAGTTGATAGAAATAGTCGAGAACGCTGAGGAATTGTTTGGCGAACCAACGCACAGTATCAACACAATAGATTCAGAAGTTCCCTGTAGTTTTTGTAGCAAGATGGGACATGAATGGAATAGCTGCAAAAAGCGGCTAAACACACCATACTGTATGAGCTGTGGAAAATACGGCCATGAAATGGGGCCACTGTGCAGGAATATCGTGAGCTGTACGTTCTGTGGAAACAGCGGGCACGATGTGGAAAACTGCAGAAAGAGATTAGGCTCCCTATACTGCCGATTGTGTAAGATAAACGGTCACAAGGAAACCCCTTTCTGCGAGCCAAGAAGAAACATACCAAACCAAAATCAATTGGACAGAAGGACGGCAGAAAACAATAGGAGGATAACAAACACAGAATTCCGTGGAGGCCCACAAATAGCGATGGAACAAAATATGAACAGAGGGGCAAATAGAAACATTGGTACACGACCAACCTGTTTTAAATGTCAGCAACAGGGACATTTTGCACGGGACTGCAGAAGTAATGTTAGACAGACTGAAGCAATGGGTGCAGGGATCTACCAACAGGCACGAAGTAGCAACAACGGCAGGGACCTAGCTAACAGACCAGTAGAGGCCCTCAACAACACAAATCGGACAAATGCCCAGGGAAACGAAATTCGGCCCAGTTATCGCCAATAACTGGGGTCCCGCAAATTAACAGAAAATCAGATTGGCATAAAAAGGAGAACAACGACATATATAATAAAGGAACAGAAACAAAGAATCGGGTAAATAAAGATGATACGGAGACTGACTCAGAAACAGAGCAGCCAACCAGGATAGTACCCGAGGCAGTTGTACACTCGGTGAACAAGGAGAACGTACAAACTATAGAAGAAAATACTGAGAAAGATAGTGAATTAAACAAAAAAAAGGAGAAAAAAGGTAAAGAGATGATTCGAAATATAGAAGATAGTGCTGAATCACCGGGCAATGTGGACACAGTTTTCATTACGCTCCCCTGCCAAGAAGCAAGGGGGGGAGGATTGGTCCTACTTGTGGATACCGGAGCAGATTTCAGCATAATAAAAGAAGACTCAATGAAGATTTTCCTCAATAAGAACAGAAAGCAAACTAAAACTCTTTCTGGAGCCTTTGGAGGAAAGACTACGACACTGGGCACTACCGAGATCAGGATAGGAGATAAAAGGCAGTTGTCGTGGGTGTTCCATATTGTGTCACGAGAAATACAAATCCCTGGAGATGGTATTCTCGGAAGAAATAATATGTGGAACCGATGTATAGTGAACACCATAGATAGAACCTTGAGCATATTTGATAGCGAACATTGGGTGAAGACGTTTACCCTTCGTACGGAAATAGAGTGTCAAACAAATCATCAACAAGGTGTCTGTCTGAGGAAAAGAGCAGTCACTATAGTACCGGTCAATATTATATCGAGAGACAAAACTGTGGTTGTGCATAAACAGGAGATTTCCCCTGGAGTTTATGTTGGAAATACTGTGGTCAACATTAAAAATGGAGGCACAGCCGTGCCCATACTGAACGCAACCGAGCAGGACATACCATGGAGGAAGGACATTAAAGTGCAATTTTCAAATTTCAACCACTACACGCAATATGGAGGGCGAGATCAACCCCCTTCGTCGGTGACAAATCAGGACGCTAGAATAAGGCGCCTAAAAAACACTATTATGACGGAGAGGGATTGGAACATGGAAGAAACAGAGTCAATGAACCGGATATGCGAGGAATATCATGACTTATTCATGTTGGACAATGACAAATTGCCATTCACCACATTGGTGAAACATAAAATACCAATAAAAGGTGAACAACCACCCATTAATCAACGACAGTATCGTCTACCTCACGTCCATAAAGAAGAAATCAACCGGCAAGTGTCGGAGCTACTACAGGAAGGTATAATAAGTCCAAGCATATCCCCATGGAATTCACCAATATTGTTAGTGCCCAAAAAATCTCAAGACGGTCAGAAAACCTTTAGACTGGTAGTCGATTTTCGAAAACTAAATGAGGCTACAATAAAACAGGTATTCCCTATTCCTAGAATTGATGAAATTTTGGATCAATTAGGAAATAGCAGGTATTTCACTACCTTAGATCTGGCGAGTGGATATCACCAGGTACTAGTTGACGAAGGAGATAAGGAAAAGACTGCCTTCAGCACCGATAAGGGTCATTTTGAATTTAATAGAATGCCCTTCGGCCTAACAGGAGCACCAGCCACATTCCAGATGGTCATGAACACGATCCTTACAGGCTTACAGGGCCTGGACTGTTTTGTGTACCTCGACGACATAGTCGTATACGGAAGAAACGTGGCAGATCACGAAACGAAGATCATGAACGTTCTATCAAGACTACGAGAGGGTGGTCTTAAACTAAACACGAAGAAATGCCAATTCTTGCGTAGAGAAATAGTTTACTTAGGACACAAATGTTCCAATGAGGGAGCGCTACCAGACCCTTCGAAAGTGGAATGTGTCAAACAACTTAAGCCACCAAGAACAATAAAAGAAGTACAAGCACTCCTGGGCTTGATCAACTACTACCGAAAATTTGTGGCAGGAATGGCAAAATTGGCTGCACCAATAACAAAGCTGTTAAGAAAAAACGCTAAGTTTGTGTGGACGTCCCAATGTCAAGAGGCCCTGGACAAAGTCAAAGAAAGTATTGCAAACCCTCCAATATTAATTTACCCGGATTTTGAACAACCCTTCAGAGTAACAACGGATGCAAGTAACGAGGCCTTAGGAGCAGTCTTGTCACAGATACGAAACGAAATGGATCATCCGATAGCATTTGCCAGCCGAACGCTCAGTGACACCGAACAAAGATATTCGACAATAGAAAAAGAAATGCTTGGTGTGGTGTGGGCAACACATACTTTCCGCCCATATCTCCTGGGGCGACACTTCACCGTATTTACTGACCATCAACCCTTAAGGGGGATAGCAAACCTCAAGGACCAAACCTCAAGACTTGCACGGTTTAGGCATAAATTATCAGAATACGAGTTTGAAATTGTGTACAAACCAGGGAAGACTAACTTGAATGCAGATGCATTAAGCAGATTACCAACAAAAAATCAAAATATCGGAGTGATAACTAGAGCTCAAGCAAGCTCGAGAAAATCGGAAGAGGAAAGGACAAAGCAAAAAGAGCAACAGAAAGCTCTTGCAGAGGAAAAACAGAGTGAAAATATTGACAAAACCTCCGCGGCGACATTTTTATCTGAGAAAAAAGATATCCAAGAAGTTCTTAGAAGCTTTCATGACTCACCGCTGGGCGGACATCAAGGAGTCAGGAAGACCTACTATAGAATAAAAAAACAGTACAAGTGGAAGGGGATGCAACACGATATCAAGACCTACATCAAAAAGTGCCCTAAATGTCAGAAAAATAAAAGTGGACTTCTCAACAGAGAGCCCATGGTCCTCACAGATACAGCAAACAGACCGTTCGAAAAGGTATATATGGATATGGTGGGGCCCCTGCCGACAACCACCATGGGAAACAAATACATTCTTACCCTACAGGATGATTTATCAAAATTTTTTGTCTGCGCACCCATGCAAGACGCCGAAGCAGAGACGGCAGCAAGAGTCTTTTATAACGAGGTAGTAACAAAATATGGTATTCCCAAAAAATTAATTACAGACAACGGAACAAACTTCACCTCGAAATTGTTTGGAAGTGTGTGTAAGCTTTTGAGAATTAAGAAGCAACATATTTCTCCCTATCACCCTCAAGCTAACGGGTCATTAAAGCGAAGTCACCGACCATTAGCAGAATATTTGCGAAGTTTCGCAAAAGAAGATGGTTCAAACTGGGATCAGTGGCTTGCTCCAGCAATGCACCTACACAACCATACGGAGCACACGGCCACAAAGCAGACACCATTTAAAATACTATATGGATTTGATGCACCGCTGCCATCAAACCTACAAACACGCATACCCTTATATAACCCCTACGATTATCCCAAATTATTAAGACATCAAATACAAAGGGCTTACGAGATTTCCAAGGAAAATCAAGAAAGAGCTAAGGCTAGGGCAAAGAAGCAGTACGACAAACAGTCAAGGTCTTATACCTTAAGAATAGGAGGCAGAGTCCTAGTTAAGACACAAGCACGTAAAAACAAATTCACGCCCCTATGGGATGGACCCTATGAAATTAAAAGTTTCCCCACACCAGTAAACGTTCAAATAATGGTGAAGGGAAGACTTCGAACCCTACACCGTAATTTGGTGAAGCCATACAGTCAATAAATGATATTTAAAAAAAAAAAAGAAACAAAAAGGAAATAATAAGAGGAAAACTCACCACAAAATCGACACTGGTGCAGTGTTGTAATACCATGCCTCTCATGGTCTTGGGGTCTTCAAGGGCTAAAATAGAAAAATAAACACATATTTATACAGCACTATAATAAGGGATAATGGAACTTCACATACCGGAAATAAAAACGGACGCAGACCGAAGGAGGTTCCTGGGAGAAATGCTGAGCACTGATGACGGACATTGAAAACGATCAATAATCGGCTTCATAATTCAAAACCAAGCAGGGAGGTTTTTCGATATGGAGCATGAAACTTAACACAGATGTAGTGGAAGCTCATGCTCGCAGATTGTTAAATGAACCTATAGTCCTGCGCAATCAAAACGCTGATTGGAAACGTGAAGTTCGAAACCTTCCCAGGTTTGGACGTTAAGAATTATCGCTCCAGGGGGTGACGCATCTGCTGGACTTATGTCCACTGCAACTAAAATTGTAGTGGATGCCAAACTAGTGGGCGTTCCTTGGATGATTAATACGCCACATGTGTCAGAATACTTCATCCATAAGGATGCACAGGCACATCGCCCGACAGAAATCGTCCGAATGGTGCTCACATAGTCCGGAACCCAGGTCGACGTCAAAGGAGCTGAAAGAAGCAAAATAATTAGTAAAAATGAAAGGATTAAAAAAGCATGGAACGCTACTGACCCAGTATCGGCTTTTTAGTCGGCGAACGAATACTTGTCTAAAAGAAAAAAAAATAGAGAGAAAAAGAATTAGTAGAGTCCAATGGCAACATATAAAAAAAAAATAATAATAATAAAATAGAGCATGTCACTACAAACAACTAACACAACAAATTATTATTAAAAAGGCCGCAAGGTTTACTAACGGACTATCTACAGTTACTCATTGTAGGGGCAATACTATTACAATCAGAAGCAGAGAAGAGTCTTTACATGGAGAAACTACAAACCCAAGCAGGATACGTCGAGATCATCATAGGTAGAGCCAGGGTGGTGCGCAACTATAACTACATTGTGCACACTCTTAACGTGGAGGAACTGAGCAAGTTGGTTCAAGCTTCCCGGGACACTGTCGCACTTCTGGGTGACAACGAATATGTTAGGCTGGCCAAGGACGAGATCCAAGAAATGGAGAAGATTCTAAGTATGCTCCACCCCCACCGATGGAAGAGAGGCTTGATAAACGCCGGAGGTTCATTGCTGAAGTTTGTATGGGGAACCATGGACGACGAAGACAGGAGGCAGATTGAGCAACATCAAAAGATAATAGAGGAAAATAATCACCGCCTAGTAAACGGACTAAACCAACAGATATTGATCAACAACGCTTTTAACAGGTCTATGACCACTTTGCGAGACGCGGTAATCTACGACAGGGAAATAATAACAAAACAGGTAGCGGAATTCGAGACCCTGCAACGGGAGTTCGCAACCCGACAACTAGCGGTGACACAGCTACTCCAAATACAACACCTGCGATCCAAGTTAAGGGACATAGCAGAAAGTATAGTATCTGCAAAAGCGGGAGTATTCTCACCATCAATACTAACAATAGAAGAGGTGGAAATATTCAACATTGACTTGGAGATATTGGAAAATACCCGTACAGCACTGATTGAGTGGGTGAATGGGGAATTAAGCATAATAATTATGGTACCTGCAGACATAATAGATACAACCAAGCATTTATTGCTGCCACTTCCGGACACCAACGGCATCCAAATCAATGAGCAACCATCTGCAGTGATCGAAATAAATAACCACACTTACAGTTATGCAGAAGGCAAAGCAATCTTCGAACTAAAGCCGTCCACAAGTTGTACGTTCACGGGAAAATGCACAGTGGTAAAGTACACCGAGCACCAGATCATAGAAGTAAGCAGCAATATGATAGTGTTGGTAAACATGTATAACATAACGTCCAACAGCAGCTGCGATGAAAGAGGATTCAATTTAACGGGACACTATTTTCTACATTTCAATAACTGCACTATCAACATAGGCAACAGACGCTTCAGCAACAAGATATATAAGAGCACACAAACGTTCGCCCTCCCATCATATCACAGAAAGTTCTCCACGGAACGATCCCTCACTTTTCAGGATATTACCCTACAACATGAAGACAACCTAGAAACAATTGAGGAACTGAAATTCCATGATCAGGTAAATACCGCAATAGGGGGCGTCGCGTTGCTTGCCATATTGGCATCAGTAATAGTAGTGTTGATATTGTTCAGAAAACAAAGCAACGTTAAGATTAAGATACAGGAAAACAGAATAACCAGGAGGGGACTGAGAAGGTCCCAAATTAGGGGCGCGTTGTCAGAAGATGAAAGCGCGGTTTAGTTTAAGGGAAAAACTATGATGTCCGTCGGCGATATGCATATAAAATAGAATAGAAGATAATTTAGAAACTAATCAAAATGTTTTAATAACCAAGGTCTTAAAGATTCTCACTGAGTAGGCTAGACACAAACGTTGGCAGAATTCAGTGTCGAAATTAAAAAAAAAAAAAAAAAAAAAATAATATATAGTAATAATAATAATGATAAAAGAAAAAATAATAAATTGTAATAAGAAATTTGATACCAACCACTAACCGTTTTTGGTTTGAAGAAAAAAAGAGGGGAAGAAGAGGAAGAAAATATTTTTTAAAAGAAAAGAAAAAGCAAAAACAGCCTGCGTACAAATTAATGTGTGTATGTGGCGTCACTCTATCAGCGAACTAGACAGGAAGCACAGTGTTTTTATTTTTCTCTCAAGACGAAAGGAAAAACAAGAAAATCTAAGATGACAAGTAAATATTGCGAATACAGAATCGGCAAGAGAGTCAGGGTGATGACGGAGGAAGATTTCCAGGTACTGAAAGGCTATGGTTGGCTGAACGACAGCCATATAGATGTATTCCTGCATTGGGTGACGAAGACAGCACTCACCACGAAGGAAGCGGGTAAGGTGCAAATATTCAGCGCAATGTTTTATGAAGCACTGAAGAGATTCGGCGAGGCGCCTGATTCAATTGTATGCCAAGAGAGAATTTCCCGCGGGTTGAAAGGGATAACATTGTCAAGCAAAAAACTAGTGATTATACCTATCATCGAACGGAACCACTGGACGTTGGCGTCAGTAACAAAGGACGGTATAACGGTATACGACTCACTCAGACCACACGATATGAGCATACCGGCAAACTACATCAGGTTGCTCTACCACTGGCAGTTCCAGAAAGAAGGTACGAACTGTACGAATCTACTTCCACTCAGGTACGATGACTGTGTTCAAAAGTCCAACTTGGTGGACTGTGGCCTGCACGTGATTCTTAATGCGGATCGGTGCCTGCGGAGATTTTGTGGTGGGCACACCGCACACAGGCAACCAATTACGAGAGGATTGTTGGTGTCGGTGATGGGAGGATGGAGAATGAGAGTTACCAATGGAGAGGAGATGAACACGGCACAAGCTAAACTCAAGTTTGACTCGCAGGCGAGCGCGGAGGTACGAACTGCACTCACGGCTATCTTGCGGGACATGAAAAAAAATTGGAAACCGAATAAGCATATGAGAAAGGACATAGCGATGCAAGGAAGGGTTTATCGACTTGTGATAAGTAGGAATGGAGAGGAAGTCTTGAGGATGACATGATTCGGAATCATGACGAATTGCCTATGTATTTTTCAACGATTTTTGTTAGACATTAACACTGAGGATTTTTTATAGAAAAAAAAAACAGTAAATAAATTAAAGAAAAATTGAAAAAACAAAATAACATTATTTTGTTGGACAATAACATTGAAAATTTTTATAGGGAAAAGCAATAAATAAATTCAAGAAAAACTTTAACAAAGAACAATATTTTGAAAATAAACTGTTAACAAGTATAAATCAATAAAAACAGCAACCAAATAAGCAGCATAATTAAAGCAAAAATTTAACAGCAGAACCTATAGTCAAATACACACTAGTTTTTAGCACGAAGATCAACAGATTCTACACCAATTTAATGAAACATATCGGAAAGATTAATTTAATTATAAAAACAAAAAAAAAAAGAAAGAAAAGACCGATATAATTATGAGGAACGAGTTAATGCAGACATTCAAATTACCTGTATTACTGCGTTTTTTTTATTGGAAATTTTTTTTTTGGCTTCTAGACGATCGGCTGCGAGTGTTTGTTGATTTGTAGCTGGTGAAAATTCCTTTTTGGGTTGAAGTATTCTTATCATTTTGTATTTGTATAAAGTTTTTACAAAACACGCACTTAATTTTAATTAAATTTAAACGAATTTAGTTAAAGAAAAAGTATTCACATCTATATTTGTAAATTTTGTCACAAAATTAATAACTGCATAGCAGTAGAAACAGAAAGCAATTGCAAAAATTTTCAATGTTTGCAATTTTCAATGTTTGTTGATTTGTAGCTGGTGAAAATTCCTTTTTGGGTTGAAGTATTCTTATCATTTTGTATTTGTATAAGGTTTTAACAAAACACGCACTTAATTTTAATTAAATTTAAACGAATTTAGTTAAAGAAAAAGTATTCACATCTACATTTGTAAATTTTTAAGAAAATTAATGACTGCATAGCAGTATAAACAGAAAGCAATTGCAAAAATTTTTCAATGTTTGCACATGCTTGTGTCAGTAGATGTTTGAATAATAAAAACAAAACCCTGCAGTTTTATGCACATTAATAGAAACATAAATAAAGCAATTGCAAACATTTTAAATGTTTGCACATGCTTACAACTACAGGGTAAAAAATGAGTGCAATATATCCAAACTGAGACGAAATGCAGTTTTGATGGTATCTACATTTTTTTTTTTTTTTTTTCATTTTTTTTTAATTTTTTTTTTTTTGCATGACTTTAGTAGAGTACTTGACTGTGAAATATGATTACACAGCAAAATGCTGCCAGACTATTTCACAGCTAGGTACAACTGAATAAACAGATATACACATGCATGTATGTGTGTAAGACTACAAATAAGTTTGGCATTGACATTGAAACAAAAATAAAAGCCAAACATACATACATACATGCATGGTATTTCAGTAATACATACTAACAATAATAATAAAAAGCACGAATTAATGAAATAATTTCAACAAATTTCCTATTAATATTTATTTTTGTCTTTTATCTAAATAACAAACTATTTGCAATTTTAAACTTTCCTAATTTTCTGCCATTTTTGCTGTTGATTTAAAAAAAAAATTATAAGAAAGTGAATAATTTTTCTTTTGAATCATTAAAACAGCAAAGGTGTTAAATTTCTTAACAAAGACAAGGATAGATACAAGCTAAACTAAACTCATTTTTTTTATATACATATAAAAAAAAAGGAGAAGAAAAAATGTTTAAATAAGTTGAAATTTGGTATATGTAGTACTAAATGTAATAAAGTTTTGTTTTTTTTTTCTTACTCATTTTTTTTGCAACGTTGTCAAATAATTTAAAAATTTTCAATTTCTTGTACAAGTTTATTTCAAGGTTAATATAAGAGTACATATATATATATATATCAATACACATACACAATAATTATACAATTAACTTGTAAACAAAACATACCATTAACAATACACATATACATATATATATATATACATATAAAAAAAAAGGAGAAGAAAAAATGTTTAAATAAGTTGAAATTTGGTATATGTAGTGCTAAATGTAATAAAGTTTTGTTTTTTTTTTTTCTTACTCATTTTTTTTGCAACGTTGTCAAATAATTTAAAAATTTTCAATTTCTTGTACAAGTTTATTTCAAGGTTAATATAAGAGTACATATATATAAATATCAATACACATACACAATAATTATACAATTAACTTGTAAACAAAACATACCATTAACAATACACATATACATATATATATATATATACATATATAACTAATAGTTAAAGAAAAATATACATATTAAAAATAAAAGCAATAAGAAATTTTAACAAACAGAAAATCTAGTTAAAATATTAAAATTTTATAAATTACCTACAAAACATGTCTAATTAATAATAAGTAAAAAATATAAAAAAAAAAAAAAAAAAAAAGAGAAATACATATATGTATATAAGACATATAAGTACAAATAAGGAAAGAAATTTTTATATAAGTACACGTAAGAAGAAATTGTTAGTTATAAGATTAAAAATATTAACCAACGTTTTAAAAAACAACCAACAATCATCATCCCGTTAACATGAAGAATCCAACAATCATCAACAGCAGCCTATACCTATCAACCTCACGCAACCGCAAAACCTACAAACGATACTACAACGCATACATGGACGAAAAACCCAGTTCCGACAACAATAAAGAATCCAATCCAACGATCAACAGACAG
Source organism: Lypha dubia (assembly GCA_947311025.1). Classification (NCBI taxonomy): domain Eukaryota; kingdom Metazoa; phylum Arthropoda; class Insecta; order Diptera; family Tachinidae; genus Lypha; species Lypha dubia. The sequence goes on along the minus strand of OX371260.1, from coordinate 91,686,652 downwards.
ACAGCCATAACCTTCAACCTCACACAACCATAATCAACAGTTAAAGCTATATGCGATGGCACAACACATACATAGACGGAAAACGCAGTTCCGTTAGAAAATGGGAAATCACCCCAACGTCAGTAACAACCTCAACATTTCACCAACAACATCATATTTTTTCCTTGGTGACGCAGCAAACGTACCAAGTCGACAGACACTTAGCAGTCACCAACTAATGGTAAACTGCGAACCTTCAGGCAATCAAGGCTCGGGAGATAATTACATATTACTCCTAGAGCTGCCAAAGCTGTATCGCCAAGGTAGTCGGATGCATACACACATCTATTTTGACTTGATTCCAGAAGGATAGCTACGAAACATCCTAAGACAGGATGTTTCTTGTCCGTAGGGGGGAGGGATGTTATGAGTCATTTTCCCCTAACCAACAGAAGTGTCAGCGACAGCGGAACATACGCTGCACACACATACTGACGTTGAGTTATTTTCCCTCAACCAACAAAAAATACCTACAGCAGCAAAATATACGCTGCATACATACATACACAGACATATGCTGACGTTGCAATAACGCTGCATACAATACTGACGTTATTACCAGTAATTTTCCTACAGATATATGCTGACATTGCATTATCGTGAGAACCGCAATCGGCTGGAAGTCCCACGGGTATGGATATGCTGAAGTTGCAATAATCGCACACTCAGCAGTATCGCGGGAACAACCACGCCAGCGGCAGCGAACGTCAGCAGCACCGTTCATCGAGCAGCACAAAAGTGGGTATAAAAGCGGAGGGGGATTTGGTATGGAAGTCTTCTATTCAGTCTATCCAGTCAACGCTAGTCAACTGTAGTCAGTGAAGTCAGCTCTAGTCGAGTCAGTTCATAACACACATAACACACATAACAAAAACCTGATCAAACACCAGCCTTAAAAAGCGGGTCCCTGAGATGGTTATAATTTAATAAACCTAGAATAGAAAACAAAAATGAAAATCTAAATAAACTAAATAACTAAATTCAAAATAATCCTATTGTCTTGTGTTCTTAATTTAAAAAATAAGTTACAAAATAAATTGTAACCCCCATCTGGTTCTGTCATTGTCCAGCGGTACAATAACTGGCTCAGGCGAAGTAGTTGTATAACCGGTAGCGGTAACTGTAGTAGAAACCGGGGCGTTACCGGGAAAGTGAGTGTCAAGAAGTACGCTGAGCGTTTCATGACTGCTTAGAGTCCAGCTACCACATGGTTTTTGTATGTAGCTGGGTACCACCGGTGAGGTAGCTAATATCTTGCGCAATCGGTTGGTTTCGGAGGAGCTCTCAACGCCACTGCAGAAATTCCTCCAAGACTTCCTTTTTGCGCTTCTAACAAGGTTTTTGAACCTGTTTAGCGAGGACTTATATCGCAACCAGTCACCTTTTTGCTTAGCCTCGTTAAAAAGTCGACGGCACTCGCTTCGCGAGTGTGCGATATCAGGGCACCACCATGGTGGTTTACTTTTGCCTTTGCGTGTCGTGGCTTTGCAAGACATATTTGTTGCATAGCAGAAAGATTCGTTGAAGAGATCTATTGCCGTATCGATATCCGTCGTGTTGTTTATAACGGGGACGGAGCTTAGAGTGTTACGGAGGAGATTGTTCTGCAACTCCCAGTTAGTTTTCCTTCTGTTTATCAGAGGATTTGGTCTATCCACGCAAAACCCTATGGAGAAATCAATATAACGATGGTCAGAAAAGGAGCAGTCGTCCGAGACCTTCCAGTCGCTAATTAAACTGTTGTGGTGTGCACTAATCAGTGTAATATCTAAAACCTCACTTCGATTTGAGACAATAAAAGTCGGTTCTGAACCCCTATTTACTATTTCAAGATTATTATTGATAATAAAATCGAAAAGAGACTCACCTCGTGCGTTGGTGTTATTACTGCCCCATGTGATGTGGTGCGAGTTCGCATCAGCACATATTATGATTGGCGTCCTTGTGCTATCAGCTTTAGCCACTATACCACGTACCAAGTTGTTTGGTGGACGCTCACCGTGGTCATATAGCTGGAGACTACCCAGATGATGCCGGACTCGGTCTCCATTGCTGCGGTCACAGTATCTTCATCACTGTAATCAGATAAAATGAAGATGCGTAAAGAGTTTTTAGCCAATATGCAAGATCTGATATTACCTGTACCATTGGCAACCAAGAGCTTGTAGCCCCTGAGGTTTAGTCCACAAACCCGTCCTTTATGGACCCAGGGTTCCTGGACCATGATTAGCTCCTCCTCTTTCTCTACCACCCGGAGGAGCATTGCAGCAGATGCTGCTTTAGAGTGGTGCAGGTTGAAAACATTTGGAAAATATATTCAAATTTGTAAGCGAAAAAAAAATTTTTACAAGTAAAATATATGTAGATGTGATACATGTAAAGTTTCTGAAACGAATGATCATACAAATGCCCACGCTTTAAACCATTTCGACGAAAATTTAAATTTTTCAAACTTTTTAATAACATTGCGGACCTTTTGAAGTCCAGAGACTTTAATATATACAATGATTTGTGTTCCTTTATTAGGGACGCTGGGATAACATTATAAAAAATATACTACAATTGTTTTTGTTTTACTCATCCAACAACTTTTTGCATCAATCAACATTTATGCAACCTTTGCATCAATCAACATTTTTATTTTTTTTTTACATCAAACAACATTACTTTAAATTTCACATCAATTAACATTTCTTCATCAAACACAACATTCAATCAATTATGTACATTTCATAAACTAAATTCTTCTCTTTTATCCAATTTAGTTAACATTCATCTTGTTCATGATTTCAAACTTATATGAACTAATTACATACATATATAAGGATTTATATATATTTTACCTCTCCTGATACATACTATTATCATCTGGATTATCACCCTGGAAATATAAGTCTTTGACTTGTCCAACTTTTAGAACGTGCAGTTCTCTACATTAGAAAAAAAAATATATGTAAAATATATAAACGCAGAAAATATATAATTATAATATGGACGCAAAAGCCTTTTTTGAGGATAGTAGTGACGATGACTGCTTAAATATACGGCTAGAAAGAAGGGTTTTGCGCTACAAAACAAAAGATGTTTTGCAGATGAATGAAAGAGAGTATGTTTGAATAAATAAAATTATAAACACATTTGTGGCATAAATCATTATTTAATTTTACAGTTTTAAAAAAAATTTTCGCTTAAATAAGGTTTCATTTAAATACATTTTGTCCGAGCTGGAGTCTACAAGTTCAGGAAGCTGTCGTCAAGGAGCACTTTCAGCAAGAGATAAACTGTGTGCTTGTTGGAGGTTTCTTGCAGAAGGTAGCTGCCAGCACAGTGTTGGCAAGGATTTTAATGTCAATGTAGCCCAATCCACATTTAGCAAAGTGCTGGCTGAAGTCCTAAACAAGCTAGAGAATTCATTGTGCAGCAAATGGATATCCATAAACATTTTCTTTTTTTTTTTTGATAATTTTATTATTTATTGAATCTTCAATTATTTATATTAAATTATCAATAAGTTTTTCAAATCTTAAATCTAAAAAAATATTAAATGTAAGTTTAGCCAATGCTAAACAAAATTTTTAATTTCAACGGTTAATTTTGGTTGTTTTACATCTCTCGTGAACGGCTGAGAAAAAGAGTATCCCTTCTTTTCAGCCGGGTGTGGCCTCTATAATGAAGAATATTGCGCGCAAGTGGATTTGGGTGCAACACAAGTTTTTTTATATATTTTTTCGCGTGTTCTGAAAATACTGTCTTCACTAACGGAACGTCTAGGTCTTTATGAATTCGATGGTTTCTGACATACCAGGGGGCTGCTGTTATTGTACGTAGAATTTTATTCTGTCGCCTTTGAATTCTTTCGACATTCGATGCTGAGGCAGTGCCTCATAACTGGATTCCATAGGACCATATTGGTTTCAGGATCGCGTTGTATAGTAGAAGTTTACAGTCTAGGCTCAGTATAGAATTTCTTCCCATAAGCCAATTAATTTGGGCAGTTTTTAATTTCATTTGCATCAACTTTGCGTCTATATGCGATTTCCATGTTAAACGGCGATCAAGGTGAACGCCTAGATATTTGACTACAGTATGTTGCGGAATAGTCTCAGTGTTGATTTGTATAGGCGGGCATGTTTCCCTTCGCAACGTAAAAGTGACGTGTACACATTTCTGTTCGTTAACTTTTATACGCCATTGTTTAAGCCATTTTTCCAATTTGGATATATACCCTTGTAAGTTGATGGAAGCTTCTACTGGATTTTCATGGACGCTTAAAAAAGCTGTATCATCAGCAAATGTTGATGTATGAATGTTATTGCTTAACGGTAAGTCAGAGGCATAAATTAAATAAAGTAAGGGACCGAAGATGCTGCCTTGGGGAACTCCGGCTTCGATCGACTGCGGAGGGCTTAAAAAATTACCTTCCCTAACTACAAATTTTCGTTCCTCTAAATAGCTTTTTAAAAGCTTGACGATGTTTGCGGGGAGATTGCGTGTTAATTTGTGGATAAGACCTTCGTGCCATACTTTATCGAAAGCTTGAGAAACATCTATAAAGAGCGCAGAGCAAAATTTCTTTTTTTCAAAGGTGTCTCTAACTACGTTCACAAGTCTGTGAGTTTGTTCAATAGTGCTATGTTGTCTGCGAAAACCGAATTGATGATCTGGAATGCAACCACTTCTAGTCACTATAGGCATCAGCTTGCTCATATACAGCTTTTCAAATAGTTTTGAAATGTTGGGCAATAAACTAATAGGCCGATAGGATTCAACCTTCGTTTGATCCTTGCCGGGCTTTGGTATCATAATAATCATCGAAACCTTCCATTCTGCAGGATAGTGTTGCAGCCGTAGAATACTATTAAAAATGAAGAGTATAACTCTTTTTGCAATATAAGGCAGTTGAAGCATTTTGTTGCTTATTTTGTCGACACCTGGGGCTTTTCTGGTGTTAAGACTAGTAATAGTATTTTCAATCTCCGTCATGTTAAATCTCATCGGTATTTCTGGTAAAGAGACGACTGGTGGCAGTTCAACAATATCAGCAGAAATATTCGGTGTAAATACTTTTTCTAGGTGCTTAACAAATAGATCACTTTTTTCAGCATCAGTTCTTGCCCAGTCACCATTAGAGGCTCGTAATGGTGGTTTGCAAATCACTGGCCTTTTTATCCATAAACATGAATAAAAAATTTAAAAATATATTACAAATTTTCTTTTGTTGAAATTTATACTTTTTGTTGAAATTTATACCTTTTCTTACATTTTTGTTCTTTCCGTTAGCTTTTCGTCATAAAATGTTAGCGTAAGTAAAATAAAGAAAATTATCTACATTGCGGAACCAATAATATGGCAATACCGCGACGACAGAGATGATACCGCAAGAACGAAAAGATACCGCAGCAACGAAATGAATAATTGCAAATTTTGTTTCCGCACGAAAAAACGGTTCTGCATTTGCGGAACGGAATGAAGAATTAGACCCAATGTTTTTTTTTGTTGTTTGCTTTTGAGATGCTTATTGAGAAATGTGTTTGTGTGTGTGTTATATTTCTTGTGCAAAGCACATTCAATAACAATATTAACAACTAAAAGCAGTTTCTTGTTTTCATATAAATCATGTGCAAATAAACAGTGCAAAGCCAATGCGACCGATTTCTATGGCTGTAGGGTAAAATTACGTTTTTTGTTATTGTACTATTGCATTTATGTTGATTCGCACCGAACTATGTATACTCATTTGTTTTATTAAATATTTTATTTTAGAATTTTCAATTGTATATGTAGTTAGAATATCTATGTATGTATATGCATAAATCAAATAAAACGTGCGACCAGGTTATTCAAAAAGCAATTTTTTCTATTTCAAATTCAAAATAATACATATATAGCCTATATTTCAAGTTATACACTGTTCACATAACTGCGCGAAATTTCATTTAAATCGGTCCAGCAGTTTCGGAGATTAGCGAGAACAGACGTCGTGACACGTTATTTTTATATATGTAGATATACATAGTTATATAAATTTCCAATTTTAAATAATATTAAATTCGGTGCGAATCGATGTTCTTGCAATAGTACAACAATAAAATACATATATTTGCCATTCAAATAAGAATCAGCGACATTAGCTTTACGTATCTTATGTCCACATATATTGTGCGAACACAAAACGAGCCTTTGCTTCAAAAGCGTCATAATTCAAAATACTCGTATGTCATTTTTGAGATAATATAAAACTAATCGCGATATCAATTTTTATATTGTGCAAAATTTTCATACAAATATGAAAGATATTTGTATTTTATTATTCTCTTGGGAGAAGAATATTTTACCATTGATTTATAGGTAAATTCTAGACTTTAAATTTAAAGAAGTGTGGCAACACCGCGTGTGATCAAACGTCAAATCTTAGCTCTGTTCAAAAGCTTACAAAAAAAAATACAAATATTCCGTATAAAAACATTTTTTTAAATTAAAACAACAATATTTTCGTGAAGAGTTATGAGTTATAAACAATGGCTAGTAAAGCTAGTAAAAGTTTAAATAGCAAAAATAAAATAATATGCAAACAATGTAAAACACAAGTGTTGGAAAGTGACGATTCTTTACAATGCAATGATTGTGAGAAAACTCTACACGCACTTTGCAGCAAAATAGATAAAAAACAATATGATAATCTTGTCAAAAATCCCTCTCTCGAGTATAAATGTATGTTTTGTGCGCCAAGTGAGAATGTGTGTGCAAGTGACATAGCAGAAATCAAAACAAAATTGAATCAGCTGGATGACATTAAAGAAACAATGCATTTTATGTCATCACAATTTGATTCTGTTTTGAAGGGTGTGAAGAAGAACGACAAACAAATAAAAGCTTTAAAAAAACAAAATGTTACACTGAGAGAAGAGGTGCAGAGTTTAAAATCAACAGTAAATTTTTTGAATAATGTACGAGTTCCAAAAGACTGTATTATTAATGGTATTAAAGCAGATGAAAAAAAGAAAGCTATGGATGTTGTGATGGATGTAGCCAAACAAATAGGTGCCGATATTTGTGAAGATGAAGTGGAAGAAGCGTACTTTTTAAACAGGAAAACCCAAATAACAATAAAAAACAAAATGAAAAAAATCTATGGTTGTGAAATTTATCAACAAGAAAACCAAGCAAATTTTTATGAAAGAAAAGTCTAAGATGAAAGAAATGGATGATCTAAAAAAGGTTTATGTGAATGATTTTATTTGTAAAGAGTCATTAGAGCTGTTCAACCATGCAAAATCGTTAAAAGAAATTGGATTTTAATTTGTGTATACCAAAAAAGATAAAAAAATCAAGACAAATTTCCCTAAAATCGATGGACGATGTTGATGCTTTGCTGTGCAAGTCGGTTGGCCGTGGAGCTAAGCGTAATATTTAGGATGCTGCCAATATTGATAGTTCTGATGATGGTGAAGATGATGATAATTCTCAATTTGAGTCGCCAAATTAAATAAAATTTTAGGTACATTACCAAATGTTTTAATTTTTTTATATATATAAATTTTTTTTTTTCTCAATATGAATACTAAGTATTTTTATAACTCTTTTAATGTTTTATCAATAAATGCAAGAAGTATTTCATCTATCGATAAATTTAATAAGTTCAAATCAGCAATAGCTAAACTGTCTGTATTGCCTGAGATTATTGCGGTTCAGGAGACGTGGTTTGATGAGAAGCATGTTAGTTTGTACTCGATTAATGGATATAATGCGGAGCATTGTTGCAGAAAAGATAATTATGGTGGAACAACAGTTAATATTTCCCAACAAATAAGATACAAAGTAGTTGTTTCTAAAAGTAAAGATTTTTTGGAATTAATTTGTATATCGTTGCCAGATGTTAAAATTAATAACAAACCCGTAATAGTCACGTTGCTGTATCGGTCACAAAAATATGCTTTGAATTTGTTTTTTGATATGGTACAAAATGTACTATTGGAAGTTCAAAATTCCCCATGTGTTTTTATTGGTGATTACAATATTGATTTAATGTACGAAAGCAGCTCCAGCCAATCACTCAAGGACATTTTTTCTGAGTTTAATTTTATTTCTTGTCACAACCTTGTAACAAGACCTGAAAGTGAGTCATGTATTGACTGTGTGTTTAGCAATATCTCTAATCTTGTATCAGTAAACTCAATTCAAAATACACTGTCTGATCATAATATTATATTTTGTGATTTTAATATTAATTTTAATCATCGTGAAACTGTTACTACAAAAAAAAGTTGGATAGACTACAGAAAATTTGGATCTTACTTAGACGAAAACTTGTTTGTGTCAGATCAATGTGACAACCTGGTTACAACTCTTACTTTGGCAGCAAGAGAAAGCTCTAAATCAACAACTAAAGATTTAAACATTCGTCATGAAATTTGTCCATGGATGTCAACGGAGTTAGTTTCTTTAATAAACTTTAAAAAAAATTGTTAACTACAAGAAGAAAAAATAAACAGGATAAAAATATTTCTGAGCGTCTAAAACGAATAAGTCGAGTTATAAAAAATTGTAACAAAAGCTTGATGAATAATTATTATATATGTACATAATTTAAATAAATGTAACGGGGATTCAAGAAAAACATGGCAATTTCTAAACAAAACACTTGGAAAAAATGAAAAATCAATTAAGGATATTATAAATGCTAATAATGACGTTGTATATTTGGATGCCGAGAAAGCTCTAGCGTTCAATAACTTTTTTTACAGTTCGGTTCAAAATATGAGAGATAGTATACGGCAGGACTTTGATGATGATATTAATATGTTTGGTACATTGGTTTACGTTTCTACCCGGTTTAAATTGGAAACTATTGATAACACAAAAGTGGAGTTTATTTTGGACAACTTGCAGACTAATAAAAGTTCTAAGATGCTGTTGGTCCGTAAATCAGCTGTAGCAGAAATAATAACAATAATATTTAATAAAATGATTGATGATGCCAGGTATCCAAACGTTTTGAAAACATACAAAAATCATCCCTATACCTAAATGTGTGGGTTCAAATAAAATTGAAAATTTTCGTCCAATTTCCATTCTCCCCATTATTGATAAAATTTTTGAGAAAGTTATGTTTGAACAACTAACAAATTATCTCGAGGTTAACCAAATTCTTTTTGATCGTCAATATGGTTTCAGGAAAGGTAGTGGACCTGAGGAAGATGTCATAAATGTAATTGATGCAGGATACAAAGGAGTTGCTGGCGTGTTTTTTGATTTATCAATAGCATTTGACTTGGTAGATCACAACATACTTATAAGAAAACTGAGTTATATTGGTTTCCATGAAAAATCTCTTAAGATTTTTAAAGACTATTTAAGTAACAGGAAACAATTTGTTCAAATAGCAGAATCAAGAAGTAGTGAGCGTGATGTTACTTGTGGGGTTCCACAGGGTAGTGTTCTTGGTCCTTTGTTATTTAAAATTTTTATTAATGATTTGAAAAACATACAGTTTAATGGAAAACTTTTTATGTTTGCAGACGATATTTGCCTGTTTTACAATTATAAATACGAAAAAGTTCTTCAAACACAAGTTGAATATGATGCTGCAATTTTATCGGAATTTATGAGAATAAACAAATTAATTTTGAATGCTTACAAAACAAAATTCATAAGATTTAAGCCATATGTTTCAAAAAATGAAGAGCCTGCATGTGTCCATATTGATGGTCAATTAATAAATGAATCCAAAAGTGTTAAATACCTTGGCAGAAACTTAAACCATAATCTTCTATTAGAAAATCATATTAGCCGTCTCAAATCTAAATTATCATCTGGAATTGGTATACTTTATAAATTTAAAAATAAAGTCAATGTTGATACGAAAATGTTGATTTACCAATCCTTAATTCACTCGCATTTGACTTATCTTCCAGTAATTTATGGTAGTAAAGCTAACTCAGTCCTGGGATCACTACAATCAGCACAAAATAAGGCGTTGAAAGTTGTGTTTAACCGTCCATTACAATTTGGAACAACCGATTTGTTTAAAAATTATGCAAAAACGATACTTCCGGTGAAAGGTCTTTATAAACAACAGCTTTTAGTTTATGTTTATAAATGTATTAGAGGTATTGGCTCTCACACCATACAATTCAGTAGTAATCTATCAGACACACAAAGAGTCACAAGACAGGCGATGGACCTAAATTTAGTACGATGTAGACTTGAGTTAACTAAACAGCGGATTTCTTTTGCTGGACCTAATGAATACAACCACTTACCTAACCGCTTAAAAGATATCTCAGTTTTATCTACTTTTAAAAGTAGTTTAAAAGAATTTTTATTGCAAAATGTTGAAGTACTTCTTGCATCTTGAAAGCTTAAAAACTTTTTATTTTTTTTATAAAAAATTGTATAAAGTAAAATAAGTTAATTTTTAATTGGTAGATAATATGTAAATATTTATGTTGCCTACTGGCCTCTATAAAGCTTTATTTGGCGCTGAGGCAAAAATATAATTTTTTGTTATAATGAAAATGAAATAAAGATACAAAATTATAAAAAAAAAAAAAAAAAATTCGTTTCCTCCCAAACAAGCTTTTTTGAATTATGACTCTATTGCAGCAAAGGCTCGAAAAGTTTTTTTGTTTGATTAAGTTGTGAATTTTTTACTCGAACTGAGTGATATTTAATCAAAGAAATTTTTCAGGCTTAAGTTCATTTTCTCTAAATATAATTTTGTTATAAATTAAATTATTATTTAAATTAGAAAGATAAATCTAGTGGCTCTTAATATTTGAACAGACAAAGAAAAATTAGACTGCGCGGAGGGTTGAACTGACATCGATGTTTCGAGACTAACCACAGTCTCATCATCAGAGTTGTCTACCGCTTAGACCTCACTGCCACCACGGTAGCTGCAATCACATTAGTTAAAGATCCTTTATCATTAATTGAATATGCTGAATTACATGTAAGTTTTTACACTACAGCTTTTATCATTTTTTAATGGGTTGGAACTTTACTATACTTTTTGAAAGTCTATCTTGTTCAAGTTGAGCTTTATTTTAGTGTTTCTTATTTGATTCCTAGGTGGCAGGCTTAAGTTCATTTTCTCTCTGTATGTGCGTATGTATTAGTGATGTAACGAATATCAATTTTTAGTATTCGCGAATACGAATATTTGAAACAGTATTCGCCGGATACGAATACGAATATTACTTTTAAGGTTTAGAGCAACTTAATATTTCAAACTTAATTAGAAAAAATCCCTCCCTTTGCGTCAGTAACAATAAATTGAAAAAAAAACTGTCACACTACCTTAGGTATATATCATTAATATGACATTGCCGATGCCGAATTTGAAGACCACTACTGCACATTTTTAAATTTTTTTACCTACATACATACTTTGAAATTTAGTTTTTCTAACTCTGTTTTCACTTTTAATTAGTAATTCCATGCTGTTTGGGAGAATATATTTTCGCAGATGGCACAGCCACCTGTGACGGTGTAATTTCACATATTAAATTTTAGTTCTTCCATTTTTGAAGTCCAGCATTCCTCTACTGAGACTTGATTTCTAACTTAACATTATATGAATTTACATATAAGACTGTAACTTTTAGATGATAGTTAGGAAATATACAGGTATGTGATGAAAATCGATTCGTTTTTAAGTAAAATCGAATGTTGAAAACGAACGCTTTGCTATAAGATGTGATGAAAAACGAAAGATTTTATTTTCCATTTTTTGTTTCATTTTAAATAGTTTCATGTCAAACTACAACTTTTTGTTTTAAAAAGTAAACATTTGTTTAGATTTTAATAGAACTAAAAATTACATATATTATTTCGGCATCAATTTTAATAATTAATTATTCAAATCGAGTTGAAAATATTGAACGAAAAAGGTTGAGTGATGCATCAAATCTAATAAACATGCCGGAAAATAAGTAAGAGCATAGCAGAATAGAATGAATAGTTTTGCCTGTTCTTTTACAAATATTTTTAGTTTTAAGGAATAATTTCGTTTCAATAAAGAAGGCTTTGCTTGGATATTAAAAAAAATTTAAACACATGTAGAATCCAAATTAATTTCACTAGTAATCGAGTTAGCAGCCACAATAAGACCACCATGTATTCTTCTTGGGCACTATTAGTGTGTTTTCCCCTAAAAATTTCATTTTAATATTTTTTAATATGAAACCACATACAAGCTGTACATACTATGTACATACATTAACACTTACATTTTCGATTAAATATTTTAACAATATAAATTTTATGTATTCTTTTATTAAATCGTGAAAGTGAAAAATTAGTTCAGGGTTGTATTGATAAGTTGAAGCCAAAAACTTATATAATGTTATGAGAATGTAGATGAATGATTTTAAAAATTTTTATTAGAATGAATTGTTTGTGTGTTTGTTTTTAAAAATGGTTATCCGTGTGGGTATGAATACATTTAGGAATGAAAAACAGAATTATTAGGTTTGCTAGAGTGATCATGTATGTATGTATATAAGAGTGCGTACGGAAAAATATGTATGTTTTTTTAGTTGGATGTTTGTAGTTAAGATCACGTATGAAGAAATTAAAATAAGGAAGAGTTCTGTTAATGAAGTTGTAATTATATTTATTTTTTTTTTATATTGTTGCTAGTGGTGTTTTCAAATAAAAATTGTGATAAGATAAAGATTTGATATTTAGTTGAATACCTGAGTTATTCCCCATGCAAGGAGATGTATTAAGTGAAAAATTTAGTGTAGGATTGTGTTGATAAGTTGAAGCCACCCTGTCGTCAAATGAGTAGCTAACTACAAGAAAAGCTAACTTTTAAATTGATTTTTCTAGACTTACTATAAAGCTAACCACAATTCAATGCAGAACGTAACCAAAATCAATTAGTAGGTTGAGTATATATATATATATATATACTCATATTTATAATTGAACTAGCCTATTCCGGTGTGCTTCGCTACCCCCTCGTTATAAAATAAAATTAAAACTATTTATATATCCTATTGTGAAAATTTAATGACGATCGGTCCAGTAGTTAAGACTATATTACGATTTTTAATTTTCCTAAACGGGGGCGTGGTTCTACCCACTTTTCTCATGGTACGTATTCCAAATTATGCCAATACCATATGTACCAAATATCATCGACGTAGGTCAACAAATGACCAAAATATTGCGATTTAAATTTTTGGGTTATATGGGCTGTGCCACGCCTCTTTGTCCAATCAAAACTTCATATAGCCCATTATTCCTTCCAGAGTCACAGTAACATGCTGTAAAAATTTCAGGAAGATCGGTCCAAGGGTTTGGTATTCCTAAAAAGGGGCGTGGTTCCACCCACTTTTCTCCTGGTAAGTATTCCAAATTATGCCAATACCATATGTAGTAAATATCATCGACTTAGGTCAAAAAATGCCCAAAATATTGCGATTTAAATTTTTGGGTTATATGGGTGGTGCCACGCCTCTTTGTCCAATCAAAACTTCATATAGCCCATTATTCCTTCCAGAGTCACAGAAACATGCTGTGAAAATTTCAAGAAGATCGGTCCAAGGGTTTGGTTTTCCTAAAAAGGGGCGTTGTTCCACCCACTTTTCTGCTAGTACATATTCCAAATTATGCCAATACCATATGTACCAAATATTATCGACGTAGGTCAAAAAATGCCCAAAATATGGGCGGTGCCATGCCTCTTTGTCCAATCAAAACTTCATATAGCCTATTATTCCTTCCAGAGTCACAGTAACATGCTGTGAAAATTTCAAGAAGATCGGTCCAAAGGTTTGGTTTTCCTAAAAAGAGGCGTTGTTCCACCCACTTTTCTCCTGGTACGTATTCCAAATTATGCCAATACCATATGTACCAAATATAATCGACGTAGGACAAAAAATGCCCAAAATATGGCGAAGTTATTTGATAATCAATTATTGTGACGGGCCATTTGCAACGCCCTACCGCCCCTTTTCAACCAACAAACAATTTCTAAAAACAAAAAATTATTCTGGACCTTTTCCATATGCAAAAATAATTTTGAAAATTGGCTTAAAAATGGCGAAGTTATTTGTTAAAAAATTATTGTGGCGGGCCATTTGCGACACCCTGCCCCTACGCACAATTTTCAAAAACAAAAAAATTTAATGCACCTTTTCCATATGCTGAAAGAATTTTGATAATTGATCCACAAATGGCGAAGTTATGCTCACTTTACATTATAAAATCTGTTAAAAACTACGTGGTAGGAGTAACATAATTTAAAAAAGTGGGCGTAAAAGTGGGTGTGGTTGAAAAAAAGTAGCCTATAATTCATCCGAGTGTTCCAGTAAAATACTGTGACAATTTCAGGAAGATCGGTCCAAGGGTTTGGCCTCTTTATATCTATAGATATGGTAGGCGCCAACAAATTTGCTCATTTACTCTTAAAATTATTTCAAGTAAGTAAGTAAGTAAGTAAAATTTTTATTGAGACTTTTACGAAAACAATGAATTATGTAGATACAATTGTCAAACAAAACTTATTTTACTTATAAAGCTATTTACGTATTACTCTAACAAATTATGAATGAGAACGCTACTTGCAGAAAAAAAATTAATATGATTCGATTGTACAGTTTGTACTTTTGTATGATATTGATAAAAAATAATGTTTGCTCCCGACATTAACAGATTCCTACAGAGTAAATCTGTTAATAAAGGTCTAAAACTAAATAACACTTAACACTAATTGATACACACTGTTATACAGTGTGTTACTTTTGAAAACATTGAAAACAATAAAATCGAAATCATCATAAAGATGAAGATTAAATGAATTATCACATAATTAACATATAAAAATATTTACATTAAAAAGTATTATGTATATGAACGTACACTACATATATATATAGGAAAAAAAAGAAAAATTGGCAGCTCATCCCCTATGGGTTTCTATTGTAGACTTCTGGTAGAAATCTGGCAATTGGAAGGAATCAGGCAGCTCGGTTATATCCTCTGACAGGATACCAACCGGAGATAGGTATTCGGTTTGTGACCAGTTTATATTACATTCGTTTTCGTAAATTTGACTCATTAGAATATTGTCATGTATAACCAATTTGTCGACAAATTTACTTTGCAAAGAAAAGGCGTAACGACAGAGTGGGATTACTGCAGATTTACCATAGATGTAGTTGTTGGAGTACCTTTTGGTGTACGTTTCGAAGTTTCTGTTTATACACCATCGCAAAATTCTTCGCTCGAAAACTTCAAGCTCCTTGGCGACTGTTGGCGAAATCGTAAACCAGATAGGGAAGGCATATATCATCACTGACCTTATTGCCACTTTGTAGATAAGGAGTTTTGTGTTCCCTGGGAGATAACTGTTATTCATAGCTCTTCCATGATTATTAAACTTAAGTAGGTTATCGAAATTTACTCCAAGGTACTTAATGTTTGATTTAAATGGTATTTCAATATTACCAAGACTCAAGTGAAGGCTTTTACTTTCGGTTACTACAAAACGTGGACATTTCCCAGATGCCTTTCGTATACAAATTGCTTCAGACTTAGCAGCATTAATTTGAATGCCCCACATTTTATAAAAATTATTTACTGCTGAAAGATGAACAGAAACTTTGTTCAAACAGGTGATCGGAGATATGTCATGCGAATAAATTAAGCAATCGTCTGCGTATAGTACCGCCTTAGAATCGGAAACCTCATGTGGAAAGTCATGAAGGTATAAAACAAAGAGTAACGGGGCCAGCACACTACCCTGCGGTACTGTACACCACCGTCCACTTTTCCAAAATCTGAGCGGGCCTCATTCAACTGGACGCAAAATTTACGCTCCGAGAAATAACTCGCAAACATCTTCACCAGATATGGATCTATTCCCAGATCAACCAATTTATACAATATGCCCTTATGACATGCCGTATCAAATGCTCTTTGTATATCTAAGGATACAGCAATTGTACATTTTTGGTCCATTAAATTTTGAGTCACATCATTGTGGAATTTTAAAAGCGCATGTTGTGTTGAGTGCGCTTTTCTAAAGCCAAATTGAAAGCACGATATTGGGTCTATTATCAAATCATTTTCCAATTTCAGCTTTACGATGTGTTCCAGTACCTTCCCAAAATTTGATAGTAAGGAAATGGGTCGAAATTCGTCTAGCTTTTCGCTATTAGAATTCTTCTTCAAAGGAAGAATTTTACCTACTTTCCAGCATGTAGGAAAATAGCCGTTATTTAGACAATTGTTAAAAATGATTGTTAAAAACTCCAGTGAGGTGTCAGGAAATTTTTTTATTATGAAATTGCTGACGCCATCAGTACCAAATGATTTTTTGTTATTTACGCTTTTTATAATTTCCTTTACTGCAACTGTTTTTACAAAATGTTGTGAATCTTCATTTTCCAGCGAATTAAATGTTTCATCAAAGGAATAAATTGAGTAAGGTATATTGGAAATGCATGACGTAACACGTTCTTCAAGATCCCTAACAGGATTTTGTGGTAATTTTTCACTATATACCAAGGAATAAAAGTTTTTAAAAAGATCACACTTTTCCTCATCGTCCTCTACTATCTTATTATCCACTAAAAGCTTGTCGCAAAAAGGGGTTTTTTTGTTGCCCATCATACCATAAACTTCTCTAAAGGCCGAAGGACCTGGTTTGATATTTACCAGCCGCTGACTGAATTTTTCCGCCTGTTCAATGTTAACCAGCTCTTTTATTATAATTTTCAATAGCTGTATTTGTTTTGAGAGAATTATGTAATCATTGCCAAGTCTGTTACCCACACGATGATATATTTTTTTCAGGTCTTTCTGCCACCTGTGTTTAATGCGGAAAAAATTCTTAATTTTGTCCGAAACATGTATCTTGTGATTTTTCAGCGTAATTTTCTCGGAATGGGTGGCAGAGATGGAAGTACAAATAGACGTAAATTCGTCTATTAACTGGTCGATTTCTTCATTTTTCAGATTTCTAGATTTCGTAGGCATTATACTAAATGTGGCTACTTCCATATCGCGTCGAAATGTTTGCCAATTGGTGTTTTTAAAAGATGTATAGAATCTTGGGGGCCTTAGTAGAAAGTCCACGGCATTAAACTTCAATTCCAACTTAATGGGGAAGTGGTCCGAAAAAGTAGCTAAGCTTGAAATTTTAAAATTTGGATTATCTTGAATTACGAGATTAGAGCTGACCAAAAAGTGGTCAAGATATGATGAGCCATGCGGATAGGATGGCCTACTATCAGATAAACGAGTCACTTTTAGGGTATGATCCTGTAGCCAGTTGAGTAACGCTCTTCCATTGCCGTTACCCAAATGATCACCCCATGCTGGATTTTTAGCGTTAAGATCTCCTCCTATGAGCATACCATCAAAACCACTAGCTGCATTTAATAATTTAGCGAGTCCACTATAAACTCTCGTACTTCCAAACTCTATAAGGAGCAAACAAACAAATAAACAGACACACATTCGGTTTTATATCTATAGATATGGTAGGCGCCAACAAATTTGCTCATTTACTCTTAAAATTATTTCAAGTATTTCATAACTTCTTGCTGTCAATATTTAAATGTTACCTTCGGGCTGACTTCCAGAACGTTCGTATACAAAGTTTGTATACAGTATTGCTACTGTATTTAAATCACATACTTACATATGCAAAGTTCACAAACATTGCAACAATTATAAAACCGATGCCTTGTTTGCTTTCTTACAGCGTTAAAAATACTTGGCGGCGGCGTTTTGAAACGGTATACATTGTATAATTATTGTAATGCGGCGTTATGAAATGTGATGCTTTGTACAAACACAAAGCAATTGACGTTTTGGAAGTCAGCCAATCTGAGTGGCGCCCGAGAAGTTAACAACCTAAAGATAACAACCTAAATTTTTTTCACTCAAATTGAAGAGAGCGCCCTCTCTTGTGCACTCTTCTAAATCAGTTTCACTCTATTTGACGAGTGTGCCCTCTCTTGTGCACAAAAAATGAGTGTTTTTCTCATATATGGCAGCATCACCCACAACGATGCTGTCAATATACGGAGAAAACAAGATATTTTTCTTAATAAAAAAAACGCGGAAGCTAACAACCTAATTTCTAGATACTGATCATTGTACATACATACATATGTATATATACTAATTCTAAATTTTAAATGAAAAGGACTACAAAGAGAAAAATGTATTAAAAGTGTCGCAAAAAGGAAAAGGCAGAACAACTTAAAAAGATAACACAAACGACGATGCTCGAAGCAACTGCCACTAATTGCTATAAGTACAACAATAACATAAGAAAAAAACACAAAATAAATCCCACCAACAATGCTCAGAGGAATTTTTCATTTAGTCCAATTACCTCTTCTTCGCAAGGATTGCAGTTATGATGGCAAACCTATTGATCTGCCATAGAGTTTCATACCAAACAACAAAAGGTTTGGCATGCTGACACTCAGGAAGACAAATTGATGCTTTTGGAGAAATATGCAAATGAATCGTCGGAAGAAGAGGAGGAAGATGATGCAGCGCTTGAGTCGAGAAGTAAGAACACAAATTTCGATCATCGTTGCTTATTGATTTTCATTTTCTAATATGAAGACATTTATTGTTAGTAGGCCAAAGTGAAAATATGCAAAAGCTAGCTTACTTATTTGGAAAACATTTTTCTCTGGCCTGGCAGGCTTGCTTAGAAGCTTAACCATTTCAAAGTCCGACATTATCTTTTGGTAGGTTATATTTCTTTCTAAGTATGTTGACATTGTTATTCAGTCGTTTAATTTATTTTAGATACTTAATTTAGCCTAGTAAGTGCTCCTGTACTCTTTCATCTGGAGTATGACCCTAAGTTATATGATAAAATCGAAAAAGGAAAAGTATCGGTAGAAAATGGCCCAGGTCTAGAAAGAACCAAAGAACTGCAAAGTAAACATACAACGGCAGCTTTGAGAGTACTGCAAATTTTTCCAGCGAATGATGCAAGAACTGTTTTGGAAAACATAATTTTGGCCATGCAGGACCTATAACAAACAATTTGAAGCATATACAATAAAGTTCTAAAGCGGTGGCAATTCGATAGGGATAGTTATACATATTTTATTAAGTATTACAATACATATTTATAAATGATAGAAAAATTTATGTTTTACATTTTTATATATTAAAATAAATAATTTTTTAAATTTTATTTGTTGCGGGTTAGAAATAACTAAATATGTATATATTTCATTGGTTGCCATACCAACTCATCATTAGAAAAGTAAATAAATTCATAATGAAAAATTATTTGTTGTGTATGTTTGAAAAGTTTTTTCTATTATTTTTTTAAGACTATTTTTATGCTTGTAATTCACAAATTTGTTTGTGAGTTTATATATAAATAGATGAGCTTTGAAACTTTTTAAACATAAAGAGTAAACATCTACTGATAAGTTGGTATGGCAAGCAACGAAATTTATATTTAGATATTGCTAACCCGAAACAAATAAAATTTAAAAACATAAATTCTTGAGTACTTGCTTAAATAAATTATTTATTTTTATTACTACGAACATGTTATTTTAATAAGCACTAAAATGTTTAAATGTTTACAACGTTCATATATAAAGTATTTTACTTTTTAACTAACTAATAATGAAATTATTTCATTGAAAAGCATTATCATTGTTCAAAATAATGATAACAAGAAAATTATTCAGCAGCATGTTACGAATTATTACGTAAATAAATAATAATTATAGATTATTGAAAGCTGGATAAAAAAAGCGTTTTATAACTAAATACTAAAATTGAGATTTTCCTTCTAATTGGGTACCACTGCATTCATGAAAATAGTGGCAATATCATAAACTGCTAGAAATGTGAACTTGGCAGCACACTATTCTTATTATTTAATAACGGCCGTATTCATAAAAAAATATTATTGTAGGTTTATAGAGTACAATAGCTATCGTAGACTTTTCGTTTTATTAATGATTAATAAAAATTGGTATTCATAAAGGAACAATATCAGTTTTATAGCTGTTGAACGATTGTAGCGACTTTATGTGAATGTATGGCAACTCTCTTTTTATGTGGTTGTCATTTAGTTCTTAGTGATGCTTTAAACCACTGTTTGCTAAACCCGATAATCAAGTAGATATCAGGTTTTCTATAAATTATTTAAAAAATTTAATGAAAAATATATGTTTGCAAAATAAGAAACATAAAAAATGAGTTTGCGAACAATTTTAATTGAAAATCAATAAAGAAACTGTTACCATTTATCAATTTTTGTGATATACGGTAGCAAAGGTAACCGAATAATGAGTTTGTTTACCTTTAATTCACATCACTGCTATAATTGGTCAGAATTTTATTTTATTTCTTTGATTTGTGCTTCAAGTAAACGTAAATATGTATTTATAATTTGTGTAATTAAAATGGATGCAACTAATAACAAACAAGAACTTTCAGAAAATGAAATGGAAAACATGGTAAATATTATTAATACATGCTACATATCTACACACTTATATACATACATATATGTATGTATGTCACCATATTTTATATTTACTTGAATATAATGCAAAATGTCACTTTATTTTTGGTTTAAAGAAGGGCAAATCCGCGCCCGAGAAGTTAACAACCTAAATTTTTTTCACTCAAATTGAAGAGAGCGCCCTCTCTTGTGCACTCTTCTAAATCAGTTTCACTCTAATTGACGAGTGTGCCCTCTCTTGTGCACAAAAAATGAGTGTTTTTCTCATATATGGCAGCATCACCCACAACGATGCTGTCAATATACGGAGAAAACAAGATATTTTTCTTAATAAAAAAAAACGCAGAAGTTAACAAAAGGAAATGGTGCTTATAAAGAAACAAAAGAAATTTGGAAGATGTCAATTCCCAGAAAATTTATAAAACAATTACATATATATCAGGATTATCTGAAAGAATTAAAAACTCAGACACTTATGATAATAATAAATTTGAATTGGCGATGAAAACTAATAACTCATTGAATAAATTATTTAGCAAAACAAAGGATAATATAAAAAAAGAGGATAAATCCAATCTCATTTATGAAATTAAATGCAGTGGTGACGAGCAAAGTGTTTGTAATAAATTATACATTGGCACTACTAAGACAAAATTGAAAACCAGAATATCATCTCACAAGTCGGACCTAAAAGCTGTTAACAAACCAATTGAACAAAAAACTGCCCTCGCGGCCCACTGTACATTGAGTGGTCATAAACAGCGTTGTCAGCTTGGTGCGTTTCGCACCTTTTTTGGTGCTTTTCTAAATTTTTTGTGCGAAAAATATCCGAGTTGGTGCGTGGTGCGCTTTTTCTTTAATTTTGGTGCGTTTTTTTAATTTTGGGTGGCTCCAAATCATTTAAACACAATCTTTTCTTTCAGTATGAGAAAAAAGAATTTTGTACAAAAAATACAATTGTTTCAATTCCATTTCATTAAATTTGTGTACAATTTTTACATTCAATTTTACAGATGTATAAGAGGTACCAAAACGCATTCACAAAAACCGTTAAACCGTATTGTTGTTACAGATAATTTGTAACATTTCATTATAAGAAATTTGTTGTCCCTTTTAGATTTTCAGAGTACATAATTGTTTTTTGTCGTAAAAGTTGTTGTCAAGTCTGCTAAAGAGCTTAGCAAAAAAAGAAGTATTCTCGAGACTAGCGATCATTGTTCGTTTTTTATAAAATGCATAAATAATGCGGTTATATAAAGTGTTGTAACAATAATATTAAAAAAAAATTTCTATTTACTAAAAGAAATATTTAAAGTTAGTGTCAATAATGGAGTATAAAAAAGGAGATTATAAGTGAAATACAAAAAGATTTGGGAATCACAATGTGAGTTTAAGAAATGGAATCGGCCTTGATCAAATAATATCACAAAAGTAAGATGCTTTTATTGCAATTTGCGACGTCACGCCTAAATATCCACCCTTGTTCGGCATGCTGGAACACGGAAACACATTCCAGCTTTGAGCCCATTTAGCTACAACCGACATCAACAACCAGCATTGTACAAAATGTTTTATCCCATTGCAAATATGATGTCATGCCATTAGCAGTACAATTTGAATCCGATGTCGAAATATTATCTAGTACTGAAAAACGGTGGAGAATGATTCACTTCGTGCATTGGCACAATATTATATCAACATTAGAATTTTAGACTAAAGTTAAATGTTGTAAAGACGCAAAATTAATTCAATAAAAATTTTCATTAAAAAATCTGAACTTGGTGCGTTTTTTGTTAAATGGTGCGTTTTTTTCTCCATTTTGGTGCCTTTTGAAATTTCAAAGTTGACAACGCTGGTCATAAACCTGATTTTAATAACGTAAGAGTATTACAAGAAGAGAACAACTACAGTGTTATGTTGTTATTATCTTCGTTTTATTTTTAACACTATTTCTTCTTTACATGTTCAAACGTTCTCCTCTCTAAATAACTTAGCACTAGCTATTTATACTATCTTAAAAGTAGTTACACAAAGGGAATATGCAATTCTTCATATTTGATTCTGACCCAAATATTTTGGCTATTGCGAAAGAGCAACATTGCACAATTTGTCAACGCAAACAATACTCAAGTTAATGAACTGTTATTGTTGCATTAACAAATAAGTGCAATGACGATTGCACAATTTGTCAATGCAATTAATACTTAAGTGAATGAACTGTTGTTGCATTAACAAATAAGTGCAATGTAGGAGGGTAGTTCAATTGTGAATCATAACATCCCTCCCCCCTTTGCGGAAGAAAACATCTAGATATAAGTGTTTTCAGTCAGGAAATTTTTCAGCTATTTGGGACAGAATCATTAATATGCTATTTAAATAGTTACTGACAAATGTTTTGCAAATTATTTCAAGTTTAATAAATTAATATAAATATACTTCTGCATTACGGTTGATAACGTGTCTGAGAAAATCATCATTGGTTATTGGTTGTCGTTGATGTAGTTGGGTATGTTGTTAAAAATCTCTTATGTCTGCTACTATTGTTGTGAGGTTGGTTAGGGTGAGAAGTTAGTTGCAGTTGGAAACGTCCAAACATAATGGTTGATATCGTTGGTGTAGTTTTGCTGCTGGTGGTCTCTTCTTCATGTCTTCTGTGTAGTCTTCTATTTCCTCAAAATTTTCTCTACTCCAATTATATTGTTTTTGTTTTTCGGTTTGCTTCTCTGTTTCTTTATCCTTTGTGTCATCCGATTTTTTGTGAAATGACTTATATTATTTCTTGTTTCTTCTCCTCCTCTTTTTTTTTCTTCTTTTTGTTTTATCCTTTTGATTTCTTGAATGTTATTCTCGTTATATTTCTTTATCATTTTGCTTTTCATATTTATTTATTTGTCTTCGTAATTCTTTTCAGCCACTTTTTCAATCTCGTCTTTTTCGATTTCTTATTTTGATACCACTGATTCCGAAGAGTCCATTTCTTCTTCTTTTTGTAATGACCTTGTTTAAAAAAAAATGTTTAGTAGGCTACTCTTTGTAACTTATTCGTGTTTTTCCCCTACTGTGGCTGTTTCGGCTTCTGACATTTCTTCATGATCTTTTATATTCTCCATGGTTTTCTTTAACGTTCTTCAGTTTTCCCTTTCTTATCTTCTAGATACTCCGCGGCCGTAATACTTTCATCGACCCCACTTCTTTTTTCTGCATATCCATATCTTCCACTTTGTTCTTTGTTTCCGCAACTTCCCTCTCCTCCTTAACAACCTTATCCATCCTCTTAGGCTGGCTGCGCAATCTTTGATGTCGTCCTTTTGGTGTGTGTCTTCCTTTATTTTATTTCTTTGTTTATTTATATTATTAATATTAAAAAATATTTTATTTTCTCCTTTTCAATATAGATTTAACTTAGTTTATTTGTTGTTTACATGTCTTTTAATATTTGCTTATACAAGTGTTTTAATATTAGGTGATTATATAATTTTTTCAAAAACTTTTTATTTCCTTATTCCTACGTTACACTAATTTCAATAAAGGATTAAATTACAATTAAAAAAAAACTAGTTAAGTCTGTAAAAATTAAAACAAACTCTTTCTTTATATGTATTACTTTACTGAAAAATGAAACTTTAATAAAATTTTAATTACTACAAAATTTTTCATTTTCATTTTCTTTTAATTTAATAGGTTTTTTTTTTTTCTTGAACTATAATTTGAAGGGGGTTTTTTTTTTATTTTATTTACATATACATAGTATTTATGTGTATATTTTCTAGTTCATAAACCCTTTTACATATTATTTAGAATTAAATTTAAGAATGATTTTTCTCATTTCTTGGAATTAGTTTTTAATATTATTTATTAATTTATTTGAATATAGCTGTGACTAATTGTTTACTTTCTTATTTTAATATCCCTGATTATGCATTTTATCAAAAATACCATTATTGCTTTGTAATATATAAGTTAACACACATCATGTAAACATCTTTAATAATTTGTACAATTTGGAATACTGATAAAATATATCGTTATTGTATTAATGTATTAATTAGATTAATTAGTTTATTTGTTTAATTTAATTTTGTCTGGCAACTCCAAACAAAATTCTAAATTTAGAATGTATCAAGGCATATCAAATAAAATAAAAAAGGATGCCTTGAATAAATTGTTAGAAAAAAATAAAATAAATTTAGTCACATTTTGACAACAGAACACGTAGTTTTATTCAAAATCGTATAATCGATTATAAGGACTCGTGCATGTTATTAACTGGCGCCCAACGAGAAAAAAAAATTATTTTAATCTTTTAAAATCAAATACATATCATATTTGATAAAAGTTTTAATTACAAAAAAGCATCTTTTGCTATTAAAGGAAAATATTTATAAAAATATATGAAAAGTTTTATATAAAAGCTGTGTACCAATTTCAATTCAAGGAGTTTTGGAAAAGCAATACCAAAAGCAATACCACAACGCAAGTTCTTTATAAATGGAACTAGAGGAGGCAAGACAAGAGGGAAATATACGAAAAGCTCCAATATCGAGTGAATTCAAATAAGTATTGATCACGATCGAGTTTTGGAAAAGTAATACCAAAAGCAATACCAAACGCAATTTCTTTATAAATGGAACTAGTGGAGGCAAGACAAAAGGGAAATATACGAAGTCAAGCTACTCAAATAGATGACCTTAAACTGAACTAATAAATATATGTAGAAGGCCCAATATCGAGTAAATTCAAATAAGTATTGATCACGATCGTAAGAAAGCAGATATTTATCTTATATTATTTTTAGCATCCATTATTATCATTAATCACATACATATATGATTTAATAAGTATAATTAATATATACCATATTATTTCTTAGCTGATAACATTTTATATTTACAATTACATACATACATACTAACACAAGTCCACTTATTATTTTCATTACGACTTTATTTACTATATATAGTAAACTCTAGTTTTCTAAAATTTTATTATATAAAACCGAAAAGAAAGAAAAGGAAGAACAAAATGAATAGAAATGAAGTGTTTAGCATCGTTGAATCTGCGGTAGATAGTAGTAAAGAAGAAATTTTAGAACGTATTCGTAGTTTAACAATTGCTGTTGAACAGTTAAAACCAAGTCGAGTGGAGCCTTTAACTCCAACTATCATTCAATCTAATGTTGGTGCTGGAAACAAAAATTTAGATCTAATTAAATCTCTTCCACAATTTGGTGGAAATGCATGCGAGTATCCAGCATGGAGAGAATCTGCTAAGTTTGCCATAAGTTATTACACAAAAGGATCCGAATCATATTATATAGCTATGGGTATTTTAAGAAACAAAATAATTGCTGAAGCAAACTCTACTTTGAGTTCATATAACACAATTTTCAATTTTGATGCCATAATATCACGGTTAGATCAATCATACTCTGATAAAAAGCCTTTGTACTTATTAGAAAATGAGCTCAGTGTTTTGCGACAAGGAAGGTTGACGATAAACGAATATTACGATAAAGTTAACAAGCAACTTACTTTGATTGTAAATAAAATTCTTATGACAAATACAGGTAAAGAAGAGGTTATCGAAGCATTAAACGAACGAGTAAGGGCAAACGCGCTGCGTGTATTTATATCAGGACTTCGTAAACCTTTATGTGATATTTGTTTCTCTGCAAATCCACCAGATCTACCTACTGCTCTGGCAACAGCTCAAGAACTTGAACAAAATCAAGAACGATACAGATTTGCAAACGCATTTGCTAACTCAAGAAATTTACAACAAATAAATCAACCTTATTCAAATAATAATGCACCCAAAGTAGATAGTTTTAAAAGTACACCAATTGAAAAACAAATTTTTGAATATCCATCGCCTGTACCAATGGAAATAGATAAGGGTACATCATATTTCAGAAAGCAAACTGAATTTCCAAATGCATTACAGAATCCACCCCAAATTCGAAATTCAAATTTTAATAGGCAAAGGTCAATTCCATATGAAAATATGCCGAAGCGTCCATTCATCAATAGCAATACCGGTCAACTTACAGATCAAAATATACAGAAAATCAATCATGCCGAAAGTTGTGAAGAGGGTGATATACATGAAAACGATGATTTTTCTTGTAATGAAGTTGATTGTGATGCAATTGACAACTTGAATTTTTTAGTGTAAAGTCGCTCTTGCCATATATTGTTAAAAAAGCCATAAATGGTAGAGAGCTGAATATTTTAATAGACACAGGCACTGCTAAAAATTATATACGCAACTTCAATTTCATAAAAGGTATTAATTCATTAACAGAACCATTTCGAATTAAATCAATAAATGGATCTACACTCATTAAAGAGAAGTGTGAAATAAGTCTTTTGAATCATACAACAACTTTTTTTATATTACCATGTTTAAATTCTTTTGATGGAATTTTAGGCTATGACTTTTTAAAAGATATAGAAGCCTTGATTGATACTAAAACTGGAACTCTTTTCCATAAAACAGGAAAAGAGCAAATTAACCATTTTTTTTGTGAACAAGTTAACTCAATAGCAATTGATAAAACAAATGTTCCTATTGATTTACATGGTAGATTCGAAAATCTTATTAGTAGGAATGCAATTGCATTTGCTGATCCGGATAGAGCCTTGCCAGCCAACACTCAAGTCGAAGCCACGATAAATTTGTCTAAAACAGAACCAATTTATTCACGAAGTTATCCGTATCCCATTTCCGCAACAGACTTTATAAATAGTGAAATAGAATGCCTTCTTAAGGATGGTATTATACGAAAATCCTCATCGCCATATAACTCACCTATCCATGTCGTCAGTAAGAAAGGTGTTGATTGCAATGGTAAACAAAAACTTCGAATGGTTGTAGACTTTCGAAAAATAAATGATTTTACTGCTGCAGATAAATATCCCATGCCACACATCTCTGTAATTTTATCAAATCTAGGCAAATCAAAATTTTTTACAACTCTTGATTTAAAATCCGGATTTCACCAAATAACATTGGCAGAAAATGATAGATGTAAAACGTCCTTCAGTGTGAACAATGGAAAATATGAATTTTGTCGCTTACCTTTTGGGCTTAGAAATGCGCCTTGTATTTTTCAACGTGTCATTGATGACATTTTACGAGACGAGATCGGGAAAACGTGTTTTGTTTACATGGATGACGTTATAATTTTTTCTGAAGACGCAAATAGCCATATTTTTCATGTCGATAATATATTGAAAAAAATGGCTAATGCAGGGATGCGAATCTCAACAGAAAAATCCAAATTTTTTAGGACCGAAGTTGAATTTCTCGGATTCGTTATTTCAGAAAATGGAATCAAGACATCATCTGATAAAGTTCATGATATCCTTAATTTTCAAACGCCCAAAACTTTGAGAGCGTTGAGGTCTTTTCTTGGTCTAGCCGGATACTATAGAAGGTTTATCAAAAACTATGCAGATATAGTGAAACCACTAAGTACATACCTTCGTGGAGAAAACGGGAATGTCAACGCAAGAACGTCTAAGAATGTTAAAATCAACTTATCGCAAGAAGCACTTACTGCATTTGAAAAAGTTAAGCGTATACTTGCTTCTGAGGATGTACTTCTTCAGCATCCGGATTTCAACACCCCATTTGAATTAACAACTTATGCTAGCTCTAACGCTATTGGAGCTGTGTTGTCGCAGAATAGTAAACCTATTACTATGATTTCTAGAACGCTGTCATCCACAGAGCAAAATTATGCAACAAATGAACGTGAATTGCTCTGTATTGTTTGGTCTTTGCAAAAACTACGACACTTTTTGTACGGAGTAAAAAATGTTAAAATTTTTACTGACCACCAGCCTTTAACATTCGCAACTTCTGACAAGAACCCAAACCAAAAAATCAAAAGATGGCAAGCATTTGTAGCCGATTTTTGTCCACAATTTCATTATAAACCTGGTAAGGAAAATGTTGTAGCGGACGCATTATCGCGCCAATATATGCATACTTTCAATAACACAGACTCAGAAACAGTACATAGTGAAATATCCTTTTCAAAAACAATTCAATCAGTAGATGTTCCTGTAAATCAATTTATAAATCAATTAATCGTTTCAAAGGCATCAAGTGATAGCAAAATAACAAGTATCTTATTTCCTCAATATAAAAGACATATTATAAACTATAGCAATGTTCAGCAATTAATATTATCTCTGCAAAACTGCGTTAGCTCTCGGGCAGTCAACGCTATACATTGTGATTTAAGCACCTTGGCGGAAATTCAAGATGTAATACTCGATCATTTCCCATTAATAAAATTTATTCATACACAAAAACTTGTTATAGATCTAACTAACAAAAATGATCAATTAGAGACACTTAATTTAGAACATAACCGAGCTCATAGATCTTTGCATGAAAATTACAAGCAAATCACATCGGAATATTTTTTTCCTAAAATAAAGAAAATGCTGAATTCAATTGTAAAAAACTGCAAAATATGTTTGGAAAATAAATACAATAGAAAACCATCAAAGCCAATAATCGGTGCATCACCAATACCGGATTTTCCTGGGCAGATACTTCACATAGACATTTTTTCTACAAATAAAGTACATTTCCTTACATGCCTTGACAAGTTTTCAAAATATGCGGTTGCTGTACCCATTTCTTCAAGAGCTCTTATTGATGTTAAAACTGGAATTTTACAAATTCTTAATAGCTTTAAAAACACTAAGCTTATAGTATCCGATAATGAAAAATCTTTTCAATCAAATACCATAAAGAATATGCTGAGAGATTTATTTGGTATTGAACAATTTTTTGTACCACCTTTACATAGTGAAAGTAATGGTCAGGTGGAAAGGTTTCACTCGACTTTGCTTGAAATTGCTAGGTGTATTAGGACTCAGCATGATGTTACCGAATCATCAGATTTAATACTTATTGCCACTCACAGGTACAATAATACTATACATTCCGTTATAGGAAAAAAACCGATAGATATTCTTCAATTTTTCGCTACTGATAATATAGCAAACATAAAAGAGAAGATAATTGCTGCACAGGCACAGACTGCAATTAAGTTAAATAATTTGAATAGAAAATTTAATACAGGCGAAATCGTATTTGTTCGACGAAACAAAAGGTTGGGCAATAAGTTCGATAAGGTATATTTAGAAAAAGTTGTTGAAAGAGATTTGGGTACGAAAGTTATAATAGACGGTAAGCAAGTTCATAAAAATAATATAAGATAACCGCAAACATCCATTTATGTTTTCTTAATTTTTAAAAAACTGAGATTCATAATGTTCATTTTTTTTTCTTTCTTTTTTAATTATTAAGATATTATTTAAATTGTAATTTTCTACACGAATAGCTTATTAATTTCACACTAATATTCAGATAAAATGATGAGAGTAATAGTGTTTTTTGAAATGCGGACGTTTCATTCTTGAGAATAGGGGAAGTTAACACACATCATGTAAACATCTTTAATAATTTGTACAATTTGGAATACTGATAAAATATATCGTTATTGTATTAATGTATTAATTAGATTAATTAGTTTATTTGTTTAATTTAATTTTGTCTGGCAACTCCAAACAAAATTCTAAATTTAGAATGTATCAAGGCATATCAAATAAAATAAAAAAGGATATATATGCCTTGAATAAATTGTTAGAAAAAAATAAAATAAATTTAGTCACATTTTGACAACAGAACACGTAGTTTTATTCAAAATCGTATAATCGATTATAAGGACTCGTGCATGTTATTAACTTATATATTTCTTCTTTTTTTTTTTTTTTTCAGTGAACTCATATGTAACTGACCTATCTTAAGAAAACTCGTAGAAATTTTTGCTTCAGTTGCAAAAACAAACAAAGCCTGATGTCTGTGCAAATGAAGCCAGCTTTATAAACATTGTATGACGTTTTTTAAATTGTTTCAAATTTCACAATTGTATGCATATGCGGTTAAAAAAAATTTTTCTTTTCTGTTGTTGCAGAAATAATTCAGTAGTTAAATTATATGTTTAAATTCGCAGTTTTTGCAAAATATATGACGCGACTTCATTCCGTTTTTTTTTTCTTTTTTAAATTTGGACGCAAATTATTACAAACAATTTAAGTTTAATGATACAATACAAGTTTAATACAATGAATTTTTTTGTTTTAAATATTTATACATTTTAGTAAAAATTGACAAAATAAAAGAACTAAAAAGAAATGTTTAAGAAAATTGATTTTAAAATATAAATGCTGCTTTGAATTTGGTTTATTTTCGGTTCTTTAAATTCTGTTGTTGTTAAACTTTCGAAAAAAAGTTTCCCTGTAATTGACTAAGTTACTGTGTGGGTTTTATTTTATCTTTGTGTCTGCCTGTTTTTATGATATTATTTGAACTTTCAAAATTAATGTTTTTCACTAAATGGAAAAAATTATTGAAATTTAAATCAAATTCGTGATTTTAAAGCATTTAAAAATTTAAATAATAATTACAATTAAATAATTATTACAATTTCTTACAGGGAAAAAAAAATGCATTAAAGTTTAAAAACATTTAAAGTTTAATGATCCCTACTTCCAACAGTTACGGTAAACCTTTTCTACTTTTTTTATATACAAGTTTATAATAGCCGTTCCTGTACCGTGTCTGTCAACAGTCAATCGGTAGGTTATGTCGTTCATCTCTATATCTTTCCTCATATACTTGCCTTTTGTCCATTTTTCCTCCATGTCCTGCAGAAACGACTGGACTGTGTTGTTGATGTTTGAGTTAGTACTGCCTCTGTCCCCTACATTCCTTTTCGACCATTTCCTCATGACTCTAGACAGCAAGCGTCTATCAATTGATGCAGATTTGGGTCGTGAGTTCGAAATATATGTTTGCTTAATTTTATTTTTAGAAAAGTATCCGTTGGTCGATTAGAAGGTGATACCGTGTAAGTAGCGTTCCATCCTTTTTTTAACCTTTCCCTTTTACTAATTTTTTGCTTCTTTCAGATCCTTGACGCCAACCTATAAAAGTAATTGGAAATTACAAACGAGGGGTAAATAAAAAAAAAATTCCCTACGGCATGTTAAGTTCCGTTATTCCTTATATTAGACCTGTATAAATATGTATTTTTTTTTCTATTTCAGCCATTGAAGACCTTAAGACCATGAGAGGCATGGTATTACAACACTGCTCCAGTGTCGATTTTGTGGTGAGTTTTTCCTTCTTCTCTTTTTCCAATTCATTTCCGTCCTAATGTTGGTTTTTAGACATCTTATTCTTTCCTCCTGTTTTGCCAATGACAATGTGTGTTGATGTGTTCCTCCATACAGCGTGTAGTGGTTGAGGAGGATTTCCTTCCTCCATGGGATATCTTTCTCGGTTGCGTTCAGTATGGGTACTGCTGTGCCTCCATTTTTAATGTTGACCACAGTATTTCCAACATAAACTCCTGGAACAATTTCTTGTTTGTGGACAACGACTGTCCTGTCCTTTGTTTTTATTCTGACTGGTACTATGGTCACCGTTCTTCCGCCGACACTCAACTTTCTCTGATTTAAAGTTGTAAAATCGGTCATTCCATTGTGAAGTTTGAAGGATTTTATACATTGGTTGTTTTCATTGAACAGCTTCAACGTCCCATTAACTGAGTTTATTATACTCTTATTCCAAATGTTGTCCCTTCCGAGAATGCCATCCCCTGGGAATTTGCTGTGATGGGATACTACACCGAAATCCCACTGTATATTTTCTCTAGCGTGTATGTCCAACGTCATAGAAAATAATGTCGTGGCGTTTCCTCCAAATGCGCCCTTCAGTGTTTTTGTTTCCCTGAAATTCTTGTTAGGGTAAGCCTTCATTGCTTCTTCGTTTATTATACTGGAATCCGCTCCAGTATCTACAAGCAATACGAGTTTCCCTTCCTTGGCTTCTATGCAAGGAATAGTAATGAAAATTGTATCCGCTGATGCTACATCATTGTTGCTAATATTTATATGCTGTGAAATTTTCCCCAGAACAATTCCTGTGCACTCTTCTACCGATGCATTTTTCCTATGAAATGCATGCCCAGGATTATTAGGCGTATCCTCCTCACTTTCCCTATGTACTACTGCTTTTTGCGTTATTCGCACAGGTACGTCTTCTTCAGAGTCACTACCTGACTTCCTGACTTCCTCTGTTTCCACTTTCACCTTTTGCGCCTCTTTAACAATATTATCCGTTAACCCCTTCACATCCCTTTTATATTTCACCGTCTATATTAATTCCTCACACTCATTCTCATTGCCCTCACATATTCTGCTCTTGTTATCTTGTTGCCAATTAAGTTCGTCCTTTTTTTTCGGTTTCCCGGCTATTGGCTGTAGCTGGGCCGAATAAAGTTTCCCGAAATGTTACCAGTATTATTTTCCTTATTTCTTATCCACTCCGACAGGCACGTGCAAAATGCCCTGTTTGATTGCATTTGTAGCATCTCATCTGTGGAGGTCCCTTAGAGTGTTGTGGTATATTTCCGTTTCTATATCTTTGCTGTGCTTGGCCCGTATCATTGGACTTATCTCTTTGCCTCTGGTTCACCCTTTCGGGCTGCCGTGAACTACAAAACTTATTTTCGATGTGGCCGTTTGTCCCACAAGTTCTACAGTAGAGCGATGACAACCTCCTACTACAGTTGTCAAAGGTGTGCCCTTTATTTCTGCAGTAAGTGCAAGTGTTGTAAAACTTTTCCCTATCGCCGCACTGAGGACCTACTTCATGACCATATTTCCCACAGTTAATGCAATAAGGTGCATTTAATCGCTCCCTACAATTTAACCTCTCATGTCCCTTTTTGTTGCAAAAACTACATGGGGTTGACTCCAACACTGTGTTGATCGTGCCTGGGTTTTCTCCAAACAACTCTTCCGCTTCATCTACTATGGCTATAAGAGTTCTCAGTTCCTGTCTTTCTTGTCCAATAAACCTTGCTCTGAGAGTTTGATCTCTAAGCCCTTTAATAAAGCTTTTCACAGCTATTCGTTTGAAGTCCTTTATCATAACCTCACCACTGTCTGCTGACCATTCTTCCTTTATTGTGCTGATCGCGTCATTGAGCATGACCTCAATACGGTCTCCGAATCCACTGGCTGGTTCTCTGATGCTCTGCCTACATCCTAATATAAGCTCCCTGATCTGGTCCAGGCTTTTCTTCTTCAAATATGCTTTTTTGATGGCATTACACAATGCATCCACAGATTCGAACTTCTGTTGCGATATTCTAGAACATGCCATACCCTTAAGCCGTAATTTTAGGCATTCGATGACATTATCCCGTGCGCTACTATCCTCTCCCGACAAAATTTCTCTTTCTACCATTTTACATCCTTGGATATATCTAAAGACCTCAGACGATAAATCGGGTCCATCAGTGCCAAAGAATGTCGGTACTATGTTATTAACTATTTTAGTAATTTCCGATAAAGTTGGCATCCTGATTGTTTGCTGTCCTATATTTTCCTTATTTAATACTTGTCTTGGTGAAGATGTTTGCTTTTGCAAATAATTTTTTGTTTGTGATATTAATTTATAATATTCCCCAATAATTCCAACGTCGGATATTTTTGTTTTGTCTAATCTATTAAATTCCGCTTTGTTTTTTCAAGATCTTCTAATTTTCTTGCTCTAGTTTCGGCCGTGTAGCCCCTACTGCCTGCCTTTTTTGCGTTAGTCAAAATTACTTTAGTTTTATCTAATAACTCTAGAGCAACTGGCTCCTCCCTATAAGTTCCTACTCCGTCTACTACTCCTTCTTGGTCCTGAGTTATAATTATTGAAGGAATTTTCGTATCTACTGCTTCTGATAACTCCTCGTGTAACGATGGTGTTGGTGACCTAAACCTGTGTATTGTATTTAGCTCGTGCCGGGCGTTTTCCAGCGCTATTTGCAGTCTTTGAACCGTGTCGTCCTGTGTTTCTATCAGCTGTTGTTTTTTCAGTTGCTTCTTAAACTCCCTTTCACTTAAATCTTTTTGTTTTAATTGACTAACTAGTTCCGTATTTTCTTTGACTACTTCTTCGAGTAAATTTTCTGTGTAGCTTAGTTGCTCACGTATTTTTCTGCTATGATTTTCAAGTAATTCTTTTGTTTCCTCTAATTCGGTTACCCTTGTTGAAAATTCGTCTGATTGTACTTCATTAATCTCCAACAACACTTGTAATATGTATCCTACTTCCTCTAACTTTGTCAATCTCCTTTTCCTCACGATCTCCCTATGCTCGCTTGTAGAGCTCTTGTCTGACTTCAAATTAGCAAGTTCTGCCCATGCTAGAACTCGTAAGCTGTCTACCTCAAAATTGTATGTCTCTAACTTTGCAACTAAATCGTCTGTGCTCCTCTGTGGCCTGTCCACTCATATAATAAAGAAAACTATAACAATGTACTTACCAGTTTCAGGCTTAAATTTGTCATCTCTTCACTCGTTTTTAAAAACACGTAGCAGTGAACCGTTTTTATTATTAGTATTATTCGGAAACTTTCTCGTTTTACTTATTTGAAAAAAAAAACCGTTTATTTAAATTATGTATGTTTTTATAGTTAGGATATGGAAGCTTGTTAAGTCCTATACCCTCAACAATGCAGTATTAGACAGACCGAAGGTAGCTAGAATTTAGTCTCTTATCAGGCTGTCTATTCTGTACTGTTGCGCATTAAGTCCTATATTTTCATCAATGCAGGATTTGACAGACCGAAGGTAGCTAGAATTTAGTCTTTTATCAGGCTGTCTATTCTGTACTGTTGAAAACTAACACTTAATCCGTTAAAATTTTGTTGAAGTTACCGGCTGCGCCAATGTTATGTTGTTATTATCTTCGTTTTATTTTTAACACTATTTCTTCTTTACATGTTCAAACGTTCTCCTCTCTAAATAACTTAGCACTAGCTATTTATACTATCTTAAAAGTAGTTACACAAAGGGAATATGCAATTCTTCATATTTGATTCTGACCCAAATATTTTGGCTATTGCGAAAGAGCAACATTGCACAATTTGTCAACGCAAGCAATACTCAAGTTAATGAACTGTTATTGTTGCATTGACAAATTGTGCAATCGTCATTGCACTTATTTGTTAATGCAACAATAACAGTTCATTAACTTGAGTATTGCTTGCGTTGACAAATTGTGCAATGTTGCTCTTTCGTGAATGAACTGTTGTTGCATTAACAAATAAGTGCAATGTAGGAGGGTAGTTCAATTGTGAATCATAACAACAGAAAGAGATTTACGCTAGAAATGTTACACATCATGAATGTACCCTCTGAGAAAAGACTTAATTATAAGACTGATATTGACAATCGTGCTCAATTATACCGGCCGATAATAAACAAATATAAAATAAGAAAACAAAACATAAACAATGGTTAGTTCAGGACTTGAAATTTTGGTGAAGGACTACTGTTAAATATTGTTTAGCGGATAATTAAATTCTTTAATGTATGTATTTAATATGTTTATTGTATTTGTTTTGTACATCTATTTTTAATATTGTTTTGTTTCTATATATGTATGCCCGTTTGCATATAAATATTAATAAGGAAATATACTGTAATTTTTCTTGTATTTTTAGTTCCTTGATAATGGTTATCGATGATAACCGAAATATCGGATTAATTTAAAATAAAATAAAAACTTAAAAGATTTTAAGGAACAACACTTCTTTGGTTTTTATTTTTATTTCTTCTTAATGAGACCTTTCAGCCGAATTAATTAAAACATATTTACTCAAATAAATTAACACAGGTCGACTAAATCAAACATTCTACATAAAACTCGGGAGGCACACCGCAACACACAAAACATCATGCATCTTTATAAAGATCTAAAAGCAAAGCACAACAAGAAAACCATCAACATCATCGGTAATTTCTCAAAAAACAACAAAACATTAATAAGACTAAAGTCTTCGACAACATTTTTAATTAAGTGTAAACGACTTGGTATTGTCCCAAACTTTTTATATAATTCTACCAAGAATTTATACAACATTTTTAATTTTAATGACAATAGTTATATTAACATTAAGAAAGACTTGACTAAACATATATACAGATTTCATAACTTAATATTAAAATTACTTATCCAATTTAAACACAAACAAATGGCGATATGTAAGAACAATCTGATCAAAACAAAGGCAATGATGAGTGCTTTATTAGACGAGAGAGATCTGTCGATATTATTGAATAGTGAGAATATCATAGCTGAGAAATCGAAAAAAGACAACAAAACTACTCATATTAAGAAATTCTCTATATTAAAAGATGAGACAATCCATAATCTCAATTTGAAAAATAACTCTGATTGGTTTGTTAATATAACAAATAAAGTAATACCAAAAAACATTGAGTGGTTATTATCTTTGGGACCCAAACATGCACTACCAAATACTAAGAGTAGTTTCCAATTTTTAAATATTTAGCTGACAGCGATGATATAATTCAAACACTATATAGAAAAGAAACACAAGAGACTGCAATACAAAAATTAACTTCGCTCATTGATGGTCATCTTACAAAATTAAAATTAAACCAGAGAGAAAGAATGATACTAGATACAGTGGGACAGGCGAAACAATTTCTTCATAACAATAAGGATATATTAATATTAAATTCGGATAAGGGTAACAAAACAGTTGTAATGAATACTCAGGACTATAAACTTAAAATGGAGAAAATTGTCTTAGATATGTGTACATATCAACGTTTAAAACAGGACCCTACTTCTTCACTTCAAAAGAAAAATAATTTTTTAGTAAATAAGTTACACAATCTAACACTAATTGACGCAAAGTTAAAAGCGATATTAACGAACAGGACCGCGATAGCACCCAGAATTTATGGTTTACCGAAGATACACAAGCCAGGTGTACCCCTTAGACCTATTTGTTCTTACATTAATTCCCCATCACATAGTCTTTGTAAATTTATGGCAGATATTTTAAAAAACTTGACGAAAGATTCGAAATACAATGTTACAGACACAATTCAGTTTAAATCCAAGATCAATAATATCAACATCGAAAATAATGAAATATTAGTATCTTTTGACGTCGTATCCCTTTTTCCGAGCATTCCGGTAAACTTAGCCCTTAAAACTATAGGGGAAAAATGGAATATTTTAAATAAACACACAAACATACCACAACAGCTGTTTATGGAGATTTTAACTTTTTGTATAAAAGAAACCAGATATTTAAAATTTGACGATAAATTTTATGAACAGAAAAAAGGAATGCCCATGGGGTCACCAATTTCCCCGGTTGTAGCAGACATTGTAATGGAAGAACTTTTGGATTCAACATTAATGAATATGGAAACAAAACCGAAAGTACTGGTGAAATACGTAGACGATATCTTCGCCATAGTAAAATCAAACACAGTTGAGGATGTACTTACTAAGTTAAACTCCTATAATAGACAAATTAAATTTACCAAAGAGTTAGAACATGACAATAAACTCCCATATTTGGACGGTATAGTAATACGAGATGGCAACATTCTTAAGCTGAATTGGTATCAAAAACCTACATCATCCGATAGACTTATTAATTTTTACTCAAAACATCCTAGACGAATAATAATAAATACGGCAACCAACTTTATCCGACGAGTAATGAGCATCAGCGATGAGAAATTTCATGAAGAAAATGTAAAGAGAATAGTAAAAATACTTAAGAAAAATGAATTTCCACAAGGAACCATACTGGAACTTATAAACTACGTTAAAAACAATAACAAAAGAAATTTGGAAGATGTCAATTCCCAGAAAATTTATAAAACAATTACATATATATCAGGATTATCTGAAAGAATTAAAAACTCAGACACTTATGATAATAATAAATTTGAATTGGCGATGAAAACTAATAACTCATTGAATAAATTATTTAGCAAAACAAAGGATAATATAAAAAAAGAGGATAAATCCAATCTCATTTATGAAATTAAATGCAGTGGTGACGAGCAAAGTGTTTGTAATAAATTATACATTGGCACTACTAAGACAAAATTGAAAACCAGAATATCATCTCACAAGTCGGACCTAAAAGCTGTTAACAAACCAATTGAACAAAAAACTGCCCTCGCGGCCCACTGTACATTGAGTGGTCATAAACCTGATTTTAATAACGTAAGAGTATTACAAGAAGAGAACAACTACAGAAAGAGATTTACGCTAGAAATGTTACACATCATGAATGTACCCTCTGAGAAAAGACTTAATTATAAGACTGATATTGACAATCGTGCTCAATTATACCGGCCGATAATAAACAAATTTAAAATAAGAAAACAAATCATAAACAATGGTTAGTTCAGGACTTGAAATTTTGGTGAAGGACTACTGTTAAATATTGTTTAGCGGATAATTAAATTCTTTAATGTATGTATTTAATATGTTTATTGTATTTGTTTTGTACATCTATTTTTAATATTGTTTTGTTTCTATATATGTATGCCAGTTTGCATATAAATATTAATAAGGAAATATACTGTAATTTTTCTTGTATTTTTAGTTCCTTGATAATGGTTATCGATGATAACCGAAATATCGGATTAATTTAAAATAAAATAAAAACTTAAAAGATTTTAAGGAACAACACTTCTTTGGTTTTTATTTTTATTTCTTCTTAATGAGACCTTTCAGCCGAATTAATTAAAACATATTTACTCAAATATGTATTTTTGTAATAAATTTAGTCAAAACCGGAAATAAATGACTAGAATCCCTCGTTTGCAATTCTGATTTTTTTTTTCCAAAAATCCAATAGTTATATGTTTTTATCAGGACAATAATTTTAACTGTCTGAACTCAGTTTCTAGCTCTTGGCTTTCACTTTCTTCAACAAAATAGGAAAATTCTTTTATAATTTCAGAAAACCAATTTTTTTCTTCATTAATAATATTAATTGGATTAATTTGGCCAAGAGCTTTACATATATATATTTTCAAAATCAAATCTTGATAATATCTGATCACAAAACTCTATATAAAAATTAACACAATTATTACTAATCACCCCCATTATGAATGTCGACGTCAACACAATACTATAGTCGTCGTCACATTTGTATGCCGTCGACATCAACACAATACCATATCGGTATAAACTAAAGGTATTGCGTTGACGTTGCCATGTTATCGATAATATAAAAGAAGTAAATTTCTTAACCACAAATTTTGAAGTTATATATTTTTTATTTTACAAAATTTTACATTTATATGAGCATGTACTCAAGTATTTATGTTTTAAATTTTATTTATTTGTTGCGGGTTAGCAATATCTAGATATATATTTCGTTCGTAGCTATACCAATTCATCAGTAGATGTTTTACCCTTTATGTTTAAAAAATTCCAAATTTTTGTATAAATAGATGAGCTTTGGAATTTTTTAAACATAAAGGGTAAAACATCTACTGATGAATTGGTATAGCTACCAACGAAATATATATCTAGATATTGCTAACCCGCAACAAATAAATAATATTTTTTATTTTTTTAAAATATGTGAGAAAAATGTAATTTTTTGTGTCCATTAAAAACTATTTTATTTCTTTCATTATATTATATAATTCAGTAGAAACCTCCTTTTGTATAACATAATGATGCTCAAAAATTCATTTCGTTTCCAGCTTTCACGATTTTGAGTTCGTTTTCTTTTTTTAGAACTGACTTCCACATAACAGTTTAACATCAGATTAACGCCTGATTTCACAATGTTCGGTAAAATGTCTGTTAACAAAAAATTAACTAATTGCTGGTTAGGCTAACGGGCACTATTTAATCAACGGTTACGTATTTTCGTTTCAGCATCTTTCGGTTAAGTAACAAAAGAATGTAATAAAAATGTGGCAATACTATCGGTTTGTTTACATAAAAAATGAATTAAAAAGACAGTTCTTGCAAATTTGAGAAACAAAACTTTGTAATAATAGTAAAATTCAGGTAAGTAATAATTAAAATATTGTTATTTGTACATAAATACATATGTACATGTATATAAAGCATTAATATAAATTGTTTGTTTGTAGTATGTTCTCCGGCGACAACGTATTTGGGACATACATATTTGAAGGAATCTAGTTTGGATGTGTCCAGAGGATAGGAAATAAATCAACAGACGGAATTTGCCATGGTAAGATGATGTAAATATATGTATGTACATAATCGTATTTAACGTCCAATACTTTTATCTATGATTTAAAAATACCAACCGGCAAAATTTGATGAAATTGTAGGCAATGGAGATACTGTAGCTAGTTTGTCCGAACTTGCTATGCTCCTAACATTATTATAGCGGTAAGTAAAATGATGAATAAAAAATAAGTAAAAGCTGATTTTTTTTGGTATGGTATAGGGTCCAACTGGTGTGAGCAAACCAACGACTATTCATTGAATATTACTTGGTACTAGAATATTACTTGGTGACAGCTATAAGGAAGTAGTATTGGAATTAAATGCCTCAAATGAACGTGGTTTGGACGTAGTGTGGAATAAAATTAAAATGTTTGCTTAACAAAAAGTCACTCTCTCCCGTGGACATCATAACATTGTTGTACTAGATGAAGCTGACAGTATGACTGAGGGTGCACAGCAAGCACTGAGGTGTATAATGAAAATTTATAGTAAGACCACACGTTTTGCATTAGCTTGTAATACACGTGAAAAAACCATCGAACCCATACAGTCTCGATGTGCCATGTTGCGTTTTACGAAATTATCAGATGCCCAGATTTTAGCTAAACTTATTGCAGTTTCTTTCTTTTTTTTGTGAATAGAAATTTTTAAATTAAAAATATTACAAACATATAAATATCGATTTGTATCTCTATACATTTTGTTTTATTTTCCTCCGATTAGAGTGCTAACCGGCAAATTTCTTTCAGTTAAATTTAACATCAACTTTTCTGTTAAATTCTCTCAGTTAAGACTTAATCATATATTGTGTAATACAATTTAGCCAGACTTTCGGTTAAAGTGTTGATTATTTTTTAATCGAACATCGTGAAAGCGGGCGTAATAGTTATTAAACATTCATGTTTATGTATGGCAACCCTGTTTGATTTTGCTTGCTATTTTTTCATAGTGACATTGAAATTGAATTTACGATTTAAACGGTATTCACGTGAGTAACTAAGTATTGCCATTATTCCTATGCTAAAAAAGTATGCATTCAAATAAAAATATATTTAATAGATTTTTTAAAACAACATTAAGCAAAAAATTGTGCAAAAATATATTTATTTAGTTATTTTCAACTATTTTTGTAATCAGCAACACGAAAAGTATTCGAGTATTGGCTTTATTTACATTTTTTCTACATTACTATCAAAAAACATTAAACTCTTTGCAAAATTTTGTTTTGAATTAGCTTTTTTGAAGCAATAATTTGTAAATAATTTAAATAATAACTAAACACTAACCAAAATGGATAATTCAAAAGTGGGTAATAATATAAATTGTAATAACATAAGTTAAATGGATTCATCATTAGAATACGATATTTAATGTTCCCTCCGATGGCAAATGTCTCTATAATACCATACGTCATCAACTATTGCAACATAGTTTACCCAGTTTTATATATGTATACGTTTTATTGCTGAACGCCAATTTTTATAAAAAACTAAATTTTTTATTGAGCAAGTCACACATTGTAAAAAAATTGTAAAAATTTGCGCACAAAAATATAATTTTTAAAATGTAAAAAAACGTTGAGGAGCTGTTTAAATGCAGACCTGTCAGCTTATTTTTGGTTTACAGAAGGGTAAATCCATCAATAAAAATTTTATTTTTGATCTATTTTTTGGCTATTAAACGCTCATGAATACAATTTTAAGCAATTTTTCTTAAAAACGCTTAATAAACCTTCCATAACTCTTTCTGAATACGGCTGATATATTATTGCGCACAATAGTTAACTATATTAAATTTTTTACTCACTCATTTAATTTCCAAATTTATTTTTGCCCACTCTTGGTATTGAACACAGAACTCACATGATGGTAACACATCGCCTCAGACAACTCAGCTACAGTAGAATATTAACATACAACCATCAACATCAACATCATCGGTAATTTCTCAAAAAACAACAAAACATCAATAAGACTAAAGTCTTCGACAACATTTTTAATTAAGTGTAAACGACTTGGTATTGTCCCAAACTTTTTATATAATTCTACCAAGAATTTATACAACATTTTTAATTTTAATGACAATAGTTATATTAACATTAAGAAAGACTTGACTAAACATATATACAGATTTCATAACTTAATATTAAAATTACTTATCCAATTTAAACACAAACAAATGGCGATATGTAAGAACAATCTGATCAAAACAAAGGCAATGATGAGTGCTTTATTAGACGAGAGAGATCTGTCGATATTATTGAATAGTGAGAATATCATAGCTGAGAAATGGAAAAAAAAAAAACAAAACTACTCATATTAAGAAATTCTCTAAATTAAAAGATGAGACAATCCATAATCTCAATTTGAAAAATAACTCTGATTGGTTTGTTAATATAACAAATAAAGTAATACCAAAAAACATTGAGTGGTTATTATCTTTGGGACCCAAACATGCACTACCAAATACTAAGAGTAGTTTCCAATTTTTAAATATTTAGCTGACAGCGATGATATAATTCAAACACTATATAGAAAAGAAACACAAGAGACTGCAATACAAAAATTAACTTCGCTCATTGATGGTCATCTTACAAAATTAAAATTAAACCAGAGAGAAAGAATGATACTAGATACAGTGGGACAGGCGAAACAATTTCTTCATAACAATAAGGATATATTAATATTAAATTCGGATAAGGGTAACAAAACAGTTGTAATGAATACTCAGGACTATAAACTTAAAATGGAGAAAATTGTCTTAGATATGTGTACATATCAACGTTTAAAACAGGACCCTACTTCTTCACTTCAAAAGAAAAATAATTTTTTAGTAAATAAGTTACACAATCTAACACTAATTGACGCAAAGTTAAAAGCGATATTAACGAACAGGACCGCGATAGCACCCAGAATTTATGGTTTACCGAAGATACACAAGCCAGGTGTACCCCTTAGACCTATTTGTTCTTACATTAATTCCCCATCACATAGTCTTTGTAAATTTATGGCAGATATTTTAAAAAACTTGACGAAAGATTCGAAATACAATGTTACAGACACAATTCAGTTTAAATCCAAGATCAATAATATCAACATCGAAAATAATGAAATATTAGTATCTTTTGACGTCGTATCCCTTTTTCCGAGCATTCCGGTAAACTTAGCCCTTAAAACTATAGGGGAAAAATGGAATATTTTAAATAAACACACAAACATACCACAACAGCTGTTTATGGAGATTTTAACTTTTTGTATAAAAGAAACCAGATATTTAAAATTTGACGATAAATTTTATGAACAGAAAAAAGGAATGCCCATGGGGTCACCAATTTCCCCGGTTGTAGCAGACATTGTAATGGAAGAACTTTTGGATTCAACATTAATGAATATGGAAACAAAACCGAAAGTACTGGTGAAATACGTAGACGATATCTTCGCCATAGTAAAATCAAACACAGTTGAGGATGTACTTACTAAGTTAAACTCCTATAATAGACAAATTAAATTTACCAAAGAGTTAGAACATGACAATAAACTCCCATATTTGGACGGTATAGTAATACGAGATGGCAACATTCTTAAGCTGAATTGGTATCAAAAACCTACATCATCCGATAGACTTATTAATTTTTACTCAAAACATCCTAGACGAATAATAATAAATACGGCAACCAACTTTATCCGACGAGTAATGAGCATCAGCGATGAGAAATTTCATGAAGAAAATGTAAAGAGAATAGTAAAAATACTTAAGAAAAATGAATTTCCACAAGGAACCATACTGGAACTTATAAACTACGTTAAAAACAATAACAAAAGAAATTTGGAAGATGTCAATTCCCAGAAAATTTATAAAACAATTACATATATATCAG
Source organism: Lypha dubia (assembly GCA_947311025.1). Lineage (NCBI taxonomy): Eukaryota > Metazoa > Arthropoda > Insecta > Diptera > Tachinidae > Lypha > Lypha dubia. The sequence goes on along the minus strand of OX371260.1, from coordinate 91,642,088 downwards.
GATTATCTGAAAGAATTAAAAACTCAGACACTTATGATAATAATAAATTTGAATTGGCGATGAAAACTAATAACTCATTGAATAAATTATTTAGCAAAACAAAGGATAATATAAAAAAAGAGGATAAATCCAATCTCATTTATGAAATTAAATGCAGTGGTGACGAGCAAAGTGTTTGTAATAAATTATACATTGGCACTACTAAGACAAAATTGAAAACCAGAATATCATCTCACAAGTCGGACCTAAAAGCTGTTAACAAACCAATTGAACAAAAAACTGCCCTCGCGGCCCACTGTACATTGAGTGGTCATAAACCTGATTTTAATAACGTAAGAGTATTACAAGAAGAGAACAACTACAGAAAGAGATTTACGCTAGAAATGTTACACATCATGAATGTACCCTCTGAGAAAAGACTTAATTATAAGACTGATATTGACAATCGTGCTCAATTATACCGGCCGATAATAAACAAATATAAAATAAGAAAACAAAACATAAACAATGGTTAGTTCAGGACTTGAAATTTTGGTGAAGGACTACTGTTAAATATTGTTTAGCGGATAATTAAATTCTTTAATGTATGTATTTAATATGTTTATTGTATTTGTTTTGTACATCTATTTTTAATATTGTTTTGTTTCTATATATGTATGCCCGTTTGCATATAAATATTAATAAGGAAATATACTGTAATTTTTCTTGTATTTTTAGTTCCTTGATAATGGTTATCGATGATAACCGAAATATCGGATTAATTTAAAATAAAATAAAAACTTAAAAGATTTTAAGGAACAACACTTCTTTGGTTTTTATTTTTATTTCTTCTTAATGAGACCTTTCAGCCGAATTAATTAAAACATATTTACTCAAATATGTATTTTTGTAATAAATTTAGTCAAAACCGGAAATAAATGACTAGAATCCCTCGTTTGCAATTCTGATTTTTTTTTTCCAAAAATCCAATAGTTATATGTTTTTATCAGGACAATAATTTTAACTGTCTGAACTCAGTTTCTAGCTCTTGGCTTTCACTTTCTTCAACAAAATAGGAAAATTCTTTTATAATTTCAGAAAACCAATTTTTTTCTTCATTAATAATATTAATTGGATTAATTTGGCCAAGAGCTTTACATATATATATTTTCAAAATCAAATCTTGATAATATCTGATCACAAAACTCTATATAAAAATTAACACAATTATTACTAATCACCCCCATTATGAATGTCGACGTCAACACAATACTATAGTCGTCGTCACATTTGTATGCCGTCGACATCAACACAATACCATATCGGTATAAACTAAAGGTATTGCGTTGACGTTGCCATGTTATCGATAATATAAAAGAAGTAAATTTCTTAACCACAAATTTTGAAGTTATATATTTTTTATTTTACAAAATTTTACATTTATATGAGCATGTACTCAAGTATTTATGTTTTAAATTTTATTTATTTGTTGCGGGTTAGCAATATCTAGATATATATTTCGTTCGTAGCTATACCAATTCATCAGTAGATGTTTTACCCTTTATGTTTAAAAAATTCCAAATTTTTGTATAAATAGATGAGCTTTGGAATTTTTTAAACATAAAGGGTAAAACATCTACTGATGAATTGGTATAGCTACCAACGAAATATATATCTAGATATTGCTAACCCGCAACAAATAAATAATATTTTTTATTTTTTTAAAATATGTGAGAAAAATGTAATTTTTTGTGTCCATTAAAAACTATTTTATTTCTTTCATTATATTATATAATTCAGTAGAAACCTCCTTTTGTATAACATAATGATGCTCAAAAATTCATTTCGTTTCCAGCTTTCACGATTTTGAGTTCGTTTTCTTTTTTTAGAACTGACTTCCACATAACAGTTTAACATCAGATTAACGCCTGATTTCACAATGTTCGGTAAAATGTCTGTTAACAAAAAATTAACTAATTGCTGGTTAGGCTAACGGGCACTATTTAATCAACGGTTACGTATTTTCGTTTCAGCATCTTTCGGTTAAGTAACAAAAGAATGTAATAAAAATGTGGCAATACTATCGGTTTGTTTACATAAAAAATGAATTAAAAAGACAGTTCTTGCAAATTTGAGAAACAAAACTTTGTAATAATAGTAAAATTCAGGTAAGTAATAATTAAAATATTGTTATTTGTACATAAATACATATGTACATGTATATAAAGCATTAATATAAATTGTTTGTTTGTAGTATGTTCTCCGGCGACAACGTATTTGGGACATACATATTTGAAGGAATCTAGTTTGGATGTGTCCAGAGGATAGGAAATAAATCAACAGACGGAATTTGCCATGGTAAGATGATGTAAATATATGTATGTACATAATCGTATTTAACGTCCAATACTTTTATCTATGATTTAAAAATACCGACCGGCAAAATTTGATGAAATTGTAGGCAATGGAGATACTGTAGCTAGTTTGTCCGAACTTGCTATGCTCCTAACATTATTATAGCGGTAAGTAAAATGATGAATAAAAAATAAGTAAAAGCTGATTTTTTTTGGTATGGTATAGGGTCCAACTGGTGTGAGCAAACCAACGACTATTCATTGAATATTACTTGGTACTAGAATATTACTTGGTGACAGCTATAAGGAAGTAGTATTGGAATTAAATGCCTCAAATGAACGTGGTTTGGACGTAGTGTGGAATAAAATTAAAATGTTTGCTTAACAAAAAGTCACTCTCTCCCGTGGACATCATAACATTGTTGTACTAGATGAAGCTGACAGTATGACTGAGGGTGCACAGCAAGCACTGAGGTGTATAATGAAAATTTATAGTAAGACCACACGTTTTGCATTAGCTTGTAATACACGTGAAAAAACCATCGAACCCATACAGTCTCGATGTGCCATGTTGCGTTTTACGAAATTATCAGATGCCCAGATTTTAGCTAAACTTATTGCAGTTTCTTTCTTTTTTTTGTGAATAGAAATTTTTAAATTAAAAATATTACAAACATATAAATATCGATTTGTATCTCTATACATTTTGTTTTATTTTCCTCCGATTAGAGTGCTAACCGGCAAATTTCTTTCAGTTAAATTTAACATCAACTTTTCTGTTAAATTCTCTCAGTTAAGACTTAATCATATATTGTGTAATACAATTTAGCCAGACTTTCGGTTAAAGTGTTGATTATTTTTTAATCGAACATCGTGAAAGCGGGCGTAATAGTTATTAAACATTCATGTTTATGTATGGCAACCCTGTTTGATTTTGCTTGCTATTTTTTCATAGTGACATTGAAATTGAATTTACGATTTAAACGGTATTCACGTGAGTAACTAAGTATTGCCATTATTCCTATGCTAAAAAAGTATGCATTCAAATAAAAATATATTTAATAGATTTTTTAAAACAACATTAAGCAAAAAATTGTGCAAAAATATATTTATTTAGTTATTTTCAACTATTTTTGTAATCAGCAACACGAAAAGTATTCGAGTATTGGCTTTATTTACATTTTTTCTACATTACTATCAAAAAACATTAAACTCTTTGCAAAATTTTGTTTTGAATTAGCTTTTTTGAAGCAATAATTTGTAAATAATTTAAATAATAACTAAACACTAACCAAAATGGATAATTCAAAAGTGGGTAATAATATAAATTGTAATAACATAAGTTAAATGGATTCATCATTAGAATACGATATTTAATGTTCCCTCCGATGGCAAATGTCTCTATAATACCATACGTCATCAACTATTGCAACATAGTTTACCCAGTTTTATATATGTATACGTTTTACTGCTGAACGCCAATTTTTATAAAAAACTAAATTTTTTATTGAGCAAGTCACACATTGTAAAAAAATTGTAAAAATTTGCGCACAAAAATATAATTTTTAAAATGTAAAAAAACGTTGAGGAGCTGTTTAAATGCAGACCTGTCAGCTTATTTTTGGTTTACAGAAGGGTAAATCCATCAATAAAAATTTTATTTTTGATCTATTTTTTGGCTATTAAACGCTCATGAATACAATTTTAAGCAATTTTTCTTAAAAACGCTTAATAAACCTTCCATAACTCTTTCTGAATACGGCTGATATATTATTGCGCACAATAGTTAACTATATTAAATTTTTTACTCACTCATTTAATTTCCAAATTTATTTTTGCCCACTCTTGGTATTGAACACAGAACTCACATGATGGTAACACATCGCCTCAGACAACTCAGCTACAGTAGAATATTAACATAAATAAATAAAACCAAATACAAAGATGTTTGTATCTTAAAATTGTGTGTGGGTCCGACGATCTTTTCGACATTTTCACATACACAACACGACTGTTAACGAGTGTAAAAAGGTATAATTGTAACACAATTAGTATGATTGCTTATCAACAAGCATTTTGTTGTCGTTGCCGTTTCTGTTGAAAAACAAACACACAGTTGAAATTGAAAATCAACTGATTATTTTTATGTTTATGTGTGCAAATTTCAAAAACAATTTACACAAACATGACATGGTTAATTTAACCAATAGCAATAGTATGACACTGAAAATTGCAACAATAATTTGCATTAACAGTTCATTAGCTACTGAAATTGGTTAGATTAACCAACAAAATTTGTTTGTGTCAACGCTTCGTTTACTGACATTTCATTATCTATATCCGTTGCCGCTGCAGCCAACCATAATGAGTTTTGATGACTTTAATTCCTATTTCGACCGTTTTATTTTTGGAATATGTGAATTTTTAACACATACCAAAATTCTTAAGCATATGTGTCAAATTTGGCTAAACACCAAACCAAATTTCAGCAGGATGTTTTAATATTAGAAACTGGACTTGTTGGACTTCTGATCGTGTCTAAGTCTAAGCACAATAAAAACCTTCAGTCCATAATATTTTTTTTGCCACTATTACATCTTGAAGAAGCAATTTTTAAATTATGTATGTTTTCAGCTACATACTTGAAAGCCTTAAAACATCTCAGATATTTTGGACATAATATAGATTTTTTATTTTATTTTTATTTTTCATCATATATTATCATTCAGTTTCAACTCTCGTAGTGTACAGACGCGTTTTTATAATCGTCGCAACTGAATATTAAAAATTTACTGAAATTTAAAATCATAAAAAAAAAACAAAACATTGATTAAACAGTAAAGTTGTCAACCGATTAAGAATAATTCGATTAATCGATCAAACAAAACTAAATTCTTGTTCGAATAATTTTAAAATGCTGAATTTCGAATAAGGAATAAATCGATTAATTTATGTCAATTAAGCGAACATATTTTTGCATACGTAAAAAATGTGTTAAATTTGTTTGTATGATTTGAAACAAAGCGAGTACTTTATATCAATCAATACATGTTATTTTGCACATACCTAGTAGTCGTGCTATGTTTTAAATTAAACGTTAAACAATTTTCAAGAATGGGGTTTTTTTTACTGTCAGGTGAATGAGTTAGAAATACACTAAAAGCTAAAAAAGAAACAATTGCTTTATATAAATCTTATCATATAAGTAGAAAACGTTGGTATTGTATTCTATTTTTTTTTTTAATTATATAATTATCTTTCAGAATGAGCTCGGTTTGGAAGTATTTTACCAAGAACAAAAATGAACAAAAACAAAGTCACATGCAAGTCCTAAAGTATACAAAATTGTTGGATCAACAACAAAAAAAAAATTAATAATTCTGTTGCAACAGATTTACTAAAACGCATTAAAATAAGAATAAATAAGAGACGTATAAAACTTTAAAATACGTTAATAATATTTTTTAAATTCTGGAAATTTTCCGTGCAATGAAAGTCTTTCAAATATTCTTAAAATATTTAAACTAAAGAATATGTTAATTAATCATACTCTAGATTATTTTATGTTGAAAGTAACCACAATAATATAATAATAAAGTAATGATATAGAAGAAGTTGATATTAATGAAAATAACAATCTTTTATGCGAGTTAAATAATTCTATTCAAAATATTAAATCAGATAATAAAAAAGAATTCAGCGATATATTAGATGATATAGTATATTTGGAAAAATTAGATATTTAAACTGTTTTATGTTTTCTCACTATATCACCTACCTCGAAAATTAGCGAGAGTTTTTTCAAAATCTAATTTAATAAAAACAAAAACCAAAAATCGTTTGAAAGCAAAAAAATTGTTTTTAAAAGATTATTTCTTAAGAACATCCTAAATTGTCTAATTTAACAAAAAAAAATCATTTGAGATATTTTGACTGAATAAAACATGTGTGTTTGAAGTATTAAAATCGAAGTAATCTCAGTAATTACATTTTTAAGTTTGTTTTATGTATTATTAATTTTATGTATATTTTTTTTGTTGATAAAAATAAATTTTACATTTTTTTGAGCATGTACACAAGTATTTATGTTTTAAATTTTATTTATTTGTTGCGGGTTAGCAATATCTAAATATATATTTCGTTCGTAGGCATACCAACATATCAGTAGATGTTTTACCCTTTATTTTAAAAAAATTTTAAAGCTTTGTAATTCACAAATTTATTTGTGAGTTTTCGTATAAATGGATGGGCTTTAAAATTTCTTAAACATAAAGGGTAAAACGTCTACTGATGAGTTGGTATATATATATATATATATTTAGATATTGCTAACCCGCAACATATAAATAAAAGTTGATAAAAATATTAACTATATAATTTTTAATTTATTTTGATTATATACTTATGCATTTTTGTATTAATGACAAACATTTATTTTTTTTCAATAAATTATTTTTAAGCATTTTTTTATTCGTTGCTCTCATCGATTAATCGAATAAATTTTTAGCTTTAATCGTTTGATCGAACGAACAAAAACTATTATTTGAATTATTCGAACAAAGTTGAAAGGCGAATAATTGTACTGGTTTTATTTTATTTTTTGTTGCTTGCTTAGCATACACAAACTTATACAGTGAACACAAAAAAAAAAGAGAACTCTAAATGAGTTCATCTTCTGACAACAACAACAATAAACAGTAGGAATTTGTATTTAACCTTGGTTGCTGATGAGGGCAGCGAAAAAAATAATTTAAACACAAACTTACACTTTACACAAAATACAAATACTCGTGCGCGATCATGCTCGCCGTACATGTTAAATACTGATCAAGAAGCAACAACAATTGCACCCATAAGCAAACTCTTTAGCTTAGCTGTATGTTATATCTTGATAAATTAGAAAAGCACGCGTTTTTATTTTCTTACTTCCTTATTTTCTCATTCACGCTTACATACTAAAAAACAAAAGGAACTTTCCAGATGACAGTTACATTTTCAGAGTTGCCATCAGTTATTTAAGATACAACAATATCCCACGCTTAATGAGGGATAATAAAATATTATTTCATTGAAAAAAAATTAATTTATTACAAAAAATACATAAGTATTGTAAAAATAATATTTACATTCTTTGTCCTATTCGACTATGTAGTCTCGTAAATACGTTGGTTTTGTACGGGAACGAGCAGGTCTTCTCATGGCTTCTTCATGACTCTCTTGACGTTGTTCAATGTCGTGAAGACGTTGGCAATCCTGCGGTTGCTGAGAAGGCTCCTGAGTATTTGAAACCTCTGGATAATTCTGATGTTGTAGATACTTTGATTCGTAGTAATACTGATCGTTATGATTTTGTTGCGTTTGATTATGTGGTTTCACTTTTGTGACTTTTAATTGGTCAATATGTCGTTTTAGGGTATATCCATCATCGAGCTCAACAAGATAATGAAGTTGACCATGTTTCCGTAGGTCAGTTCCAGTTTTCCAAACAGTCTTATTATTTCTCATGTGTAACAATTGTACCCTTTCTCCCACTCTTATATGGGGCACACCAGGGAGAGGTTTTGTAGCTTTGAACTTAATACTTGGTTTTATTGCATCAAGACGAATACGTATTCGACGGTTATAGTAGAGTTCTGCAGGACTTTTCCTGCAAGCGAGGGGGGTTGCTCGGTATACTTGCAAAATTTCGTTCACTTTATTATGTAACGATCCTTGTTCTTCCGCCATATCCATTAATTTTCGATTAAGGGTCTGTATGTTACGTTCTGCTAATTCGTTTGTGCTTGTCTGGCCTGGGGCAATTAATTTTTGAAAAATTTCGTTTTTCCTGCAATAGATTTTGAACTCGCCACTGGTGAAAATAGTCGCATTATCAGATACCATTACAATTGGAAACCCATGATAAGCAAATATGTCGGCAAGAAGATTAATTGATGATATTTTTGTTGGAGCATCCCGTAATATTTTAACTTCTGCCCATCTGGACTTTGCGTCTACTACAACTAAGAAAATATGTCCTTGAAATGGACCACCATAATCAATGTGGATTCTATCACAATTTTCGGCAGGTACCTCCCAGTGATGCAGTGGAGCTTTTGCAGGCTTTGCTTGAATATGAACACACGTTTCACATGACCTTACCAACTTTTCGATATCCCGGTTCTAAAATTTGAGTTGCTCGCGAAAGACAGTCAACATTCGTATGCTCCGATCCTTTTTTAAAAATTATGTCATAATTGCAACCCGATAGAAACTCGGCGTAGCGTAATAAACGTGCTGAAGTGATCGGCGGCATTTTGTTGTGTTGATGGAAGGTACGTGTTAAGGGTCGATTGTCTGTAACAAGGTGAAACTTCCTACCATACAGATACATAAAAAATTGTCTAGTAAACACTATAGCTAGTGCTTCGCGATCCAATTGACTATAATTTTTTTCAGCAGATGTTAAAGATCTGGACGTTCTTTTCCGTCTTCAATATGTGATAGAACTCCCGCTACTCCTGTGGGGCTGGCGTCGCATGCTACAACTACGGGCAGTTCAGGGTCGAAAGGCATTAGTACTTGTTCGCTGTAAATTATGTTCTTGAGTTTCAAAAAGGTAGCTTCACATTCTCTTGTCCATTTAAATTTGGTGTTTTTCCGTAGCAGTTGACGTAGTGTAAAGGTAATTGACGACATTCTAGAAATAAATCTTGAATAGTAGGTTACCATTCCTAGAAACCGTCTAACATCGTCAGCAGTTTACGGACGTGGCATTTTGATAATTGCTTCGATTTTAGCTGGAGATTTTAAAATTCTGTTATGCTGGATAACGTGACCCAGTTTGGAGAAATGTACATTTCTTTTGATTAACATGTAAGTCGTGCTCTTTTAGGCGATGAAGACATTCGATCAAATTTATTTTGCATTCGGCTTCTGTAGCCCCATGGACTATGATGTCATCAAAATATGACATTGTATTTTTCAAGCCACACAATATTTGCTCTATTATTCGGTTGAATTCCGAAGGTTCTCTCTTGATCCCAAATGATAAACGGTTGACTCTAAATGTGCCATATCAACCCAGGTTTGTACTTCACTTGACTCTTTACTCACTTTCAGATGTAAATATGCTTTAAATAAATCTAGGCGGCAAAAGTACTTTGAAACCTTAAGGCTGTTTAAAATTTTATCCACTCGCCGTATTGGATAATTTGCCGAAAATAATTGCGGGTTTACGCCGACTTTATAGTCAACGCACAGACGTACCCCACCATCTGGCTTTGGTATGATCACAAGTGGTGACCCCCAGTCACTTCTTTCAGATAATTCCAGATGTTTCTAATCGATTCAATTCTTTTCCGACAATACGACGGAGCGCAAATGGAACTTCTCTTTCTTTGTAGAATACGGGCTTTGCGTCTTTACGCAATTGCAGTGTTACTTCAAAATTTGGTACACAACCTACAGTGTCTGAAAAAACGGTTGGGAACATTTTAAATATTTCTTTAATAGATTGCACATTACTCATACGGATACATTGAATTTTACTTAAAGGTGGATTGTCAATTACTTGAAGCACGATACATAAACGCCTTATCCAGATTCGTCCCAGTAATGTGTCATAATTATTAGGCACGACATACATTTCTTCATTTGATTGACGATACTTGTATTTGACATTAACTGTAACTTTTCCATAAGGAATCACGATCTCTTTATTATAAGACCGGAATGCTATTGACGATGGCTGCATTCGTGCTTTTATATCCAGCTGTTCATACTGCCTTTTTTATATTAATGTGTATTTGACACCTGAGTCGACTTTAAAATTTTGTCGCTGTCCATTTATTTCGACAGCTACGATGTACTTACCGTCATCACTTTTGTTATGTACTTTGTTTTGGATGATATCAACAATTTTATTAATGCCGTAAATTTTATAAACGGACTCATCGTGATCGTCGTTTGTATTGTTGTTTGTAGCAATTGAATTGTTGTTTGTAGTGTTTATTAAAGTTTTAAAACACACCTTTTGAACGTGGCCTGTCTTACCACAGGCTCTACATTTAAGTTTATTAGGGTTAGTGTGACATTGTTTTGCCCTGTGGTTATCCCTACCACATCGTATACATAAATTTTTAATTCCCAACTGGGCGTAATTAAATGTTGACTTGAAGACGATCGGAAACGTGAACGATTTTTCCGACGATTTGAACTTGTAGAGCTGGAATGTATCCTATTGACGTCACTAACATTAATGGGCTGTTTCGAGTTAAGTTCCCGACTGTCAATTTTAGACGCTTCTAAAGAAATTACTTTTTGCATAATTTTCGCAAATTCTGGTTCTTCCGACTGCAGAAGCTGCTCGCGTATGGTGTTAGCTTCGTACGAATTGGGCCCGAAGAAAAATGTTTGATATATCGGCCTGGAAATCGCATGTTGAAATAAACTTACATTCAGTTATATCGCGCCGGAGTAATGCCACATAGTCGGCTAACGACTGTTCTTCGCTTTGATACGTAGAGAGGAATCGAAGTTGTATTACCAATATATTTTTTTCTGGGCACAAATGATTTTAAAGTTTCTTTACTAATTCGTCGTATTTTATTTCCGATATATTTTTCGGGGCCACTATACACAATAGAATTGATGAGCATTTGGTGGCATATTATTTTATTACTTACCACACCTTTCATTGCTAGGTAGTTTTCAAACCTTTGGCGGTATAATTTAAAGTTTTCCTTATTTGCGTCGAAGTTCTCAAATGGCGGAATCATTGCCTGTAATGGCGGAACATTTTGTTGTACGCGCTGCTGCGTCTGTTCAGTTGTGGTATATCTGTGCTTAACAATTGCACTAATTCCTGCTGATTTTTGTTAAAAGTTTCCAACAATTGTTGGAACTGTAAGGCATCCATCTTTTCGTTAATTTATTTGTTGAATTTAGTTTTTTCTTTTCCTCGTCTCCAATTTGTTATATCTTGATAACTTAGAAAAGCATGCGTTCTTATTTTCTTACTTCTTTATTTTCTCATTCACGCTTACATACTAAAAAACAAAAGGAACTTTCCAGATGACAATTACATTTTCAGAGTTGCCATCAGTTATTTAAGATACAACACTGTACAATCAAACAAACAAACAATCAGTAAAAAGGTGACCAACGTGCACAAAATTGTAGATGCGGTGAGTACAAAAAGTGATAATAAAATTCAAACAGGTATGGACAGATACATAACCGTGTTAAAAAGGGGAAGAAATCAAAAATCAGCTCAAATAGTTTCAACAGCGAAAGTTCCCAGAGATGAAAAAATCAATATCAAAAATTCCGAAAATCGTTTCGCGATTTTATCTGAACAAGGCGATGAAGACACAACTACAAGGTCGAGTAAACCTCCACCAATATATTTAAGAGAGCAGAACTAGTTTTTTTTTCAAAATCCTTATCTCCTTAATTGGAGAAAATGAGTTCTATGTAATTCCAATTAAGCGCGGAAATATTAACGAAACAAAAATCCAGGTAGTGCAAGAAAATAATTACCGAAAAATAGTTTCTGACCTTGAGTCAAAAAACAAAAATTTTTACACGTACCAATTAGAGAGTGCTAAAGGTATAACCGTCGTAATAAAACGTGTAGACTCTAGCGTGGATCCAGAAGAGGTAAAGTCTGGGCTTGAAAATAGTGGATTCAAAGTTAAAAATGTTTCAAACATTAAAAATAGGGAAAAAAAATCCCCCAACCTATATTCAGAGTCGAGCTACAGCCAGGTGACTTGAAAATAAAAAAGAGCGCATCGCACCCAATTTCTAATTTAAAGTACTTGTTACACCGAAGAGTTACCGTTGAGATGCCACATAAAAAACTGGTCCTGTTCAATGCCTGAACTGCCAAGAATTTGGCCATACCAAAACTTACTGCAAGTTGCCTACTGTTTGCGTTGTATGTGGTGAGTTACACAGTACCGCGAACTGCGACAAAATAAAAGGCGATCCCAAGGCGAAAAAATGTGGCAATTGCGGCGGAAATCACACTGCCAACTATAGAGGCTGCCCTCTTTACTGGTTTTTTAAAAATTCGTCGAACAGAAAAACAAATGTTATTCCCGCTCAGCCCAACACCCCTGTAAACTACCCACAGTTACCTCAACCGTCGTCTAGCCATAATCAATACTCAAATGTTTTAAAGTCTAACACTACTCTTACTCAGCAAAAACCTAATAGTCAATTTTCATACATTTTAAAAAACAGCCAGAATACAGCGCAAAAATCGGTACCAGCAAACGAAGTTCCAGGCTCTAATTTTAGTCGTATTGAAGCCTCAATTTAAAGCTTAATACAAACAGTAAACACTTTTACTCACAACATGTTCTGTATGATGCAGGAAATGTTGAAAATGCAATCTACCTTGTTGCAGGCTGTATTGAACAAACCATGAACTTAAGAATCTGTTTTTGGAACGCAAACGGCATCTGCCAACATAAAAACGAAATAGAATACTTTCTTCTGGATAAACAAATCGATGTTATGCTTATCTCAGAAACTCATTTCACCTCCCGAAGCTATTTAAGAATTAGTGGATATAATGTCTACGACACCAAGGATCCTCGATGTAGCGCTTGTGGTGGTTCAGGAATCCTAATAATAACGCGAATAAAACACTACCTGTTGAATGATTTTTGTGAAGATTATCTTCAAGCAACAAACATCTGTATTGAAAATTATTATCAAAAATTTGTAATATCATCTGTCTATTCCCCCCCAAGATTTTCAATTACCGAGAGTCAATAAATGGATTTTTATAAATCACTGGGCCCCCGATTTCTAGCAGCTGGCGACTACAATGCCAAACACACATTCTGGGGTTCACATTTAATCACTCCTAAGGGTCGTGTTTTGTTCGACACAATATCTAAACTGGGTTTGAATGTAGTTTCAAGTGGTCAGCTAACATATTGGCCAACAGATCGACAAAAAATTCCTGATGCTATCGACTTTGGAATCGTGAAAGGTGTGCCCAGCGAAATGATTGCAGTTGAATCATCTTTGGATTTATCTTCAGACCACTCGCCTACAATTGTCACTATATACTCGCATACAACTTCATCACCTACATGTTTTTTTTTTTTTTTTTTTTTTTTTTTTTTTTTAATTAGGACCAGCACTCAGGGGATGACCCCTACGTATGCAGTGCATTGTGCCGGAACGCAGAGAGAGGGATAGAGTAAAGAAGATAGATGTTGAAAATGTAGAAGGCTTAACTCTTTTACAACTCTGCTTTGCGCGTTATGTTAATTTTTATAGCAGTGTTGAGGGGCCTCAGGTGTTAGGTAGACGCATTAACTTTGTTAAGCTGTATTGGCAGGCATTTTATTAATTGTTTTCCTTCGCCGATGTTTCTGCTAACCGACGAAGGAGGGCGATGTTGTGTACATTAGCTTGGAACATCATCAATCGCTGTCGGAACAGTTTTTTAGTGACCAGTGCTATGCCTTCATCACTTAAATAGTCCGACAACAATTAATACAATGTCTCACTAATGTACATTACAGAAATTAATGATGTTGATTGACTTGCTCTGGCCAGGGTTTGAACCCAGGCCCCACGTCATTGTTTACTTAGTAGTCAACGCGCTAACCACTTCAGCCAACACCACCCTCATGTGACTTACCAACGACATCTGCACGTATTAATTGGCTGAAATACAAAAAATTCCTGAGTGCTCATTGCTGGGACAATATGCCGTTGAGAACACCTTCTGATATAGATGACTCTATTAGGTTGTTTCAAGCACACGTTAAAGAAGCTGCTCTTAATGCTTCTTCAAATCAACCAAGTCAACAAATGCGATTCAACAATATTTTTTCTGTTGATATAGAAAGGTTTTTATCTGAAAAAAGGAAAGCTCGACGAGAATGGCAACGTTACAGATCGCCTCAGCTAATATTAAGACTTTAGGAGTGTACCAAACAGCTTAGAAAAGTTTTACAAACACAAAAAACAGCTTCCCTTCAAAAATTTCTTCAAGAACTCTATGCAACACCAAAAACTGATTATTCGCTGATTATTTTACAACTGCAATGATATCCGGCAGAATGGAAGGTTTCGATGATTACTATGATACCAAAACCCGGTAAGGATCATACAAAGGTTGAATCCTATCGGCCTATCAGTTTATTGTCCAATATGTCGAAACTTTTTGAAAAGCTGTACATGAGCAAGCTGACTCCTATAGTAACTAGCAGTGTATGTATTCTAGATCATCAATTCGGTTTTCGCAGTCAGCATAACACTATTGAACAAACTCACAGACTTGTGAATGTAGTTAGAGAAACTTTTGAAAAAAAGAAATATTGTTCAGCGCTTTTTATTGATGTCGCACAGGCTTTTGATAACGTATGGTACGAAGGTCTTGTCCACAAATTAACACAAAATCTACCCGCAAACATCGTCAGGCTATTAAAAAGCTATCTAGAGGATCGAAAATTTGTAGTTAGGGAAGGCAATTTCATAAGCCCTCTGCAGTCGATTGAAGCCGGAGTTCCTCATGGCAGTATCTTCGGTCCTTTACTTTATTTAATATATGCGTCTGACTTACCGTTAAGCAGTAACATTCACACGTCAACATTTGCTGATGATACGGCTTTTCTAAGCGTTCATGAAAATCCTGTAAAAGATTCCCGGAATCTACAAGGGTACATCTCAAAATTGGAAACATGGCTAAAACAATGGCGGATAAAAGTGAGCGAGCAGAAATGTGTACACGTTACTTTCACTTTACGCAGGGAAACATGGCGTTCTATAAAAGTTTTTTTGTTCATAATTACTCAGGCTTGGCATTGGTAAATTTATGTTTGATACGACATTGTAAATGGGTCTTAGTCTTGTCGATGCCTCTTACTGTTAAACTGAAAGTCATCAATATCTTTATTTAACATGGTTATCAAAGATCTATCATTAAATAACGCATAAATATCCACGCTCCTGTTTTCACCATATAAATTGATATATAGTACTCGAAAAAGCAACTTTTTATTATTTTGTGAGCAACTTGTATATTCGTATTAAGTTTGCTACTTCACTTAACCAATCGCAAAAATGTTCTATTGTAGGGTATGGATTAATATTTATTGCAACTCTACCCTACACTAGTCTTCTACTCATAAGGATTTTTAAAACAAGCTCCTATAAAAGTATGGCGTTAACTATGTGTTGTTTGCCGTTTACGGATTTGAGAAACACTGAAAAATTTTTTACGTTCGTCGAAAATGGCACTAATTTTGTCAAGTTATTTTTATTAATACTATATGATGATTCTTTTACATTTTTAAGTTGGCTATGAATTAGCTGCTCTAGCCTTCCAAAACGTAATTTACATTGTGCTTCTATAATATAACTTTTATTCGATAGAAATTGCGAATAATTATTACGAATAAATAGTTATTTTATATATTAAGAATAATTATTATTTCCAATTTTTATTTAAAAAAATTGATGATAACTACTATGGGTATCAAATAAAAATATTTCTCAAGCATAACTACTACTATTCGATAAATATATTACTAATTATTTTTAATAGTTATGAATAAGAAATGACATAATCGTTATAACTCATTGTATAAATAAAGTTTAGTCACAAAAAATTGTTTTATAAATGATGTTTTATTGTAGTTAAGAGGTTCAAATTGAAACAAAACATAGAAAAAATTGATTTTTTAATTCACTGCTCTATTTAAAAAGAAATAACACTTGTTAACTTTAAAATTATTGTTATAATCTATAACAAAAAGGGACCACCAATAGTGAGTATTTCAAAATACATTATATATTTAGTTTGATGAACATATTTTTTTGCATTTTTTCATCTGACAGATTACATCCTTGGTCGATCAATATTAAGCGCAATGCGGAAAAAGCTCTTTCCACCGAAAACTGTGTTGCAGGCACAGCATGCACAATGTACGCCAATTTCTTTAAAATTGGATAAGTGTACTTCCGCTCATGCCAATAGTTAATTAAATCTATGTAAACATCCTCTTTTGATGGCTTGAAACTTTCGATTTCAGCAAATGCATTTGTGATTTCTTGACACATTTCATTTTCTATGTCATCTTCTGAAGAAGATTCAACTTCTAGTAGTGATAATGAGATTCGGTGAATTGGAAAAAACCGAAGGAGTTGACAGTAGAATAACGGAGGAATTCAATAGATTGATCCCAGTTGCCCAGGAAATTTTAGAGAGACGATCAACATCAACCCGGAAAAACTACTATTGAGAGAGCACAAAACGGAACGATCAGAATGACTTCGCTATCTGAGATTATTAAAGTAGTAAGTAGAAAACAACACAGTCCCATCATTCTTCGGGACCGATGGGCCTGACTTATCATCAGAAGTATTTAGATACATACAAGGATGCAAGATAGTAGAAAGAGAATTACTCACGGGTGCAAATAACGGCTTAACCCAGGATGTAATACAGTGCTTGAAGTTGAGACTACTGGGGCGTCTACTCAAGAATTTCATAGCTGAATTTCAGTTCCGTGGACGCATTATGCAACGCGCTCAAGACACACTATATATAAAGCAAGAGCTGAGATAAAATAAGGGAGCTGATCTTAGGTTGCAAACAGAGCATCAGAGAGTCAGCATGCAAGTTTGGAGAGCGCCTAGATAATCTGCTGAGCGTGACAAAAACAACAATAGAAAACGAATGGCCGGAAGGACCTGGCCGGGAAACCGTGCTAAAAGACTTCAAGCGTATAGCAGTATGGAGCTTTATCAAGGGTTTAAAGGACCATGCTCTTAAAGCTCGATTCGTGGGACAGGAGGAGGAAGAACTCTTGAAATTAATAGAAATAGTGCAAAATGCAGAAGAATTGTTCGGCGAACCAACGCACAGTATCAACACAATAGATTCGGAAGTCCCCTGTAGTTTTTGCAGCAGGATGGGGCATGAATGGAATAGCTGCAAAAAGCGGTTAAACACACCCTGTGCAGGAATATCGTAAGCTGTACGTTCTGTGGAAACAGGGGGCACGATTTGGAAAACTGTAGAAAGAGATTAGGCTCCTTATACTGCCGATTGTGTAGGGTAAATGGTCTCAAGGAAAACCCGTTCTGCGAGCCAAGAAGAAATAAACCCAAACAAAATCAATTGGGAAGAAGGGCGGCAGGAGACAATAGGAGGACAACAAACACAGAATTCCGTGGAAGCCGACAAATAGCGACGCGACAAAACACAAACAGAAGGGCAAATAGAAATAATAGTACGTTACCAACCTGTTTCAAATGTCAGCTACAGGGACATTTTTCACGGGACTGCAGAAGCAATGTCAGACAAACTCAGGCAAGAGGAACAGGAATCTACCAACAGGTGCAAAGTACCAATAATAGCAGGCACCTAGCTAACAGACCCGTAGAGGCCCATAGCAATAATAATCGGAAAAATTTTCAGGGAAACGGAATTCGGCCCAGTTATCGCCAATAACTGGGAAATAAAAAGAAAATCAGATGGGCATAAAAGAAGAGTAAATACAACTATAATAAAGAAACAAGAAGAGAGAGTCGGGGAAATAAAGATGATACAGAGTCTGACTCAGAAACAGAGCAGCCAACCAAAATAGTAACCAAGGCAGTTTTACACCTAGTAAATCAAGAGAATGGGCAAACTATAGAAGAAAAAACTGCAATAGACAAAAAATTAAACAAAAAAAAAGAAGAGAAACAAAGTGAAAAGATGATGCGAAATATAGATGATGGTACTGAATCACCGGGCAATGTGGACACAGTTTTCATTACGCTCCCCTCCCGAGGAGCTAGGGAGGGAAGATTGGTCTTACTTGTAGAACCGGGAGCAGATTTCAGTATAGTAAAAGAGGAGTTAATGAAGGTTTTTCTCAATAAGAACCGAAAGCAAACTAAAATTCTTTCTGGAGCGTTCGGAGGAAAGACTACAACACTAGGCACTACCGAGATCAGGATAGGAGACAAAAGGCAGCTGCCGTGGGTGTTCCATATTGTGTCATGGGAAATCCAAATCCCTGGGGATGGTATTCTCGAAAGAAATAATATGTGGAACAAGTGTATTGTAAACACCATAGATAGAACCTTGAGCATCTTTGATAAAGAACATTGGGTGAAGACGTTTACCCTTCGTACGGAAATAGATTGTCAAACAAATCATCAACAAGGCGTCTGTCTAAGAAAAAAAGCAGTCACTATAGTACCGGTTAATATTATATCGAGAGACAAAACTGTGATTGTGCATAAACAGGAGATTTCCCCTGGAGTTTACGTTGGAAATACTGTGGTCAACATAAAAAATGGAGGCACAGCAGTAGTACCCATACTGTACGCAACCGAGCAGGACATACCATGGAGGAAGAAAATTGAGGTGAAGTTTTCAAATTTCAATCACTACACGCAATATGGAAGGACAGATCAATCCCCATTGTCAATGACAAATCAGGAAGAAAAAATAAGACGTTTAAAAATCACCATTATGACGGAGAGGGATTGGAACATGGAAAAAAGGGAGTCCATGAACCGGATATGTGAGGAATATCATGACTTATTCATGCTAGACAATGACAAATTGCCATTCACCACATTGGTAAAACATAAAATACCAATAAAAGGAGAACAAACACCCATTAATCAACAAGAGTATCATCTACCCCACGTCCATAAAGAAGAAATCAACCGACAAGTATCGGAGCTACTACAGGAAGGTATAATAAGCCCAAGCATATCCCGATGGAATTCACCAATATTATTAGTGCCCGAAAAATGTCAAGACGGCCAGAACAAATTTAGACTGGTCGTCGATTTTCGAAAATTAAATGAGGCTACAATAAAACAGGTATTCCCTACTCCTAGAATTGATGAAATTTTGGATCAATTAGGAAATAGCAGGTATTTCACTACCTTAGATCTGGCGAGTGGACATCACCAGGTAATGGTTGATGAAGGAGTTAAGGAAAAGACTGCCTTCAGCACCGACAAGGGTCATTTTGTGTTTAATATAATGCTCTTTGGCCTAACAGGGGCACCAGCTACATTCCAAATGGTCATGAATACGATCCTTACAAGGCCTGGACTGTTTTATGTACCTCGAAGACATAGTCGTATACGGAAGAAATGTGGCAGACCACGAAAGAAAAATCATCAATGTTTTATCCAGGCTACGAGAGGGTGGACTTAAATTGAACACAAAGAAATGTAAATTCTTACGAAGAGAAATAGTTTACCTAGGCCACAAATGTTCCAATGAGGGGGTGCTACCAGACCCTTCAAAGGTAGAATGTGTAAAAAAACTTAAGCCACCAAGAACCATAAAAGAAGTACAAGCACTCCTGGGCTTGATCAACTACAACCGAAAATTTGTTGCAGGAATGGCAAAATTGGCTTCACCAATAACAAGGCTGTTAAAGAAAAATACTAAATTTACGTGGACGACCCAATGCCAAGAGGCCTTGGACAAGGTGAAGGAAAGCATTGCAAATCCTCCAATCTTGATTTATCCAGATTTTACGCAACCATTCAGAG
Source organism: Lypha dubia (assembly GCA_947311025.1). Taxonomy (NCBI): domain Eukaryota; kingdom Metazoa; phylum Arthropoda; class Insecta; order Diptera; family Tachinidae; genus Lypha; species Lypha dubia. Next base: position 91,622,223 of record OX371260.1, on the reverse strand, counting down.
TAACAACAGATGCAAGTAACGAGGCCTTAGTAGCAGTTCCATCACAGATAAGGAACGAAATGGATCATCCGATAGCGTTTGCTAGTCGAACTCACAGTGACACTGAAAAGAGATATTCGACAATAGAGAAAGAAATGCTTGGTGCGGTATGGGCAACACATACTTTCCGCCCATATCTCCTGGGGCGACACTTCACCGTATTTACTGACCATCAACCCTTAAGGGGGATAGTAAGCCTTAAAGACCAAACCTCAAGACTTGCACGGTTTAGGCACAAATTATCAGCATACGAATTCAAAATTGTGTACAAACCCGGGAAGAGTAATTTGAATGCGGATGCATTAAGCAGGTTACCAACAAAAGATCAAAATATCGGAAAATCAGAAGAAGAAAAAACAAAACAAAAATAGCAACAGAAAGCTCTTGCAGAGGGGAAACATAGTGAAAATTGTGACAGAAATTCTGCTGCGACATTTTTAACTGAAAAAAAAGATATCCAAGAAGTCCTTAGAAGCTTTCATGACTCACCTCTGGGCGGACATCAAGGAGTCATGAAGAACTATAATAGAATAAAAAACAGTACAGGTGGAGGGGAATGCAACGCGATATCAACACCTACATCAAAAAATGCCCTAAATGTCCGAAAAATAAAAGTGGACTTCTTAATAAAGAGCCCATGGTCCTCACAGATACAGCAAATAGACCTTTTGAAAAGGTATATATGGATATGGTGGGGCCCTGCCCACTTCCACCGTGGGAAACAAATACATTCTTACCCTACAGGACGATTTATCAAAATTTTTTGTCTGCGCACCCATGCCATATGCCGAAGCAGAAACGGCAGCAAGAGTCTTTTATACCGAGATAGTAACAAAATATGGTATTCCCAAAAAATTAATTACAGACAACGGAACAAACTTCACCTCGAAATTGTTTGGAAGTGTGCGTAAGCTATTGAGAATTAAAAAGCAAGATATTTATCCCTATCGCCCTCCATCTAACGGGTCTTTGGAACGAAGCCACAGGCCATTAGCAGAATATTTGCGAAGTTTCGCAAAAGAAGATGGATCGAACTGGGATCAATGACTTGATCCGGTAATGCACGTACATAACCACACTGAGTACGCAGCCAAAAAGCAGACACCATTCAAGATACTGTATGGATTCGATGCTCCCCTGCCATCAAACCTACAAGAAAAGCTAAGGCTAGGGAAAAGAAACAGTACGATAAGCAGTCAAGGTATTATACCATGAAAATAGGAGGCAGAGTCTTAGTAAAAACGCAAGCACGTAAAAACAAAATTTCGCCCATATGGGACGGCCCCTATGAAATTAAAAGTTTCCCCACACCTGTAAACGCTCAAATAATGATGAAGGGAAAATTTCGGATCCTACACCGTAATTTAGTGAAACCATACACCCAATAAAAGATTAAAAAAAAAAAAATATTTCTTCTAATTTCTGCGATCTTTTATTAAAATTATTTTCTGTCTGATTTTCCCGAGTTAAAGATCCACTTTTTTGTTTTTTTACAATAACAATCTTTATTTTTAAAAAACCAATATTTCGCTACCAAACAATGGGTAGCTTCTTCAGGGTTATATTACGTTAATATTTATATGAAAAAATGTTTTGTTTGTTTACAAATTTTTGATAGGATATTGAAAAAATTATTTCAAAACACATTTTCTGGCGCCAAATCAAAAAATTAATTTTTGTATGAACAAATTAACAAAATTATTTTAAAGCATATCTTAAGGATTATAGACAAGATTAATATATAAAAACAAAACAACATATTTTACAAAAAGTTAGCTTAAATTTCTACTTCTATTAACTAAATATCTATAATTCTGAGCTATATTTGCTGTATCTATTTTGTAATTAATCCGTTGTGTATTGTGAACTTTACTGATCTGTAACATTTCTAGCATTAATCTACGCTTATAATTGATTTCTTTGTTTAAAATTAATGTATTTTTAAAATCAGGACAATGATTTGAGCTAGCGCAATGTAATGACAAAGCTGTCTTTTGTGTTAATGTAGTGTTTCTATATTTATAATCTGATTTATGTCCCGCAATTCTACTTTTTAATTTGTTCATGGTAGTACCTACATATACCTTATTACAATTATCATTATCATTTCCACCACATGGAATCTTATAAACTAAGTTAGACATTTCTAATTTATCTTATTTATCTTATCTTTTGTCTTACTGAATAGTCTTCCTAATGTATTATACATTTTATGGGCCATTACATATTTCTTATTGTCATAAATCTTCGACTTTTCTAATCTTTCAGATATGAGAGGCACATAAGTTAGTGATTTATAAATCTTTGGTTCAATACTTGCTCTTGTATTTAAAATATTATGATTAACAAATTGTCTTATTAAACAACATATCAATTGAATTGGATAATTATTCTTCAACAAAATATTTTTAATTCTTTCTATATTAGTCTTATGAAATTCTTTATCACTAATCTTTAGTATTCTCTGTATTAAATTTTTAGCCGTACACAGATAAAAATATCACCAAATTTTAAGTGACAAAAGTAGTTGTTAAAAGTCAATTTTTAATTTCAACAACATTTTTATTATAATCAATACGTTTGTTGTTGATATGACTAATTGTCAAGCTTATTTTCAAATAAACGTGTCAACAATTGTGTTTGTTGAAACCCAAACATCTTAACAATAGCAATAATGTCAATAGCATTTTGTGCCTTTGACTACGAGTAAAATGATTAAAACGTTAGTTTAACATTACTTAATATATTTTATTAGTTTTATAAATAAAAAATGTATATTTTTCATAAAAAAATATTTTATTCGTTTTACTACTTATTAAAGTTAGATTAAATTAAAAAAAAATTCACTAAAAATATATCTGAGTTTTTGAGATTTTTACGGCGTTTTGATGTTTAAAAATATAATAATATACAACACTTATACCTGTGACTCTTTATACACACAAGAAAGAGAAAACAACAAGTTAAAAGAAAACAAAACATTTAAATTCTTGTTATACACACACGCGCGAAACAATTTGTGAATTAAAAAAAATTTTGTGAAAAAACTGATAATAATTGATAATAAAGTGTTGAAAATGGTTGAATTTATTAATTGTTTTTCTTGCAATAAATTGTTTATTTGCCCGAATAAGTTTTTCAAGCATTTGAATGGATGCTTTCCGAAAAATGCAAAAGACAAAGAACAATACCAGTGCAAATTTGGTAATTGTTATCAAAAACTTGTGGATTCAAAAAACACGACTGTATCCGCAGGAAGTGGTAATACCATATTTTTTATATGCCGATGATTTTGGAATCAACAACCCCATCGGTTCTAAAGCCACTAACCAGGCAATGTGTAACGTGTATTATAGTTTTCCCTGCATGCCTGATAAATAGTCGAAGTTAGATACAGTATTCTTAGCTTTTACTATTAAATCTTCTGATGTAAAGTCATATGGTAGTAATGAATGTTTCCGGCCATTAGTAGAAATTTTGAAAACAATGGAAATAGATGGTATTGAAATAGAAACGAAAACGGGACCTAAAACTGTGCATTTTATAATGGGATTACTTTTAGGCGATAACCTCGGATTGAATACAATGCTCAACTTTTCTAAATCTTTTTCTGCAAATTACTATTGCAGGTTTTGTCAAATGAAAAAAGATCAGGCACAAAAATCATGTGTAGAAGACAACAATTTAATGAGAAATAGAATCAATTATAGAGAAGACTTAAGTATCGGTTCGCCTTCTGAAACAGGTATAGTGTCAGAAAGCATATTTAATGAAATTCCTTCCTTTCATGCCACTGAAAATTTCAGTGTTGACGTGATGCATGACATACATATATGAAGGCGTTTGTCATAAAATACTTTGCGAATCTATACTGTATTTCATTAAAACTATGAAATATTTTGACTTGGGCTGTCTCAACAGTCGATTAAAATCATTCTCCTATGTTAATCGCGATAAAGGTAGCGAAAAAAAACAATTTACCATCAAAGAATTAGAAAACCGAAGACTAAAACTGTCGGCAAAACAAATGATGTCTTTTTGCCACTATCTGCCACTTATGATTGGAGATTTAATTCCGTTTGGAGATGTCGTATGGGAATTTGTTTTAAAGTTTTTTGAATTAATTGAGGATCTTTTATGTTATGAAATTTCAAATGATTTATTGTCCCAAATAACAATAAAAGTGGAATCAATAAATCAGGAATATCAAAATCTTTTTAAAAAAATCTAACTCCCACATTTCACATTCTAATTCACTACAAAACGATTATTAAAAAATCTGGTCCACTCCGGAATTTATGGAGTTTTAAATACGAAGCTAAACACAAACAGTTTAAAGTGTATTCACACGTAATAACATGCAGAAAAAATATGCCGATAACATTTTCATTTAAACAACAAATGCGGTTTGCCAATTTTCTTTTGCAACCAAAATCACAAACTTTTGTATTTAAAAGGCAAAAAGTTGATATTAAAGCCAAAGAATTTGTTTGCCAAAGGTTAAACGTCGGCAGTACATCTTTGACATTATTCCAAAATGCAGAAATATATGGCTACTCTTTTAGCACAAAATCTTTTATTGCCAATTATACAAACGATATTAACATATACAGACTTTCATTTATTGCTAAAACAAGTATAAATAAGGTATTTCTATGTTGTCAAAAAGTTTTAGTGGAATATAACATTAATTTTTCTGCATTTGAAGTGAGAAACAGAGAACTGCACGATCACAGGTTTTCGTGATTTAGGTATACTCGTCTTAAATGCGGTTGCGGTGTGATCGCCACCGCATTGCTTTTGCTCAAGTATTCGCCATATCTGTACACAGTTGAGTATTGCTACGTTTGAGCTTCTAGCATACACAATCATATGCGTTCGCGGTGATTGCTCTGCTTACGTTTTTTACACATTCGGCAGTCGTACTCATACTTAACGTACACAACAAAAACAATATTTGTATACGAACATGCGAGCACACTCAATGATGTGTGCTTTATCTGAAGTAAATACAGCGTTGCCACTGTGTAATTATACAAAAGCTGTAATAATTTGAAAAAAACATCTATGTATTTGTATATAGCTTTTGTGTTCAGCAAAAATTGCAGTAAATGTAAAATATTAGCGACGCATATACTCATATGAATGTACATAAGATGTATGTATCTATGTGTAAATGCCGTATACCTCTATCATGTTTTTCGCTTCTCTTGTAAAATAATAAAGTTGATAGTTAGGGCATTTATCGTTTCAGGTAACGAAATGCTACATAAAAACCCGTCTTATTTTTAATGTTTATTTTATTAAACTCTCATAACACTTTCAGATTATTTTTCGGAATCGAAATTTGGTTTTTAATAATGCTGCGCACTTGCATTTTTCAATCTCAGTAGGAAAAATAACTACGCTGAAGAACAAATTAAATTTTTTGGAATGAATTCTTGTATACAAATATAAGCAGATAGCGCCTTAAGAAATGTTTTGTGAAAGACTTATTCGTAAATATAATTTTTGGGTAATTTTGAATCTGTTATTGTGTAAGGATTAATCTTAAATCTGGCATCACTGATTGTTTGTAGAGAAAACTTCCAAAAGCAAATATAAAAAAATAATAGAGTATGAAAAGACGAAATACTAAAAGTTTTGCTCATGCAGATTGCGATGTTTGTTGCTACTGGTTTTTGCGCTCATTGGTTTTATGTACGCAAAAACCGCAAAGTAGCGATCATATTATGATCGCATCAAATCTCTGTAAATAAACGGCGAGTCAAATCAACACCGCAAATTTTTTTATGCATTGTTTAAAGTGCTCGGATGTGTAAAGTATAGAGTACATATGCGGTGTATTTATGGTTGCGGTGTGATCGCGCCGTTCTCTGGTGAGAAACCATGCCGAAGTTTATGATGTAATATCTATTAACGATATTATTGGACCTCCAGTTGCTTTGGTTAAAACTTATTCCGGCAAACAATTTGTTAAATTAAAAGAATTCTATTATAGCGTTTATTAAATCATGTTTTTATTTTTTCAAATTGGAAGGATAACGAAACCGATTTGACTGATGAAAATTTGGATCTTTACAACTTACTAGCAGACTGGAAACTATCACATTTATTCAAGTATTTATGTCGTAAGTAGTAACTTTTTTGGACTATTTCTTTTACAACTTTTTAATATATGTATTTTATTTTCAGATCAACGAATAACTTTGGAAGTACTATTAACTTTAAATCAAGACCATATAAAAAAACTATTTAAAGGTTTAACTGTAGGTGATCAAGTTATTTTTGAAAATAATCTTAAAAACTGGAAACCTCAAACCCTCCTACCTAATGCCAATTTGGAAACTGATTCAAAATCCTTATGTATGCCTGAAAATCAACTGAAATCATTCAAAACCAAATTCCTACCTTATTGACTATTTTAAAAAATAATCAAATCGGAAACCAAATTTTGAAAATCTATGAAGAAAAGAAAATATTTAATGAACAACAACGGGTATTATTGATCAATACTATAGCCAAATATTTGGAGTTCAAAGGATTTAATTGAACAATGAAAGATTGCGCAGATATCGAACATCAAATATGTTCAATATTTACAACAGAACAATTGGTAAGCTTAAACCAAATTTATTTTATAATTATATAAGGTCAAATAACACTTAAATAACTACTAAATAACAAATGGACAGTTTTGTATGGCAAATGAAAACACACTTCTATCAAATGTCTTATAATTTAATTTTTCAGGAATATTACACAACTGGTAAGAGAGGAAAGTTGTACAATAAAATACACAATTTGAAACGGCAAAATAAATGTTTGACTGATTGCGAATCTGAATTGTCTATTGATGAAAATATCTCCAATGGTAAGATAAACAATAATTCCCAGTTTATTATAATGGGCTAGAAATTAATACCCAAATGCATAGAGATTTAGTTGATTTTATAACAGTCTTATAAATCCAATTCGTATACGAAACAAAAAGTTTTATTTAGGTCTGTTATAGGAATCAACAAAAATATTATGCATATGACCACTTCTATAGCAGTTGACAATGTTTTAAAAGCTTTATTAACAATATAATTCTAATCAGCAGAGTTGGATTTAAAGATTTATGGTCATGTGCATAATCATTTTAAGGATACTTATTACTGCCTTATAACTTCAATTTGTTTTTTGACATGCAAATTAATTTATAAGACTTTTATAAAATTCAACAAATGGTATATGCATTTGGGTGTTAGTATTAAAGTGTTACAAAATATAACTTCAAATTACTTCTTACTTAATTGATCTGCACGCAATTTAGTCTGCAATTCTCTGTTTGAATTCTCTATTGGTTTGACTCAATGAGAATTTTTTTAAATTGACTTGGAAATGGATTATATATATTGCAAATATCTTCTTTCTAATTTCGAAAGCAGTTTCACGATATAAAGTGTTATATCTGATATATTCAGAATCGACTTTGAATTATATCCGCAATTTTAACGTCTAATAAACATTGTTTTGTTTTGACCATACACGACTCTTAATAGAATATAGTTTTTAAATATGCTTTAATTGAATGCAAACATATGCAGTTAATCAAATTTTTACTTGATTAACTTTTCAGTCTAAACGAAGCATTATCTTGCAAATCGCTTAAAAACTTCATAAAAAAGACTCTTTAAAACTTTTATAAAACATTATTTTTAGATCCAGAACCAGATGCTGAATTTTCACGTAAAGTATTGAGAAGCGATAAAATAACAGCCGAAGAGTTTGATATATATTGGAGAAAATGTGCCGGCTATAGACTTACACAAATTAAAGATATAAAAACAACTTCAGAGATACTTAAGGAATAGCCAGAATACGGCAAACCTTCCGGATATCAATTGGTTTGTGCAACTTTCTTAAGAAATTTGTTAGAAATATATATAATTTTTAAATTAAATTTTTTACAGATTTCTATAGACTTTTCAATCAAATATCCGAAGGCTAAAGCGATGGAAATTAAATGGGCCGATTATGAAATAAAACTTCATAACGTTATGCTTAGTAAAATCACAAATGCAAGTGCTTTAGAATTATTGCAGAAAAGCGATTTGTGCAATAAAGGTAAACATTTGTAATTAGAAATATTTAACCATGAGTAATAAGAAAACTGTTATTTATTATTTTCAGAAACTAAAATATTTGCAATATTTTGGCTTATTCATTACTTGTTTCCACCACCATTGTCATCGTTGACAGGAGAAAATGAAACGAAAAAACGTAAAAAGTACACCATTACTGATTCTCAAGAATCGTTTGCAATTATTGGAAAAAGACCTGAAGAGTTGAACGCAAAATTCAATCTCCTTAAGCTTCAATGTACAAATGTCCAACCATTTTTATTAGTGGTGGGAGAAGTTTTGGACATAAAAAGCATTAGTCTGTATTTTCATGGAATAAGATATCCTTTTATAAAAACATTAGCTGCTGTTGATATTTTATTTAAGTTAATATTTCTTTTTAACTTAGAATTTCCAAAACAATCGGAAACATTTTATTTGTTTTTGCAGTCATTTTTCTACGAAATACCTTCACCGAAAAAACCTTTGAAAGTTTTAGGCATTATAAGTCAAATATTGAACTAAATTTTTATCAGCTCACAAACACTCAATATCCTTCTAATCTTTTTATATTTTATTAGTTTTTTATTATTTTATGTTAACATGAATACTTTATTTGTTTTACGTTTTGTTATGTTTTTTTTTTTAAATTACTTTTTATTAAATAAAATTGTTTTGAAAAATAAAAATTAAAATACTTTTGTATTTTTTTATTTAAAGGGGGTTTTTCAATTAAAATATTATTAAAAATCAACAAATTTGTTTGTTAAATTTTGTTTTGAATTTCAACAAACTCGTTTGTTGATATGACTCTTTATTTGAAAAAAAAATTAACAATCAAGTTAACAACATCGTTTGTTAAAATTTGCTTTGAATTTCAACAAATTCGTTTGTTGACTATGTTATTGAAATAAATTTAACAATCAAGCTACAATCATGTTGTTTGTATTTACAAGATCTAGTATAGGAGCAATTTCAAGAAAAAATTTGTTTGTATTTACAAAAAGTTTGTTTGTATTTACAATTTTTTTTATCTGTGTATTAATTATAATCCTTTTTGGATGTTTAGAAAAATAATTAATAAGCCGATCAGAAGATGTTGGCTTCTGATACCGGCATGCTATCAGCACAGACGTAAACAGATATGGCATCGTTGACAGGTGTCAAGTGGCCATATCATACGTAGTTAACCCTGGGCCCTGAGAAGTAAGATATATGTGGCAATCTAAAAATATAATAAGAAAGTGACAACAACCATACATTACCAAATACTGTGAAAAAAAAAAAATAAAAATGTAAACAAACTAAACTAAAATTGGCGTTGAAAAGTTTTAGATTTATTTAAAAATTTTAAAATTTATATAAACAAGTTAAATTTACAATTTTGAAGAAAATTATAAATTGCAAAAGGTATATATGTACATTGTACATACATATGTACATAGAAGGAAAAACCAACAGAAATTGATCCGTTTTCATCAGACAATTGGTAAGTAAGGAATAAACCTGAAATGAGAAAATTCTTTTTAATATATAATATATATATATATATATAATTATTTACTTACAGGAATAACAAGGTAAATGGCTTCACTTCATCTCGGCTGTATTGGACGATGGATGGAGTTAGCATATCAGTGGTAAGTATAGTAGATAGCATGAAAATAATAAAAACTTATGGTTATGTTTGTGCTTTTATTTTCTAGATAAAGTAAACACAAAGTGGTAATTACTGATATCTTGAAAAGTTTCTGTAATGCAAAATGAGAAACTGCCACGAGTTTGCTGAGCCAATTGGCCAACGGAAATGCACGGAAACCAACACGTCTTTAAGAAATATAAATTGTTATATGTACATATGTATTATATTTTTAAATAAACTTAATTTTTATACCGTGGGCACTAGTATTGTTTAAAAAACACAATACACGTTCAGTATGGGTAAAAATATTAACATGGTTTGGAGTAAAAAGTGTGAAATCAAAGACAGTCTATGAAAAAATTTTTAAAAAAATTTAAATTTTAAAAATAGTTTTGCAATTATTTTGGCATAAGATTTTTAAATTTTAAAACTTTTTAACGCAGTCTAAAAGCATGAACATTAAGCTACTCAGAACTGCAAAAAGATTTAAAATCAGTTAATAAATGACAAAATAAGCTATATGAAAGTTGTTGTATACCATGCGCTCTAGTGCTATATACCGTGAGCACTAGTGTTGTTTTTAAATATTTTACAACCTTTTCTGTTATGTTAAATTACCCCAAAAACACAGAGCAGTTAAAGCGGTAAAATAATCCTCTCAAAGTTCTGATATGGGTCTCCAAATAAACAAAATTCAAAATTTAAAGATTAATGCCAGGAGAATGTAAAATTGTGAACTTCTTACCATGTTTTTGCCGTTTAAAAATTCTTTTTCACTTCATTCTAACATTTATATTGAAATTATGGTTTATGTTAACTACACCCACATCAGATTCCCAAGGGGAATATTTTTGTAAAATCTTTGAACGCTTTAACTATTAACGATATTATTAAAGGTCTATTTACATACATCCATCAGTAAAATGTCAACGACAGTGCACGTCTGCCAATATTACCAATTACAAATATTGGTTCCACGTCCCAATACGGCTGTTATTTTCATTAACCAATAACAAATACCTACCGAAGGCAGTATTCACGATAAAAACTATTACTGCTTTGGACGTATGGCACTGACGGGACGTTACTGATGTCTTAAATAGACCTTCTACACTTTTTTTTCACACCACAGATCACACTTTCCAATTGGTTTTCCTTTTTCCAATTGGATATAAAAACACTATCACTTACCTTGTCGGATTCTTCGGAAAACGATGAAGACGGTCCATTTTTGGGAAACCCATAATACATTTGCGACTCCTGAAAAGAAAGAAAGTTTAGAAAATTTTTTAATTATTTCAAAAATGTACTTACATTTTCCACGTTATTTTTCTTTATCGTTCACAATTAAGTAATAATCAAGCTAACTGGCGCAAAAAAATGAAGGAAATCTGTCAAAAAGTCCGCCAAAACAAGGATTTCCCAAAAATTTTGCGCCAATTTGCTGAAAAATCTCTTTTATTAAAATATAAACAAATAATTTAATAAAATTCTACATTTATTTGAGCATGTATATTTATTTATTTGTATAAATGGATGAGCTTTAAAACTTTTTGAACATAAAGAGTAAAACATCTACTGATGAATTGGTATAGCTACCAACGAAATATATATCTAGATATTGCTAACCCGCAACAAATAAATAAAATTTAAAATAAATAATTTAATTTTAACTGGTAGAACTAAACGAGACAGACATATGCAAACAAAATTTTCTGTCCTTTAATGTTTTCAGGGTTAACTTGGTGATGCCATTGTGATGCCATTTGTTCTTTTTTTAGTTCATGTGCACACCGCTAGATGGCCGTGTCCCTTCTGTGTATATTCTGTGCTATCAGTCGGCAAATATCCAATATTATATCACCTCTTTCAATTGTTTCTCGTATAAAATGATGACGGATGTCAACGTGTTTGGTTCTGTTATGAAAAACAGGATTTTTGCATAATTTACCTGCATTATCATTATAAATATTTATAGGCTCCTGAAAAAACAAAACATTTCTTTGGATGATTCAGACAGAGCCATGTATTCTGCCTCCGTTGTTGATAATGCAACTGTTCTTTCCGCGATTCCCAACTTATGGCAGCATTTGAAAATTTAAAAAATGTTGTTGAATCTTACTTGTTGATTTGAAGAAGCATTAACAGCAGCTTGATTAACATGTGCTTCAAACAACCTAATAGAATTTTCTATGTCAGTAGGTGTTGAACAAACTCACAGACTTGTGAATGTTATCAGAGACACCATCGAAAAGAAGAAATATTGCTCTGCGCTCTTTATAGATTTTTCTCAAGCTTTTGATAAAGTATGGCACGAAGATCCTATACATAAATTAACGCAAAATCTACCCGCAAACATTGTTAGGCTTTTAATAAGCTACCAAATTGAACGAAAATTTGTAGTTAGGGAAGGCAATTTTTTAAGCCCACCGCAGTCGATCGAAGGCGGAGTTCCCCAAGGCAGTATCTTCGGTCCATTACATTATTTAATATATGCCTCTGACTTACCGTTAAGCAGTTACATTCATACATCAACATTTGCCGATGATACAGCTTTTCTAAGCGTCCACGAAAATCCTGTAGAAGCTTCACGCAATTTAAAAGGGTATATATTCAAATTGCAAAATTGGCTCAAACAATGGCGTATTAAGGTTAACGAGCAGAAATGTGTGCACGTAACTTTTACGATGCGCAAGGAAACATGCCCGCCTATAAAATACCGAGACCATACCGCAACACACTGTTGTCAAATATCTAGGCGTTCATCATGATCGTCGTTTAACATGGAAATCGCATACAAAGTTAATACAAATGAAATAAAAAGCAGCCTAAATGAATTGGCTTATTGGAAGAAATTCTATACTAAGCCTAGACTGTAAACTACTATTATACAACGCGATCATGAAACCAATATGGTTCGATGGAATCCAGTTATGGGGCACTGCCTCAGCATCAAATGTCGAAAAAATTCAAAGGCGACAAAATAAAATTCTACGTACAATTACAGCAGCCCCCTGGTATGTCAGAAGTCATCGGATTCATAAAGATCTATATGTTCCGTTGGTGAAGACAGTATTATTAATAAACGCTAAAAAATATATAAAAAAACTTGAGGTGCACCCAAATGTACTTGCACGCAATATTTTAAATTATAGAGGCCACACCCGGCTGAAAAGGATGGATACTCTTTTTCTCAGCTGTACACGAGAGATGTAAAACAACATAAATTAACCGTTGAAATTAAAAATTTTGTTTAGGATTGGATAAACTTATATTTAATATTTCTTAAATTTAAGATTTGAAAAACTTATTGATAATTTAATTTATAATTGAAGATTCAATAAATAATAAAACTTATCAAAAAAAAAAAAAAAAAAAAAATGCATTCATATGAAAGTGAACACAGCACCGACGTCGACGAAATTCGTCGTACGTGACGAATTTTCTGATAGATTTATTTCTATTTCATACGCCGACGAACGACGAAGAAATCAGTACAGCGTTACCATGTTTTTTTAGTTTTAAAATATATTAGTAAATAATGTTAATTTTTACTTTAATAAGTTCTTCTTTTTATGATATAGAGCATTTTAGTTAAATATACATAATTATTAATGATGAAATTTGTTTTTAATAGTTTTTTTTTTAATGTTTAATTTTATAAAGGAATTATTTTCTTTATACGGTAACACTATCGTTGTTATGTTTGTATGTATATTAAAACAAATTTGTAATAAAAAATACACACAATTTTTTGGATTATTATGACAGGAGCTGTTTCTTCGTCCCAGTTGTGCGCCACACGACGAATTTACGCAACGAACTTTTGCCAACGAATTCATCGTGCTAGACGAAATTCGGCGTTCGTCCCAATTGTGTTCCCAGCATAAAGATAACAACCTAAATTTTTTGTCGCTCAAATTGAAGAGAGCGCCTTCTCTTGTGCACTCTTCTAAATCAGTTTCGCTCTAATTGAAGAGTGTGCCCTCTCTTGTGCACCAAAAAATGAGAGTTTTTCTCATATATGGTAACATCACTCACAACGATCAGAGTTGGGCAAAATACATGGTTTGCGGTATTTAAAATACAAAATACAAAATACTTGCTGATCATGTATTTAAAATACAAAATACAAAATACTTTCAGGTTATGTATTTAAAATACAAAATACTTACACATCATGTATGTATTTAAAATACAAAATACTTCCACGTCATGTATGTATTTAAAATACAAAATACAAAATACGTATTTGTATTTCAAATACGTATTTCAAATACATGTATTTCAAATACTGCCCAACGCTGAAGATGTATTCACTTTACAGGTGGTGTTACTAACACAGGCTCACACAATTCTTGCTAGTGAGAGGCACGTACATACGTTGAAAATTGTTCGCCCTTATGTTGACTCCCAATGCAAAAAGAACCATGCTATTTTTTTTATTGTTAAACTTGTTGTCGTAACAGTACTACCTGCAAAATAAAATCGCATTGTGAAAAAATGCTTTAGAGTTGACAGCTGAATTGCGTTGATGCCAACTCTAAGAATTTGTATAGTTACGTTTTTTAGCGATTCTAGTTTTTGGTTATTGGTTTGACGCATGTTACATTAAGGATAATCACGATGGGTAGTGGGGGACGGGGTCTTTCGCAGAGGTTGAAAGCTCTCTGTCTGCTATCCACTTGGGGGTAGCAAGAAGCGATTCCTTTGTTCGAAATTCCCAAGCATCTCACAACTTCCGGTCTTAGACCAAGTGTTCCCTGGAAATGTCACTCAGGCACCCGTCTGATGGCAGCTAAAGTTGAGAAGGCGTGCAGGACTGAGTATCCTGAGTGCAGGCTAGTGCGGATGCGTCTCAGGAAACTAGGTGACAACCGGTAACATTAAGTCACTGAAACTCAAACTGTATTTAACCCGGCCTAGCGGCGTTGGCAGCCCCAACTCTAGGATCGGAAGCTTTGGCCTAATCAGTCAATCTTCTTAAATTCAAATGATTACAGAAACGTCAATTTTTAAATTTTGACGCCCTATGTTCTTCGTGAACATTCTATTTAAATATTTTATGCTACAATTTGTATTTATATTATATTTAATTAAATAAAGGACATATATATATATACGATGGGTAGTGCAAAGTGTGCAAACGATGCAAATGTGTGCAAATATACACACATTTGCACAACATAACAACAAAATGTATGTATTTGCAATTTGCTTAATTTTGCTTCGTTTGGACTAAAAAAACCATGAGCAAAGATAGTAGTGCATATTTTATCAATTGCAAACGAAAATAAACAATAACTTGTGATATACAGACTATCATATTTTTATGTTTAGAAAAAGAAAATTTAATTTTGTAACTAATTTTAATTTAATTTAAAAAGTTTTAGTCTTCTTTTTTTAATTTATTAGTAAATAATAAATTTATGCATTTGTAACTTGACATCTGAGGTCAGTGTTGCCAGAATTTTTGATGGGCTGCCACATTTTTGTGAACAAAATTACATGCTCTTCACAAAAATTCAATAAATTTAAAAGTACGCTCACGAAGTACACTAATATGCACAGCAAATTTGCAAAATGCATATTTGCACAATCACCATCGTAATTACCCCCATTATAAATAGATCAAAATGCAAACAACCATCACCGCACGATTTGCAAAATATGACATGTGTGCTAAAAATGTATAGTAGTGTGGACTAAAAATGCAACTGTGTGACATATTTTTTGGCAAGTCGTGCGATTTGTAAAATTTTATGAAAATTTTCATAAAATGATAGTTTTCATGCGATCAGAGGAGTATTTATTGTCAACCAGATGTTTTGGCATCAGATTTCTATGATAGTGTGGCACCTTCAACACCACTTTGAAACGATTTTTTAAAGTCGGTCAGATTTTTGAAAGATTTTCCTGTGAATGAATCGTACGATTGTGTAGGATAGCGAAGCACGGCCTTAAACTGACAAAATATATTTTGTTAACTATGTTTTTAAAATACAAAATACTGCCATTTTTTGTATGTATTTAAAATACAAAATACAAACTACTTCTATTTATTGTATGTATTCAAAATACAAAATACAAAATACTTGCAGGACATGTATTTAAAATACAAAATACAAAATACTTTCAGGTTATGTATTTAAAATACAAATACAAAATACGTATTTGTATTTTAAATACGTATTTCAAATACATGTATTTCAAATACTGCCCAGCCCTGACAACGATGCTGTCAATATACAGAGAAAACATGATACTTTTCTTAATAAAAAAAAAAAACGTGGAAGTTAACAACCTAATTTATGGATACTGATCATTCTACATATGTATATACATATACATACATACATACATTATGTAATTATATATTCACGCATCTCATTGCTTATTGATTTCATTTTCTAATATGAAGACATTTATTGTACAATGGTAAAACAAAACTCAAGCCGCGCTTGAGAAGTTAACAACCATAGTCATTTAAAGCAGCTGGACATCCGAATATACCTGAGATGGAACAAGATAAAAGTGCTGGAGTATTACACTCTCAGCGAGGGTTAGCTGTAGACTAATATTAGAGCTTGTTAAACGTACAACAATCTTCGCAAGCTGGATAAGATGTTAATACATACGAAGATATGAGTTTTGGCAACAAAATTGGTTTATTAATTGGTGACTACCTGTTGGGCCACTCATGTGCAGAATTGGCGGGTTTGCACAATCAAGAAGTCGTATAACTCATTTACTCAGCTGTAAGATATTTTTCTGAATCCGAATTTATTGGTGACCGGGATGAGCAAAATAATCCACTGCCTTCTAAACCTGGCTCAAATTCAGTACTAAAAAATGGTACTGATACAACACTAGATGTTGATTTTGACGAACAGGGCCTTCTCACTCCAATGAACATATCAAAAGTTATGGGCATCCCGGAAAAAGAATGGGAATGTAGGAATATTTTAAATGCTGGCAGCCTTTTGGGTAAATATTGTCATGCATCACTTAAGTTAGCAGGTCAAAGTGAAAATATGCAAAAGCAAGCTTACTTATTTGGAAAACATTTGTCTCTGGCCTGACAGGCTTGCTTAGAAGCCTAACCATTTCAAAGTCCGACATTAACTTTTGGTAGGTTATATTTCTTTCTAAGTATGTTGACATTGTTATTCCGTCGTTTAATTTATTTTAGATACTTCAATTAGCCTAGTAAGTGCTCCTGTACTCTTTCATCTGGAGTATGACGAAATCGAAAAAGGAAAAGTATAGGTAGAAAATGTTGATTTTGTTAAGATACACAAGGCTAGATTAAATGGCCCAGGTCTAGAAAGAACCAAAGAACTGCAAAGTAAACATACAACGGCAAAATTTTACAGCGACTGATGCAATAACTGTTTTGGAAAACATAATTTTAGCCAAGCAGGACCTAAAACAAACAATTTGAAGCATATGCAATAAAGTTCTAAAGCGGTGGCAATTCGATAGGAATAGTAATACATATTTTATTAAGTATTACAATACATATTTATAAATGATAGAAAAATTTACGTTTTACAGTTTTATATATTTAAATAAATAATTTTTTAAATTTTATTTGTTGCTGGTTAGAAATAACTAAATATGTATATATTTCGTTGGTTGCCATACCAACTCATCAGTGGAAAAGTAAACACATTCATAATGAAAAATTATTTGTTGTGTATGTTTGAAAAGTTTTTTTTATTTTTTTAACCTCTGTGTAACATATCGAATAAGCAAATGAGTTAGAGCCTTTTGCATATCACCTAACGATATGTGCATAAATAATTTTAGTTTTATATTTACTTCTAATTTTATTTTAGATTCTAGACAATTTTATACATTATGCAGTGGGTATATTTGCCTATACCGAAAGTCCTTTGGAATATCCTTTGCTTATGAATATTTTCAATGTTTTTCATAAATTTTTGATTCATAATCAAGAATGGCAACACTTGGAATTACTAAGTGATCCTATAATAATTATATATTATGAAATGATAAAAACTCTTAAGCAAATAGAACAAAATCAACAAAACGTTAGTGAAAATGATTTTTAAAAATAACCTTAAAATAAATTATAACTTAACCCTAAAATGTTTCAACTTTTTCTTTCACAGTCACTTTCCAAACTATCTCTTAATCTCTATTACCCCGTTTATACGCACTTCTTATTTGCAAATAAGAGTGGAAAGCGTTGCCGTATTGCTTTTTTATTGCTCAGAAAATCAAATCAATGTTCACAAAACTTTTGATTAATCCTTATCTAAGTCGGGACTCCAAGCTTCTTATATACAAAGTGAGTATCAGATCAATTTTATTGTATGGATTTTCGGTGTGGTTTACTATCTCGCCCACGGTGGCTAAAGAACTCGAAGTAGTCGAACGCAGTATACTAAGACTTTGTATTAATCGCAATTTTCAATGTTTCAACAAACGTTTTTCTAATAAATTTATTTACGAAAATTCCTTTGTTACTCCTTTATGTTTCTACGCTCTGACTCTAATGAGCAACTTCTCTAAAAGGCTACAGAACCATTCTTACCCTTTAGTTTCTAACATTTACTTTCAAGAAAATCGTTTATGCTGGTCAGACTGTTTATATCTATCGCCTATTGGTGTTCTTAATGAGGACATAAGTACATTAAGTAGTGTTCCACTCTTGCCTGAATTTTACAGAAGTAACAATTATGTCAATCATCGTGGCTGAGGTCAATATTGGATATAGACATATATTCATGCATGTATGTATGTATATATATGTATATATATGTGTATATATATATATGTATATATGTATGTATGTATATGTGTATATATATATATATGTATATATGCATATATATATGTATGTATGTATATATGTATATATTCCTTTTCGAAATTAACGAAAACGTTTTTTTTTTGCATGGTATCTTCGTTTTACCCTCACTGTTGAATTTTATGTTCGTCATTTTGTAAATAGTGTAAATAGTAGATATAAGTTTTTAGTTTTCTAAGTAGTTTTAAGTAGTTGTAAGTCACATTTACTTTTTATTTAGTACTGATTATCGCAGTGCCGGGAGCAAGCACACATAGTCACCTTACCGATTTCATATTGATTTTGTATTCATTGCCCACAAATCTGCAAGATGCATTTCCCGTAATTACTCATTAGAATCATACACATAGTTCTAAGTGCTCAATTGTTTTAGATAATAGAATCATTTACATGTTATGTACTTTTTAGAAGTCTCAATAAAATTAATCTTAATCTTATCTGTGTTCTAGAAAAGTAATGAAGTTTTGTTTTTACGACGATTTCAATTTTGTTTTGTTTCAAACAAATTTTTAAAATAATGTGGGAACAAATCTATGTACATATGTAGTTTAGCTGCGTTGTTAAAAAAATATCCTATCCAAAGGATAATCAAAAAATAAGAAAAAAAATTAAACAAAAAATTTGTCGGCTATGCTTAGTTTCCGAGTTATGGGCCTCTGGAGTTCCAGTACAAAATTGTGTATATATTCTGTATGTTTCATATAATGTGGTCAATATTGGTCTCATTTAAAAGCTTTTAATGATTTGCTAAACTATTTAATTAATTCACTAACCCACTGGAACAGCGGTTTCGCTGAGTAAATATTTTCTGCCATTAAGCCATCGTTTTGTTCTGTTCAATATAAAGCTCAGATTGAAAATTAAGTTGGTTTGTATCTTAATGATTTGCAAGAAAATAAATTTTGCAATCTTGCCTTGAAATTTTTTTGCATTGGTGAAAATTAAGCCGATCGCGAAAGTTATAAAAAAATGCAAGAACCCCCATATTCAACAATGCAAGCCCTAAAACTGATTATAATTTGCTAAAATTGTTCGCTTTCCGAAAACCCGCGAAATTTATGAAAATGCAAAAACTTGCTAAAATTTTAATTTATGTTTGATTAAAAGTCCCTAAAGATGTAAGAATTCCGAAAATTTTGGAAAAACTTTCGCACATTGCCAAAAACTGCAAAAAAAAAAATTGCCAAAACTTTGAGAAAATAAAGATATAATATACACACATATATATATATATATATATATATATATATATATATATATATATATATGCACAGCAGTTTGATTGCAGTCGGTTTTTCGTTCTTTCCGATTGTATGCAGTAATTTTTTTCATATGCAGTCGGTCCGCACTATTTTATATTTCCAGCCGATTCATTGCGGTCTTGTTCGTTTGCAGTCTTTTTTTTCCATTTTTTTTTTTTTGTGTTAATGGGATCAGTCATGTGAGTTTTATGCTATATCGATACTCTTATATCGATCTATAACCTTTAACTATCAATATATTTGATTTTAAAATAAAATTGCCGCATCTTGTGTTGGCATACTTAGTCTATAAATTTCCCGAGTTTTACGGCGTTCGAAAAATGCAATGTACAGGCGACAAATTTATTTTAACGTTTCGCGCCAAAAATAAAATAGAGGCTGCCGCTTAATCTTTTCCTACCACCGGCGCAAAAGCTGCTATCGGCGGCACATTGTAGCGCAGTATAACTAAATATGCTTTTACACATGCCAATACATCTTTCTACTATAGAAATTAATTATGTCAAGCAAATATATAAATTTTTTACCAATTTCTTCAATCTTTTTGTAAAATTTGTGGGCTGTAGCCATGTTTTTAGACCTGCTAACACATCTCTTCACTATAGTAAATATTTATGTCAACAAAGTATTTTATTTTACTAATTTCTTCAATGTTTTCCTAAAATTTTTGGCCAGTAGCCATGTTTTTAGACATGCTAACACATCTCTTCACTATAGGAAATATTTATGTCAACAAAATATGCGATTATTTTACTAATTTCTCCAATTTTTTCGTAAAAATTTTGGCCTATAGCAATGTTTTTAGCCATGCTAACACATCTCTTCACTATAAGAAATATTTATGTCAACAGAGTATATTATTTTACTAATTTCTTCAATGTTTTCGTAAAATTTGTGGGCTGTAGCCATTTTTTTAGACCTGCTAACACATCTCTTCACTATAGTAAATATTTATGTCAACAGAGTATATTATTTTACTAATTTCTTCAATGTTTTCGTAAAATTTGTGGGCTGTAGCCATGTTTTTAGACCTGCTAACACATCTCTTCACTATAGGAAATATTTATGTCAACAAAATATGCGATTATTTTACTAATTTCTTCAATTTTTTCGTAAAATTTTTGGCCTATAGCAATGTTTTTAGCCATGCTAACACATCTCTTCACTATATTAAATATTTATGTCAACCAAATATATGGCTATTTTACAAATTTCTTCAAAGTTTTCGTAAAGTTCGTGGCCTGTAGCAAAGTTTTTAGACCTGCTAACACATCTCTTCACTATAGGAAAAATTTATGTCAACAGAGTATATTATTTTACTAATTTCTTCAATGTTTTCGTAAAATTTGTGGCCAGTAGCCATGTTTTTAGACCTGCTAACACATCTCTTCACTATAGGAAATATTTGTCAACAAAATATATTATTTTAACAATTTCTTCAATGTTTTCGTAAAATTTTTGGCCAGTAGCCATGTTTTTAGCCATGCTTACACATCTCTTCACTATAGGAAATATTTATGTCAACAAAATATATTATTATATTACCAATTTCTTCAATCTTTTCGTAAAATTTGTGGCCTGTAGCCATGTTTTTCAACATGCTAAGACATCTCTTCACTATAGGAAATATATATGTCAACCTAATGCATGAGTGTTTTGCGAATTTCTTCAACGTCTTCGTAAAATTTTTGGTACATTGGAATCACTAACACAGTATAAATAGCCATGCTGTTACAACTCCTAATATATATGTCTACTATAAGAACTAATTATGAGTTTTACAAATTTTTTCAACGTTTTCGTAAAATTTGTGGCCAGTAACAGTTTTACTAATGCTAACACATCTGTATACTATAGGAAATAATTAGGTCACCCTAATATATGAGTGTTTTGCGAATTTTTTCAACGTTTTCGTAAAATCTGTGATACATTGGAAGCCTAACACAGTATAAATAGCCATGCTGTTACAACTCCTAATATATATGTCCACTATAAGAAATAATTATGTTAACCTAATAAGTATATGAGTTTTACAAATTTTTTCAACGTTTTCAAAAATTTGTGGCCAGTAGCAATGCTTTTAGATATGCTGACACATCAGTTCAATGTAGTGAAATATTTTTCAGCCAAATATTTGACCGTTTTTCGAATTCGTTCAATGTGTAACTTAAACATGTTACATGTTAACATGTAAAGTTAAACATAAAGTATTTAAATTTATTTAAAAAATTTGGTGAATAACTTCAGTAGAAGTTAAGTACGAATCAAAATTTTTAATGGTCAACATATTTTGAAAAATAAATCTCAAAGCATGTTATTTATTTAGTATATGTATGTGTATCTTCAAATTGCAATAATAGCCCTTAATAAATTTTATTTAAATTTGCAAAGTATGGAAAAATGTCCAACTGTTGAAAGAATTAATAAACGCTTAGTTTCGTTTTCGAATGGTGATCTTTGGACTGGTGTTAATAATATTTAAAAGGCTGCAAAACTTGTCAGCATTGCATTATATGAACTCCTGACGTTTACATTATATAAAAAATATACATTACCGTTTAAAAATTTTCACTTCCGGAAGAAATTAAACACTTATTAGATATAATTTATATTTGCTGATACAATTTTATTTTTTTAAGTCTTTGTTATTTGTACTTTTGGCATACTCTTAGTTTCTTCAATATTTTTCATTAAAATGATATTATACAAGATATGTGAATATGTTTATGAAGTTTGTGCAAAATATAAGGAATGAGCAATTCATTATGCTTTAATAACTTGAAAGTGAGTTTTTTTAATATTGCGTTGTTTAAGCAAATGAATATGTACATGTGTATTGAAAATGGTTACAATTTGAAAGTATTTTTAATATAGAATAATTATGCATATATATAAAATAATTATCATTTAAAAAAGTTGTTCATGTCTTCTGTGGTCAGCATGACTATATGCATTTCATTCTCACTTCTGCTAACCCATCAGTAGACTTTAACAACATTTCGAAGAGTTAAAAAACTTTTTAGCTTTTTTTAAAAATCATTTAAGAATTGTGAAAGTAAGCGTAGTACGATTAGAAGCTTGTTTGTATTTATTCTGAAAGTGTGTTACTGTACTGATGAGGCAACATAAGCGCAATAAAATGCATATTAATATATGTATTTAAATTAAAAAAAAATCTTTATGCGGTAATATCTTGAAAATCTAATATTTCTTTGTGGCTGACGTTGTTTAACTAAATGAAGGATATGTATGTATGTTTTATATAAAAAAGTAAAATTTTATGAAAATGATTACAATTTTATGGTATTTGTTAATATGTAATCATTGTAAAAGGTTTTCCAATAAGAGTGATATGATTTCTGTAAAAAAATACACTTATTGTTAAGGAAATTCAAGTTTTTTTATTTAATGTGAAGTACAATCGATACAATTAAGTTCTATATAAAACGTCATTCAAATAGCCTTCACGACTTCTTCTGCAGAAACTTATTCGATGAACCCAATTTTCGAGTACTTTTTTCACTAACTCAAGTCATATATCATGAATGGCACGTTCAATATTGACTTGTAAAGCTTGAAGAGAATCTGGTTTATTTCGAAAGACCAATGACTTCAAATAACCCCACAAGAAATGGTCTAATTGTGTGAAATCACAACTTCTAGGAGCCCACTCAATATCACAATTTCTTGAAATAATAGATTTTCTCGCAATTATTCAATTATTGCATTTGCAACAATTCTTCCTGCAGAAGAAGTCGTGGAGGCCATTTGAATGACGTTTTATTTAGAACTTAATTGTAGTGATTGTACTTCACATTAACTAAAAAACTTTGATATTTCCTTAACAACAAGTTTGTTTTTTTTAAGAAATCATATCAATCTTATTGGAAATCCTTTTACATACAAATATAAAATAACTAGTTTATAAAAAAGTTATTCATGTATTTCGTTTTAACATTACATGCAGTTCATTTTTATGCTAGCTCATCAGTAGACTTTGACCACATTTCGAAGTTAAAAAAAAGCTCTTAACTTATGCACAAACTATAATTTTTTTTTAAATTGCTAAAGCTATGAAATGTACCAAAATATACATACTATGTATAAAAAATGAGATTATGTAACTTTTTTTTGTAATTTTATGAAATGAGGTTATAGTGCACTGAATAGGTAACAATAGCCCTAATATAATACATAACATATCTATATATGCTTAACATACAACAAATTAATAACTTAAAAACAATTTAGGCAATATTTATATTGAATAAAAAAAAATTAACTTAAAAACTATGGAGATATCAGGTTCTTTGAAACAAAGTAAAGCCAAATTAAATTTCATTGTGTAATACTGACATATTAATTTCATGCTCATGTGCTCAAATAACACAAAAAAATTAATTTGCCTAAAACAAAATTAAACTTTTTAATTCAAGTAAATTTAAGTCAATATAAAAAATGAGATTATGCAAGGTTTAATAAGGAATTATTAATTTTTTTAGATTCGATGTTGTTTGAGCAGATGACCAACATGTATGTACGTACATAACAAATTTGTACATAATATGTATTAAATTAATAAGTAAATTTTTATTGATATAGTTACATTTTGATTTTTTTTTTTTCAAATTGAACGATTTATTTTTATTTATATATATATATGTTACCAAAACTGGTTTAATTTGAGTGAAATTTCATTTGTCCAATGATCCGGAAGGAATAGTATCAAAACCGTTTATTTTGAACCTGAAATTGTATACAAATATGTACATATGTATATATTATTTAAGTTTATTAGATCTATATTAATATTCAAGAGTTCGTTATATGGAACTGATGTAAGAAAAAAAAAAAAAACTTAAATTGCTGTCATAAATAATTGTATAAAATTACAGTTTATTTATTCTTATTTGATGCAGTCCAATAGGGGAAATTAGTATTATTATTGTAATCATTGCAGATATTGCAAGTCGCAGTTATTTTCATCAGTTTTCACCTATGGAATAATATGTAAATAAGCTGAGAACCACATAAATTAAGATGAGAACAACCATATGTTGTAAGTGAATTTGACGCTGTTAATCAGGGTGGTTATGTAAACCAAGTCAGAATTTCCATTTATTAGAATTTAAAATCGATTCTGATTTATGTTATGAAAACGTCTTGGTTTTGTCTTGATTCAATTAAGCACCCCATACACGTTTCAATCCAGTTGACAACTGAGTCGGTTGTTGTTCAAATTAAAGCGTGAATGGTTATGTCAATTGATTAGTTTGGCAGTTGTCGAGTTGGTTGTCAAAATCTTTTGATTTTTCAAGTTGGCTAGCAAGTCTTTCAATTCGATTGTGCTGTGTGTGCACGTGTCTCTTGATAAGCTGTCAAAATTTATGTGTATAGCATGATGAAATAATACAAGTGGTATTATTAGGGCAACAAATACATACAAAGCGAGAAATTTTTGACATAAGGATGGATAAAAACGCTAGAGCAAATTGACAGTTGAATGAAAATCTTTCAATTCAGTTTATGAAGTGTGTGGCCAAGAATCAATTCAATTGAAAGACTCAATTGACAATTGAATTGAAACGTGTATGGGACGCATAATAAACAAAAACCATGTTCGAATTAGATGTTTTGCTTTGTTTACATTTTTTACTACCTGCGTTTTAAGGACAAATTGAACAATATATTAACAAATGAGACATTTTAGTAATAAAATAATTATTTTAAGAAGCGTAAATTGTGTTAAAATGAATAAACAATTAAAATAGTTGAGGCTATGGTATCACGTTTATTGTTGGAGAATGAAAATTTAGAACGTGTGAATCGCAAAACATTGAGGGATAATCAAAAGTGTATGAGTTTTGGCCAAGGAAGTTGTGTTTACACTTTGAACAAAGCCGTTTTTCAAATGTTGTTGGATTCGGTTGAAATACACTTGCATTCGTCGAATATTTCTTGTACGATTCAACTGGCTGCAACATTGCGATTTTTATTTATGTCTTTTATTTAATTGGATTGTAATGGAAACATATGTATTTAATATCAATTATATTGTGCGCCAATTTTTAACAGCTTGAAGCAAAAAATAAACACAACAATAATGTAATTCTGTCGGCTGGCAGCTGAAAAAATTAAAAAAGAAAAAAAAAACGATAACACTAGATTTTCTAACACCTAATTTTGATTCGAACATAATATCGTTTTGTGTAACATCAACACCATTTTATTGTCGATTTCAATTCTGATTCTGACGGCAATCAAATTCCGTAACAACCCTGAATATGTTTGGACAAATATGTATGTATGAAAAAAATATCAAATAATATCAGCGTTAACACTGATACCATAGTATGACTTTACTTACTGCTTTTTTTCTTTTTCGTACTAGATTTTGTACCATTTGATTTGTACCGCCTTTGATTGTCGATCCACGACTTAAGCTGTTGGGGGTCCTATTTTGTAATGCCTTATTATCTCTTATTGCATTCTGACATTGGGACGTACTAGGAAGTTTTTGTAATTTAAGTATATTGCCAAATGTTGTATTTACTGCCTTAATTTCTTTTTGGGTCCACTTTATTCGGGTTGTTTTACCGTAAGGAGAAGCTTTGATTAGAAAATTTTTATTTGAAGTCAATGAGTTGAAGTTGTAATATTATAGTTATTATGAAATGAAGTTGTAATATTAAAGTTATTATATCGTCAAAAAATTTTTACTTACTGCTTCTTTTCCTTTTTGCACCGGATGAAGTACTGGCCTGTTGACTAAGACTTGACGACCTTTTTGTACCGGATGAAGTACTGGCCTGTTGGTTAAGACTTGACGACTCGTTTTCTTCCGCAGAATCATTTTGCTCATCGTCCTCATTTCCAATTCCCATTGCTAATAGTAACAGTTTTGACACACAGGTTATTTCAGATATCGGTATTGAAACTCTATAAATATTTTTATGTATATCCTTATTGTGTCCCATAAAATTCGCCAACTGATCCACTGTCGCATCTTCAACATTTAACAACGATGTATGAGTTGCCATATGTTTTCTCAAATGCGTTCCTCTCAAGCTTTCGGGAATATCAGCTCCACATTCAGAAGAAAACTGCTTCAGCAAAGGACAAGCTCTGTAATAATGCTTTCCGAGCTTGGATGTACATAATTTAGAAAATATATATTCATTACTAGGTGGTATCCCCGCCGCCGATCTATATTTAAGAATCAAATCTATAGCTGTTGTATATAAAGGACTAAGAACAACGCTTACGGTTCTGCCAAGCTTTCCACGTAATGTCAAGCGGACAAACTGCTTGGCAAGTGCTACTGACTCTTCTGACATTTTTTCGAGCATGGCGCTGTCAATATTGTTCGTTATTACATCTTTATTTTGATAGCTGTTTACTTTCAGACGTTCAATTTCTCCTGCTCTCCTTCTATTAAATATTTGAACTATTACTAACGTGGCTTTCACAAGTTCAGTCCAATAATATAAATTAAATTTTATTTGGAGTTCAATAATTGCTTTCAAAATTTTATCTTTTAGGTATGAATATAACTTTTTTATATCATTCTGATGAGGCTGTGTTTTTGACCTCTTTTTTTCACATTTGTCATTAAAAGCAATCTTATTGATTGAAATCGTAGTATCCTCCTCCCAGAGCTTTAAGAAAAATTCAAGGTCTTTAATTAAATCTTCTGACTGAGTTTTAATGTATTCCGATCTTTGTTTTATTCCATATTTCTTAATCAAAGACGTTAAATTTTGAGCAACAGCAGGAGTATTAAACATAGTTAATTTTTCATCCCATTTAGCCACTATTTTCACGGCTTCCACACAATTGTCAAACATATTAGGTTTAAAAATATTTTTTAGTTCTTTAACGCTCCCATCAAGGTTTTTAATCTCTATTAAAAATCGTCCAAGTAAACGTAATTGTGCTCTTATCAGATCGTGTTGGTGATCCAAAGTATATTTTTCTGTCATCTTGTTTCCGAACTTTATAGCTAATTCATCATACTTTATGGCTTGTGTAACTTTATCGTTCCGTAAAACAGGGAAGACTTTCTTCCTGAGGGTATAATTAGCTGCTGCGTGAACGTATTGAGTCAATTTTCTTCCATTTATTAGATTATTACGCGAATTTTTTTCATTATCACCACACCTTCCCAAGTGAAGGCGTAATGTATTTTTTGAAAAGAACCCTTTGCAATTTTTGCAGCAAACATAATCTTCAACAGCGTTTTGGCGTCCCACTTGTTGCTGCCGACTAACTATAAGCACACCAGTGTTGTTTTACTTGACGTGTTATGCAAAAAGTCTCCTTTTTTTCTCAATTCGTGTATTATTTTTAATCGCTCAATTGAATTTATAGGAAAACTTAAAGCTTCTTTAATTTTCTTCTCCGATTTATGTTTTGTGTAAAGATGTCTGGGTAGTTTTGTTTGAAGCGTATTGCAAAATAGACAAAAGTGTTTTTTTGATAACCTACTTCTACACGGCACTTTCACATTGGTTAATATCAAAGGATCTTCTATTATTTCGACACTGTTTTCTTGTTCTACGGAAACATTTTTGATAGAGCTTCGATTTTCATTTGTTACATCACTTGAGTTCGGAAAGTATTCAGAGTCAGTGTTGGTTATTGAAATTTTCGTAGTGTTTGTGCTACTAAGATTATACTTAGACACAGAACATATTTCGGATGAAGTTAATATTAAGGAGTTGTGTTCGGATGTTTTTGATAAACTCAAATTTGAGTGCTTGCAACGTTTTGACGATAGAATATTGGAAGACGACATTTGTTCATCTGTTACATTACTTGAGCCCGGAAAGTATTCAGAGTCAGTGTTGGTTATTGAAATTTTCGTAGTGTTTGTGCTACTAAGATTATACTTAGACACAGAACATATTTCGGATGGAGTTAATATTAAGGAGTTGTGTTCGGATGTTTTTGATAAACTCAAATTCGAGTGATGGCAACGTTTTGACGATGGAATATTGGAAGACAACACATTAGGTGTCGATGTATTGGGTTGGGATTTTATATATCTAAATACAGTAGTTAGTGTAGAAATATCTCTTGATTTTCGATCCTGATTTGAATCGGAAACGTCATGCGATGTTGATAAACGGCAAATCTTTGACGGAGAACCAGTAATGGACATTGATGGAGATATTAAAACTGAACGAGTAGTATGTTTTAAGGATGTCTTTGCTGGAGAACCATTAGATGATCTTGATGAGGACCGACAACTTTTTTGCGGAGGAGAATTTATATACATTGGTGGAGAAATTAAAGCTGAACCACTAATACGTTTTGATGATGTCTTCGCTGGAGAATCAACAGATGAGTAACGAGAGCTTCTTTGCGGCGAAGAATTTATAGAAATTGGTGGAGAAATTGAAGCTGAACGACTAAAATATTTGGGGGATGTCTTTGGGGGAGAACCGTGAGATGATGCTGGAGAAATAAAAACTGAACGAGTAGTATGTTTTAAGGATGTCTTTGCTGGAGAACCATGAGATGATCTTGATGAGGACCGACAACTTTTTTGCGGAGGAGAATTTATATACATTGGTGGAGAAATTAAAGCTGAACGACTAATACGTTTTGATGATGTCTTCGCTGGAGAATCAACAGATGAGTAACGAGAGCTTCTTGGCGGCGAAGAATTTATAGAAATTGGTGGAGAAATTGAAGCTGAACGACTAAAATATTTGGGGGATGTCTTTGGGGGAGAACCGTGAGATGATGCTGGAGAAATAAAAACTGAACGAGTAGTATGTTTTAAGGATGTCTTTGCTGGAGAACCATGAGATGATCTTGATGAGGACCGACAACTTTTTTGCGGAGGAGAATTTATATACATTGGAGAAATTAAAGCTAAACGACTTATACGTTTTGATGATGTCTTCGCTGGAGAATCAAGAGATGATGTTGATGAGGAACGAGAGCATTTTGGCGGCGAAGAATTTATGTCAATTGGTGGAGAAAACGAAGCCGAACGACTAAAATATTTTAAGGATGCCTTTGCAGGAGAACAGTGAGATGATGTTAAAGAAAAAAGGCAAATTTTAGGCGAATAAATATCTGGGTTTTCAATATTTTGTAGCTGCGATTGCGTTGAATTTGGCGATAATTTGTTAAGCAGTGCCTTTCCAGGAGAATCATCAGAAGATGAATGACAAATTTTAAGCGCAGAAACATCTGGGTTTTCAAGCCTTTTAATGACTGGTTGAAGCAGCGTCTTTCCAGGAGAATCATCAGAAGATGAATGACAAATTTTAAGCGAAGAAACATCTGGGTTTTCAAGCCTTTCAATGACTGGTTGAAGCAGTGCCTTTCCAGGAGAATCATCAGAAGATGAATGACAAATTTTAAGCGAAGAAACATCTGGGTTTTCAAGCCTTTTAATGACTGGTTGAAGCAGTGTCTTTCCAGGAGAATCATCAGAAGATGAATGACAAATTTTAAGCGAAGAAACATCTGGGTTTTCAAGCCTTTCAATGACTGGTACCAGCTGAGATTGCGTTGAATTTAGCGATAATTTGTTAAGAAGTGTCTTTCCGGGAGAATCATCAGAAGATGAATGACAAATTTTAAGCGAAGAAACATCTGGGTTTTCAAGCCTTTTAATGACTGGTTGAAGCAGCGTCTTTCCAGGAGAGTCATCAGAAGATGAATGACAAATTTTAAGCGAAGAAACATCTGGGTTTTCAAGCCTTTCAATGACTGGTTGAAGCATTGCCTTTCCAGGAGAATCATCAGAAGATGAATGACAAATTTTAAGCGAAGAAACATCTGGGTTTTCAAGCCTTTTAATGACTGGTTGAAGCAGTGTCTTTCCAGGAGAATCATCAGAAGATGAATGACAAATTTTAAGCGAAGAAACATCTGGGTTTTCAAGCCTTTCAATGACTGGTACCAGCTGAGATTGCGTTGAATTTAGCGATAATTTGTTAAGAAGTGTCTTTCCAGGAGAATCATCAGAAGATGAATGACAAATTTTAAGCGAAGAAACATCTGGGTTTTCAAGCCTTTCAATGACTGGTACCAGCTGAGATTGCGTTGAATTTAGCGATAATTTGTTAAGAAGTGTCTTTCCAGGAGAATCATCAGAAGATGAATGACAAATTTTAAGCGAAGAAACATCTGGGTTTTCAAGCCTTTTAATGACTGGTTGAAGCAGTGTCTTTCCAGGAGAATCATCAGAAGATGAATGACAAATTTTAAGCGAAGAAACATCTGGGTTTTCAAGCCTTTCAATGACTGGTACCAGCTGAGATTGCGTTGAATTTAGCGATAATTTGTTAAGAAGTGTCTTTCCAGGAGAATCATCAGAAGATGAATGACAAATTTTAAGCGAAGAAACATCTGGGTTTTCAAGCCTTTCAATGACTGGTACCAGCTGAGATTGCGTTGAATTTAGCGATAATTTGTTAAGAAGTGTCTTTCCAGGAGAATCATCAGAAGATGAATAACAAATTTTAAGCGAAGAAACATCTGGGTTTTCAAGCCTTTTAATGACTGGTTGAAGCAGTGTCTTTCCAGGAGAATCATCAGAAGATGAATGACAAATTTTAAGCGAAGAAACATCTGGGTTTTCAAGCCTTTCAATGACTGGTACCAGCTGAGATTGCGTTGAATTTAGCGATAATTTGTTAAGAAGTGTCTTTCCGGGAGAATCATCAGAAGATGAATGACAAATTTTAAGCGAAGAAACATCTGGGTTTTCAAGCCTTTTAATGACTGGTTGAAGCAGTGTCTTTCCAGGAGAATCATCAGAAGATGAATGACAAATTTTAAGCGAAGAAACATCTGGGTTTTCAAGCCTTTTAATGACTGGTTGAAGCAGTGTCTTTCCAGGAGAATCATCAGAAGATGAATGACAAAGTTTAAGCGAAGAAACATCTGGGTTTTCAAGCCTTTTAATGACTGGTTGAAGCAGTGTCTTTCCAGGAGAATCATCAGAAGATGAATGACAAATTTTAAGCGAAGAAACATCTGGGTTTTCAAGCCTTTTAATGACTGGTACCAGCAGCGATTGCTTTGAATTTGGCGATAATTTGATGAGCAATGACATATATCATATATATATAAAATCAGCAGGAATTAGTGCAATTGTTAAGCACAGATATACCACAACTGAACAGACGCAGCAGCGCGTACAACAAAATGTTCCGCCATTACAGGCAATGATTCCGCTATTTGAGAACTTCGACGCAAATAAGGAAAACTTTAAATTATACCGCCAAAGGTTTGAAAACAACCTAGCAATGAAAGGTGTGGTAAGTAATAAAATAATATGCCACCAAATGCTCATCAATTCTATTGTGTATAGTGGCCCCGAAAAATATATCGGAAATAAAATACGACGAATTAGTAAAGAAACTTGAAAATCATTTGTGCCCAGAAAAAAATATATTGGTAATACAACTTCGATTCCTCTCTACGTATCAAAGCGAAGAACAGTCGTTAGCCGACTATGTGGCATTACTCCGGCGCGATATAACTGAATGTAAGTTTATTTCAACATGCGATTTCCAGGCCGATATATCAAACATTTTTCTTCGGGCCCAATTCGTACGAAGCTAACACCATACGCGAGCAGCTTCTGCAGTCGGAAGAACCAGAATTTGCGAAAATTATGCAAAAAGTAATTTCTTTAGAAGCGTCTAAAATTGACAGTCGGGAACTTAACTCGAAACAGCCCATTAATGTTAGTGACGTCAATAGGATACATTCCAGCTCTACAAGTTCAAATCGTCGGAAAAATCGTTCACGTTTCCGATCGTCTTCAAGTCAACATTTAATTACGCCCAGTTGGGAATTGAAAATTTATGTATACGATGTGGTAGGGGGATAACCACAGGGCAAAACAATGTCACACTAACCCTAATAAACTTAAATGTAGAGCCTGTGGTAAGACAGGCCACGTTCAAAAGGTGTGTTTTAAAACTTTAATAAACACTACAAACAACAATTCAATTGCTACAAACAACAATACAAACGACGATCACGATGAGTCTGTTTATAAAATTTACGGCATTAATAAAATTGTTGATATCATCCAAAACAAAGTACATAACAAAAGTGATGACGGTAAGTACATCGTAGCTGTCGAAATAAATGGACAGCGACAAAATTTTAAAGTCGACTCAGGTGTCAAATACACATTAATATAAAAAAGGCAGTATGAACAGCTGGATATAAAAGCACGAATGCAGCCATCGTCAATAGCATTCCGGTCTTATAATAAAGAGATCGTGATTCCTTATGGAAAAGTTACAGTTAATGTCAAATACAAGTATCGTCAATCAAATGAAGAAATGTATGTCGTGCCTAATAATTATGACACATTACTGGGACGAATCTGGATAAGGCGTTTATGTATCGTGCTTCAAGTAATTGACAATCCACCTTTAAGTAAAATTCAATGTATCCGTATGAGTAATGTGCAATCTATTAAAGAAATATTTAAAATGTTCCCAACCGTTTTTTCAGACACTGTAGGTTGTGTACCAAATTTTAAAGTAACATTGCAATTGCGTAAAGACGCAAAGCCCGTATTCTACAAAGAAAGAGAAGTTCCATTTGCGCTCCGTGGTATTGTCGGAAAAGAATTGAATCGATTAGAAACATCTGGAATTATCTGAAAGAAGTGACTGGGGGTCACCACTTGTGATCATACCAAAGCCAGATGGTGCGGTACGTCTGTGCGTTGACTATAAAGTCGGCGTAAACCCGCAATTATTTTCGGCAAATTATCCAATACGGCGAGTGGATAAAATTTTAAACAGCCTTAAGGTTTCAAAGTACTTTTGCCGCCTAGATTTATTTAAAGTATATTTACATCTGAAAGTGAGTAAAGAGTCAAGTGAAGTACAAACCTGGGTTGATATGGCACATTTAGAGTCAACCGTTTATCATTTGGGATCAAGACAGCACCTTCGGAATTCAACCGAATAATAGAGCAAATATTGTGTGGCTTGAAAAATACAATGTCATATTTTGATGACATCATAGTCCATGGGGCTATAGAAGCCGAATGCAAAATAAATTTGATCGAATGTCTTCATCGCCTAAAAGAGCACGACTTACATGTTAATCAAAAGAAATGTACATTTCTCCAAACTGGGTCACGTTATCCAGCATAACAGAATTTTAAAATCTCCAGCTAAAATCGAAGCAATTATCAAAATGCCACGTCCGTAAACTGCTGACGATGTTAGACGGTTTCTAGGAATGGTAACCTACTATTCAAGATTTATTTCTAGAATGTCGTCAATTACCTTTACAATACGTCAACTGCTACGGAAAAACACCAAATTTAAATGGACAAGAGAATGTGAAGCTACCTTTTTGAAACTCAAGAACATAATTTACAGCGAACAAGTACTAATGCCTTTCGACCCTGAACTGCCCGTAGTTGTAGCATGCGACGCCAGCCCCACAGGAGTAGCGGGAGTTCTATCACATATTGAAGACGGTAAAGAACGTCCAGTTGCGTTTGCGTCCAGATCTTTAACATCTGCTGAAAAAAATTATAGTCAATTGGATCGCGAAGCACTAGCTATAGTGTTTACTAGACAATTTTTTATGTATCTGTATGGTAGGAAGTTTCACCTTGTTACAGACAATCGACCCTTAACACGTATCTTCCATCAACACAACAAAATGCCGCCGATCACTTCAGCACGTTTATTACGCTACGCCGAGTTTCTATCGGGTTGCAATTATGACATAATTTTTAAAAAAGGATCGGAGCATACGAATGTTGACTGTCTTTCGCGAGCAACTCAAATTTTAGAACCAGGATATCGAAAAGTTGGTAAGGTCATGTGAAACGTGTGTTCATATTCAAGCAAAGCCTGCAAAAGCTCCACTGCATCACTGGGAGGTACCTGCCGAAAATTGGGATAGAATCCACATTGATTATGGTGGTCCATTTCAAGGACATATTTTCTTAGTTGTAGTAGACGCAAAGTCCAGATGGGCAGAAGTTAAAATATTACGGGATGCTCCAACAAAAATATCATCAATTAATCTTCTTGCCGACATATTTGCTAATCATGGGTTTCCAATTGTAATGGTATCTGATAATGCGACTATTTTCACCATTGGCGAGTTCAAAATCTATTGCAGGAAAAACGAAATTTTTCAAAAATTAATTGCCCCAGGCCAGACAAGCACAAACGGATTAGCAGAACGTAACATACAGACCCTTAATCGAAAATTAATGGCTATGGCGGAAGAACAAGGATCGTTACATAATAAAGTGAACGAAATTTTGCAAGTATACCGAGCAACCCCCCGCGCTTGCGGGAAAAGTCCTGCCGAACTCTACTATAACCGTCGAATACGTATTCGTCTTGATGCAATAAAATCAAGTATTAAGTTCAAAGCTACAAAACCTCTCCCTGGTGTGCGCCATATAAGAGTGGGAGAAAGGGTACAATTGTTACACATGAGAAATAATAAGACTGTTTGGAAAACTGGAACTGACCTACGGAAACATGGTCAACTTCATTATCTTGTTGAGCTCGATGATGGATATACCCTAAAACGACATCTTGACCAATTAAAAGTCACAAAAGTGAAACCACGTAAAGTTCACTTTGGACCAGACGTTCAAAATAAACCATATCATCAAACGCAACAAAATCATAACGATCAGTATTACTACGAATCAAAGTATCTACAACATCAGAATTATCCAGAGGTTTCAAATACTCAGGAGCCTTCTCAGCAACCGCAGGATTGCCAACGTCTTCACGACATTGAAAAACCTCAAGAGAGTCATGAAGAAGCCATGAGAAGACCTGCTCGTTCCCGTACAAAACCAACATATTTACGAGACTACATAGTCGAATAGGACAAAGAATGTAAATATTATTTTTACAATACTTATGTATTTTTTGTAATAAATTAATTTTTTTTCAATGAAATAATATTTTATTATCCCTCATTAAGCGTGGGAGATTGTTGTATCTTAAATAACTGATGGCAACTCTGAAAATGTAATTGTCATCTGGAAAGTTCCTTTTGTTTTTTAGTATGTAAGCGTGAAGGAGAAAATAAGGAAGTAAGAAAATAAAAACGCGTGCTTTTCTAATTTATCAAGATATAACATACAGCTAAGCTAAAGAGTTTGCTTATGGGTGCAATTGTTGTTGCTTCTTGATCAGTATTTAACATGTACGGCGAGCATGATCGCGCACGAGTATTTGTATTTTGTGTAAAGTTTAAGTTTGTGTTTAAATTATTTTTTTCGCTGCCCTCATCAGCAACCAAGGTTAAATACCAATTCCTACTGTTTATTGTTGTTGTTGTCAGAAGATGAACTCATTTAGAGTTCTCTTTTTTTTTGTGTTCACTGTATAAGTTTGTGTATGCTAAGCAAGCAACAAAAAATAAAATAAAACCAGTACAATTATTCGCCTTTCAACTTTGTTCGAATAATTCAAATAATAGTTTTTGTTCGTTCGCTCAAACGATTAAAGCTAAAAATTTATTCGATTAATCGATGAGAACAACGAATAAAAAAATGCTTAAAAATAATTTATTGAAAAAAAATAAATGTTTGTCATTAATACAAAAATGCATAAGTATATAATCAAAATAAATTAAAAATTATATAGTTAATATTTTTATCAACTTTTATTTATTTGTTGCGGGTTAGCAATATCTAAATATATATACCAACGCATCAGTAGACGTTTTACCCTTTATGTTTAAGAAATTTTAAAGCTCATCCATTTATACGAAAACTCACAAATAAATTTGTGAATTACAAAGCTTTAAAATTTTTTTAAAATAAAGGGTAAAACATCTACTGATATGTTGGTATGCCTACGAACGAAATATATATTTAGATATTGCTAACCCGCAACAAATAAATAAAATTTAAAACATGAATACTTGTGTACATGCTCAAATAAATGTAAAATTTTATTTTTATCAACAAAAAAAATATACATAAAATTAATAATACATAAAAAAAAAACTTAAAAATGTAATTACTGAGATTACTTCGATTTTAATACTTCAAACACACATGTTTTATTCAGTCAAAATATCTCAAATGATTTTTTTTTGTTAAATTGGACAATTTAGGATGTTCTTAAGAAATAATCTTTTAAAAACAATTTTTTTGCTTTCAAACGATTTTTGGTTTTTGTTTTTAAGTGTGTTCATTAACTTTACTAGTAAAAATTAGTAACGAGAGAGTAACAAAAATTTTTCCAAAATTACTCTCAAAAATGTGAAAAAGTAAATGAACACTTTACTAGTAACAATTTGCAAGTTGAAGTAGTGTTGTAATGTATAGGTTTATATGAGTACTTAATAACTACCTCTATATTTTTTGGACAAATTATACATATATGTATATTATTATAGAAATAATGTGATTATGGTCATTTATATTCAGCATTGTCGTGACTGGCGTTTTTCGACTACTGCTTGTAATAGAATGATGAAAAGTTTTGCAATTTTATTTAATCTAGTACTAGGCGTAGTCGAAATACACTAAACACGATAAGGGTGATTAGCTACTTTTGAATAAAATGAATGAATAAAATATCTATTTTTAATTAGTTTATACGCTATAACATATTATCTGGCATATTTAAGAAATATATTTTTGTAATGGATGATTTTCGTGATTTACTTTTACAAATTATTATAAAATTTTTCGTCCGATTTCGTTATTTCTTAGAAAAAAAAACGCTATTCGTTAGATTATTGCAGCTTTTTCGATTAATTTCTAAATTTCTACCTGAGGTACTGTAATAAAAAGCTTTATCCAAAATTAAATATCATGTTGCTGCCAGCATTAAACCCCAAAAGCAGTAAAAAAGTAATTTAATAAATTATGTGTTAATTTACGCTTATAAATAATAATTAATAACTGTTAATAAGGCAAAAAATAAATTAGGTAATTTGAAGATTGGAAGTACATTTAAATTTTTTTATAAATTAGACTATTTTTCAAATTTTATCAAGTTTCTTTTATTTATGTAATTAAGGTAAATAAAAACAACTGCAAAAGAAAAAGCAACCAATTAATTTGTTAAACATAAGTTCGAACAATCATTTCGCAATATAAGTGAAAATAAATCTCTCTGCGGTGCACATGTGGACATATGGTGGTAGAAATAGAATTTGATAGTTAAAAACATTACTATTTCAAAGTTAATTTTAAAAATAATTTAATTTATTTGCAAATATATATCTGAACTAATTGAATTATTTGCCTGCTTAGTGTAATATTTACAATATTAGAAATAACAGCTGGTCTGTGAAAATTAAAGAAAAAAGAAAACAAAAACATTTCAGAGGCTGTTAAAACTAGAAAAATATTATTATTATTATTGTTGTTCCTAAGATACATCTTTTTAATACTTTTTATCATTTTAAAAGTTCACATTTACTTACAATTTCTTAAATTTTCCAAAATATTTTTATTTGAAACTTAATTTAGAAATATTGTTTTCTAAACACAAACGCAAAACAGCTGTTTGAATAATTATTACAAGTAAAAATTTTACTTGTAAAAACTTGCAAGAATTTTTCTGTCTCTCAATTTTTTACGCTCTTTCGACGCTCTCTCGTTGCAAATTTTTTGGGTTAATAAACGCTTTCTAGTAACAATTGTTACAAATTTGTAACAATTTTTAGTAAATGAACACAGCTTTTATTAAATTAGATTTTGAAAAAACTCTCGCTAATTTTCGAGGTAGGTGATATAGTGAGAAAACATAAAACAGTTTAAATATCAAATTTTTCCAAATATACTATATCGTCTAATATATCGCTGAATTCTTTTTTATTATCTGATTTAATATTTTGAATAGAATTATTTAACTCGCATAAAAGATTGTTATTTTCATTAATAATAACTTCTTCTATATCATTACTTTATTATTATACTAGCTGATCCCGGTGTACTTCGCTACCCCCTTGTTATAAAATAAAATTAAAAGTATTTATATATCCTATTGTGAAAATTTAATGACCATCGGTCCAATAGTTAAGACTATATTAAGATTTTTTATTTTCCTATAAAGGGGCGTGGTCCCACTCACTTTTCTCCTAGTACGTATTCCTAATTATGTCAATACTATATGTACCAAATATCATCGGCGTAGGTAAAAAAATGCCCAAAATATGGCGATTTCAATTTTTGGGTTATATGGGAGCTGCCACGCCCACTTGTCCGATAACGCCCATTTTTGTCCTGATTACTCACATTAGTAACATATGAACTATTGCAATGTTTCAAAACTCTTGC
This sequence comes from Lypha dubia, assembly GCA_947311025.1. NCBI lineage: Eukaryota > Metazoa > Arthropoda > Insecta > Diptera > Tachinidae > Lypha > Lypha dubia. Next base: position 91,583,039 of record OX371260.1, on the reverse strand, counting down.
TATCACAATAGTCAAGATATATGATGTTATTCAATTTATGTGGGAGGGGCTACGCCCACTTGAAATATTAAAAGCCTAAAACCATCCTCTATAAATTCCCTTTTGAATGACACCAGTTTGGGTCAAATCGGTTGGATAGTTTCCGAGTCTATAGCGAACATGGGTACAAACATTTTTTGTATTTTATATATATAGATTATTGTGGTTACTTTCAACATAAAATAATCTAGAGTATGATTAATTAGCATATTCTTTAGTTTAAATTTTTGAAGAATATTTGAAAGACTTTCATTGCACGGAAAATTTCCAGAATTTAAAAAATATTATTAACGTATTTTAAAGTTTTATGCGTCTCTTATTTATTCTTATTTTAATGCGTTTTAGTAAATCTGTTGCAAAAGAATTATTATTTTTTTTTTTTTTGTTGTTGATCCAACAATTTTGTATACTTTAGGATACTTGCATGTGACTTTGTTTTTGTTCATTTTATTTCTTGGTAAAATACTTCCAAACCGAGCTCATTCTGAAAGATAATTATATAATTTAAAAATTAATAGAATACAATACCAACATTTTCTACTTATGTATATGATAAGATTTATATAAAGCAATTGTTTCTTTTTTAGCTTTTAGTGTATTTCTAACTTATTCACCTGACAGTAAAAAAAAACCCCATTCTTGAAAATTTTTTAACGTTTAATTTAAAACATAGCACGACTACTAGGTATGTGCAAAATAACATGTATTGATTGATATAAAGTACTCGCTTTGTTTCAAATCATACAAACAAATTTAACACATTTTTTACGTATGCAAAAATATGTTCGCTTAATTGACATAAATTAATCGATTTATTCCTTATTCGAAATTCGGCATTTTAAAATTATTCGAACAAGAATTTAAGTTTGTTTGATCGATTAATCGAATTATTCTTAATCGGTTGACAACTCTACTGTTTAATCAATGTTTTGTTTTTGTTTTTTTTTTTTCTGATTTTAACTTTCAGTAAATTTTTAATATTCAGTTGCGTCGATTATAAAAACGCGTCTGTACACTACAAGAGTTGAAACTGAATGATAATATATGATGAAAAATAAAATAAAAAATCTATATTATGTCCAAAAAATCTGAGATGTTCGATTGTTTTAAGGCTTTCAAGTATGTAGCTGAAAACATACATAATTTAAAAATTGCTTCTTCAAGATGTAATAGTGGCAAAAAAAATATTATGGACTGAAGGTTTTTATTGTGCTTAGACTTCACGATCAGAAGTCCAACAAGTCCAGTTTCTAATATTAAAACATCCTGCTGAAATTTGGTTTGGTGTTTAGCCAAATTTGACACATATGCTTAAGAATTTTTGTATGTGTTAAAAATTCACATATTCCAAAAATAAAACGGTCGAATTAAAGTCATCAAAACTCATTATGGTTGGCTGCAGCGGCAACGGATATAGATAATAAAATGTCAGTAAACGAAGCGTTGACACAAACAAATTTTGTTGGTTAATCTAACCAATTTCAGTAGTTAATGAACTGTTAATGCAAATTGTTGTTGCAATTTTCAGTGTCATACTATTGCTATTGGTTAAATTAACCATGCCATGTTTGTGTAAATTGTTTTTGAAATTTGCACACATAAACATAAAAATAATCAGTTGAGGTGTTTCTTATTTTATTTTCAATTTCAACTGTGTGTTTGTTTTTCAACAGAAACGGCAACGACAACAAAATGCTTGTTGATAAGCAATCATACTAATTGTGTTACAATTATACCTTTTTACGCTCGTTAACAGTCGTGTTGTGTATGTGAAAATGTCGAAAAGATCGTCGGACCCACACACAATTTTAAGATACAAACATCTTTGTATTTGGTTTTATTTATTTATGTTAATATTCTACTGTAGCTGAGTTGTCTGAGGCGATGTGTTACCATCATGTGAGTTCTGTGTTCAATACCAAGAGTGGGCAAAAATATATTTGGAAATTAAATGAGTGAGTAAAAAATTTAATATAGTTAACTATTGTGCGCAATAATATATCAGCCGTATTCATAAAGAGTTATTGAAGGTTTATTAAGCGTTTTTAAGAAAAATGGCTTAAAATTTTATTCATAAGCGTTTAATAGCCAAATAATAGACCAAAAATAAAATTGAAAATTTTATTGATGGATTTACCCTTCTGTAAACCAAAAATAAGCTGACAGGTCTGCATTTAAACAGCTCCTCAACGTTTTTTTACATTTTAAAAATTATATTTTTGTGCGCAAATTTTTACAATTTTTTTAAAATGTGTGACTTGCTCAATAAAAAATTTAGTTTTTTATAAAAATTGGCGTTCAGCAATAAAACGTATACATATATAAAACTGGGTAAACTATGTTGCAATAGTTGATGACGTATGGTATTATAGAGACATTTGCCATCGGAGGGAACATTAAATATCGTATTCTAATGATGAATCCATTTAACTTATGTTATTACAATTTATATTATTACCCACTTTTGAATTATCCATTTTTTTTTTTTTTTTTTTTTTTAATTAGGACCAGCACTCAGGGGATGACCCCTACGTATGCAAAGCATTGAGCCGGAACTAGGAAAATAGGTTTTGGGAAGGAGGATAAAGGGAGTAGTGTTTGTGGACATTCGATTTGAACACTGACACACTGAAAGTGGCAGGAAAGACCTCTGCGGGGAGTTTATTCCACATACGAACAGTACGGCTAAAGTACGAATTCTCTCTGTAATGCGTAGTTCGGTTCACTGGCATATCGACCACAAAGGGATGTGCTCTTGATGAAGACCGTGTTGTACGTGAAAAGTGACGGGTTTCGGGAACAAGTTCCCTGATTTCATTAGAGCACATTCTGTTGTAGTAGCGATAGAACAACGAAACACAACCAACATTGCGTCGATGCTCCAGTGAGTCAACAGAGTTGGCTACCCTGCTGTCACCGATAAGCTTCTTCGCCCTATCCTGTACGCGGTCGAGTAACTTCAAAATAGATTTTGAAGCACCGGCCCATACATGAGAGTTGTATTCCATTTTCGGTCGGATAAAGGTGGTATAAATACTAAGGAGATCAGATGGAGTGAAGTATGTCCTACACCGTCTTAAAAAGCCGAGGCACTTGAATGCTTCTTTTGAGACATGAAAAATGTGATCATTCCATCGAACATCACAATGTATTTTCATGCCAAGAACATCAAGAGCTTCTGATTCCTCAATATCTATACCATCCATATTTACAGATGGAGCAGCATGACCGGTCATACGTCTGTGTGAGAGCATACCACATTGGGTCTTTCGTGCGTTAAAATTGACCCTATTAGCATGACCCCAATTTGAAATTGAAATGAGATCGCGATTTTGCGTATCATTCATATTTTGCCGCATTGCCCGGATCTCCGACGGGTTAGGCCTGTTGCTGAATGAATACGAATGAACTAAGCTGCTGTCATCTGCAAAAGAGTAGATAGGGTTGGAAGTTTGACGTAGAAGGTCATTAATAAAAATAAGAAAAAGGGTAGGAGAAAGAACGGAGCATTGCGGTACCCCTGAATTTATCTTGAACTCGTTTGATGAGACCCCATCTACAACAACTCGTATAGTGCGGTCTCTGAGAAAGCTCGATACAAATCGAGTGAAGCCATCACCGACACCAAAAGCAATCAGTTTTGACAGAAGTGCTCCATGCCACACTCTATCAAATGCCTTGGAAATATCAAGAGCCACCACTTTACTTTCGCCAAAGTGATGTATGCTATTACACCACTTCTCCGAAAGGAAAGCTAGTAGGTCCCCCGTAGAGCGGACCTTACGGAAGCCATACTGCCGGTCGCTAAGTAAACTGTTGAGCTCTAAATACTTCACAAGATGGAAATTCAACATACTTTCCATTACTTTGGAAAGCGCAGAACAAATTGCAATTGGGCGGTAATTTTCAGGGTTGTTGGCCTCTCCCTTTTTGGGGATCGGCGTTACATTGGCAACCTTCCAACACTTTGGAAATTCACCAGCATGGTACAAAGTGCTGAACAGGCGTGCCAATGGACGTGCTAACGTCGAAAAGCACTGTTTCAAGACCAGTGCTGGAATACCATCCGGCCCAGGAGACTTGTTTACGTTAAGCTTCGCTAAAACCTTTTTAACTGCACGCGCTCGAAAGAATATTTTTGGCATAGTTACAGATACTCCCTCGAGAACGGGTAGTGGCTGACTGCTTTCCGGCAAGTGAGAATTTCTTGCGAACATTTCAGCCAGAAGGTTAGCTTTATCAACCGGGTCAGTGAATACATGGTCGTCCTTTAAAAGAGGTGGAATTGAGGAACTAGCATTATCCTTGACTCTTTTAAAGAATGACCAAAAGCTCTTGCTACCCCGTGAAGATCTCGCCTTTTTGCGCAGCGAATTAGTAACGTCGTTTTTATTATTACGCCAGATACTAAATGCTTCCTCTCTGGATCTGATTGCATTTCTGCACGTCTGATTAAACCAAGACTTAACTTTCGGTTTAATCAAAATTTGCTTAGATGGAATGAAAGTTTTCATTCCTAGCAAAATGATATTTTCTACCATTTTCGTCATGGCATCGACGTTATTGTCTAGAAAGCATAGCTTCCAATTAAAATGCCGGAAAAATTCGTTGAGCTCAGCCCAACGCGCCTTTTCGTACGTATATTTTAAGCGTCTCGTAGCTGATTGGGAGACGTTGCGAAGATAAGAGAACGAAAAGGTGGCGGAAATGGTACAATGATCCGAGTTACCAAGAGGTGCATTAACACTCACTTCGTACTTTTCAGGGTGCGAAGTGAGAAAAAGGTCGAGAGTGTTGTTATGGTGCCCTTCAACACATGAAATATGTGTTGGCTCATTTCACTAGTTGCGCAAGGGCATTATGCGCGGCGAAAAGCTCAACATATTGGCCTTCTGGGGTTGTGTGGCTCGAATGGTGAAGCCAAGATGAGTTGTGAACATTGAAATCACCAGCAACGACAATTTCACTGCTCGGACAGCTCTTAAGGATCTTCAAAATTGAATCGGAAAGGGAATCGAAGTTGGATAAGGTTTTATCCCTTGCCGCGTTTGGACTTCTGTAAAGAAACCCGAAATGTAAATAGTGTGTCCTGATTTTGAATTTAACCCAAAGACAGCTAAATTCAGGATCAGACGTGCCTAATGGTTGCTGGCACTGGTACACAACTTCATTACGTATGTATATTGCGAGACCCCTGTGTAGATTAAAAAGCGATAGGAGGTGATAACCAGGTATATGAAAATCCTGTGGATCAGAGTCTTCAGACACCTGGGTCTCACATAAGGCGAAAACATCCGGCCGATGGAGACAAATGTGAGCATACACAGAGAAAAAATTCGACCTTAGCCCCCTAATGTTACAGAATTTGATTCTAAATTGACCTACCATAAAAGCATGTAAAATTCAAATCGGACGTTCATTTTGTGATGCTGATACCAATGATATTAATTGCTGTCGTTAGAGTGTTCAGTGACCAGTGTTATGCCTTCGTCAATTAACAGTCAAACAGCAACTAACACAAACGGCATCAGCATAACAAATGGTTTTTTTTTTGTTTTTTTATTTTTTTAGGAAAAAAATGGAACGGCTGACACTAACTAGAGCCATAAAAGCCCTGGGCTGGTCATTTATTATAATTAATTTTTTATTTATAATTATTTATTATTTTGTGTCACGGGGTCCGCACTATTCACTGTGCCAACACTGTTGCCGTTAATTATTGTTTTTGAGTTTTGTTGTTATTGGTTTTTTGAATGTAAAATTGGAATGTAGCTTTTTTTTTTTTATTTTTGTTTTTGTAGAGAAGTATGCGGTGTAATTTTTATATATTTATATTTTTTTTTCTTTAACGTATGTATGTAAGTATGCATGTATGTCTATGGCGTTTTTATATGCATATATGTATGTATGTAGTAATGGTTATTTTATTTTGTTTGTTTTTTTTTTTGTGTATTTATTTATTTAAATTTTTTTTTTGTTTTTTTTTTTTTTTGTTTTGACGATAAAAAAGAGACTGGACGATACGCGGACAACATGTTTACACAGCAAAGGACAAAACACTACTCTACTACTTTGGTTAGTGTTTAGTTATTATTTAAATTATTTACAAATTATTGCATTCAAAACAAAATTTTGCAAAGAGTTTAATGTTTTTTGATAGTAATGTAGAAAAAATGTAAATAAAGCCAATACTCGAATACTTTTCGTGTTGCTGATTACAAAAATAGTTGAAAATAACTAAATAAATATATTTTTGCATACGTTTTGCTTAATGTTGTTTTAAAAAATCTATTAAATATATTTTTATTTGAATGCATACTTTTTTAGCATAGGAATAATGGCAATACTTAGTTACTCACGTGAATACCGTTTAAATCGTAAATTCAATTTCAATGTCACTATGAAAAAATAGCAAGCAAAATCAAACAGGGTTGCCATACATAAACATGAATGTTTAATAACTATTAATCTGATGTTAAACTGTTATGTGGAAGTCAGTTCTAAAAAAAGAAAACGAAGTCAAAATCGTGAAAGCTGGAAACGAAATGAATTTTTGAGCATCATTATGTTATACAAAAGGAGGTTTCTACTGAATTATATAATATAATGAAAGAAATAAAATATTTTTTAATGGACACAAAATATTACATTTTTCTCACATATTTTAAAAAAATAAAAAATATATAACTTCAAAATTTGTGGTTAAGAAATTTACTTCTTTTATATTATCGATAACATGGCAACGTCAACGCAATACGTTTAGTTTATACCGATATGGTATTGTGTTGATGTCGACGGCATACAAATGTGACGACGACTATAGTATTGTGTTGACGTCGACATTCATAATGGGGGTGATTAGTAATAATTGTGTTAATTTTTATATAGAGTTTTGTGATCAGATATTATCAAGATTTGATTTTGAAAATATATATATGTAAAGCTCTTGGCCAAATTAATCCAATTAATATTATTAATGAAGAAAAAAATTGGTTTTCTGAAATTATAAAAGAATTTTCCTATTTTGTTGAAGAAAGTGAAAGCCAAGAGCTAGAAACTGAGTTCAGACAGTTAAAATTATTGTCCTGATAAAAACATATAACTATTGGATTTTTGGAAAAAACAAATCAGAATTGCAAACGAGGGATTCTAGTCATTTATTTCCGGTGTTGACTAAATTTATTACAAAAATACATATGTTTATGTATATAAGTCTATTTTTATTGTATAAATTTTATTGTATTTTTGATACATTTTTAGAAAAAGTGTTTCCAAAAATGAAATTTAAAATGCATATTTCACTACATTGGAAAAGAAATAACTTAAAGATTAATTTTTGTTTTATATTTTTCCATACAATGTATATATACATACATATATATATATATATATATATATATATATATATATATATGTATATGTATATTTCAAAGTATTGAAAAACATGCATTCTATTTACATGTGATTTAATTGTGAATTTTAATTTAAATATCTGATCTCTATATTCATAAGAATGCTGTTTTATTAATAAGATTTGTTGATTTAAGAGTTTTGTTATGTTTTGCCTCTAATAAAGTATGTTTTGTTGGCAAAAATAAAGAGGTTTTTTCATATGACGTTTTTATGACGATTTCAATAAGCTATATTGACGATAATGACGATTTTTGCCCAAAAATATGACGATATCACTTCAAAAAATCTGGCAGCTATGCATACATGTATGTACTTATATATGCGTCATAGAATATGAGACCTACCTCTCTTCTTCCACAAGTGCGCAAAGCTACTAAAACTTGCAATTCCGCTGATGTGCCGCATCCTCTACTGTCCAACAATATATCTTTTTTTTTATTAAATTTGATTCTTTTTTTAAATTTTCTTTGTTGAATCGGTATTTTTTTTTAAATTCCGTGTTAGGAAGAAAGAATGGGTCAACCCTCTTCTTTTATATTCTCGGTTGACTGCAGTTGGAAATTTCTGTGATGTATTCTGTTTGAGTGCAACACAATTAAAAAAATTCTTCTAATAAAATTTAATATATCCATATTTTACACAATTAACCACAAAAATTTATTATTTTTTAACAAGTTTTTATAAAAAGGCGCACATTTAAAAAACTGAATGTCAGCAGCACAGAAATCTCATTTTACTTTAATTTAGGTTTAAAGTAGGGGTCCACGTACTTTAAAATTTCAACATTTAATATGGCGTTAAATTCTGTAAATTAAGCTATTAATCGTTTGTGAATAATACTTTAAGGAATTTTACTTAATAGTGGATATTAAACATACTTTAACTTTTTCTGAATAACACTGATATAGTTTAATACTAATTTATCATTGGAAATCCAATTGCGAATGTTAAAACCTGCCTGATGATGAACGTAAGAAACATCGGAAATAAGATTTATAGCCTGTTCTGAATCATCGACAGAATCAAGAAAATCATTCACGTAATGGTTCTCTTTTATTGCTTTAGCAGCCATAGGATACTCACTTTCAAATTTGCTGGCATTTAAATTTTTAATGTATTGAGAAATACTTGGTGCACATGTAGCACCGAATATTATAACATCCATGACGTATATGTCAGGAGATTTATCTTCCTGACAGTCGCGCCAAAGAAATCGTTGAACGTCACGGTCTTCTTTTCTAATATGTACTTGGTGGAACATCTCCTCGATGTCTCCACAAACAGCTACAGAATTTTGGCGAAACTTAAAAAGTATTGACGGTAGAGAAGCCAAGTAATCAGGTCCTTTAAGTAAATACGAATTAAGGGACATACCATTTGATTTGGCGGCCGCGTCCCAAACGACACGCGATTTACCGGGTTTGTTTTTATTAAAAACTGCAAATCTCGGAAGATACCAAATTTTTTTATCAGTACGATCCATTTCGTGGGGCCCTAATTTACGTATGTAGCCCTTAGAGAAATATTTTAAAATGGTTTCTTTAAAAATATTATGAAGCTCCAAATTGGCATTTCTACACAATCAAACTTCCATAACAGGGGCACCTCGTAATGCCCACTTGGCTTTTGTGTCGTAAATTCATTTAATATTTGTAATGCTCTTTTATCATTCTCAGACTCTAGAGGAGATTTTGTGCTGATTCCCACACTATCAAGAGAATAAAAACTTCTAACCAACTGATCTAATTCATCAACACCGGCTGTACAATCACATATATGAAAATTAAAATTCTTACTTGTTGTTTTACCTCCTGCCACAGCGCCATATATAAGCCACCCCAGTTTCGTACAAACAGCTACAGGTTCATGTGGAGCGCCTTCACGGATTTTGCTTGAGATTCCTAAATCAAAATGATTTAGTCCAATTAATAGTTGGGGCACAGCATCCTGATAACTTTCAACTTGCAGGTTTCGCAATTGGCGATAGCGTTGCGACAATGTTTTATAGTCTATAGACTGCACTGGCAAATTTAATGATTTTACTGTAGAAACATTCACCTCCACACGTTTTTTATTGCCACCTGAAACATAAATTTTGAACTTTCTTCACTTCTTTCCATACCTCCCGTCCACCGCAAACACAAGGGATTTGATACACCATTTATTTCTAATTGATCAGCCAATGATTGTTCCATTAAACTAATCGACGATCCTTCGTCGATAAAGGCAAATGTATCAATTGATTTATGTTTTCCGTATATTTTAATCGGAATTATTTTAAATAAAATACCTTTTAATTTTTCACTGTGTGTATTATTTACAACTTCTTTAATCACATTATTTTGTTCTTTATTTTCTGTTTCATTTGACATTTCTCTTTTCTTTATTGCCGGCTGAGTATATCGATGTAATGAAGAGTGATGCAAATATTCACACCCCTCTACCCCGCACTTTGTTTTCTTATTACATTCCCCACTGTGTTTAAGTAAACAAAATTTACAAAGCTTATGCTGTCTAACAGCATTCCATTTTTCACCACGATCCAATGATAAATATGCTGTGCAATAAGCTACTGCTTTACAATTATTGTTGTTACACAAAAAACATTTGCGTTCATTATATGAATGAATAAAAACTCTTTTGTGTGATGTCGTTGTGTTTGTTTTTGCTATTACCTTTTCTTTAGTTGTTTTGTTTTCACAGTAGTCAACTGATACTGCTAGCTGTTATACCTAAATTAAAAAAACCTTGTCAAATTCGTACAAATTTGGTTTTTTGTTTTGGTTTATTAATTGCATTTTTGAGCTGCCCATTGCATTTGATACGATGTTGGGAGTTTTTGTATCAAATCAAACAGCAGTGACGAATTATTTATTTCATCATGTAAACTGCTGGCATAAATAGTAGATATCAGACTACGGACATTAATCGCTAATGAGGTAAGTGTTTTTAAGTTATTCTCGTCAACCTTTGGCATTGTATTTATTTTCCTCTTGATTGAATTTATTATTTTTTCATTCTGACCAAACAGCATTTTCAGTATGTGCATTACGTCGGCTACGTTGGATGGGTGGATCAGCATATGCTGGACACTATTTAGGGCTGCCCCTTTTAAAGCTTTTTGTAGGCGAATGAGGTTTTCAGCATTCGTGAATGCGCAAGTGGCGGTAGACCATTCATATGTGGACGAGAAAAGCGGCCATTCTTCAGGTTGACCAGAAAATTGAGGCAGTTCTTTTGGCAGTGATTGCCGTGAGTTTGTTGTGGACCATGAAGTGGTGCAAAATTAGATTGTTGATATAATGAAGGATTTATAGAATTAAAATTTAGTGGTTGCGAAATAAATTCTGAAGGAAATGCATTACGTGATACCTGTGGATTATTATTAGTTGCATTACAAGATGTAAGTATCGGACCCTGATAGTCCGTTGTGGCATTAGGTCTTTGGGGCTGCAATCGTTGTTGATAACCACTATTCATGGTAAGGTTCGCCGTACAAGGCGGTACTGCAGACCTTTTTGTAGTCGAATTTATAGCAGCAAAGCTGACCGTTGGTGGTACAGAATGCATGGAGTTTTGTTGTATTATATTAGTGGCACTACAAGGTGGTAGTATTTTTACATTTGATGAAGAGTTATTTGGTATACTAGTAAAGTAAGTAGTTTCTTCCACAAAATTAAAATTTTGCATTGTGCTGCTCAAATGTTGAACTGCAGCTATATTCTGTAACTCGCTAAAGCTAAATCTCCATCGCTAAAAATGTCTAAAATCGTTTTAAGAGAATTTTAGCTACATATTGAATTCTGTAATTCGTATTGCTAAATTAGGCAATCTCATAAAAATTAAATTTTCCGCAATTTTGGCGTTTGCTCTAAGAGCAAACAATGCTCTCTCTCATCGCTAAAATGTTATAACTTTGTATTCTCTAAGCACATTTAAGCAACTTTTCTAGCTAGAAACGCTAAAATTTAAGCAACGATATTTTGAAGGCGCTAAAAAGAAATTTACGCAAAATATTTTTTATATCATTGTTGTTTAGCCTTTTTTTTAGAAAAATAATGTAGAAAACTACAAAAAGGATAAAAAATGGCAAAAATACATGCTCATTTAGTATTTGGAATAGCATAAAGAGTTTGCTAATGATAGGTTGAAGTGTTTTAGCTGTTATGAGTAGTTTAATTTAAATAAAACTCAAATACTAAATGTTATATAAAAATGTATTTAATAAAAAAAAAGATTTTTACAATATTATAAAATTAATCAAAACACTGTACACCAATTTTAAATTTATTATGATCAAAAAAATTTTTGTACAAATAAATACTTTCAAATAACTACGCCAATACCACATAGAAAAAAATTTCAATTGTATACTGAAATTATTTCTTAACAGTGATGCCATCTCTTATAAATGTTCCCATAACTTTCGAACGTAATGCTTTCTTGAGAAATTACTACGCAAAAATCATTCGCTTTACAATTTTCAAAATGCATGTGATGCAAAAAACAATAAGTTTTGACTAGAAATTTGTGAAATAGCTTTAAAAAATAGACGTTTTAAAACATATTTTAAAAATTTTTTAACAAAAACACAATCATTGTTACGGAGTATAAATTATAATGTAAGGTAACACTAATATAAAATGCCAAATATACACGCATATATATTTGTCTCTTTTCAATATTATATTATCAAATAAGAACGAAAGGAATGGTCTAATGATAGCAAATTGGCTACGGCGAAAAGAGTAAATTTTAGCTAAGCGATTAGAGTTACAGAATACCTTTTTAGCAAAATCGCTAAAATTTTCGCCCTAAAAATTTTAGCGATCGAGATTTAGCTTTAGCTACGAGAATTACAGAATATAGCTGCTGGTCTCTGACTAACGTTAGTGTTAGTTGCATATGTAAGTTCACATGTATTACTACCTGCAGTGTTAATATTATTATCTACTTGTATGGCAGGTGTAGTAGACACGTTAGCAATTTCCTTAGTCAAATATGCTGCTCGATTAAGTACCGAGTTATTACCAACATTAGTGGTTGTTAAAGTATTATTGGAAAAACTGTTTGATATTTGTGTCTCACCATGCGCTTGATTTACCCAGTTTAGTACGGATTGGGATCTGATGGATGAGGTATCGCTATGTTGTTCGGCTTCTTCTAGAAGTTGATATTTTTTATTTAAATATTTCTGATTTAGTTCTCGTTCTTCTTCTAGTTTTTGCAGTTGCAATTCGAATTTTCGAGACTGTGAATGGCGAGAAAGATTTGAAGCTCCACTTGTAGTGCTTAATGGAGGTGAATTTGGCCTCACAGATGAACACGAAGGACATTTAAAGGTCATATCTTCAGCGGCCTCAACACAATTGTTGTGAAATGAATTATGACAAACGGCGCAGATTGTCATGTTTTTCTCAGGGGGATTTTGGCAAAGTGAACAATCACTCTTAGGTTGCTCATTTTGCGGTTGACTTTCACAATTTGGTAAAGACATTTTGTACTTACTGCGATTGGCAAGTTGTTGAAGCAATACGACCCAGGCTTACGATGAAAAAAAAAGAATTTTAAGATGTTGGGAGAGGAAAACGCCTCGCTAGTGACTTCCACGTGGATTTTGAATATTGCAATGAAGAACACACAAGTTTTATAAAAATTTGATTTATTCAACTCATGTATTAAACAATTACAAATATTAAAATTCCTAAATATATACAGATAATTAGGAATTGTAAAAAATAAAAATAATATTATGGTACATACTTTTTGGTATGGAAACCACTAGAAACTTAAAAATAGTTTTAATTACGAAACTTTCCGAGCCAGCTCTTAATCCAACCTTTACCATCTGCAGCTTGTTAGTGATTACAAAATGGCTCCGGCTTAATAAAGAATATGGCTAAGCAAGTATTTTGTTTCGTTAAATTATAATATCTAGAAGTTGGTAATCACAAATATAATATTCTAGTACAAAAAAATAAGGCCTTGCCAGACGGAAAATAATCACGAAGATTTTGGCAGTGGCGTTAACAGTGACCGTACCTTAAGGGTCGTGTTTTGTTTGACACAATTTCTAGAATGGGTTTGAATGTGTGGTGTGGTCAGTGGTCAGCCAACATATTGGCCATCATCGACAAAAAATTCCTGATGTTATTGACTTTGGAATAGCGAAAGGTGTTCCCAGTGAAATGATTGAAGTTGAAGCATCTTTGGATTTATCTTCTGATCACCCACCTACAATTGTCACTATTTACTCTCACACAACTGCAACACCAACATGTGATCTACCGCTGACACCTGCACGTATTAACTGGCTGTGAATACAAAAAACGGAAAATATGCCGTTAAGAACACCTTCTGACATATAAAATTCTATTAGGTTGTTTAAAGCACATGTTAAGCAAGCTGCTCTTAATGCTTCTTCACATCAACAAGTGAGACTTAACAATATTTTTTGTATGGATATTGACTGAAAAACGGAGAGCTCGACGAGAATGGCAACTTTACAGATCGCCTCAGCCAAAATTAATACTTAAGGAGTGTATCAAGCAGCTTAGCAAAGTTTTGCAAACACAAAATTTTTTTCAAGAGCTAGATGAAACACCACAAACAGATTACTCACTGTTGCGTGCAGCCAGAGGACTTAAAAGGCCAGTGGTATGCAAACCGCCGTTACGAGCTTCGAATGGTGACTGGGCAAGAACTGATGCTGAAAAAGGTGCTCTTTTTGTTAAGCACTTCGAAAAAGTATTTACCCCGAGTACTTCTTGATATTGTTGAACTGCCACCAGTTGTCTCTATGCCAGAAATACCGCTGAGATTTAACATTGTCAAAATTGAAAAGGCTATTACTAGTCTTAACACAAGAAAAGCCACAGGTGTCGACAAAATAAGCAAGAAAATGCTTCAAGAATTGCCTTACACGGCAGCAAGAGTAATACTATTAATTTTTAATAGTATTCTACGCCTAGAACACTATCCAAAAGAATGGAAGGTTTCGCTAATTACTATGATACAAAAGCCCGGCAAGGATCATACAAAAGTTGAATCCTGTCGGATTATTAGTTTGTTATGAGTCGTATTTCCTAAACCAACAAAAATATCAGCAGAAGCGAAACGTACGCTGCATACATACTGCTGACATTGCAATATCGTGAGAACCGGAATCGGCTGGAAGTTCCACGCTTATATGCTGAGGTTGCATATAATTACTAAAAATCGCACACTCAGCAATATTGCGGGAACAACCACGCTGGCGGCAGCGAACATCAACGGTCATCGATTGGTATAATACTATGTTCACACGAAGAACTGAAACACTAGGTTCGCTCCATGAACCACGATGGCGAACCTATGTGTTCACACGACTCATTCTAGATTGGTTCGTACTTCGTTATTTAATATTATTTGTTGTTTTTCCACTTTATTTAATTATTTACATAAATATAAATATATGCTTTTACTTATTCAATGTTTTTATTAAAATTTAGCACTTATCAATTGTTTTTCTTTGTTAAAATGTTTTTGGACAACTAGTTCAGATAAACTAGCGATAATTTGTTATCAAAATTAGAGATGATAGTAAATTATACGGGTTCGCAACAAGGTTCAAAATGAAACATGTAGGTTCGCTCTCAAAATTTTGTATGGCGAAACATGTAGGTTCAATCAAGGTTCGCCCGCGAACCAAGAATGAGAGCGCGAACCTCTATAATTTCTGTCCGTGTGAACATAGTATAAAAGGCAGGTTGATATTGACAATAGATGCAGTTCGGGAATCATCATTAAACGTGTTACAACTCACAACAAACCTGATCAAAGACCAGCCTAACAAGCGGCTCCCTGAGACGGTATAAAGAATTAAGATAAATAATAATAAAAAGCTTTAAATAAAATAAAAAATTTTAAACTAAAATCATCCTAGTCTCATGAGTTTTAATTCCGAAAGTAACCTACAAATGAAAATTTTAACATTTTGGCGCAGCCGGTAGCCGTGTTAATGATTACGTCAAATAATTTAATTTTCCTTGTGTTGATCTTGTTCGAGAAAAAACTGTCCAGTGTAAAAAAAAAACAATTATACAATAACGCCTAAATTCTAGCAACCTTCGGGTTGTCCTGTTTTTGTGCAGGACTAAGCAGGTCAACAGACCAATAAAAAAAGGGAAATTTTATTTGATTGTGAAAATTTGGCGCGGTTACGAACGTACAAGTCGCAATTAAAGCCGTAACACTTTGGAATAAAAACGTAACATTTTGTCGGAATAAAATCGTAACATTTTGTCGGAATAAAAACGTAACATTTTGTCAGAATTAAAACCGTAACCTTCTACTAATAACATTTTGGGATAAACCACAGCCCACTAGCAAGATGGTAACCAGCGGAAAATGGGTAAGTAAAATCTAGTTTTAATGGACAACCCACAGAAGCAGACAGACGAATTAATAGAACGGATCGACAAGTACAGTTATTGAGTGGACAGTCTACAAGTTCTTGCGTGGACAGGACTTAAAGGTTTAGAAGCAGACAAAACATTCCTGGAGAACCATAGGGAAACAATAAGATTTCAAAGACTGACAAAATTAGAAGAAGTGAGCTATGTCCTACAATTAATAAGTGATTTAAGTAAAGATAGATCACAGGAGTTTGTAAAGAGGATCGAAGAGCTAGAAGAAACAAAAACACTTCTAAGGGGCCATTGCGAAAAGCTTAGAGGACAAATAGAATATACAGATACTTTATTAGAGGACGAAGTAAAGGAAAATACAGAATTAGAGAAACAATTGAAAGGGAAAGGACTTAGTGAAGAAAATTTTAAAAAACAATTGAAACAACAACAGTCGATAGAGACACAAGACGACACTATCCAAAGGCTACAAACAGCATTGGAAAACGCAAGAAGAGAGTTGGACACAATTTACACAGCGAGATCACCAAATCACTGCACGAAGAACTAAACGAAGCAGGACTACCAACAATAGTCATATCACACGATAAAGAATCACCTGCTTTGACGCTGTTGGAGAAAGTAAAAATCCTAATAAACAACGCAAAGAAAGCGGGTTACAGGGGGTACTCCGCGGAAACAAAACCCAGGAAGTTAAAGGAGTTAAGCGAATATACGCTGAGATTCGGTGAATTGGAAGAAACCGAAGGAGTTGACAGCAGAATAACGGAAGAATTTAATAGATTGATCCCAGTGGCTCAAGAAATTTTGGAAAGACGATCACCATCACCCCGGCAAAACCATACTATTGAGAGAGCGGAAAACGGAATGATCAGAATGTCTTCGCTATCAGAGATTATTAAGATAGTAAACAACACGGTCCCATCATTCTTCGGGACCGATGGGCCTGACTTATCATCAGAAGTATTCAGATACATACATGGATGTAAGATGGTAGAAAGAGAAGTACTCACGGGTGCAAATAACGTCTTAACCCAGGATTTAATACAGTGCCTGAAATTGAGACTCCTAGGGAGCGCCTACTCAAGAATTTCCCAGATGAATTTCAGCTCCGTGGACGCATTATGCAACGCGCTTAAGAAACATTATCTAAAAAGCAAAAGCCTAGATAAAATAAGGGAGCTGATCTTAGGTTGCAAACAGAGCATCAGAGAGTCAGCATGCAAGTTTGGAGAGCGCCTTGATAACCTGCTGAGCGAGCACAAACAACAATAGAAAACGAATGGCCGGTAGGACTTGGCAGGGAAACCATGCTGAAGAACTTCAAACGGATAGCAGTAAGGAGCTTTATCAAGGGTGTGAAGGACCATGCTCTCAAGGCTCGATTTGTGGGACAGGAAGAGGAAGAGCTCACAAACTTGATAGAGATCGTTAAAAATGCAGAGGAATTGTTTGGTGAACCAACACACGGTATCAACGTAATAGATTCTGATGTCCCCTGTAGTTTTTGCAGCAGGATTTGGCATGAATGGAATAGCAGCAAAAAGCGGTTGAACACACCATACTGTATGAGCTGTGGAAAATACGGCCATGAAATCGGGCCACTGTGCAGGAATATCGTGAGCTGTACGTTCTGTGGAAACAGGGGGCACGATTTGGAAAACTGCAGAAAGAGATTAGGCTCCTTATACTGCCGATTGTGTAGGATACACGGTCACAAGGAAACTCCGTTCTGCGAGCCAAGAAGAAATACACCCAAACAAAATCAATTGGGAAGAAGGGCGGCAGGAGACAATAGGAGGACAACAAACACAGAATTCCGAGGAAGCCGACAAATAGCGATGGGACAAAATATGAACAGAGGGGCAAATAGAAACAATGGTACACGCCCAACATGTTTTAAATGTCAGCAACAGGGATATTTTACATGGGACTGCAGAGGCAATATCAGACAAACTCAGGCAGTAGGAACAGGGATCTACCAACAGGTGCAAAGTAGCAATAATGGTAAGGACCTAGCTAACAGACCAGTAGAGGCCCACAGAAATACTAATCGGGCTCAGGGAAACGAAATTCGGCCGCCAATAACTGGGGTTCCGGAAATTAACAGAAGATCAGATTGGCACAAAAAGACTGCAATTACAAGTTGAATAAAGAAACAAAAAGAGAGAGACGGGTAAACAAAGATGATACGGAGACTGACTCAGAAACAGAGCAGCCAACCAAGATAGTAACCGAGGCAGTTGTACACTCAGTAAATCAAGAGAACGGGCAGACTATAGAAGAAAAAACTGCGAAAAATAAAAAATTAAACAAAAAAAAAAAAAAGAAGAGGAAGAAAGTGAAGAGATGATGCGAAGTATAGAAGATGGTACTGAATCACCGGGCAATGTGGACAAAGTTTTCATTACGCTCCCCTGCCAAGGAGCTAGGGAGGGAAGATTGGTCTTACTTGTGGATACCGGAGCAGATTTCAGCATAGTAGAAGAGGACTCAATGAGGGTTTTTCTCTACAAGAACGGAAGGCAAACTAAAATTCTTTCTGGGGCCTTCAAGGGAAAGACTACGACACTAGGCACTACCGAGATTAGGATAGGAGATAAAAGGCAGTTGCCGTGGGTGTTCCATATTGTGTCACGGGAAATCCAAATCCCTGGGGATGGTATTCTTGGAAGAAATAATATGTGGAACAAGTGTATTGTAAACACCATAGATAGAACCGTGAGCATCTTTCATAAAGAACATTGGGTGAAGACATTTACCCTTCGTACGGAAATAAATTGTCAAACAAATCATCAACAAGGCGTCTGTCTAAGAAAAAGAGCAGTCACTATAGTACCGGTTAATATTGTATCAAAAGATAAAACTGTGGTTGTGCGTAAACAGGAGATTTCCCCTGGAGTTTACGTTGGAAATACTGTGGTCAACATAAAAAATGGAGGCACAACAGCAGTACCCATACTGAACGCAACCGAGCAGGACATACCATGGAGGAAAAAGGGGAGAAAAAGAAACTCACCACAAAATCGACACTGGAAGCAATGCTGTGATACCATGCCTATCATGGTCTTAAGGTCTTCAATGGCTGAAATAGAAAAAGAAATACATATTTATACAGGGCTATGATAGAAAAAATGAAACTTAACATGCCGGAGGGATTTTTTTTTATTTATCTCTTTAATTGCGTTTTCGTTTCTAATTTCCAATTACTTTCATAGGTTGGCGTCAAAGGATCTAAAAGAAGCAAAATAATTAGTAAAAGGGAAAGGTTAAAAAAAGGATGGAACGCTACTGACCCGGTATCACCTTCTACTCGACCAACGGATACTTTTCTAAAAATGAAATTGAGAAGACAGATTAGTTAGAAGTATCAATAATAGTAGTGTTGATATTGTTCAAGAGGCAAAGTAACGTCAAAATTACAATCCACGAAAACAGGATAAACAGGAGGGGGCTGAGAAGGTCCCAAATTAAGGGTGTATTGGCAGAAGAGGAAAGTGCAGTTTAGTTTAAAAAAGTAATTTATGTCCATCAGCAAAGTATATATACCCATATAAAAATACAATTTAAAACTCAATCAAAATTATTTGGGACAACCGATATTTTATAAAACCCCACTTCTTGTGATTACTTCATAACCTCACTGAATTTTTTATAACCTTTTCTTGTGAAACTGTCTTATATGTAAAGCCAATTCAAAATGTAGGAAAATATATAAGAAACAAAGGAAACAATTTTTCAGAGCAGTTTCTTAAGATTTTACAAAATACTTTATGTGCAATTTGAATTAAATAAAACTCCCTTAACTTTTGCACTTTAACTAAAAATACATACTTCGTTTTCAATTTTATATGAAGAACATCTCTCAAATCGTTTAATGAATGGAACACTAGGGTTTATGCAACAAAATGCATTTTCTAAACGTACAACAAGCAAAGAACACAATTATTTATCAAACTAACAAGGGGGATGAAATCCTAAAAGTGATGTAACTTAGGGGTTTTTGCAGACATTCAAATTACCTGGGTTACTGCAATGTAGAAGATGTTTGTTTCCATTGTCTCGCATGTTGATATCCGACATATTTAATTTAAAAGAATGAATTTGATACCCTTTATTATTCTTGGGCACTACTATATATATATATTTTTTTTGTTGTTTTCAATATTTTCCATTTTTTTAAGTATCCATGGATGTTGTTTTTGTTTTCAATTTATTGAAAACTTTTTGTCACTTCACGGAACATTTTTTTTCCAGTTTGTATTTGTATAAAGCTTTTACAAAACACGCACTTAATTTTGGTTAAACTTTTCACTAACCCCCAATGAAGAGGGATATTAATATTTTTTGGTTTTCGATATTTACCTTTGAATTTACTTCATTAAATTAATAATTATTACAAATTTATTATATATAAATTATGTGCACTTGCAACTGCACAGTAGCAGAAACGTAAAGCAATTGCAATCATTTTTAATGTTTGCACATGCTTGCGACTGTAGGAAAAACGAATAAAAGATGTTTGAAACTAAGATGCATTAATGCAGTTTTGATGTTCTCCTAGTTTATTGTGTGGGATACACTGGAACTCAAAAGTAATGTGACAAACATGAAAACAAGTGATTGTTCAATTGAAGCTGACTATTGTTCTCAATTGGTACAGCGCACAAATAATAACATAGCGAGAAAAAATTACCAATTGAGAAATTTAGTTGTTTTTTTTTTGCATGACTGTAGTTGAATACTTGGCTGTGAAACATGGCCAACGACAACTGAATCAAACTGCATAATTTAATGTACGTATGTATGTGCATATGTATATGTACGTATGTATGTACATATGTAAGTATATGCAAACAGTAACAATAATCACCCCTATCGTGAATAAGAAGTGAAATTTTAATTCCACTCGAAGGGAAAAATGGTATCGTGAATCTCCCGTGAAAAATTATTCCCGCTATCAGTTGTTAGTGAATGTAAAA
Source organism: Lypha dubia (assembly GCA_947311025.1). Classification (NCBI taxonomy): domain Eukaryota; kingdom Metazoa; phylum Arthropoda; class Insecta; order Diptera; family Tachinidae; genus Lypha; species Lypha dubia. The sequence goes on along the minus strand of OX371260.1, from coordinate 91,562,197 downwards.
AAGGGAAGAAGATTAAAAAAATAAAAAATCATACAACTTTTTGTTCAAAAATATACACGGACATATTTATTTTAAAGAAAACTTCAAAAATCAAAGTTAAATATTCAGTTTTGGAGCTTTAGTTTGGTTGCTCCGTTTGTTTATTGCATTTTAACTTTTATGTGGTAAAATAATTCGGCTACTTTTTGGAAAGCCAACAAAACGAAAAAATGCCAACAAATTAAAGTTTCACAAATCTGCAGGCAATCGACCTGTTTTTTGCATTTTGTTGAGGAATACATCAGTTTGTGCCTTATTATCAGAACTTTTCATTAAAATAAACTTTTTAAGCTTTAATATTCGAATTATAAGAAGAAATACATTCAATTTCTGTTCTATTCCCCATCAAAAATAAAGTAAAAATATTTTTATTTTATTATTATTACGAATAAACGTAATTATTATTTGAACTTATATTGATTTACATATGGAAAGTAATATTATCAGGCTCAAGTTCAGTTTTATTGAATTAATGAAAATTCAAAATTACTAAGAGTTTTTTGTGTTGGAAAATATTATTATTTATATCCAATCAGTTTTTAGCAGAACGTATCAGTACTGATTTCAAGGCCGCTACACCTCTCATCAGCGTTCAATTGTCCATCTTTACAAATTTCGTAAAGTGGATACTAATTGAGAAGAATATCAACTATTTAACCAGTTTTCAACAGAAATAGAATATGAGAATTAATTTTTAATTCAATTTTTATTCTACAATGAAACAGTGCTGGTTAGTACGAAATTCCCTCATTACTGTTTGGAACTAATAATCAACACAAACTCATAGTCCGTTATCATCAAAGTATTCTACTTTGTATTTTAACGTTTTTGTTGTTTTTACTCTATATTAGGGAAATTCACATATTACTGTGACCCCTGTTATTAGGGTATTTATAGCTCGTGCCCAAGCGGAATTAATATTTTTATTTTATTATTATTACGAATAAACGTAATTATTATTTGAACTTATATTGATTTACTTATGGAAAGTAATATTATCAGGCTCAAGTTCAGTTTTATTGAATTAATGAAAATTCAAAATTACTAAGAGTTTTTTGTGTTGGAAAATATTATTATTTATATCCAATCAGTTTTTAGCAGAACGTATCAGTACTGATTTCAAGGCCGCTACACCTCTCATCAGCGTTCAATTGTCCATCTTTACAAATTTCGTAAAGTGGATACTAATTGAGAAGAATATCAACTAAAAATATCAATGTGAGAAGTGAAAAAATTCCGAGGGAAATATTTATTCACGATAAGGGGAATTTTTTCCAGTGAACATTTTCACGTTGTTATTATGGACTGAATAAAATTTGTTCATGCGAGTTGTTCACGATTGCAAATACGTGAAAAGTGAAAAAATTTCACGCGGAAAATTATTCACGATAGGGGTGAATATAAAACTTTTCGAATTTTTTTTATTTGCTGTTGATTTAAAATAATTATACGCGTATGAATAATTTTTTCTTTCAAATCATTAAAACAGCAAAAGTATTAAATTTCTTTCACTAAAAAAACACTAACAAATGCAACTGAACTCACTTTTTAAAAAAAGTGCTTCAATCAGTTGAAATTTTGTAAAATGCAAAAATGAAGTGGAATTTTTCCCACTCGTTTTACAATTTTTCAAAGAAATTATAATTGTCAGTTTCTTACAAAAAATTTATTCCAAAATTATTTAAAAAAAAGAGAGGAAAATAAACATAACAATACACATACATACATAAGTATGTTTGTATCTAGTTATCAATGAACCATATTTACAAAATTCCTATGTTCAATAAATGATTTCATTGATAATTTTGAAAATATAACTTGACTCGAAAAAGATTAAACTAACATTTTTACAATATCTACATATATGTAGGCAGAAGATCTTATGAAAAACGAAAGCAACGTCGTATTATCTGCTATTATTTAGTACTTACATTATTAAGAAAAATATCTTACTTAATTTTTTTTAAGAGAAAACTGCCACATAAAAAATAAAGCTAATAATCTCTCTAAATACCTGTAAATGTTGTCTTGTAAATTAACAGTTAAGACTTGTATTAAGGCCGAACATTTTTAATAGAAAAAAATTATATTTACAATCGTAAAAATAGATTAAGAAAAATTGGATTTATATTTATACAGAATAAAAATAAACTTACGGAAAACGTTAAACAAGATACAATTTATTCTTCTTCAAAAAAGTTATCATGCATAAATACAATTTATTACTAAGTCGAAAAATATACTTATAAGAATTCAATTTTTAAAACAACTCTTCTCAACTGTTAATAATTAATTAAAAGAAATATATACAAAAGTAAAAAGGAAACCAAATAATGATACAAACTTAACTTATAAAACTCAGAATAAAACAAACAGTCAATTAAACAAACAAATAACAAATATTTGAAAATTAAAATTTTAGATAAAAAAAAAAATAGAATTAAAAAACGAAATAAGCAAAAATATGTAAAGATTTTAAATTCATAAAAATCTGTAGCTGATTGAGTATAACAAACCAATATGTTAATGAAACTCCCATTCTTGTTAGTGATTTCATTTAATTATTAAATATAAAAAAGAGACATTTTAAAACCAAGAATTATTACCATAGAAAACTTTTTCAAAATAGTTTCATGTAGAAACTTTCATCTTGCATCTATGGTTAATAGTTAAAAACAAATATATACATATTAAAAATAAGAGTAATAAGAAATTTTAACAAACAAAAATCTAGTTAAACTATTAAAATCTTGTATAAAAAGTTATGTCGTACAAAGAATAATTTCAAAATATGTCTAATAAAAAAAAAATATATACATATAATAAAAAAAAAAATTATACACACATACATATATGTAATATGTAAGAAAAGAAATTTTTATTTGTATGATACAAAAAAAAAAACTTTTTAAAATATATATATATATATATAATATACGTATACTAACACCTAACCCGTGTTTCACAATCAACCAATAATTATCATCCCGACAACAATGAAGAATTCAACAATCATCAACAGCAGCCTATAATTATCAACCTCACACATACATGGACGGAATGACCAGTTCCATTGGAAAGGGGGGAATCACTACCACGCCAATGACAACTACAACGTCAATAACAACCTCAGTATTTCACCAGCAATATCATATTTTTTCCTTGGTGACGAAGCAAACGTACCAAGACGACAGACACTCAGCAGTCACCAAACTAATAGTAAACTGCGAACCTTCATGCAATCAAGGCCCGGGAGATCATTACATATTACTCCGGGAGCTACCAAAGCTGTATCGCCAAGGTAGTCGGATGCATAGTCCCATCTATTTTGCCTTGATTCCAGAAGTATGGCTACGAAACATCCTCAGACAGGATGTTTCTTGTCCGCAAGGGGGAGGGATGTTATGAGTCGTATTCACCAAACCAACAAAAATATCAGCAGCAGCGAAGCGTACGCTGCATACACATACTGACGTTGTTATGAGTCATTTTCCCCCAACTAACAAAAACATCAGCAGCAGCAAAAATATGCGCTGCATACATACTGCTGACATTGCAATATCGTGAGAACCGCAATCGGCTGGAAGTTCCACGCTTATATGCTGAGGTTGCATATAATTACTAAAAATCGCACACTCATCGATTGGTATAAAAGGCAGGTTGATATTGACAATAGATGAAGTTCGGGAATCATCATCCAACGTGTAACAACTAACCACAAACCTGATCAAAGACCAGCCTAACAAGCGGCTCCCTGAGACGGTTATAAAATAAATAAATTAGTAAACTAAATAATTGAATGAAAAGTAAATAAAATTAAATAAGTAACTAAAATCTTTCTAGTCTCATGGGTTTTAATTCCGAAAGTAACTTACAAAAATAAAACTGTAACAAGTTTATTGCCCAACATTTCAAAACTATTTCAAAAGCTGTATATGAGCAAGCTGATGCCTATAGTGACTAGTAATGGATGCATTCCAGATCATCAATTCGCTTTTCGCAGACAATATATCACTATTGAACAAACTCACAGATTTGTGAATGTTGTTAGACTCTTTTGAAAAAAAGAAATATTGCTCTGCGCTCTTTATTGATGTCTCACAAGCTTACGGAAAGTATGGCACGAAGGTCTTATTCACATACTAACATAAAATCTACCCGAAAACGTCGTGAATCTTTTAAAAATATATTCAATGGATCGTTAATTTGTAGAAAGGGAAGGCAATTTTTAAGCCCTCCACAGTCGATTGTAGCCGGAGTCCCTGCAGTATCTTCGGTCCCTTGCTGTACTTAATATATGCCTCTGAGTTACCGTTAGGCAATAACATTCATACATCAACATTTGCTAATGTTACAGCTTTTCCAAGCGTTCTTGAAAATCCTGTAGAAGCTTCCCGCAACCTACAAATTGGAAATATGGCTCAAACAATGGCGTAAAAGTTAACGAGCAGAAATGTGTACACGTCACTTTTACGTTGCGCAGAGAAACTTGCCCGCCTATGTAAATCAACACCGAGAATATACCGCAACAAACTGCTATATCAAGGCGTTCATCTTGATCGTCGTTTAACATAGAAATCGCACATAGACGCAAAGTTGATACAAATGAAATTAAAAGCAGCCCAAATGAATTGGCTTATTGGAAGAAATTCTATACTAAGCCTAGACTGTAAACTTATATTACACAACGCGATCCTGAAACGAATACGGTCGTATGGAATCCAGTTATGAGGCACTGCCTCAGCATCGAATGTAGAAAAAATTCAAAGGCGACAAAATAAAATTCTACGTACAATAACAGCAGCCCCCTGGTATATCGGAAATCAGCGAAATCACAATGACCTTGATGTTCCCTTGGTGAAGACAGTATTTTTAAAACAAGCAAAAATTTACATAAAAAACTTGAGTTGCACCCAAATCCACTTACAAGTAATATTTTAAACTAAAGAGGCCACAACCGGTTGAGAAGGACGGATATTCTTTCTCGCAGACGTACACGAGAGATGTAAAACAACAAATCAACCGTTGAAATTAATAATATTGTTTAGCATTTGTTAATATTTAAACAGGCTAAAGTTCGTAAATGTTGATAATCAGAGAAATATTAAGTAGACATTGTCAACATATTTCGAGCAACGAAGTAAAAATTCAATATTTACACACCCCTTTTTTTGTAGATATTTCGATAGCACTAGCTGAATAGACACAAACGTTGTTTTTCGGTAAAAGCCACTAAACCTTGTCAGTATTCATGTGCAAATGCCGTTTTCATTACTTGTTAGGTAGCTTCGTTGAACGTCATTACTCGTACATACGCTGGGGAATTTTTAATTTTTTTTTATTTGTTATTATATCCCAGTAGCAAAAGGTAATACCTGGGATAAGAACTGGTAATAGCAAAAGTGAGGGCTGCAGCTCTGAACATCTCATATGAACTTTTATTAAGAAATGTCCTAGGAAATTCAGATCTGACAACATCGCTGCTCTTGTATATGGGTCATTCAGATCTTACCTATTCATATACTTTGTGAAATCGAATTTTCAGCTCTTACCTATTCATATACTTTGCGAAATGTAGCTTTCAGATCTTACCTATTAATATACTTAGCGAAATCGAGTTTTCAGCTCTTACCTTTTCATATACTTTTTGAAATCGAGTTTTCAGCTCTTACCTATTTATATACTAACTCTTTTCTTCTGCCCTGTTCATAATAAATATTAACACATTTAATTTATTTTTAATTTTATTTTATGATAAAAAAGGAAAAAAAAACGAATTCATATGATTAAAATAACATAAATTAAAAAAAAAATTAAATGAAAAAAATTAATGAATTTAGAAAGAAAAAAAACCAACCACTGTTAAATTGATTTTTTTCTTTTTAAAGAAGCCGCCTTATGCTGACGATTCTTCGCAATTTTTTTATGTCCTTTTTTAAGGTCGACAATGAAATCGTCTCGACTGTACCCATCACGTTCTACAGCTTCTGCTTAGTAAAAAAAATATTAGAATATGGTTATTGAATGAGCTGAAGTTGTCCATTACCAAATAAGGCGTCTTTGAAAAATTCATATTTTTTGAACGACAACTTTTCCTGTACGCCATCGTAATTGAACTGGATTAGCAAATCGTCTGTGATCAGCCGCTTTAGACCCTTTTGAAGACCAATTTGATTGATTATATTTCTTATTGCATCGATCTATTTAAAAAAAAAAATTGAAATAATTTATAATAATGATTAGTGGAGCAAGAGTTCCCGGATCTGGTCCAGACTTTGGGGTTAACATGTTGGGGGTGTGAACCCGTTCCATAGGAACGAAAATTTTGTCCTTTTTGTTCTATCTTGCTTAGTTTTCGAGATATGAGCATTTCTAAAACACCCATTTTTATAATTTTTTTTCCCGAGGGTCCAGGACCCAAACAGGGTCGACCATTGGAATGCCAAACCATGTTTTAAGACCAAGACCAAGACTGGGGTTGGTCTTGGTCTTGCTTTGCTCATCACTAATAATGATAATAAAAAATAATTGATGTTTGTAAAACTTACGTGGGCTTCTTTATTTCTCCCAATTTCTTCATTAATTTTTTCGAATTGCATCAATGTTTTAATTGGAAAGTTCACATTTGTCTGCACCTTTTTCAGCACTTCATTCATCTTTAAATTGTTTTCAGCTTGGACGGATATAATAGCTGTAAAAGATTTTTTAGATAAACACGTACATATTGACAAATTAGTTAGTTAATTAGTTAATTATTTAAAATATTTCTTACAATCTAATTTCTCGGAAATTTCTTTTTTCATGCACTGCATCTCTGTTCGGAGTTCTTCCAGCTGCCTCTTCAATTGGGTATTTTCATTTATCAAATGTTTATCTGCCATTAGACCAAATAAAATTAACAAATTCAATGAAAACAAAATAATGAGAGAATACATACCTTTATTTATATTTTCATTGCTGAATAATGGTTTTAAAATATTTCACAAAGATTGCTAAGAATAAAAAAAAACATAAAAACAAAGCAAGAGTATTTTGTTTAAAATGTTCCCTTACCCCGCAGCTATTACCAGTTCATTTCTTTTTTTTTCAGCAGTGAATTCGTTTGCTAGTGGGATATTAAACATTACAGTGCTGCCAGCGAATTATGTCCTACAATGCCCAATATACTTATTTTTTTGTCCTACTTAAGACAAACTTTTTTGGTTTGATTTTAAACTCAAGTATATATTTGATTAAAATGTTCGTTTTTTGAAGCTATAATTAGCACATGCCCTTGCTTTTTTGTTTATGTATATTAATTGTAATTTTTTTAAATTACTACGAACTGTTTATTATTAATATATGTTAATATTTAAACAGGCTAAAGTTCGTAACTGTTCATAATCAGAGAAATATTAAGTATTCATTGTTAACATATTTCGAGCAACGAAGTAAAAATTCAATATTTATACATCCTTTTTTTTGCAGATTTTTCAATAGCACTAGCTGAATAGAAACAAATGTCGTTTTTCGGTAAAAGCCACTAAACCTCGTCAGTATTCATGTGCAAATGCCCTTTTCACTACTTGTTAGGTAGCTTCGTTGAACGTCATTACATACTCTATTTATACACAATTACAAACACAAATAGAATACGCGACTTACATATTTCTACTGGATGCTAGCTGGGGAACTTTTTATTTTTTTTTTTGTTTTTATTTGTTATTATATATTAAACATTACAGTGCTACCAGCGAATTATGTCCTACAATGCCCAATCTCCTTATTTTTAGTTCTGCTTAAGACAAACTTTTTTTTGTCCTTGCTTTTTTATATATGTATATTAATTGTAATTTTTTTAAATTACTACGAACTGTTTATTATTAACATTTGTTAATATTTAAACAGGCTAAAGTTCGTAACTGTTTATAATCAGAGAAATATTAAGTAGACATTGTTAACATATTTCGAGCAACGAAGTAAAAATTCAATATTTATACATCCTTTTTTTTGCAGATTTTTCAATAGCACTAGCTGAATAGAAACAAATGTTGTTTTTCGGTAAAAGCCACTAAACTTTGTCAGTATTCATGAGCAAATGCCCTTTTCACTACTTGTTAGGTAGCTTCGTTGAACGTCATTACCGCTTTCAGACCTGTACTTTATATTGCATATAAATTCCTTTATATCATCATTATCAAAATAATTCTTTCACAGTTAGGTTAGAATTTGCCCACATTACTATTTTACAAGGTCCTTTTTTGTAAACAGGACATCGCACAATTGTGTAGTCTCGGTCATAACATGTAAAATAATTTCCCAAAAAAATTAAAGTAATTTTTTGTTTATTTCAAATGTTTCATTAAACGATTTATTTTCTAATGTATTTTTTTAACATAAAATATTCAAGTGCTTCATGGCATATAAAAATTATTAAATGAAATCAAAATAAACAATTTATTTTAGCGTTAAATGAACGAAAATATATACAAAAGTTATAAAAATATGTTATAAAAAATTATTAACTAAAAAAAAGCTAACAATTCACTATAATTTAAAATCAATGAAAAAATATAAGTTTATAAGGTTATTTTAAATGAGATCAACATTTTGAATGAGATTTCTCGAAGCAGTCTTTGTTTGTAAAGTGTTACTTTACAATTGTGGCATCGTCCTCTGGATCGACAGCCACAATTATTGCGGCATACTCTTGGTGGAAATATTTCAACTTGCTCAGGAACTATAACATAATATGCTAATACGGTACCTAGCTACATTTTGAAAGTCAAGAATGACTTTACATTTGCATTAGGTATTCCGACAAGCTTGCATTCTTTTCTGTACTCCTTCCAAGAATTATATATCGCCAGATCAAGAAAATTGAAAAATATTTTGACAGTCCAGTTCTTCGTTGCCATTTTAGTCCTGTAATATTCTAGCATTTAGTTACACAAATCAATACCACCCATAAAATCTTTCTAGTTTTTAATAACTGCGGTCACTGGGATAGGCCAACGGCGCTTAAGATGTTTGTTCCACCGTTCGATTTCATCTACAGGATCTTTTTCACACATATTCAAGGCAGCTATAACCGCCCTTGTGTCCTTCCACTTATCATTGGGCACATGTTGATTTAAAAATTGGCCAATGTAACCGCGGTTCATGTTTTTAAATTTAACACTTTTTAGGTATTCCGGAATTTTACAGTCATTAGATTAGTACATCCGTAATGTCTCACGGTATCTACATAGCATACCACTACACCACGCTTACTCATTACATACATTTTAAGGGCTAACTATAATGTGCTTAAGCTAGCTTAAGCAAATGTGCGAATACACACAACCAAATGTTGACAACTATAATGTACTTAAGAACTTTTCGTCAAATTTCATTTGCTTAAGCAAACATCGAAACCAATCGTACCTTGCTTAAGCAAACAGCTGCTTATACGTTTATTTATTGCAAATAGTTGAAACTGTTGCATTTGTTGGTACTTTTTTATTTGTGAATGTTTTCATTTCATTCCAACATAACAAAAATTTAAATAAATTGTTTGTTTATGGTTTTAGATTAATTAGACGTAGACTTAAAATCATTTTTTGGAAAAAAAAGAAGAAAATAGTTTTTGAATAGTACATATATTTGCATCTCAGCGAAGAAGATCCTTAAGTCAAATAAGTACAATATAGCCACACAAACGTCGTCAATAATTTGCTTAAGCATTTGACATGCTTTTCGTTGATTTCTGACAGTAGCTTAAGCAGATTCAACAGGTTTAAATATTAACAAATGTTAATAATAAACAGTTCGTAGTAATTTAAAAAAATTACAATTAATATACATATATAAAAAAGCAAGGACATGTGCTAATTATATGTTCAAAAAACGAACATTTTAATCAAAAATATACTTAAGTTTAAAATCAAAACAAAAAAGTTTGTCTTAAGCAGAACTAAAAATAAGGAGATTGGGCATTGTAGGACATAATTCGCTGGTAGCACTGTAATGTTTAATATATAATAACAAATAAAAACAAAAAAAAAAATAAAAAGTTCCCCAGCTAGCATCCAGTAGAAATATGTAAGTCGCGTATTCTATTTGTGTTTGTAATTGTGTATAAATAGAGTATGTAATGACGTTCAACGAAGCTACCTAACAAGTAGTGAAAAGGGCATTTGCACATGAATACTGACGAGGTTTAGTGGCTTTTACCGAAAAACAACGTTTGTTTCTATTCAGCAAGTTCTATTGAAAAATCTACAAAAAAAAGGGATGCATACATATTGAATTTTTACATCGTTGCTCAAAATATGTTAACAATGTCTACTTAATATTTCTCTGATTATAAACATTTACGAACTTTAGCCTGTTTATATATTAACAAATATTAATAATAAACAGTTCGTAGTAATTTACAAATATTACAATTAATATAAATATTCTTTAGCATGGGCTAAACATATATTTAACATTTTTAGATTGAAGATTTGAACATTTTATTGATGTTTCAATTTATCAGGCATGTCACAGAAACAAATTCCGATCAAAAGTGAAATTTAAACCGTATTTGTTTTCTTCAGAAAACGTAAACCGACAAATTTTATCGATAGAAAACCACTTTCAATTTTCTAAGTGGAATTGATATTTTAAGTAGCATAGATACCAAGAAACTGTCCAGAACAACTTTATATGAATAAAAAATACTATTGACTTATTATTTTTTGGAAAAAGTATACATTTCAATCTTTAAAATAAATTTTAATACCAATTTAAGAGAAAATAAATTTTAGATGACGAAATAAACAAAACGTCGTAAACGTATTATTGCCACCTTTTCATTTAGTACAAAATAATAAATTTCGTCGACGCAATTTTTCAAAGGAATTTTGGTTCAGTTCTTCTATTGCCGTAACAATGGATATGCCGGGCATATTTATATTTTTTTATTTATCAAACACAAAACTATTTTTAAAATTTTTCTTTATTTTCTTTTTGATTACAACAATCTTTTGCGTGTTTTTTCACTACGTTTTTTTCGATTTAATGAAAAAGAAAAATTTCTGAAGAAGCTAAAACGAAATTGATCGATTTGGTTATACGGAATGAAATCAATTTCGATTTTATTCTGTGACATACCTGTATAATTGAAGATTCAATAAATAATAAAACTACCAAAAAAAAAAAATATTTTCATATACGATACATTTACTTTAAAGCTTAGTGATGTAAAATAAGTACTTCATAATCAAAATAGTATTGCCGAAGGTACCCCAATGCCGAAACTGCCCCAGTCTCCTCTATATGGCACGATAAACAAACATGGAAAGTTACAGGTGCTATTCCAAAATATTGCTGCTAATTCTGTTGAAATGAATCGGCGAATCTACGTCTATTTGGTTGGGGGACTTCCAATGGCGTCGTTACCAGACCCATTACTAAATTAGTCTTGCCACCTACATCAGGTCAACAATGAGTATATGTTTCACCTTTTCTTTTGAACAAAACTCATATCACTAAGTACCACAAGATGTTTACTAGATTTTGTCGAAATATAATTGCGACCTACATTTTGCTTAAAATCTCGTAAGCATTTTATTGGCAATGTACCATTAATAAAAATTTTAAATGATATGAATTTAAATATGAACTAAATCCGAAATATTAGCCTTTATCACGCTTGTCGAAATTTATTGACTCCAATGTAAAACATATAACGAACGTTGCCACATTTTACATATTTCGTCATGACAACAACACTTGTAAAAAGGGCGATTATACATCAACTTAAACATTATTATTAAATAAAATTCAATGGAACCCAGAAAATTAAATTATAAATATTACAAATATTTGTTTATTATAATGAAAAAATTTCTTATATTTGGTTCCGGAATAGCACTGTAAATGAATATATTATATATAAAACAAACGTTATATAGGAATATGAATAAATATATGGTACATAGTTAACATAATTTTGATGGAGATCCGTTATTCGTTTATTTAGTTTGTAAACGTTTGGAAATAGTTGCATTTTTCTTTAATCTGAAAAATAAAATTTAAGGCATTAAAATTTTATCGCTATTTGCTACATACATATGATAAGCAGAAATGCGAAATCACGTAACTACACTTTCACAACTTGTGTAGGAGCGAAAAAAATATATGAAATGCTTCAAGTAACTGAAACAAAGTTTCGTGGTTTTGCATTTCAGATAACGGTATATGTATTTAAAGACGTAAAACTTACTCATAATTTTTGAAGCTTTATCAAATTTCTCCGACAAGGACGTTTGCAATTTAAAGATAGAACTTTGTACATCGGCACTGTGATCACCATCGTAATAAAACACGAAGTAAATAAATACTCCAGCAACTATACAAATTACAAGACACGCACTAATAATGGAAAGCAAAAGTCCTAATGCACAATTCAGACAGCTAAAAAATAACGAACAGAAATAATGATTAGCTGAAAGCAAATCATTAATAACTCTAAATAAATATGTATCTACATACATAAGAGGTTTTCCAATAAGAGTGATATGATTTCTTAACAAAAAAAAAAACATTTATTGTTAAGTCGATTGCAGTTTTCACTCTCGCAGTGTACAGACGCGTTTTTTATAATCTTCGCTACTGAATATTAAAAATAATTGAAAGTTAAAATCACCAAAAAAAAAAGCAATAACAAAACATTGCTTAAACAGTTATTATACTGGTTTTTATTTAATTTTTTTGCTTGCGTGTAATCTATATATATATAAATTAAACGTTGTGTCTTAGTCTCGCTAAAACTCGAGAACTACTTGACCGATTTGTATAATTATTTTTTTTGTTTTGTTCATCTAATCATGAGGAAGGTTTAGGTTAGGTAAGGTTTTGAGGGCCGTCACATCTGAGACGTGACGCACTTGGGTCCGTTAATTCGGTCCCTTTGTGATACCCTACAGCAGACAGGGCTCAGTCAATTGGTTATTCAATTACCTGTGATTGCCCTGTCGCCGAATCAAACCATCCTGATTGTTGCAGGAAGGAGAATAGGTTGGTAAGCCCCATGTTCGCCAGACTGTCGAGGTCTGGCAGAGTGTTGGAGCCCATAGTAACCGCCCTAATGCTGTTAAGCGCGGGGCATTTACATAGAAAATGAAGAACTGTTTCTTCATCCGCCACATCGTTACAACTTCTGCAGTAGTCATTGTAACTTAGGCCCATCCTTTTGGCATGAGTCCCGAAGCACCAGTGCCCCGTTACCACTGTTACTAGTCGTCTTGTGTGACATTTACCAAGCCTGAGTAGATCGCGAGTTCAGGTACGCGACTCGACAGGTATGCTCTTGTTCCCACCTTTCTTGAGCAAGATGGTATGATTCCTGCTGGATCAATCGCTTGCAGTGAGATAGAGGAATTCCAACGAAGTGTCATATCATCGAGTTGCTCAATGATGCACCCTTTTTGGCAGTTTCGTCCGCAATATCGTTTCCAGTGCACTCTGAGTGCCCTGGAATCCAGACTAGTGTTACTCTTGAATGTCTTGCTATCTCGTTTAGAGATTTCCGGCATTCGTTTACCACCGTCGATGTAGTGTATACACCATTGATAGCAGCAATGGCCGCTTTGCTGTCGGTAAAAATATGGATGTCTTCCGATATCCTATAATACCTACGTCATCTTGCCGCTCTTGTAATGGCCGAGACTTCGGCTTGCAGGACGCTACAGCCATCCCGAAGTCTGAATGGAACCTTAACGTTGAATTTTTCCACATAGAAACCTCCCCCAGTGTTTACGCCTCTTTTGGAGCCATCAGTGAAAACTCTGGTGGCTCCTTCGGTAGGGAGTGATATTCCCTATTGGAAACTATAGATTGAAAAAGCCCGCCAAAATAAGGTTCCGGTGGGCAGTAGTCGGTGAAGTCATGGAGCGCTTGGTGCTACCTGAGAATCTTGGAGTGACCAAGATCGGTTCCCGTCCATGAACATGTAGCGTTCAGTCTGATCGCCGCGATCAAAGCTAGATTTTTGGCCAGAACATCCACCGGAAGCCAGTTCAGCATAGCGAACAATGCCTTTGTTGGAGTAGACCTGAGCGCTCTCGTTATCAGGATCGCGCTAGCCGAAAAATTTTCTCTATAGTTCGTCGGTGGGAGTCTGTCTCTATCGCTTCCCACCAGACTATAACCCCATAGAAAATTATGGGCTTAATTACCGTCTAAAAGATCCAGTTGGTCCCTCGGGGTTCGATGCGACCAATTGCTCTTTTGCAGGTGTAAATAGCCACGAGGGCCTTATTTGCTCTATACTGGGTGTTTAGGTTTCAAGATAGTTTACTGTCTAGGATTACGGCCAGGTACTTAGCGTTGCCCGAGACCTTCAGTGTGGTCCCGTTTAGTTTAGGGGGAGCAAAGTCTTCGATTTTGTGCCTCCTGGTAAATAACACCAATTCGGTTTTGGCCGGATTGACGCCAAGCCCACAGCTAATACTCCATTTGCTGAGGAGTGTCAGAGCAGATGCCATACACTGAGATATTGTGCTCAGGTATTTGCCAGAGATAGCTATTGCAATGTCGTCAGCGTAAGCTGCGGTTTTAACCAGCTTATTCTAGGCTTAGCAGTAGAGAGTTGATGGTCAGATTCCACAAGAGCGGTGACGAGACACCCCCTTGTTGCGTGCCCCGATTCACTGCTCTGTATTCAGTGGCAGATCGAAACGATGCACTTATGACCCTTCTAGTTAGCAGATTGTTTACGAACCTGCAGATATTGATGTTAATCCCCAACTCTAGCATGCTGTTGATGATTGAGTCAGGTTTGACCAAATTGAAGGCGCCTTCTATGTCCAGGGAAGCCACCATAGTGAATTCCTTGTGTACGAGAGATTTCTCTATGTGACTGACCAAGGAGTGGAGAGCAGTTTCGACAGACTTGCTCTTTGTGTAGGCGTGCTGTGAGGGGGATAGAAGTTCCTTTGGTATGGATATTCTGAGATGTATCCACTGTTTTGAGCAGAAAGGACGTCAGGCTGATAGGTGAGACGTCTTGCACCCCTTGGTGATGATGATGATGAAGACGACCTTACAGAGGTTCCAGCAAGCCGGAATGTATGCCCTTTTCAGACACTCTGTAAAGATTTCAGAGAGCCAGGTCACGACTAGATCCATATTTCTCTGTAGATCCGCTAGAATGATTCCATCTGGTCCAGGAGATTTGAATGGATCGAAAATACTGATCGCCCATCTGATTCTGTCATTGTCTAGCGGTACAATAACTGGCTCAGGCGAAGTAGTTACATCAGCGGTAGCGGTAACTGTATTAGGAACCGGGGCGTTACCGGGAAAGTGTGTGTCAAGAAGTACGCTGAGCATTTCATGGCTGCTTAGAGTCCAGCTTCCATATGGTTTTTGTATGTAGCTGGGTACCACCGGTGAGGTAGCTAATATCTTGCGCAATCGGTTGGTTTCGGAGGAGCTTCCTACACCACTGCAGAAATTCCTCCAAGACCTCCTTTTTGCGCTTCTAACAAGGTTTTTGAACCTGTTCAGCGAGGACTTATATCGCAACCAGTCACCTGTTTGCTTAGCCTCGTTAAAAAGTCTACGGCACTCGCTTAGCGATATCAGGGCACCACAATGGTGGTTTACTTTTGCCTTTGCGTGTCGTGGTTTTGCAAGACATGTTTGTTGCATAGCAGAAAGATTCATTGAAGAGATCTATTGCCGTGTCGATATCCGTCGTGTTGTTTATAATGGGGACGGAGCTTAGAGTGTTACGGAGGAGATTGTTCTGCAACTCCCAGTTAGTTTTCCTTCTGTTTATCAGAGGATTTGGTCTATCCACGCAAAACTCTATGGAGAAATCAATATAACGATGGTCAGAAAAAGAACAGTCGTCCGAGACCTTCCAGTCGCTAATTAAACTGTTGTGGTGTGCACTAATCAGTGTAATATCTAATACCTCACTTCGGTTTGAGAGGAAGGTTTAGAAAAAAAGAAATTTCAGAAAAGCCAAAAATGGGTTGAAAAAAATCGAAAATTGTGTTTTGTATGCAATTTTTACATTGCACCATTAATTGCTATGGATTAGTCTGCTTAAACTCGATAATTGCTTGACCGATTTCAATGATTCTTTTTTTTTGTTTTCTTCGTCTTATCACGGCGATGGTTTCGAAAAAAGGTAGAAAAAAAATCTAAAATGTACGTTTTGTATATAAATTTGACTTAATACCAAAAAAAAATTGTATTTCTTTAGTAGGTGGCGGACCCATTGTTTGACAGCTGCACAGAAACAAACCAAATTCAGTGGTTTCATAAAATAAACCAATTAACAACTTTGCTATATGAATTAATCATCCTATTTAAATTATCTATATATCTGTGGCATTAAATAATAATGGCTTAAGTTGACATAAGTGCTTTTTCATTTTATTACATATTCTAAATCTTCTCTTCAAGATCTATCACTCAGCTAAATTTCAAGTATAAAATGTAATTTTTAATAAAACTATACGCGATTATATTTTAAGTTAATTATTTTTGGAAAATAATACATAAGCCATAATATCTTATCTCAACTTAATTTTTTTTTAAGGTAGCTACATAAATATTAAAATGTTTGAGCTTTAAGACTTGTATACATTTAAGTTGAATAACTAACAGTCCATTCAAATTATTCTTCAAATAAAAAGAGACCTTACATTTAACTAAGCTTTTATAAAACGAAAGATTTTCAGTTTTTCACATTTTTCAATTTAAACTAAAGCACTTGTCTCGACTTACTGCCAATAAAAATTATTTCGCCTTTCAATATATCTTAAGATCACTTTAGTGTTTTTTTATTTCTGCCAATGGATTTTTTCATAACATCTTAATTAAAAAACAACGAATAATAACTTATAAAACTCATTTTTTTTATAAAATTAACGGTTTTGTTCAAAATGAATGTGCATCTTTTTCTTTGGCTAAAAATTTTATATAAAAACCAAACACAATTTATTTTAGACAAAACCCTTAATATCTCAAAACATGAAATTTCGACTTAAGCCATTATTATTTATTGCCACAGATATATAAAAATGAATTGCTGTTCGTTAGTCTCGCTAAAAGTCGAGAACGGCTGGACCGATTTGGCTAATTTTGGTCTTGAATTATTTGTGGAAGTCTAGAAAAAAGTACGGTTGGTACTGTTTTATTTTTGGATACTTTTTAATGGACTTATATGAAATTTGATAGGGTACTTTTTAAGTATTAAAAAGGCGTAAAATTTCTACTTTTGGAAGGTTTTGTTTTTATTAGCTTTTTACATTGACTTATAGCGTACATTCTTAGGGGCAAAATAATGAAAATCTGCCACTTTGGGTACTATTATCTATTATTTTTTTTTTTTTTTTTTTTTTTTGGTAGTTTTATTATTTATTGAATCTTCAATTATATATTGAAAAATCAATAAGTTTTTCAAATCTTAAATCTAAAAATACATTAATATATGTTTAGCCAGTGCTAAACAAAATTTTTAATTCCAACTGTTGATTTTTGATGTTTTACATCTCTCGTGTACGGCTAAGAGAAAAAGTATCCCTCCTTCTCAACCGGGTGTGGCCTCTATAATTTAGAATGTTGCGCGCAAGTGGATTAGGGTGCAATACTAGTTTTTCAATATATTTTTTTGCATGTTTTGAAAATACTGTCTTCACCAACGGAACATCAAGATCTTTGTGAATTCGCTGATTTCGGATATACCAGGGGGCTGCAATAATTCTACGTAGAATTTTGTTTTGTCGCCTTTGAAATTTTTCTACACTTGATGCTGAGGCAGTGCCCTATAACTGGATTCCATAGGCCCATATTGGTTTCAGGATCGCGTTGTATAACAAAAGTTTACAGTCAAGAATTAATATAGAATTTCTTCCAATAAGCCAATTCATTTGGGCTGCTTTTAATTTCATTTGTGTCAACTTTGCGTCTATATGCGATTTCCATGTTAAGCGACGATCAAGATGAACGCCTAGATATTTTACTACAGTGTGTTGCGGTATAGTCTCGGTGTTGATTTGTATAGGCGGGCATGTTTCCCTGCGTAAAGTAAAAGTAACGTGTACACATTTCTGCTCATTCACTTTTATCCGCCATTGTTGTAGCCATGTTTCCAGTTTTGATATGTACTCTTGCAAATTCCGGGAAGCTTCTACAGGATTTTCATGAACGCTTAGAAAAGCTGTATCATCAGCAAATGTGGACGTGTGAATGTTACTTCTTAACGGTAAGTCAGAGGCATATATTAAATAAAGTAAAGGACCGAAGATACTGCCTTGAGGGACTCCGGCTTCAATCGACTGCGGGGGGCTTGTAAAATTGCCTTCCCTAACTACAAATTTTCGTTCCTCTAGATATCTTTTTAAGAGCCTGACGATGTTTGCGGGTAGATTTTGTGTTAATTTGTGGACAAGACCTTCGTGCCATACTTTATCAAAGGCCTGTGCGACATCAATAAAAAGCGCTGAACAATATTTCTTTTTTTCAAAAGTTTCTCTTATAACATTCACAAGTCTGTGAGTTTGTTCAATAGTGTTATGCTGACTGCGAAAACCGAATTGATGATCTGGATTACATGCACTGCTAGTTACTATAGGAGTCAGCTTGCTCATGTACAGTTTTTCAAAAAGTTTCGACATATTGGACAATAAACTAATAGGCCGATAGGATTCAACCTTTGTATGATCCTTACCGGGCTTTGGTATCATAGTAATCATCGAAACCTTCCATTCTGCCGGATAGTATTGCAGTCGTAAAATACTATTAAAGATGAATAGTATTACTCGTTTTGCAATGAAAGGCAATTCTTGCAGCATTTTGTTACTTATTTTATCAATACCTGGGGCTTTTTTTGAGTTTAGACTTGTAATAGCCTTTTCAATCTCCACAATATTAAACCTTAGCGGAATTTCTGGTAAAGCGACGACTGCAGAAATATTTGGAGTAAATACTTTTTCTAAGTGTTTAACAAAAAGAGCACCTTTTTCAGCATCAGTTCTTGCCCAGTCAGCATTTGAAGCTCGTAATGGAGGTTTACATATCACCGGCATTTTAAGTCCTCTGGCTGCACGCCACAGCGAATAATCTGTTGAAGGTGTTGCATCGAGTTCTTGCAGAAATTTTTGCAGCGAAGCTGGTTTTTGGGTTTGCAAAACTTTTCTAAGCTGCTTGGTACACTCCTTAAGCCTTAATTTTAGCTGAGGCGATCTGTATCGTTGCCATTCTCGTCGAGCTCTCCGTTTTTCGGTCAATAGCCTTTCTATATCTGCACAAAAAATATTGGTAAATCTCGCTTGTTGATTTGGTTGAATTGAAGAAGCATTAAGAGCAGCTTGTTTAGCATGTGCTTCAAACAACCTAATAAAATTTTCTATGTCAGTAGGTGTTCTCAATGGCATATTTTCCGTGCAATGAGCACTCAAATATTTTCTGTACTTCAGCCAGTTAATACGTGCAGATGTCAGCGGTAAATCACATGTTGGTCTTGCGGTTGTGTGTGAGTAAATAGTGATAATAGTAGGCGAATGATCTGAAGACAAATCCAAAGATGCTTCTACTTCCATCATTTCGCTGGGCACACCTTTCGAGATTCCAAAGTCGATAACATCAGGAATTTTTTGTCGATCCGTTGGGCAATATGTTGGCTGACCACTTGAAACTACATTCAAACCCATTTTTGAAATTGTGTCAAACAAAACACGACCCTTAGGACTTATTAAACGTGAACCCAAAAAAATGTGTTTAGCATTGTGGTCGCCAGCTGCTAGAAAACGGGACCCCAGTGTTGTATAAAATGCGGTATATTGACTCTCTGAAATTGAAAACCTGGGAGGAGAATAAACAGATGATATCACAAGCTTTTGATAAAAATTTTCAATGCAGATGTTTGTTGCTTGAAGATATTCTTCACGAAGGTCATTTAGCAGGTAGTGTTTTATTCGAGTTTTATTAGGATTCCAGAGCCACCACAAGCTCTACCTCGAGGATCCTTAGTATCGTAAAAATTATATCCACTAATTTTAAAATAGCTTCGAGACGTCAAATGAGTTTCTGAGATAAGCATAACATCGATTTGTTTATCCAGAAGAAAATATTCTATTTTATTTTTATGTTGGCAGATGCCGTTTGCGTTCCAAAAACAGGTTCTTAAGTTCATGGTTTTTTCAATACAGCCTGCAACAAGGTAGACTGCATTTTCAACATTTCCTGCATCATACAGGACATGTTGAGAGTAAATGTATTTACTGTTTGTATTAGGATCTCTATCGAGGCTTCAATACGACTAAAATTATGCCCTGGTTCTTCATTAGCTGGTACAGTTTTTTGCGCCGGAGTCTGGTTACTCTTTAAAATATTAGCGTATGAAAATTGATTATTAGGTTTTTGTTGAGTAAGAGTCGTGTTAGACTTTAAAACATTTGAGTATTGATTATGGCTAGACGACGGTTGAGGTAACTGAGTGTAGTTTAAAGGGGTGTTGGGCTGATCGGGAGTAGCATTTGTTTTTCTGTTCGACGAATTTTTAAAAAAAGAGTAAAGAGGGCAGCCTCTATAGTTAGCAGTGTGGTTTCCACTGCAATTGCCGCATTTTTTTGCCTTGGTATCACCTTTTATTTTGTCACAGTTAGCGGTACTGTGCAACTCGCCACATACAACGCAAACGGTAGGCAACTTGCAATAAGTTTTGGTATGGCCAAATTCTTGACAGTTCATGCATTGGATAGGTCCATTTTTTTATGTGGCATCTCAACTGTAACTCTTCTGTGTAACAAGTACTTTAGATTATAGATTGGGTGCGATTCATTTTTTTTTTTAATTTTCAAGTCACCTGGCTGTAGCTCGACTCTAAAAATAGGTTGGGGGATTTTATCCCTATTTTTGATGTTAGAAACATTTTTAATTTTGAAGCCATTATTTTCAAGGCCAGACTTAACCTCTTCTGGATCCACATAGACTCTAGCTATACCTTTTATTACGACAGTTAGACCTTTAGCACTCTTTAATTGGTACGTATAAAAATTTTTGTTTTTTGATTCAAGGTCAGATACTATTTTTCGGTAATTACTTTCTTGCACTACCTGGATTTTTGTTTCGTTAATATTTCCGCGCTTAATTGGAGTTACATAAAACTCATTTTCTCCAATTAAGGAGATAAGGCTTTTTACCAAAAAACTAGAGTTCTGCTCTCTTAAATATATCGGTGGAGGTTTACTCGACCTTGTTAGTTGTGTCTTCATTGTCTTGTTCTGATAAAATCGCGAAACGATTTTCGGAATTTTTTATTTTGTTTTTTCCATCTATGGGAACTTTCGCTGTTGAAGCTATTTGAGCTGATTTTGGACTTCTTCCCCTTTTTAACACGGTTATGTATGTGTCCATTCCTGTTTGAATTTTATTATCATTTATTGTACTCACCGCATCTACCATTTTGTGCACGTTGGTTACCTTGTTACTTGTTGTTTGTTTGTACAGCTAAGCTGACAAGTTTGCTGATGGGTGCAATTGTTGTTGCTTCTTGATCACTATTTAACATGTTCAAAGATAATGATCGCGCACGAGTATTTGTGTTTTCTGTTAAATTCAGGTTTTTGTTTAATTCATTTTTTTTATTGTCGTACATGTACATTACGTACATTACTATATTATACTTTCTTGGGTGTAATATAAGGAAAAGCAGGTACTTTTGGTGCGTTTTGCTTTTAGTACTTTTTGTTTTTTCATTAACATGTAGCGTGAACGAAGCCACGGGTAAAATCTAGTATACATATATATTTGCATATACAAACTCATATAGTGAACACAAAAAAAAAAAACTCTAAATGAGTTCATCTTCTACCAACAAAAAAATTTTATTTAACTTTGGTTCATGACGACACAATGAATAAAATGATTTAAAAAAACCTGAATTCTACACAAAACACAAGTAGTCGTGCGCGATCATGCTCTCCAAACATAAATATTGATCGAGAAGCAACAACAATTGCTTCTTTTAGCAAACTTGTCAGTTTAGCTGTACAAACAAACAAACAATTAGTAAAAAGGTGACCAACTTGCGCAAAATTGTAGATGCGGTGAGTACAATAAGTGATAATAATAATTCAAACAGGTATGGATAGATACATAACCGTGTTAAAAAGGGGTAGAAGTCCAAAATCAGGGAGGTTATTATGTATTTCGATTCGAATCGGAAAATTTACGAATTCGTAGAAATGGGATTACATAGAACGGTTTTCGAAAATTTATTTCCGAACGTTCGTAAATTATGGGAATTTTTTAATCCCTTTCGGAAAGCAAGAAATTCCCTTTCGAAAGTGCAATTATGTAGTACGAAAGCAAATGTCAAAAGTGTTATTAACGCACATATTTCATTCGAATGCCATTTTGATTGCGGAAATCTTATAGTTATTGTTTTTAAGTACTTAAAAAAATCAAAAATACACATGGTGCTTTTAACTATCTATTTCACAATGTTGAAAGAAATTTTTAATATTTTTTATTCGTATAATTTCATTTGAAGAAATTTTTTTATTAAATGTATCTAATTGTACGAATGAAAAAAAAAAAAATCAAAATTCTTTCGTCATCGTGAAATTGGCAGAAGTCATTATTAATGGAGTTTAGCTAAACGAAATATTTACGCTGTGAACGCAGCGTTTTTTCCAAAATAACTAGTTACTACTAGGGATAGTGTAATTCAACTTAGTTTTTATAATGCAAAATAAAATTAATTATTGTACAAAAAAAGTATAAAAATTGCAAGCCCTTAAATAAAAAAAAAAATTGTAATTAAAAGAAATAAATTATTAGTTTATTTCTTGGGTAAGGTTTCTTCGATAAATGTGAACGTAGCTTCATTTACATACATACATACATATGTACATACTAAACGTGAGCACAAAACATATGCTTGCTTAAGACACAAGATGTACAGTATTGAATTGTTCTCTTTGTTTTATTGCTCTTGATTTTATGAGAACACTAAAATTGCTATTCCCTTTAATCAAAAGTATACAACAACATTTATGTATCTGCCAAGCAACGGCATTATTTATTGTAGTGTGAAAAGCAAATTTCACTATTGCAATGCCATTGACAATATTGTCAACAGAAATATTATAGTGTGACAATATGTGCATGTGTGAAGAAAACCAAAGAACGACACGTACTTTGAGCGTGCCTTTTGTATTTTATTTCGTGTGTGATGCTGTTCTAAGCTTTATCATTTATAATTAATTTAACAATTTAACATAGAATTAAAATAATATCATGGATATAGATGTAAGGAGTTTAATTATAATTATAAATTGTTATTTTTTGAAATTAATATACATACTTGTAATGTTTTTCTTCCCATTCTAAAATATATATCATATGGAATTTCTATTTTATTATTTATTTTATTTATTTATTTCTCTTTTTTGGTAGATAAAACAATGGAAATAAAATTTCGTTACAAAAAATTAAATTGTTTTTCTCTTTCTATAAAATGCTTGTGAAATAATGTGTACTTTGAAGTGTACAGTAGTTTTATTGTACACGTCCAACAACTGTCTATTCAAATGTTGTACAACAGTTTTATGTGTTGTTGTTTCATTGTTCTCTATATTTGCTTTACACTCAATTATAATAACAACTACAATCAATATTCGCAGTTGAAAAAACTGCAATACTGTACACTTTTACGCGACTTGTGCTCACCTTTAGTACATACTTACTACTTTTAAAAAATGTAATACTCACGAATTTTCACTGAGATTCATAATGATCCATGTATATTTTATAAATTTCCTTTAGAAACTCTCTGAATCAATATCCTAAACTTTTCCACAACAAAACACTATCCATTTGAGTTTTTGTGTATTTTTAAATGTGCACTTAAAATGTTTCAACATAATTTTGACATTTGTATTAAACAATGCAAAGTGCTACCAAGTTTTTACATATAAAATTTGTCATCACTTGAAAATTTCCCTTAAAATTATTAAAACAACTCTGCAGGCCTTTCGATCGTACTACATAATACGATTTTCCTCTTCATTCGGAAATTCCTTTCGAAAGCGTTTTCGATTCGAATCGAAATACATAATAACCCCCCAGCTCAAATAGCTTCAACAGCGAAAGTTCCCAAAGATGGAAAAAACAATATAATAAATTCCGAAAATCGTTTCGCGATTATATCTGAACAAGGCGATGAAAACAGAACTACAACAAGGTCGAGTAAGCCTCCACCCATATATTTAAGAGAACAGAAATCAAGTTTGCTGGTTAAAAGCCTTATCTCATTAATTGGGGCAAATGAGTTTTATGTAACTCCAATTAAGCGCGGAAAACTCAATGAAACAAAAATTCAGGTAGCTCATGAAAATAATTACCGAAAAATAGTTTCAGATTTAGAATATAAAAATAAAAATAGTGGCTTCAAGGTGAAAATGTTTCAAACATCAAAAATAGAGAAAATATCCCCCAACGAATATTTAGAGTCGAGTTACAGCTAGGTGACATAAAGATAAAAATAAATGAATCCCATCCAATTTATGATCTAAAGTATTTGTTGCACCGGAGAGTTACCGTTGAGCATTCTACTTTGTATTCTAACGTTTTTGTTATTTTTACTCTATATTAGGGATATTCACATATTATTGTGACCCTTGTTATTAAGGTATTTATAGCTCGTGCCCAAGCGGAATTAATATTTTTATATTATTATTATTACGAATAAACGTAATTATTATTTGAACTTATATTGAAGTATATACGAGTATGAAAAGTAATATTATCAGGCTCAAGTTCAGTTTTATTGAATTAATGAAAATTCAAAATTACTAAGAGTTTTTTTTTTGTTTTATGTTGCATAATGTTATTATTTATATCCAATCAGTTTTTAGCAGAATGTATCAGTACTGATTTCAAGGCCGCTACACCTCTCATCAGCGTTCAATTGTCCATCTTTACAATTTTCGTAAAGTGGATACTAATTGAGAAGAATATCAACTATTTAACCAGTTTTCAAGAGAAATAGAATATGAGAATTAATTTTTAATTAATTTTTTATTCTACCTTGAAACAGTGCTGGATAGTACGAAATTCCCTCATTACTGTTTGGAAAGCAGGGACGTAACAGTTATAAGATAAACGACAAAAAAATCATTTTTAACCATTAATATTGATGAATTTATAAAAAGGTTATAATTAACCATTTTTATAAGATATATTTTATTTTGGTCATCGCAACCAATTTTAGTGAGTGTTTTGTTTTTTTGGTTACAAATAACCATTATATCAACCAAAAAAATTTTTTGGTTTCAAATAAGCGTTATTTCAACCAAAAAGATTTTGGTTAGAAATAACCAATAAAAAATAAAATTAATTTTTTTGGTTATCAGGCATGAGTAGAAATAACCAATTAAAAAAAAAAAATGAATATTTTTGGTTATCAGTAGTGCGATTCTCTATTCAATTTTAATGTCAATTGAATTGTTAAAAATTTTTAACAGCTAAATTAACGCCGATGTTATTCAGTAAGGATTTTAACAATATCGTTTAGCATTATATTCAATTATAACGTCGAATTTTTCAGTAATAAATTGTGTTGGTAAAATTAACGTAACGCTTATTGTTAAAAGTTACAGAATCGCACTACAGGCATGAGTAGAAATAACCAATAAAAAATAAAATGAATTTTTTTGGTTATCAGGCATGAAATTTATAATAAAAAATTAATTCATAAAGTTTTAGTGGAAATATTTCTCCCATTGAAAATGTTGAATAGGGATTTCTAAATCCATTAAACTCATTATTAAAATTGCAATTGCCTGTATGTTGTAACCTTTATTAGGTTTTGTGTAATGGTTTTAAAATATAAAAAAAACTTACATCGCCATCTGTGCTTAGTTTTTTTACTACCGCAACAGATTTCCAGAGGCCAGGCCGTTCCCTATATGGTCGAATTGAATGAAAAAATAGACATAAGTCTTGGAGTTCATTTATTAAAATATTTGTTTAACTTAACAAACATAAGCGATCTTAAGGAATCGTCTAAAAGGTTGCATCTAAGATCACTTAGTACTAACCTTAATGCTGAAAATGCGCGCTCGACACTAACTACCAAATTCTAAAATTACCTGGAACTACTGGAACGCAAAAAAAAAAAGACGTGTGGCACTCGGGGACTGCCGCGGTAAAGCTATTGCATAGCATTTTTTATCAACTTATGCAATTTCAATTTCAGTTTTTTAGCTATAATGGAAGTGCCCTATACAAAGAAGGGCACTCTAGTCCCCCAGGTAAAAAGTGCCTTACGTTAGTATCCTATGTCCTTCTCCTGGTTCTAAGCTACCTGCCCACCAATTTATAGCCAAATCTGTTCAGCCGTTCTTGAGTTATAAATAGTGTAACTAACACGACTTTTTTATATACATATATAAAAATCGCCTCAAAAACCCAGAAATTCCGGAAAATTTCCCGGAAAAAGGTTACAATACTGGACGGGAATTCCCAAAAACTTGGACGAAAATCCCTCAAAATCCCCTCGAAACCCTGGAAAATTTTCGGAGAAAGGTGGCAACACCGGAAATTTAAAAATTATTCAAAGCGGCAACACTGTATAGTCATCATACATAGACTATACAAAAAAGAAGTTTTCACTTCAAAAAACAAAAGACTTAAGAAACAAACATAGTTCCAGGTTTTTTCGTTTCAAAACAAATGACAGCTTTTTGACAAATTTTTTCCAGACTTTTTCGTTTCAAAAACAAAAACAAACGTTTAAAAATTTCTTGATTCGGTCGCCTTTTAAAGCCTGCGATAGCTTAAAAAAACACAATTTTAAGTACAAACATTTTAATAGTGCTAACTTATTACTTTTAAAGCTAAAGCTAAGATTTTAATCGTTTACGAATTTGTTGAGTTGTGTCATCAATGATAACTAAAACAAAGAAATTATTTTTTATAATTGTTATTTCTAACCAAAAAATCTCTTTTGTTAAGAAAATGGTTATTTAAAATAAATTTTTTTTTTTGGTTGATATAATGGTTACTTATAAACAAAAAAAAATATTTCTCACTTTAATTGGTTACGATAACCAATATAAGGGGCTGTGCACATATAACGTAACGCTGTTTTCAGAGATTTTATACCCCCCCCCCCCCCCCCCCCATCGTAACGCTTTTTACTAATTTTTCAGTGCAAAATTTCTAACCCGTAACAAATCTTTAACCCCCCTCTCCCCATGAAGCGTTACGTAATATGTGCACAGCCCCTAATATATATGCAGTGATAATGGTTAAAAATGACCAATATTAAATAAAAAGCAATTTCTTGTAACCTTTTTATCAGAAATAAAAAAATAACAATTAAATTCGGTCCCTGTTGGAAAGTACTAATAACACGGTTCTACAAATGAGCACTTTTTTTTATACTTGAAAAGAGACCTAGTGTAGGTTATAGACCTTATTTAGTAGATCATAAATCAATTTTTAAAAGTTCGGAAACACCCTCAAATTTCGGAGTTATTCCGAAAAAACTATTTTCGGGTAGGTTCCAGTACTTATGTATGTACACGTAACTCAGTTGATTTTAATCCGATCTTCAATTTTTGAACGCTTTATGAAAGACAAAGAATAGATCTTTCCAACCGTATACATTTTATGCTATATTAATTAAATATTGGTAGTAATTTTCGTAATAACATCTGCAATTTTTTTATTTTTTTATATTTTTTTAATTTTGAGTCCTTTTTTTTATAATTTTTTCTATAAAAGCAGATGTATTTGTATAAAAAATTTTAAATAGCATTTTATAACAAATAAAATGAACTTTAGTTTTTTTAAATCGGACAATATTTGTGAAAGTTATTAAACTTTATTTAAATTTAAATAGCACTTGATACCCCCAAGCGGAAAAAAATTTAAGTGAGAATAATATTTTTTTTATACTTTTTTTAATCATATATTCTTAATTTCTAAATAAAATAATTTGAATACTGTTATTTTAAAATATTTATATAATCATATCATTTTAAGATTAAAAAAATAAAGAAAATGTAGAAGCCATTGATCAATATTTGTAAAAGCAAAATTTTTAACTTTTGAAAAACCTTAATAACTTTTTTATTTTTTACTCGATTTTATTTATTGAAAGCTGGTTTAACTCAGAACTAAATTAGCTTTAATGAAATATATACATATGGGTATGATTTTGAACAATCTAATTTAAAAAAATGGCGCCAAAGTTGAAAAACCTAGAAAAAATAAAATTAAAATCAGATATAATTAAAAATATCACAGCAAAAATTTAATATATATAACAAAGGGAGTATATGTTTAGAAAAGCACATCTTTCTTCTTTCTGAAACCATTTAAAAATTGTAAATCCGATTAAAATCATCTGACTTACGTGTTCATAAGTACTCAAACCTACCCGAAAATAGTTTTTTCGGAATAACTCCGAAATTTGAGGTTG
This sequence comes from Lypha dubia, assembly GCA_947311025.1. Taxonomy (NCBI): domain Eukaryota; kingdom Metazoa; phylum Arthropoda; class Insecta; order Diptera; family Tachinidae; genus Lypha; species Lypha dubia. The sequence continues at coordinate 91,533,693 of OX371260.1, read as the reverse complement.
TTTCCGAACTTTTAAAAATTGATTTATGATCTACTCAATAATGCCTACAACTTACACTAGGTCACTTTCCAAGTATATTTTCACTGTAGCACCGTGTAATCAACACAAACTCATAGTCCGTTATCATCAAAGTATTCTACTTTGTATTCTAACGTTTTTGTTATTTTTACTCTATTGTAGGGAAATTCACATATTACTGTGACCCTTGTTATAAGGGTATGTAGCTCGTGCCCAAGCTGAATTAACATATTTTTTATTTATATTATTACGAATAAACGTAATTATTATTCGAACTTATATTATTATACTATGAGAAGTAAAATTGTTTAGGCTCAAGTTCAGTTTTATTGAATTAATGAAAATTCAAAATTACTAAGAGTTTTTTATGTTGAAAAATATTATTATTTATATCCAATCAGTTTTTAGCAGAACGTATCAGTACCGATTTCAAGCGCGCTACACCTCTCATCAGCGTTCAATTGTCCATCTTTACAATTTTCGTAAAGTGGATACTAATGGGGAAGAATATCAACTATTTAACTAAGTTTTCAACAGAAATAGAATACGAGAATTAATTTAATTCATTTTATTTAATTTTTACCCATCACTGGTTGGAAATTACTAATAATCAACACAGACTCATAGTCCGTTATCATCAAAGTATTTTACTTTGTAATTTAACGTTTTTGTTGTTTTTACTCTATATTAGGGATATTCACATTTTACGGTGACCCTTGTTATTAGGGGATGTATAGCTCGTGCCCAAACGGAATTAATATTTTACATTATTATTCCGAATAAACGTAATTATAATACCCTAATAAAAAGGGTCACAGTAAAATGTGAATTTTTAGAATTAATTCTCATATTCTATTTCTCTTGAAAACTGGTTAAATAGTTAATATTCTTCTCAATTAGAATCCACTTTACGAAAATTGTAAAGATGGACAATTGAACGCTGATGAGAGTTGTAGCGGCCTTGAAATCAGTACTGATACGTTCTGCTAAAAACTGATTGGATATAAATAATATTTTCCAAAAAAAAAATAATAATAATTTTGAATTTTCATTAATTCAATAAAACTGAACTTGAGCCTGATAATATAACTTTTCATATAGTGGATATAATTTTTACGACACCAAGGATCCTCGAGGTAGAGCTTGTGGTGGTTCGGGAATCCTAATAAAAACGCGAATAAAACACCACCTGTTGAATGATTTTTGTGAAGATTATCTTCAAGCAACAAACATCTGCATCTGTCTATTCGCCCCCCAGATTTTCAATTACCGAGAGTCAATATTCGGCTTTTTATAAATCAAATATCTAAAATGGGTTTGAATGTAGTTTCAAGTGGTCAGCCAACTGATCGGCAAAAAATTCCTGATGTTATCGACTTTGGAATTGTGAAAGGTGTGCCCAGCGAGATGGTTGAAGTTGAAGCATCTTTGGACTTATCTTCAGACCACTCGCCTACAATTGTCACTATTTACTCACACACAAGCGTTACACCAACATGTGATTTACCGATGACATCTGCACGTATGAACTGGCTGAAATATAGAAAATATATGGGTGCTCATTGCTCGGAAAAAAATTTTTTTTTGACAAATTTTATTATTTATTGACAGTGTTATTCAGAAAAAGTTAAAGTAGGTTTAATATCCACTATTAAGTAAAATTCTTTAAAGTATTATTCACAAACGATTATTAGCTTAATTTACAGACTTTAACGCCATATTAAATGTTGAAATTGTAAAGTACGTGGACCCCTACTTTAAACCTAAATTAAAGTAAAATGAGATTTCTGTGCTGCTGACATTCATTTGTTTAAATGTGCGCCTTTTTATAAAAACTTGTTAAAAAATAATAAATTTTTGTGGTTATTTGTGTAAAATATGGAAACATTAAATTTTATTAGAAGAATTTTTTTAATTCTGTTGCACTTAAACAAAATACATACATCAGAGAAATTTCCAACTTCAGTCAACCGAGAATATACAAGGAGAGGGTTGACCTATTCTTTCTTCCTAACACGGAATTTAAAAAAAATACCGATTCAACAAAGAAACTGTAAAAAAATAATTAACTTTAATAAAAAAAAAAAAAATATATTGTTGGACAGTAGAGGATGCGGCACATCAGCGGAATTGCAAGTTTTAGTAGCTTTGCGCACTTGGGGCAGAAGAGAGGTAGGTCTCATATTCTATGATGCATATATATGTACATATGTATGTATGTACTTGATACATAAAAGACAAAATTGTTCTTTAAGATGCAGGATGATGGATGATGCAGGATATATTCATGGCCTCTCCCATGCCACGGTAAGCAGAATTTGTGCTAAAGTCTCCTGCGCCATTGCGAAACTTGCAAAAGACAAAATCAAAATGCTTGCATCTATAGAAGAAGAAGTAAGAATATCTAAAGAATTTAAAGAAATACGCAACTTTCCTACTGTTATCGATGACATTGACGGAACCCATATAAAAATTAAAAAAGCCGATGCTGAAGTAGACCACGGGGTCTATATCATCCAAAAAATTCGCAAGTATTTTCAATAAAAACTTTTACTCAATTATAACAATAGCTTTACTTACTTTGTCCTCCTCGTTTAAATTTTTGGATCTTTTTCTTTTAATATCCTCTGCTTTATACATTTCTTTCATTAAATTTTCAAAATATTTACCAAAAATTAGTTAGCAAAGTAATGGAAATCTACAAAACATTTTAGTGATGTACATACAGCCAACTCAAGTAAACAAAGCTCGTACTTTAAATAATCGGATTAAAATTTGTATCCGATTATTTGAAGTAATTTAAATCCTTAACAAAATACAACCGTATTTATTTATTTTACAATACTATAAATGTATTTAGTTTACGTTGTTATGTACTATAAATATTAATTTACATCTTTAATAAGAAAATATTTAATTTTATATTAAAAATATGCAAAAATGTATTAATATATCCAAATATCCGGATCAATTAAGAAACGTTTTTGTGCATCGTTAACTATAAAGAGACAAGAGAGAATGATGGTATTGCCAGTATCAACATGTTAAATTTATTAAAGCATACATTAGTTAATATGGTGTTTTTGCATACCATTTTTTAACATAGGTTTGTTAGCGTTAAAGTCGATGGTAACTAACACGAACTTCAAACCTCAATTAAGATTTTTTTATGCATAAGGCTGTGAATCTTCAATTATAGATTAAATTATCAATAAGTTTTTCAAATCTTAAATCTAAAAAAAATATTAAATATAAGTTTAGCCAATGCTAAACAAAATTTTTAATTTCAACGGTTAATTTATGTTGTTTTACATCTCTCATGTACGGCTGAGAAAAAGAGTATCTCTCCTTTTCAACCGGGTGTGGCCTCTATAATTTAAAATATTGCGTGCAAGTACATTTGGGTGCACCACAAGTTTTTTAATATATTTTTTAGCGTTTTTTGAAAATACTGTCTTCACCAACGGAACATCTAGATCTTTATGAATTTTATGATTTCTGACATACCAGGGGGCTGCTGTAATTGTACGTAGAATTTTATTCTGTCGACTTTGAATTTTTTTGACATTTTCGGAAAAAATGTCGCTGAGAACACCTTCTGACAAAGACGATTCTTTTAGGTAGTTTGAAGCGCACGTTAAACAAGCTGCTTTTAATGCTACTTCAAATAAAATAAACCAACTAATGAGATTTAACAATATTTTTTCTGTAGATATAGAAAGGCTATTGACTGAAAAGCCCCAGGTGTCGACAAAATAAGCAACAAAATGCTTCAAGAATTGCCTTACATGGCAAAAAAAAATAATGCTATTCATTTTTAATGGCATTTTACAGATACAATACTATCCAAAAGAATGGAAGTTTTCGATGATTATTATGATACCAAAGCCCGGCAAGGATCATACGAAGGTTGAATCCTATTAGCTTAGTACCCAACATTTCAAAACTATTTGAAAAGCTGTATATGAGCAAGCTGATGCCTATAGTGACTAGAATTGGATGTATTCCAGATCATCAATTCGGTTTTCTCAGACAACATAGCACAATTGAACAAACTCACAGACTTGTGTATGTTGTTAAGAAACACTTTTGTAAAAAAGAAATATTGCTCTCCGCTCTTTATTGATGTGTCACAAGCTTTCACAAAATCTATCAAGTATCGTCAAGCTTTTTAAAAGCTATTTAATGGAACGTAAATTTGTAGTTAGAGAAGGCAATTTTTAAGCCTTCCGCAGTCGATCGAAGACGGAGTTCCCCAACGCAGCATCTTTGGTCCCTTGCTGTACTTAATATATGCCTCTGACTTAACGTTAAGCAATAACATTCATACATCAACATTTGCTGATGATACAGCTTTTCTAAGCGTTCATGAAAATCCAGTAGATGATTCCCGCCACTCGGCATATAAAAGTTAACGAGCAGAAATGTGTACACATTCTGTCCCACACTTTCTTGAAATAATCGAATCTCCAAACTTTTCTCGTAATAATTCAATTGATGCATTTGCTGTGTGGCACATAGCCCCGTCTTGTTGCAACCAAATGTTGTCCAGATGAACTTCTTCCAATTTCGCTAAAATTTTGGTTATCATCGATCTATACCGCTCTTCATTGACAGTAACGATGTTACCAGCTTCATTTCGAAAGAAGTACGGACCGATGATTCCACCAGACCAAAAACCACACCAAACTGTCAATTTAGGTGAATGTAATGGTTTTCCATGAATAATTTGTGGATTTTCTTCGCACCGGAATCGACAGTTTTGTTAATTTACTGCACCACTGAGATGAAAGTGATCCTCATCGGAGAAGATGATTTTCTTAAAAAAATCATTATCGTTTTCAAATTGTTCCAAGGCAAAATCAGCAGCGTTGTTCTTGCGTATATCTCCTCATCATGAAATTGTAAGCACTACTGAAAACAATGAAAAACAAATGACAGATCATGACATATTACATATGGCCGAAACGTCACTTCAAAATCATATCATCCCTATTGGAAAACCTTTTATGTATCTCTTACTTATGTATATGTACAAATATATAATTTTACTGGGGAAAATAAGAAATAATTTGGAAAATCCTAAACTATACTACAATTTGTAGCACAAAGAAAAAAGTGCTTAATTCATATACACATATATATTACACAGGTCAACACGAATGTTGTTGCCTGAACATTATTACTCAATTTATATACATGTGGTTCTGTGGGTTGACTCCGGTTCTCGAGCTTTACCGCTATTGGGAAAAAAGAGAAGGTTGCGCCACATAATTTGCAATATCTCGAGAACTAGTTTTTAGTTTGAATTACCCAATAACACAAAAAAATTGGGGAAAAATATCCTTTAAATTATGATATAATAATTTTTTTACCAATCATTATAGCTTAGTTCAGTTTAAACTCCATTAGCGTACAGACGCCTTCTTTATAATCATCGCAACTGAATATTAAAATATACCAAAAATTAGAAAAAATGCAAAAATTAAACAATTAAACAATTATTGAGCCGTTATTTCACTTGTTTAATCTTTTATTTTTTCTTACGTGTAATATAAATAATTGTTTACATATATAAGCTCATTTGAGTTCCTATATTAAAAACAACAATAAACTTAAAAACAGTAGGAATTTTACCTAACTTTAGTTGCTGAAGAGGACAACAACAAAAATAAATTAAATTCAAACTTGAATGTTACACAAAAACCAGGGGGCTGTTATTTGGATGATCTTTAGGGCATTTTATTATAAGTAGTAAATCAAAACTTAATGCCGGGCGGGCGACGCCGCAGTGCAGGGGTAGTAATTTAAATAATAGGTAAATAAGACATTTTTAAAACGACTAAATTAATCCCGTTTAAAATTTTTTTTCTCTTTGCAACACGCAATAAATAAGAGTATGTATGTAATTTGAAAGCATATCATTTTATTAAAAAAAAACAAAAAATAAATAGATAGAATTAAACTAAAGGTACGGTTCAAAACTGTTTTTATTCGATATCGTTATTTTCTTCTATCAATATTTTCGATATTTTTAAAATATCGACTTATAGTTCCGAGTTATGTTCATCTGAAATTATATTGTAAGTGTCATTATGCACTATTTTTCGACGATTATTTTTTGTTAATAAAATATTATATAATATCTGTTTTGTTCCTTTTAACTCCTACAAGGAGAATAATGCCGTATCTGCGATTATACACTATTAACACTTTGAGCCCCACGTGCCCCACCTGTGAACATTTTTATTTTGACGAACCCGTGATCATTGGTGGATTTAGTTTCTGGGACATCGTGACCACCCGTGGTCACACGTCGTGTGGTATTTCCCGACATTGTGATCACCAGTGGAAACGTTCTGGCGGCCACTTGGGCCCAAGACGTATTTTGACATTCTGGGACAACCGGTGGTCACAATAAAAACATAAAAAACAGCAAAAATACATTTGGTTTATCAAAAATAAATATCACAAAGTCACATTGCAAAAAAATCAATAAAAATAAGTTTGGTCCCAGCTTGTCAACTACAAAACTCCCACTCGTCAGCAAGCGGCCCACCGGTGCAAAAAAAAAAATTACCACAGGTGGGCACGTGGGGCTCAAAGTTTTAATAAAATTGCCTACTTATGTGGCCGCCTGCGGCCAGGTTCAGACAATTTCTTCACCACCGCTAATTTGGTTACTTAATATTTTCTACTTTTTTTCAGTTTTCTATAACATATGTTGAAAAATCAAATTCAAAATTTCAACCAAGAATATATGCATATTGTAAAATCGGCTAAGGCATCTGCCGCATCGAAGTTGTTTAACTTCGTTCTCTGTGTATGACATTTCAAGTCTAATAACATGGATATAAAGTTACGCTGCAACAGATGGAATGAAAAACTCTTTTTCATATTATAAACGGGAATCGCATTTTGTGAAATTGCGAAAAGATATTGTGTAAAGTTGTAATGCAAACGAAAATAAAACCTTCGTTTTCATTTCACGTTATCGCAGAACGAGAATTGACCCCCAGTTTTCGTTAAATAGTGATGATGAAATAACAACAATTGTAAAGCTAATTTTTCAAAAATTAAAAATAGGGAAAGAATTCAGCAACCTATATTTAAAGTCGAGCTACAGCCAGGTGATATAAAAATAAAAAACAGCATTACCGATGAGTTGCCACATAAAAGAGCTCTATCTTTCCACTGCCAGAACGGCCAAGAGTTTGGCCATACCAAAACTGATTGCAAATAACCTACCGTTTGCGTTGGATGTGGTGAATTATACAGTACAGCTGTGACAAATTAAAAGGTGATTCCACGGCAAAGAAATGTGGCAAATCCGCGGAAACCATACTGCAAACTATAAGGGCTGTCATATATATTCGTTTTTTAAGCGTTTTTTTTTTTTTTTTTTTTTTTTTTAATTAGGACCAGCACTCAGGGGATGACCCCTACGTATGCAGTGCATTGTGCCGGAACTCAGAGAGAGGGATAGAGTAGAGAAGATAGATGTTGAAAATGTAGAAGGCTTAACTCTTTTACAACTCTGCTTTGCGCGTTATGTTATTTTTTATAGCAGTGTTGAGGCGTCTCCGGTGTTAGGTAGACGCATTAACTTTGTTAAGCTGTATTGGCAGACATTTTATTAATTGTTTTACTTCGCCGATGTTTCTGCTAACCGACGAAGGAGGGCGATGTTGTGTATATTAGCCTAGAACATCATCAATCGCTGTCGGAACAGTTTTTAGTGACCAGTGCTATGCCTTCATCACTTAAATAGTCCGACAACAATTAATACAATGTCTCACTAATGTACATTACATAAATTAATGATGTTGATTGACTTGCTGTGGCCTGGGTTTGAACCCAGGTCCCACGTCATTGTTTGCTTAGTAGTCAACGCGCTAACCACTTCAGCCAACACCACCCTCATTTCTTGAACAGAAAAGATAATTTTACTCCCGCTCATTCTAACACATTTTTAAACTATCCTTAGTTAGCTTAATCTTCTATAAGTCATAAACAATATTCAAAAGTTTTGAAGTCTAACCAGACTATAGTTAAAACTCCAACTAATAGTCAATTATCATACACCAATGTCCTAAAGTGAAACCATACTACAGCAAATGAAGTTTCTGGGTCTAATTTAAATCGTCTTGAAGCCTCAAAAGAGAGCTTAGTACAAACAGTAAATACATTTACACGCAACATGCCCTGTATTGTGCAGGAAATGTTGAAAATGCAATATACTTTATTGCAGGCTGTATTAAACAAACCATGAACTTCAAAATTCCTTTTGGGAACGCAAACGGCATCCGCCAACATAAAGCAAAAAAAAAAATTTCTTATAGATAAACAAATCGATGTTATGCTTAACTCGACTGAGAAGGAGGTATACTCTTTTTGTCAGCTGTACACGAGAAACGTAAAACACAAAAAATCAACCACTGGAAATACAAATTTTGTAATATATTTAACATTTTTAGATTTAAGATTTGCATACATATTGATATTTCACTTTATAATTAAAGATTCAATACATATTTGTGTAATGACAAAAAATGCTTATGTATCTCAGAGACTCATTTGACATCTCGAAGTTATTTTAATGTTAGTGGATATAATTTATACCACACTAAGGACTCTCGAGGTAGACTTTGTGATGGTTCGGGAGTTCTAATAAAAACGCATAAAAAACACTACCTAATAAATTATCTTTGTGAAGAATATATTTAAGCAACAAATATCTGTATTGAAAATCATTATCAAAAGCGTGTGATATCATTTGTTTATTCCCTTCCCAGTTTTTTAATTACCAAGAGTCAATTTACCGCGTTTTACACATTAGTGGGGTACCGTTTTCATGCAGCTGGCGACTACAATGCTACACACGCATTCTGGTGTTCACGTTTAATCACTTCTTAGGGTTTGAATGTATTTTCAAGTGGTCAGCCAATATATTGCCCAACAGATGTTATGGACTTTGGAATATTGAAAGATGTGAACGGCGAAATGGTTGTCGTTGAAGCGTCTTTTGATATATCTTTAGACCACTCGCCTATTGTTGTCGCTATATACTCACAAACAACTTCTTCAGCTGCATGTGATATACCGATGACATCAACACGTATTAGCTGGTTGAAATATAAAAAATACTTGAGTGCTCATTGCTCGGAATATACACCGTTGAAAGCACATGCTGTCGTAGATGACTCTATTAGGTTGTTTGAAACCAATGTTAAACAAAAGTGAAAAAGTGAAATTTAACAACATTTTTCGATAGATGTGCTGATTCCGCTCCTGATTATATATAAACCTCGATTACGACCTTTGAATAATGAGTGGACAGATTGTTTAGAGTATACGTCAGCACCTACCTTACGGCTTAAATCCGACGGTGTACTTAAACACTTAGTGTAGATTAAGCGTTCACTATCGCCCCCGAGCCACCCCACTCAGGAAACCCGAAGGCATCCCCGAGGGGATGACAACAGGTAGCAACTTCTCAGATATGACCAAGGCCCGTCATGTCCAAACACCTTGCTAAAGTGAGCGAGCTACCTAAACTCTGGAATCCTGTTGGTTCACAACAGCACATAGAGGCTTCACATCGGTAGACACGAAGTCCGCAAAGCGAGCATCAGTCTTTAAACCGACACCTCTCCCAGCTTTTGGTAACAACCACAACCACTACGTGAACTCTCGAAAGAGACCTCAACCAACAACCGGCCCTTGGGATCCTGTAACCGGGATAGTAGAGGAGAACTCTACTTAACGGTGTTAATCAATCTCCCATGTGGGCTGCCGGCCCCGTAGCACCAGTTCAAACTACTGGTAAAGTTTCGCAAGGAAATCCCAAAAATTAGGGATTAACTTTCTATTGGTTTTGGTCATGGGCTAGACCTTAGGTACCCTTACACCTTCTATGTAGACTTACTTGGCAAGCCACTTCGTTCATTATAAAATATATGCACATTCCGTTGCACTATTAATTCAGAGATTGGTCCGTGCATATAAGTTTTATGGGTAACTGACAAAACGTTATGTCTACAAAAGACAGTTACCCTATACCCCGGGGAGTATTGCATCTTGTTGTTGAGAATCAACAAGATGAACTATCTACCCCCCGGGGGAATGAGTGGACAAGAAGTTATGCTGATAAAAGTGCAGTTAGTTTTCGTTAGACATTTAGAAAATGTATTAACTCCATATATTCCGGCTGATATTGTCGCAGTCCCTCCAGTCGTCTGTATTCCAGATATTATTTGCCTTCTCTAACTACAAATTTACGTTCCATTAGATAACTCTTTAAAAGCTTGACAATGTTTGCTGGTAGATTTTGTATTAGTTTGTTGATAAGCCCTTCGTGCCATACTTTATCGAAAGCTTGAGAAACATCTATAAAGAGCGCAGAACAATATTTCTTTTTTCCAAAGGTGTCTGTAACTACATTCACAAGTCTGTATCATAGTAATCATCGAAACCTTCCATTTTGTTGGATAGTATTGCAGCCGTAGAATACTATTAAAAATGAATAGTATAATTCTTTTTGCAATATAAGGCAGTTGTTGAAGCATTTTGTTGCTTATTTTGTCGACACCTGGAGCTTTTTTGGTGTTAAAACTAGTAATGGCCTTTTCAATCTCCACAATGTTAAATCTTAACGGTATTTCTGGTAAAGAGACGACTGCTGGCAGTTCAACAATATCAGCAGAAATATTCGGAGTGAAAGATGAATCTTTACCTACTAATTCCTCACACCTTAATAATGTATCCTCATAATTCTATGTTTCAGGTCAATTTGCTTTTTAACCTTTTTAACCTTCTAATATTAGCAATTTTTATAGCTTTTAAATGCATTGTTAATTCATTATATTTGTTATTACTAAATAACCATTTATTCGATATTCTTAATTTTAATTTTAAAATATGTTGCGTTGCGTTTAGATATAGATATTTTCTCAATATTAATTTAACATTTTATTTTGATGAGTAGTGAGAGATACGAAGAGAGTTCCAATTACGTAACGTGGAGCATGGTGAAGGTTCTTGCCAGTCAGGAAAGAGGCCTTCAAATATGCCACTTAAATGCCCAGAGTTTAAGGCCTAAAATTGATGAATTCAGATGGATATTTGAAAATTCTAATGTTGATATTATTTGTGTTTCAGAGACATGGCTAGATAACACAATTCCAAACGGGATTGTATCCTTATCTGGCTATAAAATATTTAGATCTGACAGAGTATATGGACGAGGTGGAGGTGTTGCCATATATGTTAAAAATCACATAACCTGCAAGTTATGTAAAAAAAATAGTGAAAATGATAAAATTGAGTACATTCTCATTGTAATTTCATCTTTTGGTAGGAAAATGTTGGTCGGCTGTGTGTATAGGCCCAACAGTTCTGTTGACTACAGTAATTTCATGATTAATATTGAAACTGATGTTACACGGTTCAGTGATGTTTTAATTGCTGGGGATTTTAATTCTAATCTTTTCGTTGAATCAAATTTCAAGGATGAAATGTCTACTATTGGTCTCATTCCGGTAAATAAAACATTTCCTACACACTTCACAGAAAACAATAGCACCCTACTAGATCTCATTTTTGTGAGTGATACCGCAAAAATATTACTTTATGATCAAATTTCTGCTTCATGTTTTTCAAAACACGACATAGTCTTTGCAGCATACGATTTTCAGCTTGGAGGTAGGGATCAAACTTTTTCCTTTCGAGATTTCAGAAATTTGAACTTTGATATTCTTAATGAAAGCTTTCTACAAGTGAATTGGAACTGTATCTACAACATGATTTCTGTTGATGATCAGCTTTCGTTTCTTGAGTACAATATATTGAAGCTCTATGATGATGCAGTACCCATTAGAACGAAAACTATTACAGCAACAAAAAAGCCATGGTTCAATCCGAATATACGAGAGTCTATAAGGCGTAGGGACTTAGCGTATTCGCGGTGGAAACGTTTCCGGACACATGATTTAATGTCTATTTTCCGTTCTGCTAGAAGTGATACAAATAAACTGATAAAAATGGCTAAATGTGACTACTATTCAAAAAGATTTGGTTCTGCTCTCGAATCCAGGCGCACTTGGAAAACTATTAGCGATATTGGGATTGGCGAAAAAAACACTGGTGTAGATTGCTCCATTGATGTTGATCAGCTCAACAATATGTTTGTGAATAATATACCGGCAGTGGATGTCACAGAAGACGGTATTTCAGTTATGAATGCCCCTAATATGTTTGAGTTGAACATGTTCGGTTTCACATGCGTCAGTCAGCTTGATGTGCTTTCAAGTTTTGCGCAAATAAAATCAAATGCGATAGGATTAGACAATATGCATCCCAAGTTTATTAAAATAATGTTACCCTCTCTTCTGCCATATATAACATATTTCTTTAACACCATCATTACCACAAGCTGTTTTCCACTGAAATGGAAACATGCTAAAATAATTCCAGTTCCTAAACCAAACAATGAATATCGTCCAATAGCTATATTAAGCTTCCTTTCGAAAGCATTGGAAAAAATTTTGCACCACCAAATTAGTAATTACATCTATAATAATAAACTATTATCTGATAAACAATCAGGTTTCCGACCAAATCACAGTTGTGTAACTGCTTTGGTGGATGTCACGGAGAATATAAGGCGTGATCTGGATGATGGAAAAATTAGTTTTTTAGTGCTTCTCGATCATTCGAAAGCATTTGATACAGTTAACCATGAAATATTATATAGCAAACTTAGAACTTTCTTTAAATTTTCTTCGACTGCAGCACAGCTAATGTTGTCGTATCTAACAGATCGTACACAATCAGTGTGTGTGCACAATACAGTGTCCAATCCTGTTAAATTAACAAGAGGTGTTCCCCAAGGGTCCATTTTGGGACCGCTTCTTTTCTCGATATATGCCAATGATTTGCCACGTAAACTATCTCACTGCAACGTCCGTATGTATGCAGATGATGTGCAATTATGGCTCAGCAGCCCAACTCAATCAATCGTGGAGAATATAACCAAACTAAATCATGATTTAAATAACATATATATGTGGGCATCTGCAAATCGTCTACACTTAAACCCTAAGAAATCCAAATGTCTGGTAATTCATAAGAAAACTATACATCCATGTATAGAAGATGATATTGTAATTAATCAACAAAAAATTGAGTTAGTGGATACTGCGAAAAATCTAGGAGTTGTATTTAATAACAATCTGACATGGTCAAGTCATATCAATGCACTGGTTGCTAAATTATATGTTAAAGTTAGAACATTATGGACTGTTCAACACTTCACACCTCTGAGAGTAAGAATGCTACTTGCTAAAGCATATTTGGTTCCAAGCCTTATATATGGTTGTGAATTGTTTTCTAGTTGCGATAGTGTTAGCAAGAGGAAACTCGAAGTATTATACAATAATATAGTAAGATATGTCTATAATCTCAAGAGGCGGGATCATGTTTCATTGCATGTCAAAACATTATATGGTGTATTATTTGAAAATCTCCTAAAGATAAGAACATTAATTTTCCTACACAAAATTATATACACCCAAAAGCCTGAATATCTATTTCAGAAGATTAGATTTGCCAGATCTTTAAGAGGCAAATATATTATAATACCTAGATATCATTGTCATGTTTCTGAATGGCACTTCTTTTTACATGCTGTTCGTCTTTGGAATTCTCTTCCACATTATCAACAAATTAACAGCAACGCAACACATTTTAAAAAATTTCTTTTTAATTATTTTGATTAGATTAAATATTTTCTACATACTTAAGTACATACATATGCCCTTACTTTGTAAAACTCTTATTTAATATGCAATTTAAAATTATTTATATAAATTTCTTTTTTTTTTTTTTCTCTTAAATTTAATTATGTTGGCGAACTTATTGTACACAAAACAACCCTGCATTGTAATTATAAGACTAAGTCTTGTTATGCAAGTGATTCAATAAATAAATAAATAAATAAATAAAATAAAAAAAACTTTTTCTAAGTGTTTAACAAAGAGTGCACCTTTTTCAGCATCAGTTTTTGCCCAGTCACCATTTGGGGCTCGTAATGGGGGTTTGCATATCACCGGCCTTTTTAGTCCTCTGGCTGCACGCCACAGTGAATAATCTGTTTGTGGTGTTGCATCTAGCTCTTGAAGGAATTTTTGAAGGGAAGCTGTTTTTTGAGTTTGCAAAACTTTCCTAAGCTGCTTGGTACACTCCTTAAGCCTTAATTTTAGCTGGGGCGATCTGTCGCGCTGCCATTCTCGTCGAGCTCTCCGTTTTTCAGTCAATAGCCTTTCTATATCTACAGAAAAAATATTGATAATCTCACTGGTTGATTTGGTTGATTTGAAGAAGTATTAAGAGCAGCTTGTTTAACATGTGGTTTAGGGTGGTGTTGGCTGAAGTGGTTAGCGCGTTGACTACTAAGCAAACAATGACTTTGGGCCTGGGTTCTTCAAACCCTGGCCAGAGCATGTCAATCAATATCATTAATTTCTCTAATGTATATTAGTGGGACATTGTATTAATTTTTGTCGGATTATTTAAGTGATGAAGGCATAGCACTGGTGACTAAAAAACTGTTCCGACAGAGATTGATGCTATCCAAGCTAATGTACACAACATCGCCGCCCTCCTTCATCGGCTAGCAGAAACATCGGCGAAGTAAAACAATTAATAATGAAACCAACCGAAATAACGCGGCGTCAACGCTTTGAAGATAAATCCAATGATGCTTCAACTTCAATCATTTCGCTGGGCACACCTTTCATAACTCCAAAGTCGATATCATGGATTTTTTGTCGATCCGTTGGCCAATATGTTGGCTGACCACTTAAAACTACATTCAAACCCATTTTTGAAATTGTGTCAAACAAAACACGACCCTTAGGACTGAATTATCGTGAACCCCAAAATGTGTGTTTAGCATTGTAGTCGCCAGCAGCTAGAAAACGGGACCCAGTGTTGTATAAAATGAGGTATATTGACTATCTGAAATTGAAAACCTGGGAGGAGAATAAACAGATGATATCACAAGTTTTTGATAAAAATTTTCAATGCAGATGTTTGTTGCTTGAAGATAATCTTCACAAAATTCATTCAACAGGTGGTGTTTTATTCGCGTTTTTATTAGGATTCCCGAACCACCACAAGCTCTACCTCGAGGATCATCGGTGTTGTAGAAATTATATCCACTAATTCTAAAATAACTTCGAGACATCAAATGAGTTTAAGAGATAAGCATTTTATTCTTATGTTGACAGATGCCGTTTGCGTTCCAAAAAGTTAAAGTTCATGGGTTATTTAATACAGCCTGCAACAAAGTAGACTGCATTTTCAACATTTTCTGCATCATACAGGACATGTTGAGAGTAAAAGTATTTACTGTTTGTATTAAGCTCTCAATTGAGGCTTCAATAAGACTAAAATTAGACCCTGAAGCTTCGTTTACTGGTACCGGTTTTTGCGCTGTATTCTGGATACTTTTTAAAATGTTAGCGTATGAAAATTGACTATTGGGTTGTTGCTGAGCAATAGTTGCGTTTGACTTCAATATGTTTGAATATTGTTGCTGACTGGTAGACGGTTGAGGTAACTGAGGGTAGCTTAAAAGTGTGATAGGCTGAGCGGGAATATTATTTTCTTTTTTGTTCGAGGAGCGTTTAAAAAACAAGTGAAGAGGAGAGCCTCTATAGTTGGTAGTGTGATTTCCGCCGCAATTGCCACATTTTTTCGCCTTCGGATCACCTTTTGTTTTGTCACAGTTAGCGGTACTGTGTAAAACTCACCATATACAACGCAGACTGTAGGCAACTTGCAATAAGTTTTCGTGTGCCGAAATTCTTGGCAATTCAGGCATTGGATAGGTCCAGTTCTTTTATGTGGCTGCTCAACTGGAACTTTCCGGTGTAACAAATACTTTAGATCATAAATTGGATGGGATTCATTTATTTTTATCTTTATGTCATCTGGCTGTAACTCGACTCTAAATATTGGTTGGGTGATTTTTTCTCTATTTTTGATGTTTGAAACATTTTTCACCTTGACGCCACTATTTTCAAGGCCAGACTTGACCTCTTCTGGATCCACGCTAGAATCTATATCTTTTATTACAACGGTTAGACCTTTAGCACTCTTCAGCTGATATGTATAAAAATTTTTATTTTTTGTCTTAAAGTCTGAGACTATTTTTCTGTAAAAATTTTCTTTAGATACCTGAATTTTTGTTTCATTGATTTTCCCACGCTTGATTGGAGTTACGTAAAACTCATTTTATCCAATTAACGAGATAAGGTTTTTTACCAGAATGCTGCAGTTCTATTCTCTTATATAAATCGGTGGTGGTTTACTCAAACGTGTAGTAGTTGTGTCTTCGTCACATTTTTCAGTTAAAATCGCGAAACGATTTACGGAATTTTTTTGTATTTTTTCCATCTTTGGGAACTTTTGCCGTTGACGCAATTTGAGCAGATTTGGGACTTCTTCCTCTTTTTAACACAGTTATGTATCTATCCATACATCTTTGAATTTTATTAATTTTGTGCACATTGGTCACCTGGGTATTTATTGTTTGTTTGTTTGATTGTACAGATAAGCTTACAAGTTTGCTAATAGGTGCAATTGTTGTTGCTTCTTGATCACTATTTAACATGATCGCGCACGAGTAGTTGTGTTTTGTGTAGAATTCAGGTTTGTGTTTAATTAATTTTTTTTATTGTCGTCATCAGCAACAAAAGTTAAATAAGCATTCCTACTGCTTGTAGGTTTATTGTTGTTGTTGCCAGAAGATGAACTCATTTAGTGTCCTCTTGTTTTTTTTTTCACTTATAAGAGTTTGTGTATGCAAATATTTATGTATTATACACAAGCAAAAAAATAAAATAAAACCAGTATAATAACTGTTTAATAAATGTTTTTTTTTTTGTATTTTTTGTGACTTTAAATTTTTGATAATTTTTAATATTCAGTTGCGAAGATTATAAAACGCATCTGTACACTGCGAGAGTTGAAACTGAATGATGGAGTTGTAATTCATAATACCAAAAATGAGTTAAGTTGTTTTATGCCCCTATTGCGGTTGACAACTTTTGAAACAATTTGGTCGTCGTTTATAAATTTGCATTACCATTGTCAACTCAACTCATGGTTGACTTTTTGGTTGTGTTCACAATTTTTTGTGGTATTGTCATTTGCAACTTTGCACAAGTTTGGTTGACAAAAACGATGAATACACACAACTGCTTATTAGTAGTTGGGTTGTTGTTCGTTACAGTTTACTTCGACATAAAGTAGAAAAATTTATTGTGCTTAATATTGCAGTTTCTCAGCATTTAATATATTTACAGGCCTTTGAAAAATACAACGATAGCCCAATTTGAGAGAATTGTTTAGCTAATGGAAAAAAAATCCAGAGATTGCTCGTGGGAAACCAAAATTTGGCATGACCAAAAATCATGCACTGCTCTAGCACATCTAACACTTTTCTTAAAACAAGTGACATTGTAGATTGAGCTAATAATATATTGAAGTTGTTGCCACTGCACTTCTGGTAGGTCCCGTCAGCAAAAAATCTAAGGGCAGCACAAAGTTTCACTATTGGTGGTATAGCTGACGTACAGGTTTCTTTGATTGATCTTTTATGTCATCCAGCAGATACCAAAAGTCTTCTTAACTCAGTCGGAAATAGCTAATAAATCTTTAAAAAATTATTTCCTTACTGTAATTATCAGGTATCTGATGAAAATCGATTCGTTTTTAAGTAAAATCGAATGTGGAAAACGAACGCTTTGCTATAAGATGTGATGAAAAACGAACGGTTTTACTTTCCATTTTTCGTTTCATTTTAAATAGTTTCATGTCAAACTGCAACTTTTTTGTTTTAAAAAGTAAACATTTGTTTGGATTTTAATAGCACTTAAAATAGCATTTATTATTTCGGCATCAAGTTTAATAATTAATTATTCAAATCGAGTAGAAAATATTGAACGAAAAAGGTTGAGGGATGCATCAAATCCATTAAACATGCCGGAAAATAGATAAGAGCATAGCACAATAGAATGAATATTTTGACCTGTTCCTTTACAAATATTTTTAGTTTTAAGGAATACTTTCGTTTAATTAAAGAAGGCTTTGCTTGGATATTAAAAGAAATTGAAACACATGTAGAATCCAAATTAATTCCACTGGTAATCGAGTTAGCAGCCACATTAAGATCACGATGTATTCTTCTTGGGCACTATTTATGTGTTTTCCCCTAAAAATTCCATTTTAATATTTAATGATTTGAAAACACATACAAGCTTTGGGTACATACTATGTACATACATAAACACTTACATTTTCGATTAAATATTTTAACAATGGGCGCGTTCAGCAGAAAAACCTGCTACTAAACAGTTTAAGTGTAGCAGCTTTTGATTTGTTTGATTTTTCTGAACGAATTGCTCCCTTTTTTGTCAACAATATCAACAAATTTGACTATTCAATTAAAATTATTGAATTTCATTTTGTAAAATGATTTCAGAATATTTATTTATGAATTTAAATGAACTAAAATTTAAAAATATATTATGAAATTTGATTCAAAAGTCAAATTGAACTGAAATAGCGTAACTTGTTGAAATGTATTGTACTTTTTCTTTGCTACCGAAAACAGTGAGCGCTCACTCAAAATGTTCGCTCATCGGTCAGTAATCAAAGCGTTCAGCAGATTGTTGAATACCAGCTGTGTAGCAAACTGTGTCTGCTGAACGCACCCAATATAAATTTTATGTATTCTTTTATTAAATCGTTTACAGAAGTGAGCTCGATTTTAAAACGGTTAAAACAGTAACTTTTCGATTTCCATCACTCTTCATATTTTCATAGAACAAAATGGAAAATGAAATCGAATTCGATTTGACAAACAAACAAGAAGAAGAACAACACAAAACAGAAATAAGTGATGACATCACAACTCGTTTCGATTTTACACCGGTTTTGGTTCGAAATCGATTTTCATCACATACCTGATAATAAGGTAGTAGGATTTTTCAAACATTGCAAAAACAAGTATCTTATTTGCAAAGGCTTGTGTATATACTATAGATTAGAGATGATTTTTAAAGAACATCGTAAACTGTGAACGTGATTTCAAAATCACTGTGATTTAAAACAGTGACTGTGATCACGTTTATTCAGTTTTCCTTTTTTTGAATTCACAAGCCATTTTTTTTAAATTCACGGTTTTAATTTGTTTTATTTTGATGATAAGCACAAAGCACAATGAGAAAGAAGTCCAATATGTACTAACACATGCATGTTTACAAATATGTACAATTCTTTTAGCAAGGTACATATATTTTTAAGAAAACGCATCTCTATAACAAAAACATTAATATTTGCATACTGTCAATAAAACTCCATATACACAAAATTTTTTTGGGTTTTTTGATATGGAGTTTGACTACAAGAGAAGAGTCATACTAATCACCACCTATTCACTTGCATATACTTGAATATATGTATATACTTTGGCTTTCAAAAAGAAATACTAATAAGAAGAGAGAAGAAAAGAAATAGCAACATTATTTGTTCTGTTATTGTATAAGTATAAGCAAAAAACGTTATTAGCTACACAAACAGTGAAATATCATAAATTTGTGTATGTAACAAATAAAAAAGAACAACTTTGCAAGTAGCAGTTACTTGACAAATTTGGTAGCAACTGTTACTCGTGATTTTTAAGTAACAGTGATTAAATCACAGGTACAAAAGTATCGCTCATCTCTACTATAGATCATTGTATAATAATTATACAATTTGCAGCATAATGTCAGCAGCTGATAAAAGTTTTTTCAATAAGAGTGATATGATTTCTTAAAAAAACATACTTATTGTTAAGGAAATTCAAAAGTTTTTTATTTAATGTCAAGTACAATCGATACAATTAAGTTCTAAATAAAACGTCATTCATATGGCCTCCACGAGTTCTTCTGCAGGAACGAATTCGATGAACCCAATTTTCGAGCTTTTTTTTCCACTAAATCAAGTCGTATGTCATGAATGGCACGTTCAATATTGACTTGTAAAGCTTGAAGGAAGTCTGGTTTATTTCGAAAGACCAATGACTTCAAATAACCCCACAAGAAATAGTCTAATGGTGTTAAATCACAACTTCTTGTAGGCCATTCAATATTACAATTTCTTGAAATAATCGAGTCTCCAAACTTAACTCGCAATAATTCAATTGTTGCATTTGCTGTGTGGCAAGTAGCCGAGTCTTGTTGGAACCAAATATTGTCAAGATCAACTTGTGCCAATTTCTTCCATGAAAAGTTGGTTATCATCGATCTATACCGCTCTCAATTGATAGTAAAGGTGTTACCAGCTTCATTTCGGAAGAAGTACGAACCGATGATTCCACCATGCAACACTTGCCTGAACGGCAGCTTTATTTGCATTACTTCGAGCGGTTTTTTGTCTTATTGACACTTCAACAATATGTAAAGAAAATGTAAGCTCAAAATTTTCAACAATTCGACGAATAGCGAGCACATAAATATTTTTCAATTTATTTCAATATTATTTTAGGGCACCACGAAATAAGCCCCAAATCGAAAAATGAAATAAGCCCCAAACAAAATTTACAAAATAAGACCCAAAATGAAATAAAGCCCCAAATTTTTCATTTAATGAAATAAACCAAAAAAAAATTTAAATAAGCCCCAAATTTGTTAACTTGCTGAAGTAAGCTTAAGAAGAAATCATAAAATGCAAGAATTTTATCCTCTAAATTATAGGGCGCAAGGAATTTATCCTCTATGGTATATCGAACACCGGCTTCGTATTCAAAGTACTCTCTGCATAAACGGCCTACGGCCGGACGCAAGAATTTTATGCTTTTTTTTATGCTTTGTAATTCACAAAAATATATTTGTGAGTTTTTGTATAAATAGATGAGCTTTGAAATTTTTTTAAACATAAAGGGTAAAACATCTACTGATGAATTGGTATAGCTACCAACGAATTATATATCTAGATATTGCTAACCCGCAACAAATAAATAAAATATTTTTCAATTTATTTCAATATTATTTTAGGGCACCATGAAATAAGCCCCAATGAAATAAGCCCCAAATCGAAAAATGAAATAAGCCCCAAACAAAATTTACAAAATAAGACCCAAAAAATATGAAATAAAACCCCAAATAAAAAAATCAAATAAGCCCCAAATTTTTTATTTAATGAAATAAACAAAAAAAAAAATTAAATAAGCCCCAAATTTGTTAACTTGATGAAGTAAGCTTAAGAAGAAATCATAAAATGCAAGAATTTTATCCTCTAAGTTATAGGGCGCAAGGAATTTATCCTCTATGGTATATCGAACACCGGCTTCGTATTCAAAGTACTCTCTGCATAAACGGCCTACGGCCGGACGCAAGAATTTTATACTCTAAGGTATATCGAACACAGGCTTCGCGCAAGGATTTTACCCTCTATGGTATATCGAACAATCAGAATAAATCCTAAATGGTAAAGTCCCCTTATAAAAAGAGCGAAGTCTAAATGTATTTATAAGCGCATTTGTAAGGCCTCTATACAACGAAGTACGAATAAAATTTAAAGCAAAATGGTAAAGTGCCGTTATCAAAACAACGAATTCTTAATGTGTGTGCAAATGTAATGCATTAGAAACGTATGTAATCAGTATTGACTTGGTTCTTGTCAAAATGAGTAAAGTAAAGCGTAAATCAATATCTATTCGAGAAAAAAATTCTATGATTGAGGCCGTAGATCGTTCGATTGCTTAGCTTTTGTCGAAAAAGTATTAATAACTGTATTTGGAACGTGCGAAAACAAACAAAATTAAAACAATATTTTATTAAAACCTAATAAAATTACCTGAATAACAAAAATGTGTTTTATTTCTTATTTACCTCATGAAATATAAGCTTTTATTAGCAATCTCATGTTAAATAGGTTTGAATAAAGAAAACTATAGTTATAACGAATTTTTTTCGTATTTCTTCAAATTTCGTTATATCAAGGCATTGCTGATTATATTTATAGCGAAGCAATAGCTATAACGAAGTATAAATATCAAATGGAACATGATGCTACTATTTTGCAGGAATACGCCAGAATCAACAGATTATCTTTGAATAAAGACAAAACAAAAATATTAAGATTTCGACCATATCTCTCTAGTAATGACTCTACATCTTTTAAAGTTAATATTGGAGAAGCGGAAATTAATGAAAGTAATACTGTAACAATACAGCAACTACTAACATACATGTATAAAGCTGTAAGAAATATTGGGTTTCATTGCATAGAATTTACTATCAACCAGAACTATTACAGTACTCGAAACAATACAAATTTAGTGGTAAAGAGATGTCGATTAGAAACTACGAAACAACGTTTAGAATATGCCGGCTGCCGTGAATTCAATCAGCTTCTAAATGAAATAAAAACCATTGCAAGAATCTCAATCTTTAAGCCATACTTTTTTTTTTTTTTTTTTTTTTTTTTTGATAATTTTATTATTTATTGAATCTTTAATTATTTAAATTGAATTATCAATAAGTTTTTCAAATCTTAAATCTAAAAAATATTACATATAAGTTTAGCCAATGCTAAACAAAATTTTTAATTTCAACGGTTAATTTTTGTAGTTTTACATCTCTCGTGAACGGCTGAGAAAAAGAGTATCCCTTCTTTTCAGTCGGGTGTGGCCTCTATAATGAAGAATATTCCGCGCAAGTGGATTTGGGTGCAACTAAAGTTTTTTTATATTTTTTTTCGCGTGTTTTGAAAATACTGTCTTCACCAACGGAACGTCTAGGTCTATATGAATTCGATGGTTTCTGACATACCAGGGGGCTGCTGTTATTGTACGTAGGATTTTATTCTGTCGCCTTTGAATTCTTTCGACATTCGATGTTGAGGCAGTGCCCCATAACTGGATTCCATAGGACCATATTGGTTTTAGTATCGTGTTGTATAAGAGAAGTTTACAGTCAAGGCTTAGTATAGAGTTTCTATCAATAATCCAATTCATTTGGGCTGCTTTTAGTTTCATTTGTGTTAACTTTGCGTCTATATGCCATTTCCATGTTAAACGACGATCAAGATGAACGCCTAGATATTTGACTACAGTGTGTTGTGGTATAGTCTTGGTGTTAATTTTTATAGGCGGGCATGTTTCCCTGCGCAACGTAAAAGTGACGTGGGCACATTTCTGCTCGTTAACTTTAATACGCCATTGTTTGAGCCATTTTTCCAGTTTGGATATATATTCTTGTAAGTTGCGGGAAGCTTCTACAGGATTTTCGTGAACGCTTAGAAAGGCTGTATCATCCGCAAATGTTGATGTATGAATGTTACTGCTTAACGGTAAGTCAGAGGCATATATTATATAAAGTAAGGGTCCGAATATACTGCCTTGAGGGACTCCGGCTTCAATCGACTGCGGAGGGCTTAAAAAATTGCCTCCCCTAACTACAAATTTGCGTTCCATTAAATAGCTTTTTAAAAGCTTTACGATGTTTGCTGGTAGATTTTGTATTAATTTGTTGAAAAGACCTTCGTGCCATACTTTATCAAAAGCTTGTGAGACATCAATAAAGAGCGCAGAGCAGTATTTCTTTTTTTCAAAAGTGTCTCTAACGACATTCACAAGTCTGTGAGTTTGTTCAATTGTGTTATGTTGTCTGCGAAAACCGAATTGATGATCTGGAATACATCCATTACTAGTCACTATAGGCATCAGCCTGCTCATATACAGCTTTTCAAATAGTTTTGAAATGTTAGACAGTAAACTGATAGGCCGATAGGATTCAACCTTTGTATGATCCTTGCCGGGCTTTGGTATCATAGTAATTAGCGAAACCTTTCATTCTTTAGGATAGTGTTCTAGGCGTATAATACTGTTAAAAATGAATAGTATTATTCTTTTTGCAGTGTAAGGCAATTCTTGAAGCATTTTGTTGCTTATTTTGTCGACACCTGGGGCTTTTCTGGTGTTAAGACTAGTAATAGTATTTTCAATCTCCGTCATGTTAAATCTCATCGGTATTTCTGGTAAAGGGACGACTGGTGGCAGTTCAACAATATCAGCAGAAATATTCGGAGTGAAAACTTTTTCTAAGTGTTTAACAAAAAGTGCTCCTTTTTCAGCATCAGTTTTTGCCCAGTCACCATTTGAGGCTCGTAATGGGGGTTTGCATATCACCGGCCTTTTTAGTCCTCTGGCTGCACGCCACAGTGAATAATCTGTTTGTGGTGTTGCATCTAGCTCTTGAAGGAATTTTTGAAGGGAAGCTGTTTTTTGAGTTTGCAAAACTTTCCTAAGCTGCTTGGTACACTCCTTAAGCCTTAATTTTAGCTGGGGCGATCTGTAGCGCTGCCATTCTCGTCGAGCTCTCCGTTTTTCAGTCAATAGCCTTTCTATATCTACAAAAAAAATATTGATAATCTCACTGGTTGGTTTATTTCATTTTAAGTAGCATTAAAAGCAGCTTGTTTAACATGCGCTTCAAACAACCTGAGAGAATCGTCTATGTCTGAAGGTGTTCTCAGCGGCATTTTGTCCGAGCAATGAGCACTCAGATATTTTCTGTATTTCAGCCAGTTAATACGTGCAGATGTCGTCGCTAAATCACATGTTGTGTGTGAGTAAATAGTGACAATTGTAGGCGAGTGGTCTGAAGATAAGTCCAAAGATGCTTCAACTTCAACCATCTCGCTGGGCACGCCTTTCACAATTCCAAAGTGGATAACATCAGGAATTTTTTGTCGATCTGTTGGCCAATATGTTGGCTGTCCACTTGAAACTACATTCAAACCCATTTTAGATATTGTGTCGAATAAAATTCGTCCCTTAGGTGTGATTAAACGTGAACCCCAGAATGTGTGTTTGGCATTGTAGTCGCCAGATGCTAGAAAACGGAGGCCCAGTGATTTATAAAAAGCCGTATATTGACTCTCGGTAATTGAGAATCTGGGGGGCGAATAGACAGATGATATTACAAGTTTTTGATAGTAAGTTTCGAAGCAGATGTTCGTTGCTTGAAGATAATCTTCACAAAAATCATTCAACAGGTGGCGTTTTATTTTCGTTTTTATTAGGATTCCCGAACCACCACAAGCTCTGCCACGGGGATCCTTGGTGTCGTAAAAATTATATCCACTAATTCTGAAACAGCTTCGAGATGTCAAATGAGTTTCTGAGATAAGCATAACATCGATTTGTTTATCCTGAAGAAAATATTCTATTTCGTTTTTATGTTGGCAGATGCCGTTTGCGTTCCAAAAACAGATTTTTAAGTTCATGGTTTGCTTAGTACAGCCTGCAACAAGGTAGACTGCATTTTCAACATTTCCTGCATCATACAGAACATGTTGAGAGTAAATGTATTTACAGTTTGTATTAAGCTCTCAATTGAGGCTTCAATACGACTAAAATTATACCCCGAATCTTCATTTACATTTACGGTTTTTTACGCCGTACTCTGATTGCTTTTTAAAATACTAGCGTATGAAAATTTGTTGTTAGATTGTTGTTGAGCACTAGTCGCGTTAGACTTGAAAATGTTTGAAAATTGATTTTGGCTGGTGGACGGTTGAGGTAACTGTGGATAGTTAATAGGGGTTTTAGGCTGAGCGGGAGTAGCATTGGTTTTTTTGGTTGATGAATTCTTAAAAAACGAGTAAAGGGGGCAGCCTCTATAGTTGGCAGTGTGATTTCCGCCGCAATTGCCAAATTTTTTCACCTTGGTATCACCTTTTATTTTATCACAGTTAGCAGTACTGTGTAACTCACCACATACAACGCAGACTGTAGGCAACTTGCAATAAATCTTCGTGTGCCCAAATTCTTGGCAGTTCAGGCATTGAACAGGTCCAGCTCTTTTATGTGGAAGCTCAACACAAAGGCTGACTTCCAAAACGTTCGTATACAAAGTTTGTATACAGTATTGCTACTGTATTTAAATCACATACGTATGCAAAGTTACGAAGCAATGCAACAACTATAAAACCGATGCCGTGTTTGCTTTCTTACTGCGTTAAAAATAATTGGCGGCGGCGTTTTGAAATGGTATACATTGTACAATTATTGTACTGCGGCGTTATGAAATGTGATGCTTTGTTCAATCACAAAGCAATTGACGTTTTGGAAGTCAGCCTAATTTCAGGTTTATTTATATGTTTTATCTTTTCCATTTAGTGTCCTTTTTCTGTGATATTCTTAAATTTTCATTTTATTTTTCCAAGTCTTTATATTTTCAATGTTTGTTATATGCGTTCTTCTTTATTATTTTATTTCTTTCATGTTGTTTCGTTTTCATTTTGTTTCAGTCAGTGTTTTATATTCATTTCGTTTCTTTTTCACTTCTCATTTCTGTTTCTTTTTTTTTCCAGTTTCTTTCCGACGTTTCTATTATTCCCAGTTTTTTTTTTTCATTTTAATTTTTTCATCTTTATTTTGTTAGTTTGTTTTTTTTTTGTTGAGTGAGAATTTTTCCATTAAGTTTTTTTTTTCGGAATTACGGTTTTTGTCATATTCTTTTCATATAGGTATTTTTGCTGTTTTAAGTTTGTCTCCTTTGTTCAAATTGGTACAGTTGTAACCAAAACGTTTCTTCTCTTTTTTTTTTGTTATTTTTCTTCTTACTAGTAGTCATCTTTTTTTTCATAGCTATTTGCCAAACTGTTTTTATGTATTTTTAATTTTTAGTAATTTATTTGATAATTATTTAGTATTGTTATTTAGTTTAGTAAGCGTTGTTAAAATTTGTTGTGCATGTACAAACATATGTACATATGTAGTAGAATTTAGTTTTAGAAAATAATTAGTTTTAAGTTCTTTTTATTTTGTTTTTTTTCTGGTTGCTAGGTAGGTATAATTTATGAAACTGTTATTATTTCTTCCCACAAATTTTGACGTAGCTGTACTTTAAAATTTTTCCTTGTTTCCAGTTATTTTGAATAACGGATTTTTTCTCTTTGTATATACATACATATGTATGTATATGTAGGTATAAATTTATTTTACACACTTTTCAAGTATTAAGTTTTCTAAATGTCTTTATTAAATTATTTAACTTTTTTGTTAAATAGTTTAATTTTGTTCATTCTTGTTAAAATTTCTTTTAATTTATTGAACTTTTATAGGTATTTGGTTTTTTTTTTTTGCTTTACTGTACTTTTTTTTGTTAGTTTTTTTTTTCTTCTTTTTATGTATGTACAGCCATACATTATTGTTTTTATGCTCTTTTTTTTAACTGTTTATTTTTGCTTTACACAACTTTATTTAATTTTAATTGTTTTAATTAAACTTTTTCTTTTAAGTGACGTGTTATAATTTGTTCGTACAGTAGAATAAATTTATGTTGGTATTTTTTCCAACAACCTGTCACGGTCGCCATGTCGTACTCCGTAAAATAAAAATGCACTTGTTGTTACTTTAAAGATTATGATACGAATGTTCTATTCGTTTCTTTATTGTTCTTTCTATACCTACAACACATCGATGCCATCGAGTCTCGTCGAGTCTCGATAACATCGATTATATGCAAAGTGCCAGAGATGGCACTACAAAGAGCTATATGATCAAGTATGGGATCAATGTTCAAACCCTCTTGTCAATGGTTTAAATCAAGACGACTATGAAAACCTTTGAGGAATGGTTATTGATAGCTTGACGAAGTTACAAGTGTTGTCAAACCAAACATCAAACGCTATTTCTGCAGGCCAACATACAGTCATGGCAACATCATTGCCGCTGCCGAAGATCTCAATCCCGAAGTTCGATGTACACATGTGAACAAATATGCATGTACATGCATATATGTAAGTACAAACAGACACATTTGTGTACATACATACGTAAACATACATACATATGATTTATGTATTTCTTCTTGAATTTTCTTATTTTACGTACATACATACATACATATGTATGTAAACATTGCAGAAGGACTGGAAGAATCGGGAGAGTTGAAATACATTATCTGCAAAATATTTAATATAATAAAAAAATTATAGTTTTATGTATGTATATATACATATTTTATATAATACTAACGAATGTCGAAATTATATTTATTACAATCATTACTTTATTCGAATCTTTTTTTATTTTTCATACTTTTTGAAGTAAATAGCGATTTTTTTACTTAAAAAAGGCAAATGTCAACTTATTAAACGGCTTAAGTAGCGTGATGCCTACAATAAAATTTTCGAGTTTATTAGCGTGTTATAACCGCGTCATAGTGCTATTAAACGTTTGTGAATACTACTTTAGCGCATTTTGCTTATTAGCCTCTACTAAAACGTTTGTGAATAACACTGTTAATGTACACTGGCCCAATTGTTCAACCAACAATAAACTCACTGAACTCTCTCAATCAATATTTTCTGAAAATGGGAAGGAGTCGATAGTTTCAACATGTAGCTCAAAAGGAATACAATTCCATTTTATTCCACCCAGATCTCCCCACTTTGGAGGACTTCGGGAAGCAGCGGTAAAATCGGCTAAAAATCTATTGGTTCGAAGCTTAAGCACAGCTTCACTAACATATGAAGAATTGGAAACGGTTATCATAGAAATTGAAGCTATCTTAAATTCTCGCCCATTAACACCTATGTCAGCCGACCCATCCGATATATCTGCATTAACTCCAGGACACTTCTTGATCGGCGAAGCTCTTACGTCTCAGGTGGATATCGCAGGCAACTCTAAGAGAATATCACTCTTATCTCGATGGGAACTCGTATCAAAAATAAAACATGAATTTTGGAAAAGATGGTCAAATGAGTACCTACACGAATTGCAGCAGCGTCATAAATGGAAAACTCAAAGTGCAAATATCAACCCAGGAGATATGGTTATCGTTAAAGAAGATAACACTGTGCCGATGAAATGGCCGCTAGGACGAATATTGAAAGTTTATCCTGGAAAGGATGGATCAATTCGGGTTGCTGACATCAAAATCGCATATGGAATTTGTAAAAGACCTATACATCGTCTTGCGTTGCTTCCAATTGAGGAAAATCTAGAGTCAAACTCAACAAACAAAAGTACAGATACAACAGTCAGAGATCAAACTAGCAAACCCAAAGGCAAAAGAACAAGGCTACTAAACAATAATATATGCATAACATTGCTGGCTTTACTACTCATTTTCCCAGTGATCATGGGAATACCAATCGAAAACAAACGATTTGGATCTCAGCTGGGAATCCATTTTGAAGAATTAGGATCTACGCATATATCTACAAGTCAATGGAATCTAGTCGTATATTATGATCTTTCAGCATACTGGACTGACACATCATTTTTAGCAAACGGCACCAAATCAGTAGAACAGCTGTGTAAAAAAATGGAGTCTAATACATCGTGTACTAATATAATAGAACACTTGCAGCATATTGAAACTGACTTGAGTCTGGATAACAGACTACTGTACAAATCTCGACAGAAAAGAGGTGCCATTGATGTTGTCGGAAATATCGCAAATTCACTGTTTGGTGTACTTGACTCTGGATATGCAGAGAAAATGTCGTCAACTATCACCAAATTACAAGAAGACGATTCATTCATGCTAAAACTCATAAAGGACCAAACTTCAGTCGTAAACTCCACTATGAATATCGTTAAACAAGGTCTAACTGCAGCAAAATTCAAATTTGACAGCATTCAATCAACGCTGAATGAAGTAGCAAAAGGCGAGGAATTGCATAACGAAGAATTTTATCAGTTGAAGCTTGCAAACATGTTCAACGTAGGGTTTATGCAACTATCACTTATCGCAAACAACTTACAAAAAATGCAAACATGCATTCTGGATGTGTTAACTGATACTCACCATGGAAAAATCAATCCGTTACTGTTAACTCCAACACAAATAGAAATCGAAATACAACAAATCAAAACACATATGCCTGAATCGTTAATGTTACCAGTATTCGCAGATGACTTGTTAGAATTTTATAAGCTAATGAAAATAAAGGGAGGACTTACCCAGGAACACGTGGTGCTTAGCATAACGCTGCCATTAATAGAGCATGACCAATTTAAATTATATAATTTAATTCCTATCCCTAACACAATAAACAACACAATGCTAACGATAGAAACATGCAGTCCTATACTAGCGATAAACACAAACCGAAGACACTATTTTCCGGTATCATTAGATCAACTTAAATCATGTACTGTCATCAGGAAGAACATATTCATATGCTATAATATACAACTAGAATACAATTTCGGAGCGGAAAGGTGCTCATGTGAAATTAACTTATTTAACAACATTACTATTCGAAATTGCAACCTAAGGAAGCTCCATGCAAACGTAACATGGACACCATTAAATCATAAAAACCAATGAATATACTCCTCATCCTCAATCACTCAAACCACAGCGGTTTGTGGAAAGGAAATTACGATTTTATATCTAGAATGCTCTGGATTATTAACCATTAACCCCAATTGCATCCTTAAGCATGAATCTATTCACGTGACTGGTCAACAATCGATATCAACAATTACTGGGTCATCATACACGAGCCTGGCAAATATTTCAGAAATTGCATATCACCATCTTTCAAAAGGCGAAAACATTAAAACCAACTACACATTAATAACAGACCAGATTTCGGTACAATTCAATAAAATGAAAGACTTGCAACAAAGGTTAGAATCTATAAACACTTCAACTTTTCAACATCATTCAACTTCAAAACACGG
Organism: Lypha dubia; assembly: GCA_947311025.1. Lineage (NCBI taxonomy): Eukaryota > Metazoa > Arthropoda > Insecta > Diptera > Tachinidae > Lypha > Lypha dubia. Next base: position 91,502,906 of record OX371260.1, on the reverse strand, counting down.
TACTACAATTGCATATTCTGCATTAGTCATCAGTGTAATAGCCATAATACTGGTGTCAGTTATAACGGCAATCCGAAAAAAGTATAGTGCTGCTGAAGTAACAAAAATTACGCATTCATCGCATACTCCACAACCATCCAACAATAAGGCAACACCCACACCACATCCACGTGAGAACTTCACAGTTCAAATTTGAATCTCATTTTTTTATGTTATTTTTGTTTTCATTATTATTGACTACTCGTCAATGCCGGGGAGAATGTATTTATTGTTTGTATAACTAAAATCATTACGTAAGCATTTCAATTAAATTGTGTCAATGTACTTATGGCTTGTATACTAAAAATTACAACCTATACATTCTACATAAATTTAAATGCTTACGTAATGATTTTAGTTATACAAACAATAAATACAAAGGCAAATCTGAAGCAGATGCAGGTTCTAGTTGCATTTGTAAAATATACAAAATATTAAAAAATTATTTTGCTATAAGTTATTTTTCACAAAATTGATTTATTGAAAACATATGTTTTGTGTGTACATTTGAAGCAAGGCATATTCAAGAGGTGAGCTGACTAGCACAGCTGACTCAGATAGCTTTAGATCAAATTTGCATACTAACTGATACAGTTTTACAGCATACACAAAATATTGTTACAGTTTGTAAAGCATTTTTAAGAAATTGTTAAATTTATTTGATTGTTTCAATAAAAAAGTGAGTATTTTATACCAACAATATACTAGTTGTTTTTTGTTTGTTGTACTTGTTATCGAAGTGTGCATACCTGGTAGTTGTGCCACGTTCAAATGGCCATATTTATGGCTCAACTAACATGGAATATTGGATGTGGCAATATAGTCATTTGACAATGATTACGTTAAACACGTAAAGCCAGACGACCGAAAAGTCGATATTTGGTGGGGCGCTTAAGCGTTAGTGACTTGCTGTCGCTCGCTTAAAGGCCCAACCATAATATGCATAAGCTGGCTTAAGCTAATGTCAAAATTGAACGAAAAGTCTGTCAAATGCTTAAGCAAATTCTCAGAGACTTTTAGGTGGATATAATGTACTTATACGAACTTAAGGACTAAATGCACATTGTTGCACATAAATGTAATATTTGGGTTTTTTTGTTAGTAATTCATCTTGAAAAGTACCAAATATTACAGCAGTGTTTATTATTAAATTGAAAACAATCATTTCATACTAGTGAAAGTAAAAAATATCAATTAAAGTTTTATTATTCTGGTGGTTTTTGTGATATAAAAAAAATGGACAATAAAATAAAACAACTTAAAATAATGAAGCATGCACTAGAAGCATTGTGTATCTTAAAAACAATTGCTGAAATAAAAGAGAGGAAAAAACGGTCCTGTTCAGTTAGAAAAGTTAATCGAGACAGGAAGAAAAATGGATTTTTCGTTTCGACATTTTTAAGGCTGAAAGAAATAGACCATCAACAATTTTTCATTTATACGAGAATGACACCTCATAAAGGCACTTCTTTTTTTCCACATTTTCTATTAAATTAAAAATAAAACTCGATTCGTCGTCTTTTTCCATTGCAATTTATTTTATTTTTATGGACACAATAATGGTCTAATAATATAAGGTCTGCTTATCAACACAACAATAAAAAAACGACATGCATTTTTTTTTGTGTAAAAATTAGCCAATATTGTCAAAAATAGCTGTGGTTTGTATGTATTTAGTAGTTATGCAGCAACAAAAAGCATAGTGTAAACAAAAATATTCATGATGCGGCCAAAAATGTAACCAACTTTTGACAAGACCGAAGAAATTACCATTTTTTGCAGATTATTTAAAGGTCAAAACACAACCCTACAAAAAACCATATTCCTTCTTGCGCAGACCTTATTATTAGACCATGGAAACAATACACAACAGCTGATGCCGTACGGAAAGTGCCTTCAGTTTCGTACTTTGCTTAAGCAAATGACGTTTCATAAAACTTAACGAAAAGTTTCCTTAAGTTCATTATAGTTGGCCGCATACGTTTTACATGTATTCGCACAGTTGCTTAAGCTGACTAAAGCCAGCTTATGTATATTATGGTTGGGCCTTAAGTTGTCGATCGACATCGTGGACCAGGCAGTTAGTATAGAATTTCTTCCAATAAGCCAATTCATTTGGGCAGCTTTTAATTTCATTTGTGTGAACTTTGCGTCTATATGCGATTTCCATGCTAAACGACGATAAAGATGAGCGCCTAGATATTTGACTACAGTGTGTTTAGGTATAGTCTCGGTGTTGATTTGCATAGGCGGGCACGTTTCCCTGCGTAAAGTAAAAGTAACGTGTACATATTTCTGCTCATTCACTTTTATCCGCCATTGTTTTAGCCATATTTCCAATTTTGAGATGTACCCTTGTAGATTCCGGGAAGCTTCTACAGGATTTTCATGAACGCTTAGAAAAGCCGTATTATCAGCAAATGTTAATAAATTTTACTGCTTAACGGTAAGTCAGAGGCATATATTAAATAAAGTAAAGGTCCGAAGATACTGCCTTGAGGAACTCCGGCTTCAATCGTCTGCGAGGGCTTAAGAAACTGCCTTCCCTAATTACAAATTTTCCTTCCTTTAAATAGCTTTTTAAGAAGTTGTATGCGAGTATATAGTGACAATTGTAGGCGAGTGGTCTGAAGATAACTCCAAAGATGATGATTCAACTGCAATCATTACTCTGGGGACACCTTTCACAATTCCATAGTCGATAACATCAGGAATTTCTTGTCGATCTGTTGGCTGACCTCTTGAAACTACATTCAAACCCATTTTAGAAATTGGAGTGATTAAACGTGGACCCAAGAATGTGTGTTTAGCATTGCAGTCGCCAGCTGCTAGAATACGGGGGCCCAGTGATTTATAAAAATTCGTATATTGACTCTCGGTTATTGAAAATCTTGGGGGAATAGACAGATGATATTACAAATTTTTGATAATTATTTTCAGTACAGAGATTTGTTGTTTGAAGATAATCTTCACAAAAATCATTCAACAGGTAGTGTTTTATTCGCGTTTTTATTAGGATTCCCGAACCACCACAAGCTCTACCTCGAGGATCCTTGGTGTCTTAGAAATTATATCCACTAATTCTAAAATAGTTTCGGGAGGTCAAATGAGTTTCTGAGATAAGCATAACATCGATTGTTTATCCAGAAGAAAGTATTCTATTTCGTTTTTATGTTCGCAGATGCCGTTTGCGTTCCAAAAACAGATTCTTAAGTTCATGGTTTGTTCAATACAGCCTGCAACAAGGTAGACTGAATTTTCAACATTTCCTGCATAATACAGGACATGTAGAGAGTAGAAGTATTTACTCTTTGTACTAAGCTCTCAATTGAGGCTTCAATACGACTAAAATTAGAGCCTGGAACTTCGTTTGCTGGTATCGATTTTTGCGCTGTTTTCTGGCTATTTTTTAAAATATTAGCGTATGAAAATTGGCTATTAGGTTTTTTTGAGCACTAGTCGCGTTAGACTTGAAAACGTTTGAATATTGATTCTGGCTGGTAGACGGTCGAGGTAACTGTGGGTAGTTAAAAGGGGTTATAGGCTGAGCGGGTATAGCATTAGTTTATGAATTTTTAAAAAACGAGTAAACGAGAGTCGTGTTAGACTTTAAAACATTTGAGTATTGATTATGGATAGACGACGGTTGAGGTAACTGTGGGTAGTGTAGAATGTGACCAACAGTGTATAATATGCATTGCAATTAACCAGTACCGCAACATGCAAGCGTTGACAAACTGCAAGCAAGATATTTTGTGTGACGGTAATTTGACACTTTTACGGTTAATCAAGTGCAGCAGCACAATGCACTTAAATGAATCACACTCACACTCGCACTCGTTGGACTTTAAAACTGTTGGACACATGCCATACATAAATAGTGGGAAGCTAAATATGCTTTCCCAATAATAATATATATTTCCATTCTTTTACTCTTATGTTAAGGTACCCCTAAGAATTATTCTCATAATTAGTATATAAGCCAATGTCATTTAGTTTACAATTAATTAATAAATCATCAGTCTTAGGAGCTCCAATAATACAAGTTCTAAGACCAAGAAATAAAGTATAAAACTACTAAGAGTTTTTTTATGTTGAAAATATTAATATTTATATCCAATCAGTTTTTAGCAGAACGTATCAGTACTGATTTCAAGGCCGCTACACCTCTCATCAGCGTTCAATTGTCCTTCTTTACAATTTACGTAAAGTGGATACTAATTGAGAAGAATATCAACTATTTAACCAGTTTTCAACATAAATAGAATACGATAATTAATTTTTAATTCATTTTTTTTTTCTACATTGAAACAGTGCTGGTTAGTACGAAGTTCCCTCATCACTGTTTGTAAATTACTAATAATCAACATAAACTCATAGTCCGTTATCATCAAATGATTGAGGCACACTCTTCAATGTTCAAACACAAAAAAGGCGATCTTTATTTAAATTTTACTTCTTTTATACAATATTCATTCTTATTAATTTTACATACTTGGCATTTTTAAATTTAAGTTCATTGGCTGTGTGGCTATGAACATGAGACAACCAAAAAATACCTAGAATGCAATTTTGTGGATATAGGTGAACGCACTACATAAACAGTACAAAAAAATAAAAACTGCATAATATATAATAAACGAAACTAATAAAATTGCATTCTAAGTATTGTATTACAATTTTATGAACAAGACAAATAAAAAATAAAAAAATGCATGATCTACAAAAAGAATTGCTCAACTCTTCTTGTTTAAATATGTACTGTGAGATCCGATGTTGTTTGCAGGTTGCGAGGAGTTGGAGTTGGTGTTGGTTTGAAGTTACATTTCCCTTTGATGATTAAATAGACCACGATGCATCCGGTAATAATTAATGTGGAATAGCCGATCGTTATGTGGTGGTTGTTGTGTGCAACAATTTGGTTTGGAAGCTGGAATATCTTTTGTTCTGCTAATGAAGTTTGTAATGCTGTTAAGTTCTGTATTTGTGAGATGTCCTCGCTTTTATGCATTTCATGTAAAAGCGGTTTGACAAGTTTCGTATGTGTTTCTTCCGTGATTTTCCAGAACTTGATGTATGATGTCTTTATCAAACTGGATATTCTCTGCCGTGCCTGTATGGTTGTGGAATTGTGCTGCAGCAGGCATTCTGGTTCCAAACTAAGTAAGCCTGATCCTTTTAGCGTTAAATGCGTGATCTCCTTTTTGCATACGGCAGTTGCATGAGATAAAGATTGTGTTGCATATATCCACTTGTTTTGATGCCGTAGTGAGACCCACGCAAAATTTGCTGTTAACTGCTGTAATGTACAGTCTGACTTTGTTTTATTTCTAAACAGATTAACTTCACAAGCGCATGCTGGTGCACCTTGCCCGTGTTCAATTTGACCCTTGGAGCATATATACATTTCTTCTTTGAGTGTGATGCACCCATCGAGTTCCGAGTTAATCATGGTAAAATGTTTGTTTTGAATACTATTGATTGCTAACAGCGGAGAACATGGTTTTATTGATACCAGCGTGGTGTTAATCCACCTTGGTATTGGTATCAGATTGAACAGATAGAATTTTTCACTCTCAATTAGTGGTAAGGTAACACTAAAAATTGCTGTGGTATTTGTTAGTCCTCCTGTGACCTTCATGAGTTTGTATAGTTGTAGGAAATCTTCTCTTTTTGCAAGTAAGTGAAGTGATTCGGGCAGATGAAGTGATATTTTGTCTATTTCATGTTGTAGTTGAATCGGAGTAAGTAATGACGGACTTATAATACCATGATGTATATTTGTTAGAATATCTAGAATTAAGGATTGCGTTTGGTCTAAACTTGCTGCCATAATTGTAAGTTGAATGCTTAATGACGAGAAAATACGATAGGTTCTGTCTTCTTCATTGTTGTCACGTATCCGGTTGTATATTTGTGTTATTTGGAAATCCATGTTGTCAAACTTTTTTTTACGGCTTCTTGGTCCAATTTAATAATGTTAATTGTAGAATCAATAATTGACGTTTGATTCTTTAATAGGTTGAGTAAATGGACTTCATTTTGTTTAACTTGCGCTATTGTGTGTTCCATTGTTTTTGCATATTTGGAGTCTAGTACTCCAAATAATGTATGCGCAATATTTCCGACAATATCAATTGCAGCTCTTTTATGCCTTTTCCCTGAAAGTAATGTGCTGTCCATTAGTAGCCTAGCCTCAGTATGTTCAAAATAATTGACTAGATCTGTGCATGGTGTCTTTTGCTGCATTTCTTTGCATAAATGACTAAGTGCCTTGGTTCCACTTGAGAATAGAGCTAATTCAGACCAGAACCCTTCCAACTCATAATAAATTAAAAATTGCCATTCTGTAGGTGAGGTAAGTGTTGTTCCAATTCCCTCATAGTAAATGCCAGACTGTGTTCCAAATTCTTTATTGTAGATATTTGTTCCTAGTACCAGTGGTAACAGCATGAGAGTCATTATAATCGTAGCAAGGTTGAATTGATGATTGGACGTGCGTCTCCTTTTCGTGGGACTTTCAGATTCATTATTGTTTTGGTGGATGTTTGATTCAATTACTTGATCTTGTGCAGATATGTCGTTAACGTTTTTACTATATATTGGTAACGGGGCTAAACGTGTAATTGGCCTTCTGTAGCAGCCGGTTGAGGTTTTAACGTCGGCTACTCGGACGAGATCGTCATCTCCTTGATGTACCTTTATGACTCTGCCCAAGGGCCACTGTAGCGGAGCTGTGTTGTCTTTTTTGATTATTACCATGTCCCCGGGTTTAATATTGATTGCTTGAGTTTTCCATTTGTTTCGATATTGTAGTTCATTTATATATTCCCGTGACCATCGCCTCCAAAACTCGTTTTTTAGATGAGTTACTAATTTCCACCTGGTCAGTAAGTTACCTCGTTCTTGTGTGTAATTTGCATCAACTTCAGCATTTAGGGGTTCCCCAATCAGGAAATTTCCCGGAGTTAACGCTGCTAAATCATTCGGGTTTTCTGACATCGGGCTGATTGGCCTTGAATTGAGAATTCCTTCAATTTCAATTACTACTGTGTCCAGCTCTTCATAAGTGAGCGATGCTGTTGTGGCACTTCGGACAAGAAGATGTTTTGCTGTTTTTACAGCGGCTTCCCATAAGCCAACGAAATGTGGTGCTCTTGGGGGTATAAAATGAAATGTTATTCCTCTCGATGTACATTCTCTGTTAATTATGTCTTGAGCTGAGCCAGAATGGATAGTTTCTGATAGTTCTGTTAACTGATTTTTTGCCCCAACAAAATTGGTAGCATTGTCACAATAGAGATTCCGGCACTGACCTCGCCTACTTATAAATCTTTTTAATGATCCTATAAAGGCTTCGGTGGTAAGATCACTAACTAGCTCCAAGTGTACTGCCTTAGTAGCAAAGCAGCAAAACACTGCGATGTACACCTTTTGAGGCTTCTTCCCTCTCACCTTGTAATGAACCCAAAACGGTACACAAAAGTCAACCCCAGAGTTGATGAATGGTCGAGCTGGTGTGACACGCGCAGCTGGTAAATTGCCCATGATCTGATTGAGTTATCTTGGCTTGGCCTTGGCGCATCGAACACAATGTTGTACAATAGATCTGGCTGGAGTGCTTGGGGACCGCAGTGTCTATTTTGATCATGCACCATTTGCATGAGTAATTTTGAAATTGGGTCATTGTAGGGAAGCAGCATTGGATGTTTGGCAACATATGAAAGCAAAGATGTGCTTAATCGTCCTCCTACTCTAATTATACCGTTCGACTCCAAGAATGGGCTAAGGATGTTGAATGGACTTGACTTTACTTCATTATTTCTTTTTAGATGTTTTATGTCGTCTTCAAAATCTGACTGCATTGCTCGTACGATAACTACCAGAGCTTGTTCTAGTTCCATTACTCTTAAAGAGATTTCCGCACGTTTCTCATTTATTTTTCTTGTGTTGTTGATAAATCGTAGCATGTATGCTACAATTCTTTGTAATGTTCGAAAAGATCCTTTGTGGTTGATGTTGTAGATAATTGTTGTTGCATTCTCAATTGCAAGAACGGCAGCTGTTTTCTTTCGCTCCATGTTGTTTTCAAGTACTTCTGTGGCCTTTGAGTATTTTTGTGGCTAAGCAGCTTCATGCCCATGTAGGAAGATAGGCCCATAAAACCATAGATTGCATGCTGGTAATGCTTTCGGAGATAGTCCTCGGGATATGATGTCCGCAGGATATTCCTTTGAACTTACATGTCGCCATTGTTCGGGCATTGTCAACTCCTGAATTGCGGATATTCGATTGGCTACAAACGTTTGATATGATGATGACTGTGAATTGATCCAGGCCAAAATAATCATTGAGTCTGTCCAAAGGAAAGTGGGGGTATCCTCAAGTTTTAAATCTTTTTTTACCCTGGCAGTTAGTTGAGCACCCAAGTGTGCTGCGCAGAGCTCCAGACGGGGAAGACTTTGTTTTTTTAAAGGTGCTACTCGTGATGTTGCGCATAGTAGTCTTACTATTTTTTGACCATTTTTTATAACTGACCTTATGTATATTGCTGCCCCATATGCCCTCTCCGAGGCATCAACAAATGCATGAATTTGTATTCCTGATGCAACCTGGCCTTGAAAAATATGTCTCGAAAACTTCAGGTTGTCTATGTGTTTTAAGTCGTTCCGAAAATTCATCCATCTAGTATGTAGCTCTGCTGGCAAGGCTTCATCCCATACAAGTTTCAACTGCCACAATTCCTGAATGAACATCTTTGCTGTCACTACGATTGGAGACACAGTTCCCAGTGGGTCGAATAGTCGAGCCAAATCTGAGACTACTGTTCGTTTAGTAACACGACTTGTATCCCCCAAACGTACCTTTACACAGAACTCATCAACCTTTGGTATCCATGTCAATCCCAGAGTTTTGGCTGTTTGATGGTTTTCGTTGTTAAAATCAATGTTTACTTCTTCTCTTGTTGAGACGTTGGTGATGATTTGCACTCCACTTTTGTAAATTTGGGCCATAATGGTTCAATATGTGCTTTAATTCTTGCTGAATTGCGATTGTTGTGCTAAAACTATCATCTCCTCCCATTCCGTCATCGACGTAAAAATTATTGAGTAGAAAGTTGGCTCCAAGAGGGTACCGTCCTATATTCTTATTTGCAATTTTCTGCAGACATTTAGTTGCAAGGTACGGTGCAGCTCGTGTACCGTAGGTTATTGTGTTCAATTGATAATACTTGATTGCTGCAGTTGGATTCTCTCTCCAAATAACAGTTTGAAATTTCCTGTCTTCCGGGTGTATAAGCATTTGTCGATACACTTTTTTGACGTCCGTGGTGAAGTAGTTAGGTTTAACTAAGGAATTGACATCTATTTTGGTCATATGGCCTAGTGACTCATACTCTTCCATGAATCGTATGTATTGCTTTTTAGTTTCTGGTGCTTTTGCAAGTCGGCGCTCTAATGCAAGAAATCTGTTGAAGCCTATACCCTGAGACTCCCCTAGTTCCTCAGGATTACTGCAAAATTGTAGTCTAAAAACAAATCTTCCATTTTGATCAATTGTTTAATTATTTGCGAAATGATTTTCACAAAGCTTTTCTGAAGGAAAAAGCGTCTTGTCTGCTGCTTCCACCTTTTCTAGTTCCCATAATTGAGTAATGGTTTTTTTTTTTTTTTTTTTTTTAATTAGGACCAGCACTCAGGGGATGACCCCTACGTATGCAGTGCATTGTGCCGGAACTCAGAGAGAGGGATAGAGTAGAGAAGATAGATGTTGAAAATGTAGAAGGCTTAACTCTTTTACAACTCTGCTTTGCGCGTTATGTTATTTTTTATAGCAGTGTTGAGGCGTCCCCGGTGTTAGGTAGATGCATTAACTTTGTTAAGCTGTATTGGCAGACATTTTATTAATTGTTTTACTTCGCCGATGTTTCTGCTAACCGACGAAGGAGGGCGATGTTGTGTATATTAGCTTAGAAAATCATCATCAATCGCTGTCGGAACAGTTTTTAGTGACCAGTGCTATGCCTTCATCACTTAAATAGTCCGACAACAATTAATACAATGTCTCACTAATGTACATTACATAAATTAATGATGTTGATTGACTTGCTCTGGCCTGGGTTTAAACCCAGGCCCCACGTCATTGTTTGCTTAGTAGTCAACGCGCTAACCACTACAGCCAACACCACCCTCTAGATTAATTTCTTCTTCAGTACAGATCCCACTGTTATGAGTCATTTTCCCCTAACCAACAGAAGTATCAGCGACAGCAGAACATACGCTGCACACACATACTGACGTTGAGTTATTTTCCCTCAACCAACAAAAATACCAACGGCAGCAAAATACCGCTGCACGCATTACTGACGTTATTACCAGTAATTTTCCTACAGATATATGCTGACGATGCAATACCGCTGCATACATGTATATGCCAGTAACTTTCCTACAGAATATGCTGAATTTGCATACTAGCACACTTAACAATGACCACGCCGGCGGCAGCGAACGTCAGCAGCATCGTTCAATCAGACAGCGAAATTGGGTATAAAAGCGGAGGGTGATTTGGTATGGAGGTCTAGTCAGTCGAGTCAATTCTTAACACATAACACACATAACAAAAACCTGATCAAACACCAGCCTTAAAAAGCGGGTCCCTGAGATGGTTATAATTTAATAAACCTAGAATAAGAAAACAAAAATGAAAATCTAAATAAACTAAATAACTAAATTCAAAATAATCCTATTGTCTTGTGTTCTTAATTTCAAAAATAAGTTACAAAACAAATTGTAACATTTTGGCGCAGCCGGTAGCCGCGTAAATAATAACATCAAAGAAATATAATAATCCTTGTGTTGATCTTGCTCAAGAAAAAACTGTCCGGTGTAGCAAAACCAACAATACATAAGTCTAAATCCTAGCTAACTTGTATTGTTGCATCCTACATTCGACGGTGTAGAACTACACAGACAAATTGAATAAAGTCTAAATCCTAGCTACCCTCATATTGTCATTGCAGGACTAATCGCTAAAGCGGATCAAGGCAAAAAGGAGAATTACTTTGATTGTAAAAATTCTGCGCGGTTGCGAACAAAACATAAAATATAATAATAATAATAATATAAAGTGAAAATAAGCCTAAACCACAGACCACTATGAGGATAATAACCAGCGGAACAGTGGTAAGTAGAAGACAGCTTTAATGGACAACCCACAGACGCAGACAGACAAACTAGTAGAACGAATCGACAAGTATAGTTATTAAGTGGACAGTCTACAAGTTCTTGCGTGGACACAGCCCACTATCAAGATGATTACCAGCGGAACATAGAAAGACGATCACCGTCGCATCAGCAAAACCATACTACTGAGAGAGCGGAAATTGAAAGGATCAAAATGCCTTCGCTGTATGAGATTATTAAGATCGTTAACAACACAGTCCCATCATTCTTCGGGACCGATGGACCTGACTTACCATCAGAAGTATGCAGGTACATACAAGGATGCAAGATGGTAGAAAGAGAAGTACTCACAGGTGCAAATAACGTCCTAACACAAGATGTGATACAGTGCCTGAAATTGCGACTGCTGGGGGGTGCATACTCAAAAATATCCCAGATGACTTTCGGTTCAGTGGACGCATACTGTAACACCATCAAGAAGTTTTATCTAAAAAATAAAAGCCTGGATAAGATAAGGGAGCTGATCTTGGGTTGCAAACAGAGCATCAGAGAGTCAGTATGCAAATTTGGAGAACGCCTGGATAGCCTATTAAATGAGGCAAAAACAACTATAGAGAACGAATGGCCGGTAGGACATGGCCGGGAAACCATGCTGAAAGACTTCAAACGGATAGCGGTAAGAAGTTTCATTAGGGGTTGAAAGACCATGCTCTCAAAGCTCGATTTGTGGGTCAGGAAGAGGAAGAGGTCCCTAAGTTGATAGACATAGTGGAAAATGCAGAGGAATTGTTTGGCGAACCAACGCACAGCATCAACGTAATAGATTCAGAAGTCCCCTGTAGTTTTTGTAACAAGATGGGACATGAATGGAATAGCTGCAAAAAGCGGCTATACACACCATACTGTATGAGCTGTGGAAAATACGGCCATGAGATGGGGCCACTGTGCAGGAATATCGTGAGCTGTACGTTCTGTGGAAACAGCGGGCACGATGTGGAAAACTGCAGAAAGAGATTAGGCTCCTTATACTGCCGATTGTGTAGGATAAACGGTCACAAGGAAACCCCTTTCTGCGAGCCAAGAAGAAACATACCCAACCAAAATCAATTGGATAGAAGGACGGCAGAAAACAATAGGAGGATAACAAACACAGAATTCCGTGGAAGCCCACAAATAGCTACGGGACATCACATAAACAGAGGGGCAAATAGAAACATTGGTACACGCCCAACCTGTTTTAAATGTCAGCAACAAGGACATTTTGCACGGGACTGCAGAAGTAATGTTAGACAGACTGAAGCAATGGATGCAGGGATCTACCAACAGGCACGAAATAGCAACAACGGCAGGGACCTAGCTAACAGACCAGTAGAGGCCCACAACAATACTAATCGGACGAATGCTCAGGAAACGGTGTTCGGCCCAGTTATTGCCAATAACTGGGGTTGCGAAAATAAACAACAAAGTAAATTGGCACAACAGAGAAACAGAAGGAGGAAGCCGAGGAAAAATAAACAACGAAGTAAATTGGCACAACAGAGAAACAGAAGGAGGAAGCCGAGGAAATATAAACAACAAAGATGATACGGAGACTGACTCAGAAACAGAGCAGCCAACCAGGATAGTAACCGAGGCAGTTGTACACTCGGTAAATAAGGAGAACGGGCACACTATAGAAAAAAATACTGCGAAAGATAATAAATTAAACAAAAAAAAAGGAGGAAAAAAGTGAAGAGATGGTACGAAATATAGAAGATAGTACTGAATCACCGGGCAATGTGGACACAGTTTTTATTACGCTACCCTGCCAAGGAGCTAGGGAGCGAAAATTGGTCTTACTTGTGGATACGGGAGCAGTTACTAAAGTGCCGGTTAATATCATATCAAGAGATAAAACCGTGGTTGTGCATAAACAGGCAAATCAAGAGAACGGGCAAACTTTGGAAGTGAAAGCAGAAAAAGACAAAGTATTAAAACATAAATATGAAGAAAAACAAAGTGAAGAGATAATGCCAAATATAAATAATAGTACTGAATCACCGAGCAATGTGGACACAGTTTTTATGACGCTACCCTGCCAAGGAGCTAGGGAGGGAAGATTGGTCTTACTTGTAGATACGGGAGCAGTTACTAAAGTGCCGGTTAATATCATTTCGAGAGATAAAACTGTGGTGGTACAAAAACACGAGATTTCCCCTGGAGGTTATGTTGGAAATAATGTGGTCAACATTAAAAATGGAGGCACAGCAGTACCCATATTGAACGCAACCGAGAAAGATATCCCATGGAGGAAGGAAATCCAGTCGAGATTTTCAAAATTCAACCACTACACGCAGTATGGAGGAACACAACAACACACATTGTCATTGGCAAAACAGGAGGAAAAAATAAGGCGTATAAAAACCAACATTATGACGGAAATGAATTGGAAAAAGAGAAGAAGGAAAAACTCACGGTATTGATGATGAATATTTAGGGTCTTCAATGGCTGAAATATAAAAGAAATACATATTTAAACAGGACTATAATAAGAAACAATGGAACATAACTTGAAGGGACAATGGAAAAATTTCGTCAAGATGGTTCCAACTTGAGGAACCGGGGACCCAGGTTGACGTCAAGGATCTGAAAGAAGCAAAATAATTAGTAAAAGGTAAAGGTTAAAAAAAGGATGGAACGCTACTTAAATTCTAGAAATTTTGCGAGCAATGAAAGTTCTTAAAAAATATTCTTCAAAAATGAAACTAAAGAATATCCAAATGAATTTCACTCCAGATTATTTTGTCTTGAAAGCACGAATTACACTCACTGTCTTGCGGGACATGAAGAAAAATTGGAAACCGATAATCACGAAATCACGCCCGATTACTTATTTATTTTTATTTTTGTTTTCTTCTCCCCAAATATAATCATTTTGTTAAACAATAACACTGAGGATTTTTATAGGAAAAAGCAGTAAATAAATTAAAGAAAAACTATAAAAAGGAAAAAGAACAATATTTTGAAATTAAAATACTAATAACTCCTTTAATAAAATATTATAGGAAAAAGCAGTAGATAAATTCAAGAAAAACTATAAAAAGAGGGAGAACAATATTTCGAAATTGAAACAAATAAAATTATTTTGTTGGACAATAACACTGAGGATCTTTATGGGAAAAAGCAGTAAATGAATTCAAGAAAAACTTTAACAAAGAACAATATGTTGAAATTAAAATATTTAAAAGTATAAATTGAAACAAATAAAATTATTTTGTTGGACAATAACACTGAGGGTCTTTATGGGAAAAAGCAGTAAATGAATTCAAGAAAAACTTTAACAAAGAACAATATGTTGAAATTAAAATATTTAAAATTATAAATTGAAACAAATAAAATTATTTTGTTGGACAATAACACTGAGGATCTTTATGGGAAAAAGCAGTAAATGAATTCAAGAAAAACTTTAACAAAGAACAATATGTTGAAATTAAAATATTTCAAAGTATAAATTGAAACAAATAAAATTATTTTGTTGGACAATAACATTGAGGATCTTTATGGGAAAAAGCAGTAAATGAATTCAAGAAAAACTTTAACAAAGAACAATATGTTGAAATTAAAATATTTAAAAGTATAAATTGAAACAAATAAAATTATTTTGTTGGACAATAACACTGAGGATTTTTATAGGAAAAAGCAGTAAATAAATTAAAGAAAAACTATAAAAAAGAAAAAGAACAATATTTAAAAAATTTAAATATTTAAAAGTATGAATCAAAACGAAAAAATATGACAACAGCAAACTTAAAGGAAACCAAGAGAAAGTAAAATGAAAGATTTGGGCAGACACCCAACTTACCTGTGTTCATCGCAGGGTTAGAGATGGCGGTGTTGTTGTGGATGTTGTTGATTATTTATTGATGATTTTTTTTTATGTGTCAGGTTTTGCGGAATTGGTTTCAGAGTCCTTATTGTTTTGGTGGAATTTTCCATGCGCTTTTGTTTTGTTTCCTTCGTTTGTTAAACAATTTATCTTACTCTGATAAGTTTTTTTTTTTAAGAAAGAAAAACTGAATTCGTTCACTGAATATTTTTAATATCATTTTATAAAAATGTATGGTTTCTTGGAATCTTAGCATTTAATGTATGAAATATGCAGCTAATTTTGTTTTTTTTTACTTTCAATATAATTAATTTGATTTGAAATTGTTTTTATATGATTAATTTGATTTTGAAAACAAATCAGTTTCAAGTGCCGCCTGTTGTTTTAGCAATTTTAAGTTTAATCCAGTTTATGTGCTGTGATTAAAATCTAGAACAAATTAACAAACGAGTTAATTTACATTTTGGTGACCCCGACGTGATTCTGTGACAAGGCACAGGATCCTCTTTCAAATTCGCATACAAGGACATCATCAGTCCTTACAACAGGACATCAACAGTCCTAGAGCCAAATCAACTTTTTGCAAATTCTTCAGCCCGGCATCAGTACATCAGTCCGAAGGGTACAACAGACCACATTTGGTGCGAATTCCCAGAAGCCAACTAATCAAGATCAGCAACTATGGCAACATTTGAAGAACTAATCATTAAACAAAAGGCCATCGGTGAATGAATTGAGACGGTCATCCGTAATTACAAGAAGGACCCGTCATCAAGGAAAACAACTAGAAGTTATTTTCAAGAGCGAGCGAAAAGGTTGGAGGACGAGTGGTCGGCATTTGGGGCTAACGACAACGAAATCCGTTTTTTAAAAGCTCCACCGTTAGATCATGAGTATTTCGTCAATGAATACTACGAAGCTATACGAAATATCGTCCAGCAGTACAAGGAAGTACTACAACAACCAATGTTGAAGATTATACAAACAGCAGGCAAACCGCTAGGACAAGAGGCTCATGCAGCAGGTGCAGAAGCAGCATCAACAGAAGCTAGTGGGATCCAAGCAAAGGTTTCTAGTGGAATAACAAAACTAATTCGTAGACAGGGTGCGATGATGGGAGCTCTCGAGCGCTTATTGACGGATGAGTTTACAGAAAAAGATGTCTCCACTGCCACTACAGTGTAGCAAAATATTGAAGACGTACATTTACAGATTGTCGAATTGTGCGATGATCCATAGATCTGGAAACCAATCTAAGGAAAGCGGTGAGAAAGGTAACCACCTGGTCCACAACACAACCATCAGAGTTCGTTCATCATCAGGCGGAAACTATTCCAATGCCAAAAATCACTATACCCAAATTTGATGGAACTCATTTAAAATGGCAGGAGTTTCATGATTTTTTTTCATCACTGGTCGTCAACCAGCCGATCACAAGAGTACAAAAAATTTGGTACTTAAAAACGCACTTGGTAGGAGAGGCAGCAAACTTAATAAAACATTTTGCAGCAACGGAAGAAAATTTTGAAGCCGCATGGAAGATGGTCGTAGACCGCTAAAACAACCAGCGGCTACTAGTCAGCAGACTAGTTCATGAATTGGTCGATGATTCAGATGATAGACTGAATGACAACTTTAAAGAGCTTCATGACAAGACTCAAGAGTGCCTTTTAGCACTACACAACCTTCAAATTGATACAACATCTTGGGACCCGCTTCTGCTGCACTTATTACTGAAAAGATTAGACCAAGTCACACGATTACGCTTTGAACAATCGCTATCACAACCACGAGAAGTTCCAACAATTAAAGAATTTTTGAAGTTTTTGGAAAGACACTTTCAGTCGATAGAAGCAATGGGAGCCGAAAAGAAACGCCCAATTTCACAACCGAAAGTTTTGACATCCGTGGTAACTCAAGACCAAGCTTATGTCATGTGCAAAAAATATAAACACCCATTATTTTCTTGCAAGATGTTCCTTTAATTATCACCGTCAGCTCGCATTCAATTGGTTCAAAAGAAAAAATATTGGTTTAATTGCTTAAAAACGGGCCATAACGTAAAGAATTGCATTTCTAGAAGCTGCATGAAGTGCAACAAAGGCACAACACACTTCTTCACCTAGAACAAAACAGAAGCAACTTGGCTTCAAAAACAATTCGGGCATCTAAAGGAAGCCTTAATCTTGCAGCACAAGAAGCTGTATCATTAACCACAGCAAAAAGTTCCAGTTCAAGCAATTACATTCTTCTCAGCACAGCATTGATCATCGTTAAAGCAAGCGGAAAAGAAATACAATGCCGAGCATTTCTCGACTCTGGATCTCAACTAAATTTTGTCAGCGAACGATTAGTTAAGCGCTTATGCCTTTCAACAAAGCCAGCTTCGATCTGTATAAGCGGCATTGGAGCAAGCAACACTAAGGTTCGGCACAGAGTCAATATCGCATTACATTCGAGGCTCAACAACTTCACTACGAAAATTGAAGCAGCTGTTCTTCCTCAAATAATCTCCTCACAGCCTTCACAAATAATTGACATTCATAATTGGCCAATTCCCAAAAATATCAAACTTGCAGACCCGGAGTTCAATCGCCCTGATAAAATAGATGTGCTTCTAGGTGCAGAATTCTATCACCAATTATTGGCAATCGGACAAATAAAATTGGGTAATGAGTTGCCGACTTTGCAAAATACGGTATTAGGATGGGTCATTTCAGGAAGGGTTGGTGAAAGTCAGCTATCATCGGCAACCTGTGGTGTTACAATTTATTTTGTAACTTATTTTTGAAATTAAGAACACAAGACAATAGGATTATTTTGAATTTAGTTATTTAGTTTATTTAGATTTTCATTTTTGTTTTCTTATTCTAGGTTTATTAAATTATAACCATCTCAGGGACCCGCTTTTTAAGGCTGGTGTTTGATCAGGTTTTTGTTATGTGTGTTATGTGTTAAGAATTGACTCGACTGACTAGACCTCCATACCAAATCACCCTCCGCTTTTATACCCAATTTCGCTGTCTGATTGAACGATGCTGCTGACGTTCGCTGCCGCCGGCGTGGTCATTGCTAAGTGTGCTAGTATGCAAATTCAGCATATTCATACCCGTGGAACTTCCAGCCGATTGCGGTTCTCACGATATTGCAATGTCAGCATATATCTGTAGGAAAGTTACTGGCATATACATGTATGCAGCGGTATTGCATCGTCAGCATATATCTGTAGGAAAATTACTGGTAATAACGTCAGTAATGCATGCAGCGGTGTTTTGCTGCCGTTGGTATTTTTGTTGGTTGAGGGAAAATAACTCAACGTCAGTATGTGTGTGCAGCGTATGTTCTGCTGTCGCTGATACTTCTGTTGGTTATGGGAAAATGACTCATAACATCCCGCCCCCCTTACGGACAAGAAACATCCTGTCTTAGGATGTTTCGTAGCCATCCTTCTGGAATCAAGTCAAAATAGATGTGTGTATGCATCCGGCTACCTTGGCGATACAGCTTTGGCAGCTCTCGGAGTAATATTTAATTATCTCCCGAGCCTCGATTGCCTGAAGGTTCGCAGTTTACCATTAGTTGGTGACTGCTGAGTGTCTGTCGACTTGGTACGTTTGCTGCGTCACCAAGGAAAAAATATGATATTGTTGGTGAAATGTCGAGGTTGTTACTGACGTTGGGGTGATTTCCCATTTTCTAACGGAACTGCGTTTTTCGTCCATGTATGTGTTGTGCCATCGCATATAGCTTTAACTGTTGATTATGGTTGTGTGAGGTTGAAAGTTATGGCTGTCTGTCTGTTGATCGTTGGATTGGATTCTTTATTGTTGTTGGAACTGGGTTTTTCGTCCATGTATGCGTTTTGCCGTCGCATATAGCTTTAACTGTTGTCTAGGGTTGCGTAAGGTTGATAAGCTTTAATTGTTGATTATGGTTGTGTGTGGTTGAAGGTTATGGGTTGCTTGTGAAACATCGGTCGGGTTTTAATATTTTTAGTCTTATAACTAACAATTTCTTTTCTTATTTGTACTTAAATAAAAGTTTCTTTTCTTATTTGTACTTATATGTCTTATATACATATATGTATTTCTCTTTTTTTTTTTTTTTCTTACTTATTATTAATTAGACATGTTTTGGAGGTAATTTACATGATATAAGATTTGAATATTTTAACTAGATTTTCTGTTTGTTAAAATTTCTTATTACTTTTATTTTTAATATGTATATTTTTCTTTAACTATTAGCTATATATGTATATATATATGTGTGTGTTGCTAGTTTCTACATGAAACTATTTTGAAAGAGTTGTCTAACGTAATAATTCTTTGGGTTTTCTTTTTTTTCAAAATCCCCCCTTTTTAAATAATTAAATTGAATCACTAACAAGGATGGAGGTTTCATAAACATTTTAGATTGTTATACTCAATCAGTTATAGGATTTTATTTATATTAATTTTAAAATTTTTACATGTTTTTAATTATTTTGATCTAAGATTTCAATTTTCAAATACTTGTGATTTGTTTTTTTTTAAGTGTTTAGTTAGCCACTATTAAATGTACCATTTTCCAATATTTATTTTAGAAGTAATTTTTCAATATAATCATGTATGTATATATATATGTGTATTGTTAATGGTATGTTTTTTTTTTCTTTTTTTATTTTCAACTTAATATAAAATTGTATGTATGTATGACACACAAAAAATTATAATATTTATGCATTTACAAGTTAGTTGTATAATTATTGTGTATGTGTATTGATATCTATATATATGTACTCTTATATCAACCTTGAAATAAACTTATACGAGAAATTGAAAATTTTTAAATTATTTGAAAACGTTGCAAAAATTCATTACATTTAGTACTACATATTCAAATTTCTCCTTTTTTTTTATATATATAAAAAAAATGAGTTTAGTTTAGCTTGTATTTATCCTTGTCTTTGTGAAAGAAATTTAACACCTTTGCTGTTTTAATGATTTGAAAGAAAAATTATTCACTTGCGTATAATTTTTTTAAATCAACAGCAAAAATGGAAGAAAATTAGGAAAGTTTAAAATTGCAAATAGTTTGTTATTTAGAAGAAAGACAAAAATAAATATTAATAGGAAATTTGTTGAAATTATTTCATAAGTTGCATGTTCTTCTTTATTTGAAAATTAAATTTTAGTTTCTGTACTTGAAATTTTTATTCATTCATTTTTACCCTGCAGTTGTAAGCATGTGCAAACATTAAAAATGTTTGCAATTGCTTTATTTATGTTTCTACTAATGTGCATAAAACTGCAGGGTTTTTTTTTTTTTTTTGTTTTTTAACATTAAAACTGCACTAATGCACAAATTTAAAAATTGAATCTCATCGTGCAGTCTTGAAAACGAAATGAAACGGTACGGTTCCGTGAAGTGACAAAAAGTTTGGTTGTTCATACAAAAAGTTATTAAGTTGTTTAAAATAAAAACAATTCAAAATCAAATTATTCATATAGAAACAATTTCAAATCAAATTAATTATATTGAAAGTAAAAAAAAAACAAAATTAGCTGCATATTTCATACATTAAATGCTAAGATTCCAAGAAACCATACATTTTTATAAAATGATATTAAAAATATTCAGTGAACGAATTCAGTTTTTCTTTCTTAAAAAAAACTTATCAGAGTAAGATAAATTGTTTAACAAACGAAGGAAACAAAACAAAAGCGCATGGAAAATTCCACCAAAACAATAAGGCCTCTGAAACCAATTCCAAAAACCTGACACATAAAAAAAAATCATCAATAAATAATCAACAACATCCACAACAACACCGCCATCTCTAACCCTGCGATGAACACAGGTAAGTTGGGTGTCTGCCCAAATCTTTCATTTTACTTTCTCTTGGTTTCCTTTAAGTTTGCTGTTGTCATATTTTTTCGTTTTGATTCATACTTTTAAATATTTAAATTTTTTAAATATTGTTCTTTTTCTTTTTTATAGTTTTTCTTTAATTTATTTACTGCTTTTTCCTATAAAAATCCTCAGTGTTATTGTCCAACAAAATAATTTTATTTGTTTCAATTTATACTTTTAAATATTTTAATTTCAACATATTGTTCTTTGTTAAAGTTTTTCTTGAATTCATTTACTGCTTTTTCCCATAAAGATCCTCAGTGTTATTGTACAACAAAATAATTTTATTTGTTTCAATTTATACTTTTAAATATTTTAATTTCAACATATTGTTCTTTGTTAAAGTTTTTCTTGAATTTATTTACTGCTTTTTCCCATAAAGATCCTCAGTGTTATTGTCCAACAAAATAATTCTATTTTGTTTAAATTTCGAAATATTGTTCTCCCTCTTTTTATAGTTTTTCCTGAATTTATTTACTGCTTTTTCCTATAATATTTTATTAAAGGAGTTATTAGTATTTAAATTTCAAAATATTGTCCTTTTTCCTTTTTATAGTTTTTCTTTAATTTATTTACTGCTTTTTCCTATAAAAATCCTCAGTGTTATTGTCCAACAAAATAATTTTATTTGTTTCAATTTATACTTTTAAATATTTTAATTTCAACATATTGTTCTTTGTTAAAGTTTTTCTTGAATTCATTTACTGCTTTTTCCCATAAAGATCCTCAGTGTTATTGTCCAACAAAATAATTTTATTTGTTTCAATTTATACTTTTAAATATTTTAATTTCAACATATTGTTCTTTGTTAAAGTTTTTCTTGAATTTATTTACTGCTTTTTCCCATAAAGATCCTCAGTGTTATTGTCCAACAAAATAATTCTATTTTGTTTCAATTTCGAAATATTGTTCTCCCTCTTTTTATAGTTTTTCTTGAATTTATTTACTGCTTTTTCCTATAATATTTTATTAAAGGAGTTATTAGTATTTTAATTTCAAAATATTGTCCTTTTTCCTTTTTATAGTTTTTCTTTAATTTATTTACTGCTTTTTCCTATAAAAATCCTCAGTGTTATTGTCCAACAAAATAATTTTATTTGTTTCAATTTATAATTTTAAATATTTTAATTTCAACATATTGTTCTTTGTTAAAGTTTTTCTTGAATTCATTTACTGCTTTTTTCCATAAAGATCCTCAGTGTTATTGTCCAACAAAATAATTTTATTTGTTTCAATTTATACTTTTAAATATTTTAATTTCAACATATTGTTCTTTGTTAAAGTTTTTCTTGAATTTATTTACTGCTTTTTCCCATAAAGATCCTCAGTGTTATTGTCCAACAAAATAGTTCTATTTTGTTTCAATTTCGAAATATTGTTCTCCCTCTTTTTATAGTTTTTCTTGAATTTATCTACTGCTTTTTCCTATAATATTTTATTAAAGGAGTTATTAGTATTTTAATTTCAAAATATTGTCCTTTTTCCTTTTTATAGTTTTTCTTTAATTTATTTACTGCTTTTTCCTATAAAAATCCTCAGTGTTATTGTCCAACAAAATAATTTTATTTGTTTCAATTTATACTTTTAAATATTTTAATTTCAACATATTGTTCTTTGTTAAAGTTTTTCTTGAATTCATTTACTGCTTTTTCCCATAAAGATCCTCAGTGTTATTGTCCAACAAAATAATTTTATTTGTTTCAATTTATACTTTTAAATATTTTAATTTCAACATATTGTTCTTTGTTAAAGTTTTTCTTGAATTTATTTACTGCTTTTTCCCATAAAGATCCTCAGTGTTATTGTCCAACAAAATAATTCTATTTTGTTTCAATTTCGAAATATTGTTCTCCCTCTTTTTATAGTTTTTCTTGAATTTATTTACTGCTTTTTCCTATAATATTTTATTAAAGGAGTTATTAGTATTTTAATTTCAAAATATTGTCCTTTTTCCTTTTTATAGTTTTTCTTTAATTTATTTACTGCTTTTTCCTATAAAAATCCTCAGTGTTATTGTCCAACAAAATAATTTTATTTGTTTCAATTTATAATTTTAAATATTTTAATTTCAACATATTGTTCTTTGTTAAAGTTTTTCTTGAATTCATTTACTGCTTTTTCCCATAAAGATCCTCAGTGTTATTGTCCAACAAAATAATTTTATTTGTTTCAATTTATACTTTTAAATATTTTAATTTCAACATATTGTTCTTTGTTAAAGTTTTTCTTGAATTTATTTACTGCTTTTTCCCATAAAGATCCTCAGTGTTATTGTCCAACAAAATAGTTCTATTTTGTTTCAATTTCGAAATATTGTTCTCCCTCTTTTTATAGTTTTTCTTGAATTTATCTACTGCTTTTTCCTATAATATTTTATTAAAGGAGTTATTAGTATTTTAATTTCAAAATATTGTTCTTTTTCCTTTTTATAGTTTTTCTTTAATTTATTTACTGCTTTTTCCTATAAAAATCCTCAGTGTTATTGTCTAACAAAATGATTTTATTTGGGGAGAAGAAAACAAAAATAAAAATAAATAAGTAATCGGGCGTGATTTCGTGATTATCGGTTTCCAATTTTTCTTCATGTCCCGCAAGACAGTGAGTGTAATTCGTGCTTTCAACACAAAATAATCTGGAGTGAAATTCATTTGGATATTCTTTAGTTTCATTTTTGAAGAATATTTTTTAAGAACTTTCATTGCTCGCAAAATTTCTAAAATTTAAATATTATTAAAAAAAAATTTATACGTCTCTTATTTATTCTTATTTTAATACGTTTTCTGAATCTGTTGCGGCTTCTAACTAATCTGTCTGCTTAATTTTATTTTCAGAAAAGTATCCGTTGGTCGATTAGAAGGTGATACCGTGTAAGTAGCGTTCCATCCTTTTTTTAACCTTTCCCTTTTACTAATTATTTTGCTTCTTTCAGATCCTTGACGTAAACCTGGGTCCCCGGTTCCTCAAGTTGGAACCATCTTGACGAAATTTTTCCATTGTCCCTTCAAGTTATGTTCCATTGTTTCTTATTATAGTCCTGTTTAAATATGTATTTCTTTTATATTTCAGCCATTGAAGACCCTAAATGTTCATCATCAATACCGTCGATATTGCGGTGAGTTTTTCCTTCTTCTCTTTTTCCAATTCATTTCCGTCATAATGTTGGTGATTCAGTACTATTATTTATATTTGGCATTATCTCTTCACTTTGTTTCTCTTCATATTTATGTTTTAATACTTTGTCTTTTTCTGCTTTTACTTTCAAAGTTTGCCCGTTCTCTTGATTTGCCTGTTTATGCACAACCACAGTTTTATCTCTCGAAATGATATCAACCGGCACTTTAGTAACTGCTCCCGTATCTACAAGTAAGACCAATCTTCCCTCCCTAGCTCCTTGGCAGGGTAGCGTAATAAAAACTGTGTCCACATTGCTCGGTGATTCAGTACTATTATTTATATTTGGCATTATCTCTTCACTTTGTTTCTCTTCATATTTATGTTTTAATACTTTGTCTTTTTCTGCTTTCACTTCCAAAGTTTGCCCGTTCTCTTGATTTGCCTGTTTATGCACAACCACGGTTTTATCTCTTGATATGATATTAACCGGCACTTTAGTAACTGCTCCCGTATCCACAAGTAAGACCAATTTTCGCTCCCTAGCAGGGTAGCGTAATAAAAACTGTGTCCACATTGCCCAGTACTATCTTCTATATTTCGTACCATCTCTTCACTTTTTTCCTCCTTTTTTTTGTTTAATTTATTATCTTTCGCAGTATTTTTTTCTATAGTGTGCCCGTTCTCCTTATTTACCGAGTGTACAACTGCCCCGGTTACTATCCTGGTAGGCTGCTCTGTTTCTGAGTCAGTCTCCGTATCATCTTTGTTGTTTATATTTCCTCGGCTTCCTCCTTCTGTTTCTCTGTTGTGCCAATTTACTTCGTTGTTTATTTTTCCTCGGCTTCCTCCTTCTGTTTCTCTGTTGTGCCAATTTACTTTGTTGTTTATTTTCGCAACCCCAGTTATTGGCGATAACTGGGCCGAACACCGTTTCCCTGAGCATTCGTCCGATTAGTATTGTTGTGGGCCTCTACTGGTCTGTTAGCTAGGTCCCTGCCGTTGTTGCTATTTCGTGCCTGTTGGTAGATCCCTGCATCCATTGCTTCAGTCTGTCTAACATTACTTCTGCAGTCCCGTGCAAAATGTCCTTGTTGCTGACATTTAAAACAGGTTGGGCGTGTACCAATGTTTCTATTTGCCCCTCTGTTTATGTGATGTCCCGTAGCTATTTGTGGGCTTCCACGGAATTCTGTGTTTGTTATCCTCCTATTGTTTTCTGCCGTCCTTCTATCCAATTGATTTTGGTTGGGTATGTTTCTTCTTGGCTCGCAGAAAGGGGTTTCCTTGTGACCGTTTATCCTACACAATCGGCAGTATAAGGAGCCTAATCTCTTTCTGCAGTTTTCCACATCGTGCTTGCTGTTTCCACAGAACGTACAGCTCACGATATTCCTGCACAGTGGCCCCATCTCATGGCCGTATTTTCCACAGCTCATACAGTATGGTGTGTATAGCCGCTTTTTGCAGCTATTCCATTCATGTCCCATCTTGTTACAAAAACTACAGGGGACTTCTGAATCTATTACGTTGATGCTGTGCGTTGGTTCGCCAAACAATTCCTCTGCATTTTCCACTATGTCTATCAACTTAGTGAGCTCTTCCTCTTCCTGACCCACAAATCGAGCTTTGAGAGCATGGTCTTTCAACCCCTAATGAAACTTCTTACCGCTATCCGTTTGAAGTCTTTCAGCATGGTTTCCCGGCCAGGTCCTACCGGCCATTCGTTCTCTATAGTTGTTTTTGCCTCATTTAATAGGCTATCCAGGCGTTCTCCAAATTTGCATACTGACTCTCTGATGCTCTGTTTGCAACCCAAGATCAGCTCCCTTATCTTATCCAGGCTTTTATTTTTTAGATAATATTTTTTTAGCTAATTACTTAACGCGTCCACGGAACTGAAATTCATCTGAGAAATTCTTGAGTAGGCGCCCCCTAGGAGTCTCAATTTCAGGCATTGTATTACATCTTGTGTTAGGACGTTATTTGCACCTGTGAGTACTTCTCTTTCTACCATCTTGCATCCTTGTATGTATCTGAATACTTCTGATGACAAGTCTGGCCCATCGGTCCCGAAAAATGATGGGACTGTGTTGTTTACAATCTTAATAATCTCATACAGCGAAAGCATTTTGATCCTTTCAATTTCCGCTCTCTCAGTAGTATGGTTTTGCTGGGGCGGCGGTGATCGTCTTTCTATGTTCCGCTGGTAATCATCTTGATAGTGCGCTGTGTCCACGCAAGACCTTATAGACTGTCCACTTAATAACTATACTTGTCGTTCTATTAATTTGTCTGTCTGCGTCTGTGGGTTGTCCATTAAAGCTGTCTTCTACTTACCCATGTTCCGCTGGTTATTATCCTCATAGTGGTCTGTGGTTTAGGCTTATTTTCACTTTATATTATTATTATTATTATATTTTATGTGTTTGTTCGCAACCGCGCAGAATTTTTACAATCAAAGTAATTCTCCTTTTTGCCTTGATCCGCTTTAGCGATTAGTCCTGCAATGACAATATGAGGGTAGCTAGGATTTAGACTTTATTCAATTTGTCTGTGTAGTTCTACACCGTCGAATGTAGGATGCAACAATACAAGGTAGCTAGGATTTAGACTTATGTATTGTTGGTTTTGCTACACCGGACAGTTTTTTCTTGAGCAAGATCAACACAAGGATTATTATATTTCTTTGATGTTATTATTTATGCGGCTACCGGCTGCGCCAAAATGTTACAATTTGTTTTGTAACTTATTTTTGAAATTAAGAACACAAGACAATAGGATTATTTTGAATTTAGTTATTTAGTTTATTTAGATTTTCATTTTTGTTTTCTTATTCTAGGTTTATTAAATTATAACCATCTCAGGGACCCGCTTTTTAAGGCTGGTGTTTGATCAGGTTTTTGTTATGTGTGTTATGTGTTAAGAATTGACTCGACTGACTAGACCTCCATACCAAATCACCCTCCGCTTTTATACCCAATTTCGCTGTCTGATTGAAAGATGCTGCTGACGTTCGCTGCCGCCGGCGTGGTCATTGCTAAGTGTGCTAGTATGCAAATTCAGCATATTCATATCCGTGGAACTTCCAGCCGATTGCGGTTCTCACGATATTGCAATGTCAGCATATATCTGTAGGAAAGTTACTGGCATATACATGTATGCAGCGGTATTGCATCGTCAGCATATATCTGTACGAAAATTACTGGTAATAACGTCAGTAATGCGTGCAGCGGTATTTTGCTGCCGTTGGTATTTTTGTTGGTTGAGGGAAAATAACTCAACGTCAGTATGTGTGTGCAGCGTATGTTCTGCTGTCGCTGATACTTCTGTTGGTTAGGGGAAAATGACTCATAACAGTGGGATCTGTACTGAAGAAGAAATTAATCTAGAGGGTGGTGTTGGCTGTAGTGGTTAGCGCGTTGACTACTAAGCAAACAATGACGTGGGGCCTGGGTTTAAACCCAGGCCAGAGCAAGTCAATCAACATCATTAATTTATGTAATGTACATTAGTGAGACATTGTATTAATTGTTGTCGGACTATTTAAGTGATGAAGGCATAGCACTGGTCACTAAAAACTGTTCCGACAGCGATTGATGATGATTTTCTAAGCTAATATACACAACATCGCCCTCCTTCGTCGGTTAGCAGAAACATCGGCGAAGTAAAACAATTAATAAAATGTCTGCCAATACAGCTTAACAAAGTTAATGCATCTACCTAACACCGGGGACGCCTCAACACTGCTATAAAAAATAACATAACGCGCAAAGCAGAGTTGTAAAAGAGTTAAGCCTTCTACATTTTCAACATCTATCTTCTCTACTCTATCCCTCTCTCTGAGTTCCGGCACAATGCACTGCATACGTAGGGGTCATCCCCTGAGTGCTGGTCCTAATTAAAAAAAAAAAAAAAAAAAAAAAAAACCATTACTCAATTATGGGAACTAGAAAAGGTGGAAGCAGCAGACAAGACGCTTTTTCCTTCAGAAAAGCTTTGTGAAAATCATTTCGCAAATAATTAAACAATTGATCAAAATGGAAGATTTGTTTTTAGACTACAATTTTGCAGTAATCCTGAGGAACTAGGGGAGTCTCAGGGTATAGGCTTCAACAGATTTCTTGCATTAGAGCGCCGACTTGCAAAAGCACCAGAAACTAAAAAGCAATACATACGATTCATGGAAGAGTATGAGTCACTAGGCCATATGACCAAAATAGATGTCAATTCCTTAGTTAAACCTAACTACTTCACCACGGACGTCAAAAAAGTGTATCGACAAATGCTTATACACCCGGAAGACAGGAAATTTCAAACTGTTATTTGGAGAGAGAATCCAACTGCAGCAATCAAGTATTATCAATTGAACACAATAACCTACGGTACACGAGCTGCACCGTACCTTGCAACTAAATGTCTGCAGAAAATTGCAAATAAGAATATAGGACGGTACCCTCTTGGAGCCAACTTTCTACTCAATAATTTTTACGTCGATGACGGAATGGGAGGAGATGATAGTTTTAGCACAACAATCGCAATTCAGCAAGAATTAAAGCACATATTGAACCATTATGGCCCAAATTTACAAAAGTGGAGTGCAAATCATCACCAACGTCTCAACAAGAGAAGAAGTAAACATTGATTTTAACAACGAAGACCATCAAACAGCCAAAACTCTGGGATTGACATGGATACCAAAGGTTGATGAGTTCTGTGTAAAGGTACGTTTGGGGGATACAAGTCGTGTTACTAAACGAACAGTAGTCTCAGATTTGGCTCGACTATTCGACCCACTGGGAACTGTGTCTCCAATCGTAGTGACAGCAAAGATGTTCATTCAGGAATTGTGGCAGTTGAAACTTGTATGGGATGAAGCCTTGCCAGCAGAGCTACATACTAGATGGATGAATTTTCGGAACGACTTAAAACACATAGACAACCTGAAGTTTTCGAGACATATTTTTCAAGGCCAGGTTGCATCAGGAATACAAATTCATGCATTTGTTGATGCCTCGGAGAGGGCATATGGGGCAGCAATATACATAAGGTCAGTTATAAAAAATGGTCAAAAAATAGTAAGACTACTATGCGCAACATCACGAGTAGCACCTTTAAAAAAACAAAGTCTTCCCCGTCTGGAGCTCTGCGCAGCACACTTGGGTGCTCAACTAACTGCCAGGGTAAAAAAAGATTTAAAACTTGAGGATACCCCTACTTTCCTTTGGACAGACTCAATGATTGTTTTGGCCTGGATCAATTCACAGTCATCATCATATCAAACGTTTGTAGCCAATCGAATATCCGCAATTCAGGAGTTGACAATGCCCGAACAATGGCGACATGTAAGTTCAAAGGAAAATCCTGCGGACATCATATCCCGAGGACTATCTCCGAAAGCATTACCAGCATGCAATCTATGGTTTTATGGGCCTATCTTCCTACATGGGCATGAAGCAGCTTAGCCACAAAAATACTCAGAGGCCACAGAAGTACTTGAAAACAACATGGAGCGAAAGAAAACAGCTGCCGTTCTTGCAATTGAGAATGCAACAACAATTATCTACAACATCAACCACAAAGGATCTTTTCGAACATTACAAAGAATTGTAGCATACATGCTACGATTTATCAACAACACAAGAAAAATAAATGAGAAACGTGCGGAAATCTCTTTAAGAGTAACGGAACTAGAACAAGCTCTGGTAGTTATCGTACGAGCAATGCAGTCAGATTTTGAAGACGACATAAAACATCTAAAAAGAAATAATGAAGTAAAGTCAAGTCCATTCAACAAAATTAGCCCATTCTTGGATTCGAACGGTATAATTAGAGTAGGAGGACGATTAAGCACATCTTTGCTTTCATATGTTGCCAAACATCCAATGCTGCTTCCCTACAATGACCCAATTTCAAAATTACTCATGCAAATGGTGCATGATCAAAATAGACACTGCGGTCCCCAAGCACTCCAGCCAGATCTATTGTACAACATTGTGTTCGATGCGCCAAGGCCAAGCCAAGATTACTCAATCAGATCATGGGCAATTTACCAGCTGCGCGTGTCACACCAGCTCGACCATTCATCAACTCTGGGATTGACTTTTGTGTACCGTTTTGGGTTCATTACAAGGTGAGAGGGAAGAAGCCTCAAAAGGTGTACATCGCAGTGTTTTGCTGCTTTGCTACTAAGGCAGTACACTTGGAGCTAGTTAGTGATCTTACCACCGAAGCCTTTATAGGATCATTAAAAAGATTTATAAGTAGGCGAGGTCAGTGCCGGAATCTCTACCGACAATGCTACCAATTTTGTAGGGGCAAAAAATCAGTTAACAGAACTATCAGAAACTGTCCATTCTGGCTTAGCTCAAGACATAATTAACAGAGAATGTACATCGAGAGGAATAACATTTCATTTTATACCCCCAAGAGCACCACATTTCGATGGCTTATGGGAAGCCGCTGTAAAGTCAGCAAAACATCTTCTTGTCCGAAGTGCCACAACAGCATCGCTCACTTATGAAGAGCTGGACACAGTAGTAATTGAAATTGAAGGAATTCTCAATTCAAGGCCAATCAGCTCGATGTCAGAAAACCCGAATGATTTAGCAGCGTTAACTCCGGGACATTTCCTGATTGGGGAACCCCTAAATGCTCAAGTTGACGCAAATTACACACAAGAACGAGGTAACTTACTGACCAGGTGGAAATTAGTAACTCATCTAAAAAACGAGTTTTGGAGGCGATGATCACGGGAATATTTAAATGAACTACAATATCGAAACAAATGGAAAACTCAAGCAATCAATATTAAAACAACAAGCGCCACTTGAAACCGTGTTGTTTTCCAAAAGAAATGATTGAGGCACACTCTTCAATGTTCAAACACAAAAAAGACGATCTTTATTTAAATTTTACTTCTTTTATACAATATTCATTCTTATTAATTTTACATACTTGGCATTTTTAAATTTAAGTTCATTGGCTGTGTGGCCATGAACATGAGACAACCAAAAAACACCTAGAATGCAATTTTGTGGAAATAGGTGAACGCACTACATAAACAGTACAAAAAATGCATGATCTACAAAAAGCATTGCTCAACTTTATAGAAAAGAATGAAAACTAAAAATTAATAAATTTACAAAATTGTACAACAAACAAAAATAATACAATTATGAACAACAATTTTCGTAAAGTGGATACTAATTGAGAAGAATATCAACTATTTAACCAGTTTTCAACAGAAATAGAATACGAGAATTAATTTTTAATTCATTTTTCATTCTACATTGAAACAGTGCTGGTTAGTACGAAATTCCCTCATCACTGTTTGTAAATTACTAATAATCAACACAATCTCATAGTCCGTTATCATCAAAGTATTCTACTTTGCAATTTAACGTTTTTGTCGTTTTTACTCTATATTAGGGAAATTCACATATTACAGTGACCCTTGTTATTAGGGATTTATAGCTCGTGCCCAAGCGGAATTAATATTTTTATATTATTATTATTACGAATAAATGTAATTATTATTCGAACTTATATTGATGTACATATGAAAAGTAATTTTATCAGGCTCAAGTTCAGTTTTATTGAATTAATGAAAATTCAAAATTACTAAGAGTTTTTTTATGTTGAAAAATATTATTATTTAATAAATAATAATTAATAACTACGTTTATTCGTAATAATAATATAAAAAAAATATAAAACTATTTTATTACATGGCGATCCTGCCAGTTCCAAGAGTGCTGTAAAATACTAAGCACCTTGGAATGAGTAGAATATAATGAGAGGGTCCGCCTAGCCAAAAGGTACCCCAACAGAGGAACCAAATAAAGGTCCGCCTGACCAAGAGGCTACCAAAGAAGGATGACCGCCTGGCTAAGAGGCTTTGAGATGGCCAACATCTTCCATTAAAATACCACCACCATCCTGGGAGGCTGCGAAAATAAGTCTTTTATTTCATATATCAATTTATTCTACATCTATTAATAACTGTAGTGCATTCAATTTGCACACTAGGCCCGGTAAGCGTAAACCGCTTGTGGCAAACTTTGTTTTTTTGTAATTATTTATTAGGGGCTGTGCACATATTACGTAACGCTGTTTTCAGAGATTTTGTACCCCCTCCCCCCCCCCCCCTTCGTAACGCTTTTTACTAAATTTTCAGTGCAAATTTCCAATCCGTAACAAATCTTTAACCCCCCACCCCCCTGGAGCGTTACGTAATATGTGCACAGCCCCTTACTACATAACTCGTGGCTAAAATCTCCTTTTAAAAGAGCCTCATAATATTAAAATAATTAAAATGTTACTTAAATAAAAATTAAATAAGACAAAAAGTAACACTTAAAGAATATTTTTAATTATTAAATTTAAAAAAAAATTATAGCTTTATAATGAAAAAAAAACTACGGGTAGCACTCCAGGAGTGCCGACAGAAGTGAAAACTTTTTGTGATTACAAAAATACACGTGCTATTGCCAAAAAAATTATGCGTAGATATAAACATTTATATAAATACATGCAACAAATTTAACCACTTATCAAGGCGTATGCTACAGGTGAGCTTACTAGCACAGCTGACTGAGCTCGCTTTATAGGAAATTTTCATACAAACTGATATAGTTTGAAGAGAGTACATAAAAAATGGTTACAGTTTGGTACTCATACGTATTAAAATGCTTTAAATTTGTTTGTGTGTTTTGATATGAAGCGAGTGCTTTATACCAACAAAATACATGTTGTTTTTGGATTGTTGTACTTGTTGTCGAACTGCGCATACCTGCTAGTTTTGCCATGCCACTTATTGTAAACGCAAATGCAACTGCGCCCGAGAAGTTAATAACCTAAATTTTTTTCGTTCATAATGAAGAGAGTGTCATCTTTGTGTACTCTTCTTAATCAGTTTCGCTCAAATTGAAGAGTGCGCCCTCTTTGGTGCACCAAAAAATTAGTGTTTTTCTCATATATGATAACATCACCCACAAGAGAGAGTGCTCTCTTCATTTTGAGCGAAAAAAATTTAGGTGTTATCTGTAGGTTGTTAACTTCACTAACATCTGTAGATTGTTAACTATACTACAAGTGTCAAAAAGCGTGACGATGCCGCGAGTTCTGAGATTTTAGCCCACCCAAAACCTCCATACCAATAGAAGTTTTCACTTCAAAAAATTTGAACTTAATTAAAGATAATAAAATTGTAAAATAAAATTAAATAATTAGAATAAAATAATGAAAGTATATGAATACATACATTTTACTTCTTAATAATTTTAAGACAAATAATATTAATAAAAATATTATTATAAAATTAAAATGAAGAAAGTTGTCGATAGTTGAAAAACCAAATGCTAACGTTGTAAACAAAGTAGTTGTAGAAGGTAATAGCTCCGGTTTATTTGAAATCCGAATATATTTACTTCTTAGTTTACTTATAAAAAAAAAAACTATGGGTAGCACTCCGGGAGTGCCGGCAGAAGTGAAAACGAGAAGTTAACAACTTAAATTTTTTTCGCTCAAAATGAAGAGAGCGCCATCTTTGTGTACTATTCTTAATCAGTTTCGCTCAAATTGAAGAGTGCGCCCTCTTTGGTGCACCAAAAAATGAGTGTTTTTCTCATATATGGCAACATCACCCACAAGAGAGGGCGCTCTCTTCATTTTGAGCGAAACATTTAGGTGTTGGGCGTTACTAAGGTTCTCGAATCGACTTCGACTGTTGTACTAGATTAAAGTAACACACAACATTTTATTTAATCTATTACAGCAGTCGAAGTCGAATCGAGAACCGTAATAAAAACCAATATCTGTAGGTTGTTAACTTAGCTCCGACTAGGCATTCGCACAAACAGAGATGCTACAAGCGTGACGGTGTCGCGAGTTCTGAGGTTTTGTCTCATTCAAAACCTTCGTACCTCGCCAATAGAAGTTTTCACTCCAAAATTTTAAACATGGCAAAATTAAGATATAAGCACAAATATACAGCCAAGGCATTAATCGCCTAATGCTAAAATCTGTTATTCATCAAATAATAATATTATAAATAAAATGTCACCATAAATAAACATACAACGCATTTTTTTGGCAGTAAAATATATAAATACAAACTAATACAATATTAAAAATCACAACAAGATCTATGTCATATAAAAAGAAACAACAAAGTAATATCGAAAATATTCAGCATCAAATTGAAAATAATGATAAAAGCCCAATATGACTTCAGAAGAAAACTGTTTACTAAAGAGAATCTAGGCTTAGGACAAGTTTTCCCTAGGCTTGAAAAAGTGGCCGGTAAATTATATATAACGTATATATATATTGACCTAGGACATTTTTCCCAAGGCTTGAGAAAGTGGCCGGTGGCAATTCTTAATCTATTGCTGAAATACCACGATGATCCGATAGAGGGAGGACATTGTGGAATTTATCGAACAATAAAAACAAATAACAAGGTATTACTATTGGAAAATTATGATAAAAGATGTAACAAAATATGTCAAATTATGTCAAAAATGCCAGAAATCAAAAATTGAAGATCCGATTAAAATCAACTGAGTTACGTGTTCATAAGTACTCGAACCTACCCGAAAATAGTTTTTTCGGAATAACTCCGAAATTTGAGGGTGTTTCCGAACTTTTAAAAATTGATTTATGATCTACTCAATAATGCCTACAACTTACACTAGGTCACTTTCCAGGTATATTGTCAATGTAGCACCGTGTTATTAGTGTTATTTATTATTTAAAAGATTTTTTTTGTATACTTGAATGTATGTATGTATGCACATACATATCTATGTACATAGGTACAATATATATGAAATTACAAAGTGAACATACATATCAATTTATGTACATACATATGTAAATACATACATTCAAGAATACAAAAAAAAATCTTTTATATAATAACTGCCTTGCACATGATGTCGAACGAATTTTTCTTTCGTACATATTACATTTAAAACAAAAAAAAAAAATTTTAAATTGTATGTACATATGTACATACATAAATTGATATGCTTACTTTGTAATTTCATGTATAGTGTACTTACATATATACATACATTCAAGTATACAAAAAAAAATCTTTTAAATAATAAGTAACACTAATAATCAAAACTATGATGTACATACATACATAGATATGAATGTTAAACTATAATTTAAACAATTATCAAATTCATTACAATAAAATGTGTAATAATATGATTCCGAACCTTTTAAATAATATCGTACTATTTGCGAACAATCACAAATATTGTAAACATTTGGAACTTCCATCAACGTTTGGAACAGCTGTTTTGTATTTTATTTATAATTTTCAAAGTGATAAAAAGTTGCAATGGACGACAAGAAATTAATACTACGGGTGAAGGAAAATGAACAACAACAATGCACAAATTCGTTGTTCATGTTGTTGTTAGTATGTGGTTTTTGCAAAAGTTGTTAATGTTATTGGTCAAATTTACACGAGATTAATTTTTAGTTCGCACAACTTTTGTTCTTTCGGAAACACACGAGACTAATTAATCTGACATAAAATTGTATAATATACAGAGCTTTGTGTGTAATACGAGTAGTGTATTTTGCACACATTTGTTTTATTTTTATGTACATGTATTGGTTTTGTTCTGCTAACGCTAAAAGACTCTCTTCACCGAAAATATCTACAAGCTGCCATGTTATGCCAGCACTTTTTGTCCTAGAATTTAAAATTAAAATAAAATAGTGATTTAAAACTTTCCAAAATATGGAGTCTGCTTCTAATGGGTATGGGATTTTTAATTTTATTTATGAATAAAAATATATGTTTCATAAAAAGTACCACAATGTTAAAAAAGGACTCTTTTTGTTGACGGACAGTACCATTTCAATTTTTCATTTTTCCATCACTGCTCTACATCCACATTGCCCAGTACGGCGGCATTTTAAGTCTTCAAAATAAATAATGAAAAAATTATTCATACATATGTATGTATGCTTTTTTTCATAAATTCAATTAACAATTTTTGAAAAGGAAAAGAAGAATTTTTTTTATATGCCAAACTTCACGTAGTACTGCAAGTACCAAGTGAAGTTTGGTTGTCGCATTATCTTCCCCTCGTTCTGTTCATACATGTTGCGAGTATGGTAGCAAAACACCCAAGCAGTGAACGTACACACGCTAAAGGCCTATTTAGCCGACGGTTGAAATCGTACATGTAAGCTAAATGTTAATGTAATGTAAGAGCCAACATATTTGTAGTTACAGAATGCTTAAAAACGTGTCACGTGACACATGAATGTGCAGACATGCATATGTATGTACATACACACATAAAAAGAACAAAAATTCTTATTACACATATTAAATCCTATTTTTCTGTTCTTCTTCGAAATCTTGTGCCCCGGAGAATTGTTGTTGTTCATTTTCCTTCACCAGAAGTATTAATTTCTTGTCGTCCATTGCAACTTTTTATCACATTGAAAATTATAAATAATATACAAAACAGCTGTTCCAAACGTTAATGGAAGTTCCAAATGCTTACAATATTTGTGATTGTTCGCAAATAGTACGATATTATTTAAAAGGTACCAAATCATATTATTACACATTTTATTATAATGAATTTGATAATTGTTTAAATTATAGTTTAGCATTCATATCTATACTCGTATATGTATGTATGCACATCATTGTTTTGATTATTAGTGTTACTTATTATTTAAAGGATTTTTTTTTGTATACTTGTATGTATGTATGTATATATGTATGTACATAAGTACACTATACATGAAATTACAAAATAAGCATATCAATTTGTGTATGTACATACATACAATTTTAAAAATATTGTTTTTGTTTTAAATGTAATTTGTACCAAAGAAAAATTCGTTCGACATCATGTGCAAGGCAGTTATTATATAAAAGATTTTTTTTTTATACTTGAATGTATGTTTGTAAATATGTATGTACATAAATTTATATGCTCACTTTGTAATTTCATATAAGTATATTGTACCTATGTACATACATATGTGCATACATACATACATTCAAGTATACAAAAAAATCTTTTAAATAATAAGTAACAGTAATAATCTAAACTATGATGTACATACATACATAGATATGAATGTTAAACTATAATTTAAACAATTATCAAATTCATTACAATAAAATATATAAGCACAAACGATCGGTACAGTCTCTTGCTAGATATTGAAAAAAATTACTTAGAAAACTTTCTTTACTCAATAAAGCATGCATGTGTACATATTTAACAACTAAAACTAGTCAAAATAAAAAAAGTACCAACAAAGGACTTCTGTGCCCGATTGCAATTCAAAATACAACCATCCCATCACTGTCTACAATTGTCACGTAACCTCGTAATGAAATTCTATTTTCTGCAGGTTGGCACGTTACGGTAACATTTCATTTCAGTCAAGTAAGTATTTTCATAGCTTTTGCATATAACAGAAGCAATCAGCTGACACATCAGCATTTACATTTCTAGAGTTACGGTCGGCTAAAGCATCCTTAATACATGTGTTGCCGAGCTACCCACCAAACAAATCGTCAAGCGTTTGAGTTATTATGCTTTGATGAATGTAGTACATATTAAATAAAATTTATATTAAATAAATATTATATTATTTAAAAACTTACAAAATGATGAATTGGTATAGCTACCAACGAAATATATATCTAGATATTGCTAACCCGCAACAAATAAATAAAACATAAAAATTTAAAAACTTAACTAAAATTTTTAAATTATGGATTATATTTCTTAAAACAATGTCATAAACTCACAAAATTATTAAATTTTCACACATTTTATGTAGGTATATACATACCTAATGAGCATAGATCTAACTGAGTGTCCTAAGACACCTCTCTTCGTTTTTTCATTTTCAGTTGCGACGATTATAAAAACGCGTATGTACACTACGAGAGTTGAAACTGAATATAATTATAAAAGTGTAGTATAAAAGTCTAACTGCGATTTTTTATATTTTTTCGATTTTTATATACATACCGATTTTATATATACTCTTATGTAATTTGAAAAAAAAAACGTTATTAACCGTTTTTATATATTCCCATTAGTAAATTTTATATGATATTTTTGAATAAGACGACAATTTATATGGAAGTGTTTATTAAAGTTTTGACAGTTTACAATAATGCTGTATAGGGTTTGTAATTCGTTTATATTATAAGTAACTATGCAGGGTTTGTAGTTCACCATCAGTTATACGTTACGTTAATGTTCATTACGTTAACTGCTATATACTTTACATCCCCTTTGTTTTACTTATTAAAGCTATATTGTAAATTCAATTAATATAAGTATTACAGTTAAATTCATATTACAAAACTTCAATATAAATTATGTTTAGGTGTAAATTAGAATAATAAATATTATAAAATTTTGAGATCACATTAAATTTAGATTACAAATTTAAGCGATTGACTGGCTTCACACTTCTTCCAGATCTAGTTATGTTGCTTGGTGATTATACTTCTCGTTGATGTTGTTGTAAAAGCTGTTGTTGTGATGACCGTTGGATTGTTGGTGTTTCGGGTTGACTTTTTTTGTTGCATGTTCCTGTCTTGTGCAGGCAGAAACTGAACCCATGATGAATTTGAGCCTTCGTGGTTGAAATTTTCTTTGGTTGCTCTTATAAAGTTGGTATTTCGTCTGTATTTCTTACCATCTATAGTTTTCACTATATAAGACTTTGCAGTGTTTGCTTTAGCTATGATTTTTGCTAGTACCCAGTCTCTTTCGTTTCGTTTAACACGTACTGTATCGCCTATGTTGAATTATGATGATGAGTAGACCTGACGTGGTAAGCTTTCTGTTGTAGTCGGTGATTTTTCAGCTCTTCATGCACGTTCTTCACATCTTTGGGTTTCAGATATTGCGTTTTTGTAGTAATAAAAGACCTAGTATTTCTGCTGAGCAACCTTTCTTCGGGGATCTAAGGCTTTCAGTTCTTGGAGTATTTCGGTAGTTGAGCAATGCTTCGTAGATGCAGGAGTTATCTGCTTGGCATTTCTTTAGCATATTTTTCGTAATTTGAACAAATCTTTCACTAAACCCATTTGCCATAGTTGCGTAAACTTTTTGAATTCGTATGCAGAATATTGTGGGCCGTTGTCAGTAAGTAATATTCATGGTATACCAAGTATTGAGAACCAATTTTTCAATACTTCCACGATTTCTTTTGTAGTGCTGTGTTTTAGCTTGTAGAAGTCAAAGAAGCCACTGTAGCTGTCGGCCATTATTAAATAGTTTTTGCCTTTCAGCATGAAGATGTCACTTCCGATTATTTCAAATGGTAGTTCGACATTCACTCTTTCTGGTTATTTCTTTTCATTTGTTGGCATATTGAGCATGATCCGATATATTTTTGTATGTCATTGGTCATATTTAACCAATATACCTGAGTTCTTGCGAGAGCTAGAGTTTTTTGTAGGTCCCAGTGACCTTTGTGAACCTGGTCATTAACGCGCTTTATTGGAGTTTGTGGTATAATCATCTTTTGTCCTTTAAATAGTAACCCATTAAAGGTAGATATTTCATCTCTATAGTTGAAATATTTTCTTAACGCCATTGGTACGTTTCCCAGTTTTTTGGGCCATCCTTTGTCTACAGCCTCTTTTAATGATTACAATTCTTTATCTTGTGCAGTGTGGTTTTTAAAATCGTTCAGTGCTTCATCTGTTATACATAGCAAGCTTAAGACTTCTAGCTGTTCTTCTTCTTCTTCTTCTGACTCATCATTTCGACGATCGCGACTCAGTGTGTCTGCTATGTGCATTTCTGTGCCTTTTCTGTATTTGACTGTAGAGTTGTATCTTAAAACACCTATTAAAATTCACTGAAGTCTTGGAGGTGCCTTGTAAATAGCTTTCTTAAAAATTGTTTCGAGGGGACTATGATCAGATTCGATAAGTAGTTTTTTACCATAGACGTATTCATGAAATTTATTGCAACCAAATCTGATTGTCAGAGCTTCTTTTTCAATTTGTGGATATTTCTGTTCTGTTTTCCTAAGTGATTTCGAAACGTATGCTACCGGTTGACCATTTTGCATTAGCGCCGCGCCCATCGCAATGGAACTTGCATCTGTTTGGATTGTAACATCGGCGTTTACATCGAAAAACTTCAATACTGGAGAAGACTGTATAATTTTCTCAAACGATTTTTTTGATCGTGATCCCAGACATATTCAACATGCCTTTCTAACAGTTTTCTCAACGGTGCTGTAATATCTGACATGTCTTTAAAAAATTTGTTACCATACCCAGAAAACGTTGAAGTTGCTTTTTATTTTCTGGCGTTTTTAGCTTCTTAATCGCTTCCACCTTTTCTGGGTCTACTTCCTTAACTTTTGTTTTTTTATATACATATACATTTTTCATCGTTGAGTTTTATTCAATGTATTAATACTGTATTTTGAATTTTTAGCAATTTTTCTTTTGTATCTGAGTGAATCAGAATATCGTCCATGGAAATTTCAAAATTTTCTATGCCTGATAATATGTTAGTAATTACCTGTTGGAATATTTCAGGGGCTGCTGATAACCCAAACGGTAAAACCATGAAATAATATCGCCCCCATTGGGTTGCAAAAGTTAGGTATTTTTGAGTGCGTTCTGTTACTCTCGCAAGAACTCAGGTATATTGGTTAAATATGACCAATGACATACAAAAATATATCGGATCATGCTCAATATGCCAACAAATGAAAAGAAATAACCAGAAAGAGTGAATGTCGAACTACCATTTGAAATAATCGGAAGTGACATATTCATGCTGAAAGGCAAAAACTATTTAATAATGGCCGACAGCTACAGTGGCTTCTTTGACTTCTACAAGCTAAAACACAGCACTACAAAAGAAATCGTGGAAGTATTGAAAAATTGGTTCTCAATACTTGGTATACCATGAATATTACTTACTGACAACGGCCCACAATATTCTGCATACGAATTCAAAAAGTTTACGCAACTATGGCAAATGGGTTTAGTGAAAGATTTGTTCAAATTACGAAAAATATGCTAAAGAAATGCCAAGCAGATAACTCCTGCATCTACGAAGCATTGCTCAACTACCGAAATACTCCAAGAACTGAAAGCCTTAGATCCCCGAAGAAAGGTTGCTCAGCAGAAATACTAGGTCTTTTATTACTACAAAAACGCAATATCTGAAACCCAAAGATGTGAAGAACGTGCATGAAGAGCTGAAAAATCACCGACTACAACAGAAAGCTTACCACGTCAGGTCTACTCATCATCATAATTCAACATAGGCGATACAGTACGTGTTAAACGAAACGAAAGAGACTGGGTACTAGCAAAAATCATAGCTAAAGCAAACACTGCAAAGTCTTATATAGTGAAAACTATAGATGGTAAGAAATACAGACGAAATACCAACTTTATAAGAGCAACCAAAGAAAATTTCAACCACGAAGGCTCAAATTCATCATGGGTTCAGTTTCTGCCTGCACAAGACAGGAACATGCAACAAAAAAGTCAACCCGAAACACCAACAATCCAACGGTCATCACAACAACAGCTTTTACAACAACATCAACGAGAAGTATAATCACCAAGCAACATAACTAGATCTGGAAGAAGTGTGAAGCCAGTCAATCGCTTAAATTTGTAATCTAAATTTAATGTGATCTCAAAATTTTATAATATTTATTATTCTAATTTACACCTAAACATAATTTATATTG
Organism: Lypha dubia; assembly: GCA_947311025.1. NCBI lineage: Eukaryota > Metazoa > Arthropoda > Insecta > Diptera > Tachinidae > Lypha > Lypha dubia. Next base: position 91,461,053 of record OX371260.1, on the reverse strand, counting down.
AAGTTTTGTAATATGAATTTAACTGTAATACTTATATTAATTGAATTTACAATATAGCTTTAATAAGTAAAACAAAGGGGATGTAAAGTATATAGCAGTTAACGTAATGAACATTAACGTAACGTATAACTGATGGGTGAACTACAAACCCTGCATAGTTACTTATAATATAAACGAATTACAAACCCTATACAGCATTATTGTAAACTGTCAAAACTTTAATAAACACTTCCATATAAATTGTCGTCTTATTCAAAAATATCATATAAAATTTACTAATGGGAATATATAAAAACGGTTAATAACGGTTTTTTTTTTAAATTACATAAGAGTATATATAAAATAGGTATGTATATAAAAATCGAAAAAATATAAAAAATCGCAGTTAGACTTTTATACTACACTTTTATAATTATATTCAGTTTCAACTCTCGTAGTGTACAGACGTTTGTGCTTATATATTTTATTGTAATGAATTTGATAATTGTTTAAATTATAGTTTAACATTCATATCTATGTATGTATGTACATCATAGTTTAGATTATTACTGTTACTTATTATTTAAAAGATTTTTTTTGTATACTTGAATGTATGTATGTATGCACATATGTATGTACATAGGTACAATATACTTATATGAAATTACAAAGTGAGCATATAAATTTATGTACATACATATTTACATACATACATTCAAGTATAAAAAAAAAATCTTTTATATAATAACTGCCTTGCACATGATGTCGAACGAATTTTTCTTTGGTACAAATTACATTTAAAACAAAAACAATATTTTTAAAATTGTATGTATGTACATACACAAATTGATATGCTTATTTTGTAATTTCATGTATAGTGTACTTATGTACATACATATATACATACATACATACAAGTATACAAAAAAAAATCCTTTAAATAATAAGTAACACTAATAATCAAAACAATGATGTGCATACATACATATACGAGTATAGATATGAATGCTAAACTATAATTTAAACAATTATCAAATTCATTATAATAAAATGTGTAATAATATGATTTGGTACCTTTTAAATAATATCGTACTATTTGCGAACAATCACAAATATTGTAAGCATTTGGAACTTCCATTAACGTTTGGAACAGCTGTTTTGTATATTATTTATAATTTTCAATGTGATAAAAAGTTGCAATGGACGACAAGAAATTAATACTTCTGGTGAAGGAAAATGAACAACAACAATTCTCCGGGGCACAAGATTTCGAAGAAGAACAGAAAAATAGGATTTAATATGTGTAATAAGAATTTTTGTTCTTTTTATGTGTGTATGTACATACATATGCATGTCTGCACATTCATGTGTCACGTGACACGTTTTTAAGCATTCTGTAACTACAAATACATATGTTGGCTCTTACATTACATCAACATTTAGCTTACATGTACGATTTCAACCGTCGGCTAAATAGGCCTTTAGCGTGTGTACGTTCACTGCTTGGGTGTTTTTCTACCATACTCGCAACATGTATGAACAGAACATAATGCGACAACCAAACTTCACTTGGTACTTGCAGTACTACGTGAAGTTTGGCAAATAAAAAAAAATTCTTCTTTTCCTTTTCAAAAATTGTTAATTGAATTTATGAAAAAAAGCATACATACATATGAATGAATAATTTTTTCATTATTTATTTTGAAGACTTAAAATGCCGCCGTACTGGGCAATGTGGATGTAGAGCAGTGATGGAAAAATGAAAAATTGAAATGGTACTGTCCGTCAACAAAAAGAGCCATTTTTTAACATTGTGGTACTTTTTATGAAACATATATTTTTATTCAAAAATAAAATTAAAAATCCTATACCCATTAGAAGCACACTCCATATTTTGGAAAGTTTTAAATCACTATTTTATTTTAATTTTAAATTCTAGGACAAAAAGTGCTTTACTTCTTAGTTGTGTGCAAAATATATGTGACCTTCTTCGAGAAATGGGACCTAGTGTTTGAAAATGAAGTTTTGAGAAAAAGCATTTAAAGTTTCATAACGCATTATCACTGTGAACACATCAAGTTCGTTTTGTATGTTTTTATGGGGTAAATAAATTTTTATCAGAAATCTAATTCATTTCATTTTATTATACACCCTTTTAGGTAGCAGAATCCACTGTTAAGTCCAAACCCGTTTTTTGACACACTAGGTCCCTTTTCTCGGAGAAGGTCACATATATGTTTATTGACTAGTAATGTGTAAAGCATGTTATCGAAACCATGTACATAGTTAAAACACATTCGAATTGGTTGCTTGAATGGTCCAATTTACACGAGATTAATTGTGCTGGCATAACATGGCAGCTTGTAGATATTTTCGGTGAAGAGAGTCTTTTAGCGTTAGCAGAACAAAACCAATACATGTACATAAAAATAAAACAAATGTGTGCAAAATACACTACTCGTATTACACACAAAGCTCTGTATATTTATACAATTTTATGCCAGATTAATTAGTCTCGTGTGTTTCCGAAAGAACAAAAGTTGTGCGAACTAAAAATTAATCTCGTGTAAATTTGACGAATAACATTAACAACTTTTGCAAAAAACACATACTAACAACAACATGAACAACGAATTTGTGCATTCCTTATGTTCTTGTTTTGAAGGAAATGTCATTGATTATAAGAATAACGCAGATTTCTAAACAGGGAACAAAGCAAAACAGAAAAATAGTACTAAAAATGACGTGGGGGTACTGTGGTATTTTTGTTGTGAAAAAGTACTGAAAATAGTACAAAAGTATTGAAATTTCCATCACTGATGTAGATATCAAGAAGCAACAACAACTGCACCCATTAGAAAACTCTTCAGCTTAGCTATACACACAAACAAACAAACAATAAGTAACAAGGTGACCAACGTGCACAAAATTTTAGATGCGGTGAGTACAATAAGTAATAATAAAATTCATACAGGTATGCACAGATACATTACCGTGTTAAAATGCGGAAGAAGTCCAAAATCAGCTCAAATAGCTTCAACAGCGAAAGTTCCTAGAGATGAAAAAACAATATAAAAATTACGAAAATCGTTTCGCGATTTTATCTAAACAAGGCGATGAAGACACAACTAACACAAGGTATAGTAAACCTCCACCGATATATTTAAGAGAGCAGTGCTCTAGTTTTTTTGGTAGAAATCCTTATCTCCTTAATTGGAGAAAATGATTTCTATGTAACTTCAATTACACGCGGAAATATTAACGAAACAAAAATCCAGGTAGTGCAAGAAAGTAATTACCGAAAAATAGTTTCTGACCTTGAGTCAAAAAACAAAAATTTTTATACGTAAAAAATTAAAGAGTGCTACAGGTCTAACCGTCGCAATAAAGGATATAGACTGTAGCGTGCATCCAGAAGAGATAAAGTCTGTCCTTGAAAATAGTGGCTTCAAAGTTAAAAATGTTTTAAACTTTAAAAATAGGGAAAAATCCCTCAACCTATATTCAGAGTCTAGCTACAGCCAGGTGATTTCAAAACCCCTTTAAACTACTGTAATAAAATAGTTTTATATTTTATTTCTTGGTCTTAGAACTTGTATTATTGGAGCTCCTAAGACTGATGATTTATTAATTAATTTTAAACTAAATGACATTGGCTTACATAATAATTATGTAAATAATTCTTAGGGGTACCTTAACATAAGAGTAAAAGAATAGAAATATATATTATTGTTGGGTAAGCATATTTAGCTTCCCACTATTTATGTATGGCATGTGTTCAACAGTTTTAAAGTCCAACGAGTGCATACCTAAAAGCAACAGATACTTTGTGTTGCTTATATTTACAATCAAACAAATGCAGTTAATAAATGTGATTCATTTAAGTGCATTGTGCTGCTGCACTTGATTAACCGTAAAAGTGTCAAATTACCGTCACACAAAATATCTTGCTTGCAGTTGTCAACGCTTGCATGTTGCGGTACTGTTGAATTGCAATGCATACTACACACTGTTGGTCACATGCTACACCTCCACCTTTTACAAGAATGTTCATATAACGCTAGTTTAATGGACATTCTTTTCCAATTAGGATTTAATTAGTCTAAGAATAAGTGTAATATAATATTTATTTTGTTTTTAAAGAAAAAAAATTATTATAATATTTAGATGGTCCTATGGAATCTAGTTATGGGGCACTGCCTCAGCATCGAATGTCGATAGAATTCAAAGGCGACAGAATAAAATTCTACGTACAATAACAGCAGCCTCCTGGTATGTCAGAAACCATCGAATTCAAGATCTAGACGTTCCTTTGGTGAAGACAGTATTTTCAAAACACGCGAAAAAATATATAAAAAAACTTCGGTTGCACCCAAATCCACTTGCGCGCAATATTCTTCATTATAGAGGCCACAGCCAGCTGAAAAGAAGGGATACTCTTTTTCTCAGCCGTTCACGAGAGATGTAAAACAAAAAAAAATTAACCGTTGTAATTAAAAATTTTGTTTAGCATTGGCTAAACTTATATTTAATATTTTTAGATTTTAGATTTGAAAAACTTATTGATAATTTATTCTATAATTGAAGATTCAATAAATAATAAAATTATCAAAAAAAAAAAAAATTATATTTAGATGTACGTATGTATATTCTAATTTAATAGTAGTCTGGCCAAACAATAATATTATATGTTAGTTATTATTATATGTCTTAAGTCTATTTTTATGAAATACTTGTTGTTTATTTGTTTTCTTATCAACTATGGTAACATTATTTTTTTAAATCTATTTTCTTAATTTTATACGGACATTTAAACTAAAAACAATATAAGGGTTTTTCTGATTAATTTTCTTCTATTATATTTTTAACTTAAAATTTTAATTTATTTAATTTTGATTTTTTTTTTTTTTTAATAATAAAATATTAATTAGAAAAATATATGTATGTATATATTCATAAATTTTATGTTATTAAACTAATTTAAAAATCAAATAACTTTTCACTTTGTACCTTTGACTTAATTGAACGTCTTCATTACACTTTTAGGCAAGAATAAAACAGTTTTAAATGATTCTTACCCAACAATTGTTGAATGGACCAAAAAATAATCTAATTTTTTTTTTGTTTTTTATTGTCAAACTTTAACCCTATTTAAAATTTTATGGCAGTAATAAAATGTGTTTCAATAGACTTCTCCAAGTTATATTGAGAGTTTTCAATGTGTACAATAATTTGAAAAGCTTTAGCATTTGTTAATTCTTTATGATTTTTTTTTGTTTGTTAACAAATTAAAAAGAATCATCATTCGAATTAATCCACAAATATTTATATTTCTTGTTTTACTTAACACGCGGAAACTTATTGTCTACGTTTTATTCAAAGCGTGAGATTCAATAAGTCAGCAGAATTTTTTGATATTAAATTTTGTTTCTTTTCCATTTTTTTGCCGTTTAGTTCCAGACAGAATGAAATTGGATATTTGTCTTTTATTCTGCTAGAGCTGGATGTGTGAGAAAAATTTATTATAACGGCAGCATATGAATGAACGATTTCCGGCTACCAGCAAATATTTCTTTCTTTTATTTTTGTTTTATTTTGTCTACATTGCACTTTATTTATTTATTTGATAATTTGCAATTTAATTTTATTATACTTTTTGTTTATGTTTTTTTGAATTTTTAATAAAAATCATCATAACTGATCAATCAATCAACCTGCGTTTTTCGTTAATCCACTACAAATTATTCTTGTGTACCTCGTGAATAATTTAATATTCTACAAATCTACTCTATAATTGTTTGGTAAACCAACAACCTATTATTCCCTTTAATTATAACCTATTTATTCCGTTAAGCAAGGCAAACGAGCCTAAGCATTAACATTTTTGGCGACCGTGACAGAACACTGCAATATTCAGATTCGAAGTCAGAAAGCACCCACCGCGTAAAGAAATTCCAAGCGTTCAACTACAATCCTTAAACACAACCATTATGGAAAAAACCGCTGCGGACCTCCTTCAACAGCTGAAGGAAATCGGGGAGCATATTGCCTCGATTATTCGAAACTGCAACAAGGATTCTGCCAGTCGTAAAACCCTAAGCTATTACCAAGAGCGATTGTCCCGTCTGACGACAGCATGGACAGAGTTCGAACGTACTGATAATGAGTTGCGAGAGTTAAAGGATATAGATACGTCTGATGAGTACTTCACGTCAGACTTCTATGCCCGAATCGAGAGCATGACGTCAAAGCACATAGCAATAATGGGGCGAGAGCTCGGTAAGCTCGACCAAGAATCTGCAAGTAAAGTACTGCCTGCTTCAAAACCTACAAAGCAGCCACAAGCAGGTACAGCTGGTGGTCACGATGGACTTATCAGCCGGTCTCTTGGGAAGATGGCAGCGCTTACCAGGCAATTAGAAGGCCTTCATCAGCAACCAGGACAAGATAGGTCCTACTATGAAGTTAAGCAGGCCACGATTACCCAGCTTTGGCAACAAATAGAGCAGCTCAATGATGAAGTATTGGACAAATATCCCAACCCAGACATTGCCGGCTATGATTCAAGCAGATACGTTCACCTTGAACAAGCTGCTCAGTCAGCAATCATTCAGCTCAGTGCTGCTAATAGAAGCCACCATTTTCCAACCCGACCTATTCAGAAGGGTTGTTCATGAGCAACGAATGTGTGATGCTCATAAAATGTGGTACCTAAAGAATCATGTCGCTGGAGAAGCAGGAAATCTCATAATTTATCTTGCCATTACTGAGGAGAACTACCAAGCTGCTTGGCAATTGCTGCAGGATCACTACAACAACAAGAGGTTGATGGTGTCAACAGCAATCCAGAGACTGCTCGACCAACCATCAGGTGCGTGTACGCTGAGTGCTGTCAAGCGATTGCGCGACAACAACATGGGGCTCCAAACTACGTCATGGGATCCGCTTTTATTTCACCTTCTCGTTAAAAAGGTCGACAAAACAGTTTACACTCAATCCATATCTAACCCAAAGGAGTTACAACCAATCAGCAGATTTCTTGCTTTCCTCGAATATTTCAAACTCTGGAAGCAATAGGACAAAAAGAGAAAACCTCTTTCTCAAATAACAAAACATGCACTCTGGTATCAAAACCTCAACAGGAGATTCAACGATGCATAATTTGCAAGCGAGACTATCATCCCATATATCGGTGCAAGGAATTTCTACTATTAACACCGGCAAATCGACTCAGCATTGCACAAAAACACAAGCTTTATGTAACTGTTTCAACCATAATCATTCAACTAAACAATGTACGATGTAAGGCCATGTTATGTTTAAAATTAATACACTATTATTTTCTTTTATCTTTCAACTTTTTTATTATAAAACTCCAATTCTATGACTATAAATATTGACTTCACTTTTACAACTCTTTGCTTTTACAACTGTTTGCTTTTACAACTGTTTGCTTTTACAACTGTTTTCAACTGTCTTCTTTTACAACTGTCATTCTATTTCTTAAAACTAGCTTATTTATACTTAATTACTATTCAATAATTATTCTATTTTAATATTGCAGAACAATTCTTACTCAGCTTATTTATTAGTATTTAATAATTATTATTCTTTAATATTTTAATGTTGCACAATTATTCTTAATCGGCTATTTATTAGTATTTAATAATTATTATTCTTTAATATTTTAATGTTGCACAATTATTCTTACTCATCTATTTATTAGTATTCTTCTGTTTGTATTTAATAAAAATAGCTTAGTAAGCTTTTGGGCATTTCGCAATTTATCAACGCAAACAGTTGCACAATTGGTCAAGTCAATGCACTGATCAAGTCAATGAACTGGTGACTGTTTGTGTTAACAAGTTGCGAAATGTTCATGTAGAAGGGTTGATCAGGTCTGACTCATAACATTCCTCCCCCTTTGCGGAAGAAAACATCCAATTATAGATGTTTTCTCAATGTATGGTTTTCCTTGGGTCAGAATATTTTTATTCTAAATCTTAAAGGTAGTTGGTGTGTCCTGAGCTTAAATCTATTGGAGCTTGTTGCTGTTGTTGTAGTTGTTGGTCTTGATGCTGGTACGTATATTTGGATACTTCAACCGTGGGGGGATTCTGGTCCTGTAAATGGTTTTCCACAATTCTATTCAACTCTGGGCCACGTTCCGGGAATTCATTGTTTATTTTGATTATGTCGTTTGCACAACACCCATATGATTATTATTGCTGCTCTCGTAATAACGATAATTGTTGTATACGTAATGTTATTCAAAACATTCTGCTGGAATTTCAGTTCCCGGATCGTGTTGATGTTGCTGATCTGCTTTATGTGTAGATTCTCCAAGGTAGGTATAATTTCCGTGTCCACATTGTTGTTTCCTCTCACTAACAGAAACTTCTGGGTTACATCTCTGATATGGCTAACGAAGGTTTGGTCACCTATTGTTATGCTGCAATTGTAAAACGAAAACAGGTAGGTTCCAGTGAGGTTTAAACGTCGGTCGTCGCAGTTTGTTGTGTAATATAATTAAAAGTCTTTGGGTTATTGTGGTGCTCTCTAGGAGCTCTCAATTTATTTATTATTTTATAATTTACTTCGAGCTATCTAGTAGCTCCTAAGCTTGAGGTTTTATGATTGATTTCTTAAACTAATTGACATTGGCTTATATACTAATTATGAGAATAATTCTTAGGGGTACCTTAACATAAGAGTAAAAGAATACAAATATATATTAATGCTGGGTAAGCATATTTAGCTTCCCACTATTTACGTTTGGCATGTGTTCAACAGTTTTAAAGTCTAAACGAGTGCATACCTAAAAGCAACAGATACTTTGGGTTGCTTATATTTACAATCAAACAAATGCAGTTAATAAATGTTATTCATTTGAGTGCATTGTGCAGCTGCACTTGATTAAACCTACAAGTGTCAAATTACAGTCACACAAAATATATTGCTTGCAGTTTGTCAATGCTTGCATGTTGCGGTACTATTGAATCGCAATGCATACTATACACTGTTGGTCACATGCTACACCTCCATCCTTTACAAGAATGTTCATATAACGCTAGTTTTATGGACATTCTTTTACAATTAGTTTTTAATTAGTATAAGTGTAATATAATATTTATTTTGTTTTTAAAGAAAAAAAATAATTATAATGTTTAGATTTACTTATATTCTAGTTTTATAGTAGTACGGCCGTACAATGATATTTAATGTTAGTTATTATTATATATCTTAAGTCTATTTTTATGAACTATTTGTTGTTTATTTGTTTTCTTATCTTCTATGGTAACATTATTTCTTAAATCTATTTTCTTAATTTTATACGGACCAATAAAACTAAAATCAATATAAAGGATTTTCTGATTAATTTTCTTCTATTATATTTTTATCTTAATTACAATTTTGTTTTACTTTTTCTTTATTTTGAGTCTTTTTCTTGAATAATAAAATTTTAATTAGAAAAATATATGTATGTGTATATTCATAAATTTTATGTTGTTAAAATAGTTTGAAAATCAAATAACTTTTCACTCTGTACCTTTGACTAAATTGAACGTCTTCATTAGACTTTTAGGCAAGAATAAAACAGTTTTAAATGATTATTACCCAAAAATTATTGTAATAATTTTATATTGTCAACCTTTAACCCTTTTTAGAATTTTGAATTTTATGGCAGTAGTGAAATGTGTCTCAATAGACTTCTCCAAGTTATATTGAGAGTTTTAAATGTGTACAACAATTTGAAAAGCTTTAGCATATTTCTAATCAATTTTTACATTAGTAATACCTGTTTATTTTTCTATTGTTGGATATATTCCACAATGTCCTCCATCTATCGGATCATCGTGGTATTCCAGCATTAGATCAAGAATTGCATTAGCATTCCTATCATTTATATAGGTCACCTCATTAAGTAGTAGCGCTACTTTTATGCCCTTTTATTTATAAATTATTTAATTGAGATAAATTCAAAAATTTTCTCGTTTGGTGCCTATTTGTTCACCGGCCACTTTCTCAAGCCTTGGGAAAAATTGTCCTAAGTCAATATTCCCATTAATGAACATTATATATAATTTACCGGCCACTTTTTCAAGCCTAGGGAAAACTTGTCCTAAGTCAAGATTCCCTTTAGTAAATAGTTTTCTTCTGACGTCATATTGGGCTTTTTTTTTTTTATTATTAATGCTGCTTATTTGTATTCACATATATTTCACTGCCACAAAAATGGGTTGTATGATTATTTATGGTGACATTTTATTTCTAATATTATTATTTGATACTCTAAAGATTTTAGCATTAGGCGATTAATGCCTTGGCTGTATATTTTTGCCTTATATCTTATTTTTGGCATGTTTAAAAAATGTTTTTTTTTTCTATAACTTAAAGTAAGAAGTATAGTTATTAACAGTAAATATATTTCAAATAAACCTGAGCTATTACTTTTGACTGTTCTTTTTCCATTTTAATAATATTTTTACGTATATTATTTGTCTTAAAATTATTAAAAAGTAAAACGTAATTATTAATTTACTTTAATTATTTTATTCTAATTAAAATTTAATTTAATTTTACAATTTTACTATCGTAAATTAAGTTAAATTTTATTTTTATCCATTATAAAGTTATAAATTTTTTTTTTTGAAAAATTTAAACATCTTTAAGTGTTAATTTTTGTCCTACTTAACATTTTAATTATTTTAATGTTATGAGGCCACGAACTATTTAGTAATCCATATTTAAAAAAAAAGTTTGTCAACGGCGGTTAACGCCTACCGACCTGAGAGTGCACAGCAATTTATGCACTTCTTTAATTTAAAAAAAAAAGGAAAGGAAGAATTAATTTGCTTATTATATATTTTTTTTTTGTTGAGTTGATCAGTTGCTGCATTTTTCTATATTTTTGTAGTGTTGTGCCTTTCTTCAGTTTCATCTTTGTTGTGTTGTTATATTGTTTGGCCCAGTTGTTGATTTTTTTGCTGTTGCTGAGTTCGGTTAGCGTTCCATTAGTTATTGTTATATTGACGCCTTTTGGCCAGGCGCTTCCTTCTCAGTGTTTTTAGGCATAAAACACTCTTCTGACGGAGACTTGGCTGTCCGTCAGGACCCATTTCGTGCTAATTTTAAAGCACCAGGACTGGCAGGATCGCCATGTAATATAATTAAAAGTCTTTGGGTTATTGTGGTGCTCTCTAGGAGCTCTCAATTTATTTATTATTTTATAATTTACTTTGAGCTATCTAGTAGCTCCTAAGCTTGAGGTTTTATGATTGATTTCTTAAACTAATTGACATTGGCTTATATACTAATTATGAGAATAATTCTTAGGGGTACCTTAACATAAGAGTAAAAGAATACAAATATATATTAATGCTGGGTAAGCATATTTAGCTTCCCACTATTTACGTTTGGCATGTGTTCAACAGTTTTAAAGTCTAAACGAGTGCATACCTAAAAGCAACAGATACTTTGGGTTGCTTATATTTACAATCAAACAAATGCAGTTAATAAATGTTATTCATTTAAGTGCATTGTGCAGCTGCACTTGATTAAACCTACAAGTGTCAAATTACAGTCACACAAAATATATTGCTTGCAGTTTGTCAATGCTTGCATGTTGCGGTACTATTGAATCGCAATGCATACTATACACTGTTGGTCACATGCTACAGTTGACATTGGTGTTTTGTCTGCATTGCTGACTACGATCGTACCTTCTTCTATTAGCTCCACGGTTTCTGCTTCGTGTAGGATCAGATTGCACTTTCCTCTGAAAACGCATATTTTCGGTTGACTTAAGCTTTTGAAATCACTTTCACCTTTATGGTGGTGGCTGTCGTTTGGAATGGGTATTATCAGGGATTTTTTTAAACTTATGGTTTCGATGGGCAATCTGATTATGAACATCAGGCTGCTATGCCTATGTAATGCTACTCCCATCTGCATGTCTTGTATAGTTTCCACATATATTTTGTACTCCTGGATTTCTTCAATGGTCAATAGTGCTGGGTTGAAAATTTTCATTTTCGCTAATGCTATGGACTCTTGTACGGTCTTCACTTGGCTTTTCATCTCCATTAGTTTCAAAAGCTGGAAAATTGCAACGTCGCGGTGGTGTTGGAACTCTGATTCCTGCTTGATCTGAGTCAAGCTGTTCAGAGTCTTCCTGTTCTCATTTATTGCTTCCACCATCTGGTTAATTGACGTATTGAATGTATTGTTTATGTGGACCTGTTGATTTGACTGTTCGATGATTTGGTGCCCGTTAGCGTCAATCACCTCCATCACCAATCACCTGTTGGTTTATTAGTGTCCGGTCCTCCTCATCTAGTGTGCCGTAGAGCCACTTCATCACCTTTCCTTTAATGTTCAGAAAACCACGTTTTACTCGGCCTGGCAGTGTGAGAGGTACGGGGAATACTTGTTTTATTGCAGCATCGTTCACTTTTCTAAAATCTACCACTAAACGCCATTTTTTCTCTCCGTCCTTTCCTGCCTTCTTAGGTACTAACAGAATTGGGGAATTCCAAGGTGAAATGCTGGGTATGATGATTCCATCTTTGATCCTCTGTCCTAATTGTCTATTAATTTCATTTCGGTGGACCTCAGGCAGCCTATATTGCTTAGTATTAATTGGAGGTTGCCTGGGGTCGGTTGGTATCTTATGGCTGAGTACATTTGTGTACGTTAGGTTATCCCCGGATAGATGAAACACGTCGTCGTATGATTTCAAGATGTTCTCGATCGAGCCCCGCTCTTCCGGATTCAAATCTGGGCTAAGCTGTAATGTTTTCAATAGTAATTCTGTTCTCGCCGTATTGTCCGTGGTACCTGTGGTATTTATGTTTGCCGTTGATTCAATTCTGAAGTTTTCGGGGTTCTCATAATTCAGTTTTATTTTGTGGTCTGTGTTTACCGTAAAATCGTTGGTATTCAGGATAGGAATGAATGCTGTTCCCTCTTTGATGGATGTTAGGGTTTCCCCCACAAAGACCCTGGCATGATTTCTGCTTTTTTTACTATTATTTTTCCCTTGGCTGTTGTTATTGCTGATACAACTCCCTGGCAGCGACCCCTGATAGCAGTTTTTTCTGCTATATATAACTGTGGTGATTCCGGAATAAGTGGTAAGGAAGCTGTCTCCTGCTGGCTTTCAAAAAATTTCACGTTTTTTGTAATTTTTCCATTATTGATTTATTCCACATCATATCTCTGCCCACTAGCCCATCTGCCGGCAAATTGCTGCCCTTTGGTACTACGTGCATTTTTAAAGAAAGTGTATCTATGCTTTTATGATTTACCGTTATGCTTCCCTCTGTACTTATGTTCCCTCCAAATGCTCCTAACAACGTCTTCCGATCATTTTTGTTGATTTTTATGTGTAGTGCTAAAGCCTCATTCTTTACAAGCAGATACTACGCTCCCGAGTACACCAACAATAGTAGTGCTTCTTTTCTTGCTTCTGTTATGTTTGAATTAAAACATTATTTTTATTATTTCGTTATTATTATTTTTATTTATTAACCACAGACTACTTTAAAACATTTCTTAGCCTTCACAGGGACCCGCTTTTTAAGGCTGGTGTTTGATCAGGTTTTTTTTACGTGTTAAAGAATATTCCCGAACTGCTTTCTGTCAAGACTCTACAGACTAGAACTACTCTACAGCACTCGACTCTGTACCAAATCACCCTCCGCTTATATACCCAATTTCGCTGTCTGATTGAACGATGCAGCTGACGTTCGCTGCCGCCGGCGTGGTCATTGCTAAGTGTGTTAGTATGCAAATTAAGCATATTCATACCCGTGGAACTTCCAGCCGATTGCGGTTCTCACGATATTGCAATGTCAGCATATATCTGTAGGAAAATTACTGGCATATATATGTATGCAGCGGTATTGCAACGTCAGCATATGTCTGTAGGAAAATTACTGGTAATAACGTCAGTAATGCATGCAGCGGTATTTTGCTGCCGTTGGTATTTTTGTTGGTTGAGGGAAAATAACTCAACGTCAGTATGTGTGTGCAGCGCATGTTCTGCTGTCGCTGATACTTCTGTTGGTTAGGGGAAAATGACTCATAACATCCCTCCCCCCTTACGGACAAGAAACATCCTGTCTTAGGATGTTTCGTAGCCATCCTTCTGGAATCAAGTCAAAATGGATGTGTGTATGCATCCGACTACCTTGGCGATACAGCTTTGGCAGCTCTCGGAGTAATATGTAATCATCTCCCGAGCTTCGATTGCCTGAAGCTTCGCAGTTTACCATTAGTTGGTGACTGCTAAGTGTCTGTCGACTTGGTACGTTTGCTGCGTCACCAAGGAAAAAATATGATATTGCTGGTGAAATACTGCGGTTGTTATTGACTTTGTAGTTGTCATTGGCGTTGTAGTGATTCCCTCTTTCCAACGGAACTGGTCATTCCGTCTATGTATGTGTTGTGGTATCGTATATAGGTTTTGCGGTTGTGTGAGGTTAGATATAGGCTGCTGTTGATGATTGTTGGATTCTTCATTGTTAACGGGATGATAATTATTGGTTGATTTTAAAACAAGGGGTAATATTTTTAATCTTATAACTAACAATGTTTTCTTACGTATACTTATATAAAAATTGCTTTTCTTACATATTGTTAACAATTTTTTCTTATTACTTTTATTTCTTATTATTATTATATTGAATATTTTGGATTGTTATACTCAACCAGTTACAGGATTTTATTTATATGATTTAAAAAAAAAAAATTTTACATATATTTGCTTATTTCGTTTTTTAATTCTAATTATTTTGATCAAAAATTTTAATTGTCAAATATTTGTTATTTGTTTGTTTATTTCTGAGTTTTATAAGTTAAGTTTGTATCATTATTTGGTTGGTTTTTTATTTTTGTATATATTTATTTCAATTAATTATTACTAGTTGAGAAGAGTTGTTTTAAAAATATAATTCTTATAATTTTCAACTTTAAATTGTATGTATGCCTAAAAAATAAATCGTTTTTTGTTTAACATTTTTCATAAATTTAATATAAATCCAATTTTTCTTAATCTACTTTTACGATTGTAAATATGTATTTTATTTTCACTATTAAAAATTTTCGGCCTTAATACAAGTCTTTACTGTGAATTTACAGGACAATATTTACGGATATTTAAAGAAATTATTAACTTTATTTTTTATGTGGCAGTTTTCTGTTAAAAAAAAATTAAGTAAAATATTTTTTTTTAATAACATAAGTACTAAATAATAGAAAAATAAGATCTTCTGCCTTCAGATAGAGATTGTAAAAATGTTAGTGTAATCTTTTTCGATTCAAGTTATTTTCAAAATTATATGAATTTTCTATAAGTGTATTCTGTATGAGTATGACCTTAATTTTTACTTAATATTAAATTGTATGTATGTATGGCAAATTCTTTGTTTGATATTTGAAAAAAAAAAAAAAAAATTAACATTGGCTTAATTTTTTATCTTAACCTTGAAATAACTTTTACACGAAATTGAAAATTTTTAAAAACATTTTAAAACGTTGCAAAAATGAGTAGGAAAAAATTTACAAAATTTCAACTGATTAAAGCACTTTTTTTATTATTATTTTTTTACTAGCATTTGCTAGTATTTCGTTAGCGAAAGAAATTTAATACTTTTGTTGTTTCTGTTGATCTGAAAGAAAAATTATACATACGCGTATAATTATTTTCAAATCAACAACAAACAGAAAAAAAAAATCCGAAAAGTTTTTATTATTGTTACTGTTTGCATATCCATATGCACACATATACGTACATATACATATGCACATACGTACATTAAACTATGCAGTTTGATTTAGTTGTCATTGGCCGTGAAATTGTCGGGCAAAATTTTGGTGTGGAATCATGTTTCATAACCAAGTACTCATGCCAAAAAAAAAAACGAACCAAATAACCCGGTTGGAAATTTTTGGATTTTAATTTGAGTTCAATTATTTGTTTCAAATTATAAATTAAACCTATACCTAATTGATTTCGTTAACCTGTGTCATTGTTGATGCATAAATGGCTGACAATTTTCGTCACTGAACATAATTGTGAACAGTTTTGCATTTCAAGTTTTATGCAATACCTACAACAATTTTGTATTCATTGCGCCATGAATCAACCACAACTTTGTAAGAACTATTGGGCTCAATAATTGAGCGTTTATTGCTATAAACGTGTATGTATATTTTACTATACATATTTTATATCGTTTTAATTTTTTACTCAATTGGATGTCTATGCCAATTGGGTCGCTTTTGTTCATGTATTTGAGTTCTAGTATATTTCATACAATAATTTTGGATAACATTAAAACTGCACTAATGCACAAATTTAAAAATTAAATCTCATCGTGCAGTCTTGAAAACGAAATGAAACGGTGCGGTTACAAGTGAAAATATTGTGGAAAGTTTAATTAAGTGCGTGTTTTGTAAAAACTTTATACAATTACAAACTGAGAAGAGAAAAAAAATTGTTTCATGAAGTGACAAAAAGTTTTCAATAAATTGAAAAAAAAAACAAAATCCATGGGCACTAAAAAGAAATAGTTTTTGGATAAACCTAAGCAAAATTTTGAGTTTAATTATACACAAGTGAAGTGTACAAATTTTGTAAAGCCAACATTTTTCTTCCGTACAATGGTTTCAACAGAAAACGATAAGAATACTTCCACCCAAAAGGAATTTTCACCAGCTGCAAATCAACCAACACCAGCAGCCGGTCGTCTAGAAGCCAAAAAAAAAATGTCCAATAAAAAAAACGCAGTAATACAGGTAATTTGAATGTCTGCTTTAACTCGTTCCTCTAAATTATATCGGTCTTTTCTTTCTTTTTTTAAATTTATTATTAAATTAATCTTTCCGATATGTTTCATTAAATTGGTGTAGAATCTGTTGAACTTCGTGCTAAAAACTAGTGTGTATTTGACTATAGGTTCTGCTGTTTAATTATGCTGTTTATGTGGTTGCTGTTTTTAATTTTTGGGTTCTCTCGGTTTCCTTTAAATTTGGTGTTTCGTTTTGATTTATACTTTTAAATATTTTAATTTCAACATATTGTTCTTTGTCTTTTTAAAGTTTTTATTGAATTTATTTACTGCTTTTTCCTATAAAAATCCTCAGTGTTATTGTCTAACAAAATGATTTTATTTTGTTTTGATTTATACTTGTTAATATTTCAATTTCGAAATATTGTTCTTTTTCTTTTTATAGTTTTTCTTGAATTATCTACTGCTTTTTCCTATAATATTTTATTAAAGGAGTTATTAGTATTTTAATTTCAAAATATTGTTCTTTTTCCTTTTTATAGTTTTTCTTTAATTTATTTACTGCTTTTTCCTATAAAAATCCTCAGTGTTATTGTCTAACAAAATGATTTTATTTTGTTTTGATTTATACTTGTTAATATTTCAATTTCGAAATATTGTTCATTTTCATATTATTATTACGAATAAACGTAAATTTTTCATATTGTTCATTTTCTTTTTATAGTTTTTCTTGAATTTATCTACTGCTTTTTCCTATAATATTTTATTAAAGGAGTTATTAGTATTTTAATTTAAATTTTTTTTTTTTTTTGTGGTAGTTTTATTATTTATTGAATCTTTAATTATAAATTGAAACATCAATAAGTTTTTCAAATCTTAAATCTAAAAATACATAAATATATGTTTAGCCAGTGCTAAACAAAATTTTTAATTCCAACTGTTGATTTTTGATGTTTTACATCTCTCGTGTACGGCTGAGAGAAAGAGTATCCCTCCTACTCAACCGGGTGTGGCCTCTATAATTTAGAATGTTGCGCGCAAGTGTATTTGGGTGCAATACTAGTTTTTCAATATATTTTTTAGCGTGTTTTGAAAATACTGTCTTCACCAACGGAACATCAAGATCTTTGTGAATTCGCTGATTTCGGATATACCAGCGGGCTGCAGTAATTGTACGTAGAATTTTGTTTTGTCGCCTTTGAATTTTTTCTACACTTGATGCTGAGGCAGTGCCCCATAACTGGATTCCATAGGCCCATATTGGTTTCAGGATCGCGTTGTATAACAAAAGTTTACAGTCAAGACTTAATATAGAATTTCTTCCAATAAGCCAATTCATTTGGGCTGCTTTTAATTTCATTTGTGTCAACTGTGCGTCTATATGCGATTTCCATGTTAAACGACGATCAAGATGAACGCCTAGATATTTTACTACAGTGTGTTGCGGTATAGTCTCGGTGTTGATTTGTATAGGCGGGCATGTTTCCCTGCGTAAAGTAAAAGTAACGTGTACACATTTCTGCTCATTCACTTTTATCCGCCATTGTTTTAGCCATGTTTCCAATTTTGAGATGTACCCTTGTAGATTCCGGGAAGCTTCTACAGGATTTTCATGAACGCTTAGAAAAGCCGTATCATCAGCAAATGTTGACGTGTGAATGATACTGCTTAACGGCAAGTCAGAGGCATATATTAAATAAAGTAAAGGACCGAAGATACTGCCTTGAGGGACTCCGGCTTCAATCGACTGCGGGGGGCTTAAAAAATTGCCTTCCTTAACTACAAATTTTCGTTCCTCTAGATAGCTTTTTAAGAGCCTGACGATGTTTGCGGGTAGATTTTGTGTTAATTTGTGGACAAGACCTTCTTGCCATACTTTATTAAAGGCCTGTGCGACATTAATAAAAAGCGCTGAACAATATTTCTTTTTTTCAAAAGTTTCTCTTATAACAGTCACAAGCCTGTGAGTTTGTTCAATAGTGTTATGCTGACTGCGAAAACCGAATTGATGATCTGGAATACATGCACTGCTAGTTACTATAGGAGTCAGCTTGCTCATGTACAGTTTTTCAAAAAGTTTCGACATATTGGACAATAGACAGGCCGATAGGATTCAACCTTTGTATGATGCTTACCGGGCTTTGGTATCATAGTAATCATCGAAACCTTCCATTCTGCCGGATAGTATTGCAGTCGTAAAATACTATTAAAGATGAATAGTATTATTCGTTTTGCAATGAAAGGCAATTCTTGCAGCATTTTGTTGCTTATTCTATCAATACCTGGGGCTTTTTTTGAGTTTAGACTTGTAATAGCCTTTTGAATATCCACAATATTAAATCTTAGCGGAATTTGTGGTAAAGCGACGACTGGTGGCAGTTCAGTAATATCAGCAGAAATATTTGGAGTAAATACCTTTTCTAAGTGTTTAACAAAAAGAGCACCTTTTTCAGCATCAGTTCTTGCCCAGTCACCATTTGAAGCTCGTAATGGAGGTTTACATATCACCGGCCTTTTAAGTCCTCTGGCTGCACGCCACAGCGAATAATCTGTTGATGGTGTTGCATCGAGTTCTTGCAGAAATTTTTGCAGCGAAGCTGTTTTTTGTGTTTGCAAAACTTTTCTAAGCTGCTTGGTACACTCCTTAAGCCTTAATTTTAGCTGAGGCGATCTGTATCGTTGCCATTCTCGTCGAGCTCTCCGTTTTTCAGTCAATAGCCTTTCTATATCTGCACAAAAAATATTGTTAAATCTCGCTTGTTGATTTGGTTGAATTGAAGAAGCATTAAGAGCAGCTTGTTTGGCATGTGCTTCAAACAACCTAATAGAATTTTCTATGTCAGTAGGTGTTCTCAATGGCATATTTTCCGTGCAATAAGCACTCAAATATTTTTTGTATTTCAGACAGTTAATACGTGCAGATGTCAGCGGTAAATCACATGTTGGTCTTGCGGCTGTGTGTGAGTAAATAGTGATAATATTAGGCGAGTGATCTGAAGACAAATCCAAAGATGCATAAACTTCGGTCATTTCGCTGGGCACACCTTTCGAGATTCCAAAGTCGATAACATCAGGAATTTTTTGTCGATCCGTTGGCCACTATGTTGGGTGACCACTTGAAACTACATTCAAACCCATTTTTGAAATTGTGTCAAACAAAACACGACCCTTAGGACTGATTAAACGTGAACCCCAAAAAGTGTGTTTAGCATTGTAGTCGCCAGCTGCTAGAAAACGGGACCCCAGTTTTGTATAAAATGCGGTATATTGACTCTCTGAAATTGAAAACCTAGGAGGAGAATAAGCAGATGATATCACAAGCTTTTGATAAAAATTTTCAAATTTGTTGCTTGAAGATATTCTTCACGAAGGTCATTTAGCAGGTAGTGTTTTATTCGAGTTTTTATTAGGAGTCCAGAGCCACCACAAGCTCTACCTCGAGGATCCTTAGTATCGTAAAAATTATATCCACTAATTTTAAAATAGCTTCGAGACGTCAAATGAGTTTCTGAGATAAGCATAACGTCGATTTGTTTATCCAGAAGAAAATATTCTATTTCATTTTTATGTTGGCAGATGCCGTTTGCGTTCCAATAACAGATTCTTAAGTTCATGGTTTTTTCAATACAGCCTGCAACAAGGTAGACTGCATTTTCAACATTTCCTGCATCATACAGGACATGTTGAGAGTAAATGTATTTACTGTTTGTATTAGAATCTCTATCGAGGCTTCAATACGACTAAAATTATGCCCTGATTCTTCATTAGCTGGTACAGTTTTTTGCGCCGGAGTCTGGTTACTCTTTAAAATATTAGCGTATGAAAATTGACTATTAGGTTTTTGCTGAGTAAGAGTCGTGTTAGACTTTAAAACATTTGAGTATTGATTATGGCTAGACGACGGTTGAGGTAACTGAGGGTAGTTTAAAGGGGTGTTGGGCTGATCGGGAGTAGCATTTGTTTTTCTGTTCGACGAATTTTTAAAAAAAGAATAAAGAGGGCAGCGTCTATAGTTAGCAGTGTGGTTTCCACTGCAATTGCCGCATTTTTTTGCCTTGGTATCACCTTTTATTTTGTCACAGTTAGCGGTACTGTGCAACTCACCACATACAACGCAAACGGTAGGCAACTTGCAATAAGTTTTGGTATGGCCGAATTCTTGACAGTTCATGCATTGGATAGGTCCATTTTTTTTATGTGGCATCTCAACTGTAACTCTTCTGTGTAACAAGTACTTTAGATTATAGATTGGGTGCGATTCATTTTTTTTAATTTTCAAGTCACCTGGCTGTAGCTCGACTCTAAAAATAGGTTGGGGGAGTTTTTCCCTATTTTTGATGTTAGAAACATTTTTAACCTTGAAGCCATTATTTTCAAGGCCAGACTTAACCTCTTCTGGATCCACACTAGAGTCTATACCTTTTATTACGACGGTTAGACCTTTAGCACTCTTTAATTGGTACGTATAAAAATTTTTGTTTTTTGACTCAAGGTCAGAAACTATTTTTCGGTAATTACTTTCTTGCACTACCTGGATTTTTGTTTCGTTAATATTTCCGCGCTTAATTGGAGTTACATAGAACTCATTTTCTCCAATTAAGGAGATAAGGCTTTTTACCAACAAACTAGAGTTCTGCTCTCTTAAATATATCGGTGGAGGCTTACTCGACCTTGTTGTAGTTGGGTCTTCATTGTCTTGTTCAGATAAAATCGCGAAACGATTTTCGGAATTTTTTGTTTTTTTTTCCATCTCTGGGAACTTTCGCTGTTGAAGCTATTTGAGCTGATTTTGGACTTCTTCCCCTTTTTAACACGGTTATGTATCTGTCCATTCCTGTTTGAATTTTATTATCATTTATTGTACTCACCGCATCTACCAGTTTGTGCACGTTGGTCACCT
Organism: Lypha dubia; assembly: GCA_947311025.1. Lineage (NCBI taxonomy): Eukaryota > Metazoa > Arthropoda > Insecta > Diptera > Tachinidae > Lypha > Lypha dubia. Next base: position 91,439,378 of record OX371260.1, on the reverse strand, counting down.
TGTTACTTATTGTTTGTTTGTTTGTTTGTACAGCTAAGCTGACAAGTTTGCTGATGGGTGCAATTGTTGTTGCTTCTTGATCACTATTTAACATGTTCAGAGATAATGATCGCACTCGAGTATTTGTGTTTTCTGTTAAATTCAGGTTTTTGTTTAATTCATTTTTTTTTATTGTCGTCATCAGCAACTAAAGTTATATATTGTACATTCCTACTGCTTGTAGGATTATTGTTGTTTTTATCAGAAGATGAACTCATTAGAGTTCTCTTTTTTATATTTTCACTTATATTAGTTTGTGTATGCAAATATTTATGTATATTGCACACAAGCAACAAATAAAATAAAACCAGTAAAATAACTGTTCAATAAATGATTTTTTTTTTATATTTTTTGTGACTTGAAAAATTATTTTTTTTATATTTTTTTATATTCAGTTGCGACGATTATAAAAACGCGTCTGTTCACTACGAAAGTTGAAACTGAATATTCAAAATATTGTTCTTTTTCCTTTTTATAGTTTTTCTTTAATTTATTTACTGCTTTTTCCTATAAAAATCCTCAGTGTTATTGTCCAATAAAATAATTTTATTTGGGGAGAAGAAAACAAAAATAAAACATAAATAAGTGATCGGACGTGTTTTTGAAATAATTCAAATAAGCAATCGGACGTGATTTCGAATTATATCACCCTTAGAACTTCCTCTCCACACCTACTTATCACAAGTCGGTAAGCCCTTCCTTGCATCACTATGTTCTTTCTCATATGCTTATTCGGTTTCCAATTTTTCTTCATGTCCCGCAAGACAGTCGTGAGTGCAGTTCTTACTTCCGTGCTCGCCTGCGAGTCAAATTTGAGTTTAGTTTGTGCCATGTTCATCTCTTCTCCATTGGCAACTCTCACTAGCCCATCCACAAATCGCTGACGCCAACAATCCTCTCGTAATTGGTTGTTGGTATGCGGTGTGCCCACCACAAAATCTTCGCAGGCACCGATCCGCATTACGAATCACGTGCAGGCCACAGTCTACCAAGTTGGACTGTTGAACACAGTCATCGTACCTGAGTGGAAGTAGATTCGTACAGTTGGTACCTTCTTTCTGGAACTGCCAGTGGTAGATCAACCTGATGTAGTTTGCCGGTGTGTTCATATCGTGTGGTCTGAGTGAGTCGTATATTACTATACCGTCCTTTGTCACTGACGCCAACGTCCAGTGGTTCCGCTCCATGACAGGCATAATCACCAGTTGTTTGTTTGACAATACTATCCCTTTCAACCCGCGGGAAATTCTCTCTTGGCAGACAATTGAATCAGGTGCCTTGCCGAATCTCTTCAGTGCCTCATAAAACATTGCACTGAAGATTTGCACCTTACCCGCTTCCTTCGTGGTGAGTGCTGTCTTCGCCACCCAATGAAGGAATACATATATATGGTTGTCGTTCAGCCAACCATTCCCCTTCAGTACCTGGAAATCTTCCTCCGTCATCATCCTGACTCTCTTGCCGATTCTGTATTCGCAATATCTACTTGTCATTTTCAATTTTCTTGTTTTTCCTTTAGTCTGAGGTAAGGAGAAAAAAAACACTGTGCTTCCTGTTGAGTTCACTGGTAGAGTGTCGCCCCATACACACATTGATTTGTACGCTGCCTGTCTTTTTAAAAAAAAATTCTTCTTTTTCTTTCTTTTTTCCTTTTTTGTGTTTGTTTTTGGTTTTTTTTTTCTTTTTTGTTTTAAACCAAAACGATTAGTGGTTGGTATTAAATTTCTTCTTGCAATTTTTTTTTTTTTATTATTTTTCTCTTTTTAAATTTCGACACCGAATTCTGCCAACGTTCGTGTCTAGACGACTCATTGAGAATTTTCAAGACCTTGGTCATCAAAACAGTTTTGATTGGTTTCTAATTTATATTCTATTCTATTTATATTATGTACTTATGCATATCGCCGTTGGGCATCATAGTTTTTTTTTTTTTTCTTAAACTAAACCGCGCTTTCATCCTCTGTCAACGCGCCCATAATTTGGGACCTTCTCAGTCCCCTCCTGGTTATTCTGTTTTCCTGTATCTTAATCTTAACGTTGTTTTGTTTTCTGAACAATATCAACACCACTATTATTGATGCCAATATGGCAAGCAACACGACGCTCCCTATTGCGGTATTTACCTGGTCATGGAATTTTAGTTCCTCTATTGTTTCCAGGTTGTTTTCGTGTTGCAGAGTAATATCGTTTTCTCCTTATTTACCGAGTGTACAACTGTCTCGGTTACTATCCTGGTTGGCTGCTCTGTTTCTGAGTCAGTCTCCGTATCATCTTTATTTACCCGACTTTTTGTTTCTGTTTCTTTATTATAATTGTAGTTGTTCTCTTTTTTATGCCAATCTAATTTTCTGTTAATTTGCCGGACCCCAGTTATTGGCGATAACTAGGCCGAATTTCGTTTCCCTTTCGTTTGTTAGCTAGGTCCCTGCCGTTGTTGCTACTTTGCACCTGTTGGTAGATCCCTGTTCCTACTGCCTGAGTTTGTCTGACATATCTTCTGCAGTCCCGTGCAAAATGTCCCTGTTGCTGACATTTAAAACACGTTGGTCGTGTACCAATGTTTTTATTTGCCCCTCTGTTCATATTTTTTCCCATCGCTATTTGTGGGCTTCCACGGAATTCTGTGTTTGTTATCCTCCTATTGTTTTCTGCCGTCCTTCTATCCAATTGATTTTGGTTGGGTATGTTTCTTCTTGGCTCGCAGAAAGGGGTTTCCTTGTGACCGTTTACCCTACACAATCGGCAGTATAAGGAGCCTAATCTCTTTCTGCAGTTTTCCACATCGTGCCCGCTGTTTCCACAGAACGTACAGCTCACGATATTCCTGCACAGTGGCCCCATTTCATGGCCGTATTTTCCACAGCTCATGCAAAACGAGTAATACTATTCATCATGGAAGGTTTCGATGATTACTATGATACCAAAACCCGGTAAGGATCATACAAAGGTTGAATCCTATCGGCCTATTAGTTTATTGTCCAATATGTCGAAACTTTTTGAAAAACTGTACATGAGCAAGCTGACTCCTATAGTAACTAGCAGTGCATGTATTCCAGATCATCAATTCGGTTTTCGCAGTCAGCATAACACTATTGAACAAACTCACAGGCTTGTGACTGTTATAAGAGAAACTTTTGAAAAAAAGAAATATTGTTCAGCGCTTTTTATTAATGTCGCACAGGCCTTTAATAAAGTATGGCAAGAAGGTCTTGTCCACAAATTAACACAAAATCTACCCGCAAACATCGTCAGGCTCTTAAAAAGCTATCTAGAGGAACGAAAATTTGTAGTTAAGGAAGGCAATTTTACAAGCCCCCCGCAGTCGATTGAAGCCGGAGTCCCTCAAGGCAGTATCTTCGGTCCTTTACTTTATTTAATATATGCCTCTGACTTGCCGTTAAGCAGTATCATTCACACGTCAACATTTGCTGATGATACGGCTTTTCTAAGCGTTCATGAAAATCCTGTAGAAGCTTCCCGGAATCTACAAGGGTACATCTCAAAATTGGAAACATGGCTAAAACAATGGCGGATAAAAGTGAATGAGCAGAAATGTGTACACGTTACTTTTACTTTACGCAGGGAAACATGCCCGCCTATACAAATCAACACCGAGACTATACCGCAACACACTGTAGTAAAATATCTAGGCGTTCATCTTGATCGTCGTTTAACATGGAAATCGCATATAGACGCACAGTTGACACAAATGAAATTAAAAGCAGCCCAAATGATTTGGCTTATTGGAAGAAATTCTATATTAAGTCTTGACTGTAAACTTTTGTTATACAATGCGATCCTGAAACCAATATGGGCCTATGGAATCCAGTTATGGGGCACTGCCTCAGCATCAAGTGTAGAAAAAATTCAAAGGCGACAAAACAAAATTCTACGTACAATTACTGCAGCCCCCTGGTATATCCGAAATCAGCGAATTCACAAAGATCTTGATGTTCCGTTGGTGAAGACAGTATTTTCAAAACACGCTAAAAAATATATTGAAAAACTAGGTTAGGTTAGGTTAGGTTAGCAGGTTGCTGGTAAAGTGAAGATTAGATTCCAGCTCACTTGGGTCCTTACATGGTCCCATTGTGCTACCTGTAATGAAGGAGAGTAGTAGAGGGAGTAGTAAAGGGAGATTAGAAGTCGGAAGAAGAATAGGCAAAGAGAGGGACAGAGAAGAGCAAGAGAAGAACAGGTGGGAAAAAGTCGAGGCAGAGGGGTGAATATTGAAAAACTAGTATTGCACCCAAATCCACTTGCGCGCAACATTCTAAATTATAGAGGCCACACCCGGTTAAGAAGGAGGGATACTCTTTCTCTCAGCCGTACACGAGAGACGTAAAACATCAAAAATCAACAGTTGGAATTAAAAATTTTGTTTAGCACTGGCTAAACATATATTTATGTATTTTTAGATTTAAGATTTGAAAAACTTATTGATGTTTCAATTTATAATTGAAGATTCAATAAATAATAAAACTACCACCAAAAAAAAAAAAAAAAATTTTCCATTACCTCTATTAAGTTTGTGAGCTCTTCCTCTTCCTGTCCCACAAATCGAGCTTTGAGAGCATGGTCTTTCAACCCTTTGGTGAAACTTCTCACTGCTATCCGTTTGAAGTCCTTCAGCATGGTTTCCCGGCCAGATCCACCGGCCATTCGTTCTCTATTGTTGTTTTTGCCTCATTCAATAGGTTATCCAGGCGTTCTCCGAATTTGCATGCTGACTCTCTGATGCTCTGTTTGCAACTCAATATTAGTTCCCTTATTTTATCTAAGCTCTTGCTTTTTAGATAATATTTCTTGAGCTCATTACATAACGCGTCCACGGAACTGAAATTCGTCTGGGAAATTCTTGAGTAGGCGCCAGGCATTGTATTACATCTTGTGTTAGAACGTTATTTGCACCTGTGAGTACTTCTCTTTCTACCATCTTGCATCCTTGTATGTACTTGAATACTTCTGATGACAAGTCTGGCCCATCGGTCCCGAAGAATGATGGGACTGTGTTGTTAACTATCTTAATAATCTCGGATAGCGAAGTCATTCTGATCGTTTCGATTTCTGCTCTCTCAATAGTATGGTTTTGCCGGGGTGATGGTGATCGTCTTTCTATGTTCCGCTGGTAATCATCTTGATAGTGGGCTGTGTCCACGCAAGAACTTGTAGACTGTCCATTTAATAACTATACTTTTCGTTCTATTAATTTGTCTGTCTGCGTCTGTGGGTTGTCCATTAAAGCTGTCTTCTACTTACCCATGTTCCGCTGGTTATTATCTTCATAGTGGTCTGTGGTTTAGGCTTATTTTCACTTTATATTAATTTTTTTATTTTATTTTTTTGTTCGCAACCGCGCAGAATTTTTACGATCAAAGTAATTCTCCTTTTTGTCCTGATCCGCTTTAGCGATTAGTCCTGCAATGACAATATGAGGGTAGCTAGAATTTAGACTTTATTCATTTTGTCCTGTGCAGTTCTACACCATCGAATTTAGGATGCAACAATACAAGGTAGCTAGAATTTAGACTTTTATGTATTGTTGGTTTTGCTACACCGGAAAGTTTTTTCTTGAGCAAGATCAACACAAGGATTATTATATTTCTTTGATGTTATTATTAACGCGGCTACCGGCTGCGCCAAATGTTATGTTTGAATTAAAACATTATTTTTATTATTTAGTTATTATTATTTTGATTTATTAACCACAGAATATTTTAAAACATTTCTTAGCCTTCACACCCGCTTTTTAAGGCTGGTGTTTGATCAGGTTTTTTGGTTTATAAAATATATTAAGCCTTCACAGGGACCCGCTTTTTAAGGCTGGTATTTGATCAGGTTTTTGTTACGTGTTAAAGAATATTCCCGAACTGCTTTCTGTCAAGACTCTACAGACTATAACTACTCTACAGCACTCGACTCTATACCAAATCACCCTCCGCTTTTATACCCGATTTCGCTGTCTGATTGAACGACGCTGCTGACGTTCGCTTCCGCCGGCGTGGTCATTGCTAAGTGTGTTAGTATGCAAATTCAGCATATTCATACCCGTGGAACTTCCAGCCGATTGCGGTTCTCACGATATTGCAATGTCAGCATATATCTGTAGGAAAATTACTGGCATATATATGTATGCAGCGGTATTGCAACGTCAGCATATGTCTGTAGGAAAATTACTGGTAATAACGTCAAAAATGCATGCAGCGGTATTTTGCTGCCGTTGGTATTTTTGTTGGTTGAGGGAAAATAACTCAACGTCAGTATGTGTATGCAGCGTATGTTCTGCTGTCGCTGATACTTTTGTTGGTTAGGAGAAAACGACTCATAACACTTCTCTACAAGTAAAAGTTATGTATGCATCATCTGTCCTGCGTTCTCCGTTACTAGTATTACAGCTCTTCCGCCTATGTTCTATTTTGGATTCTGTGTGGCGTGCATGATATCGTAGGAAGTTCCTTTTTAACTTTACCTTGTCTTTTATATCATATTTTATGATTTTTATGTTACTCCATGCCACATTTACGTGGTGTAACATTATTGCCATATAATTCAGTAATTTATTTAAAATTTCCCTACTAGCGCGGCAGATCGATTTTCCCTTTAACTTATCATTTATATTATATTTTAATATTGTTCCATGTCACCATTAGGTAATGTAACATAGTTGCCATACAATTCAGAACTTTCTCTAAAACGTCTCTACTTTCGTGACATGTCGATCCTGTGGGTCTCGTGTCAGACAACAAGGTGATGCGAGTATTTTTCCTCCGACGTGGCTTTCTTGGTGAACTGCAGCGTTTCTTCCTTCGTTGCTTTGTGTTGTTTCCGTATCCGGGTTCCTGTTCTCTGGTTCTTCTGATATATCTATTCTATTGATATCCAAATTTGTAATGTTGAATGTCTGATCTTGAGCGGCTACCAAGTGTGGCGTTCTATTTTCTTTCTGGTTAGTACTGGTTTGATTTGAGTTATCTCTGTATTTATTGGCGTTCCAGTCAGTTAATTTTGACTGGGCCGTTCCCCGTTTCCCGAATCATTCGTATAGTTTCTATGCGTGTAATTGTTTCTTTTATTATAGTTTCAACTTTTGTAGTGTACAGACGCGTTTTTATAATCGTCGCAACTGAATATTAAAAATTTATTGAAAGAAAATTCACAAAAAAAATATACAAAAACAAAACATTTATTAAACAGTTATCTTACTGGTTTTTTTTATTTTTTGCTTGTGTGTAAATACATAAATATTTGCATACACCAACTCATAAGTGAACACAAAAAAGAAAACTCTAAATGAGTTCACCGTCTAACAACAACAATAAACCTACAAGCAGTAGGAATGTACAATATATAACTTTGGTTGCTAACGACGACAAAAAAAATTAAGTAAATACAAACCTGAATTTAACAGAAAACACAAATACTCGTGCGCGATCATTATCTCTCAACATGTTAAATAGCGATCAAGAAGCAACAACAATTGCACCTATTAGCAAACTTGTCAGTTTAGCTGTACAATCAAACAAACAAACAATAAATACCCAGGTGACCAATGTGCACAAAATTGTAAATGCAGTGAGTGAAAATAGTGATAATAAAATCGAAACTGGTATGGACAGATACATAACCGTGCTAAAAAGGGCAAGAAGTCCCAAATCAGCTGAAATAGCGTCAACGGCGAAAATGCCCAAAGATGGGAAAAATAATATTAAACATTCTGAAAATCGTTTTGCGATTTTGAATGAACAAGTCGATGAAGATACAAGTACAACAAGGTCCACTAAACCACCGCCGATATATTTAAGAGAACAGTAGTAAAAAGCCTTATCTCATTAATTGGAGAAAATGAGTTCTATGTAACTCCAATTAAGCGTGGCAAAATCAACGAAACTAAAATTCAGGTAACACGAGAAAATATTTACAGGAAAATTGTCTCAGATTTTGAGACTAAAAACAAAAACTTTTATACATATCAACTCTACATATCACTCTAAAGGCCTAACAGTAGTTATAAAAGGAATAGATTCAAGCGTGGATCCGGAAGAGGTAAAGTCTGGCCTTGAAGATAGTGGCTTCAAAGTGAAAAAAGTTTCAAACATTAAAAACAGGGAAAAAATCCCCCAACCTATTTTTAGAGTCGAGCTACAGCCAGGCGACTTGAAAATTAAAAAAAAATGAATCGCACCCAATCTATAGCTTAAAATACTTGTTGCATCGAAGAGTTACCGTTGAGATGCCACATAAAAAAACTGGACCTATCCAATGCATGAACTGTCAAGAATTTGGCCATACCAAAACTTATTGCAAGTTGCCTACCGTTTGCGTTGTATGTGGCGAGTTATACAGTACCGCTAACTGTGACAAAATAAAAGGTGATACCAAAGCAAAAAAATGTAGTAATTGCGGCGGAAACCACACTGCCAACTATAGGGGCTGCCCTCTTTATTCTCTTTTTAAAAATTCGTCGAACAGAACAACAAATGCTACTCCCGCTCAGCCCAAAACTCCTTTAAACTATCCACAGTTACCTCAACCGTCGTCTAGCCATAATCAATACTCAAATGTTTTAAAGTCTAACACGATTCTTAGTCAATAAAAACCTAATAGTCAATTTTCATACGTTAATATTTTAAAGAGTAACCAGATTCCGGCGCAAAAAACTGTACCAGTAAATGAAGAATCAGGGCATAATTTTAGTCGTATTGAAGCCTCGATAGAGATCCTAATACAAACAGTAAATACATTTACTCTCAACATGTCCTGTATGATGCAGGAAATGTTGAAAATGCAGTCTACCTTGTTGCAGGCTGTATTGAACAAACCATGAACTTAAGAATCTGTTTTTGGAACGCAAACGGCATCTGCCAACATAAAAATGAAATTGAATATTTTCTTCTGGATAAACAAATCGATGTTATGCTTATCTCAGAAACTCACTTGACGTCCCGAATCTATTTTCGAATTAGTGGATATAATTTCTACGACACCGAGGATCCTCAAGGTAGAGCTTGTGGTGGCTCTGGAATCCTAATAAAAACTCGAATAAAACACTACCTACTAAACGACCTTCGTGAAGAATATCTTCAAGCAACGAACATCTGCAATGAAAATTTTTATCAAAAGCTTGTGATATCATCTGTTTACTCTCCTCCCAGGTTTTCAATTTCAGAGAGTCAATATACCGCATTTTATACAACACTGGGGTCCCGTTTTCTAGCAGCTGGCGACTACAATGCTAAACACACTTTTTGGGGCTCACGTTTAATCAGTCCCAAGGGTCGTGTTTTGTTTGACACAATTTCAAAAATGGGTTTGAATGTAGTTTCAAGTGGTCAGCCAACATATTGGCCAACGGATCGTCAAAAAATTCCTGATGTTATCGACTTTGGGATTATGAAAGGCGTGCCCAGCGAAATGATTGAAGTAGAAGCATCTCTGGATTTGTCTTCAGATCACTCGCCTACTATTATCACTATTTACTCACACACAGCTAAACCACCAACATGTGATTTACCGCTGACACCTGCACGTATAACCTGGCTGAAATACAAAAAATATTTGAGTGCTCATTGCACGGAAAATATGCCATTGAGAACACCTGCTGACATAGAAAATTCTATTAGGTTGTTTGAAGCACATGCTAAACAAGCTGCTCTTAATGCTTCTTCAATTCAACCAAATCAACAAGCGAGATTTAACAATATTTTTTGTGCAGATATAGAAAGGCTATTGACTGAAAAACGGAGAGCTCGACGAAAATGGCAACGTTACAGATTGCCTCAGCTAAAATTAAGGCTTAAGGAGTGTACCAAACAGCTAAGAAAAGTTTTACAATCACAAAAAACAGCTTCGCTGCAAAAATTTCTGCAAGAACTCGATGCAACACCATCAAAAGATTATTCGCTGTGGCGTGCAGCCAGAGGACTTAAAAGGCCAGTGATTTGCAAACCACCATTACGAGCCTCTAATGATGACTGGGCAAGAACTGATGCTGAAAAAGGTGATCTATTTGTTAAGCACCTAGAATAAGTATTTACCCCGAATATTTCTGCTGATATTGTTGAACTGCCACCAGTCGTCTCTTTACGGGTGAAAACATGTCAAACCATCATGCCAATCGGATCGACCCCTTCCGATTTCAATGAAACTTACCACAAATAATATGTATAATAAAACCTCAACAAAACACATTTTTTATTTCCTGAGGCCCTTTTGGTTTTCGAAATATGACGTCATGAAATTTTGAATTATCCTCAAAATTTCCCAAAAGTTTCATCACGCTATTGCTTATAACTTTTGAAGTACACGAAATAGAAACCTATGTTTGGTCTTATTGAAAAGGGTAAATCAAGTGCTTTGAAATGATATGCATGTTAATTTTTTTCACGATAGGGTCAAAGGTCATTTTTTGGGGTCTTGAGCTTGAAAGTCTATATCTTGAAAAACATATCTTCAAAAATTTAAAAAAAAATATATGTTAATAAATGAACTCTTCTCTACATTTTTGGAAATTTTCAAGCTGGTGCCGCAATTAGAATATGAATTATGGGCAATTATGTGGATGAGGATGCTTCGGTTGTTTGAAGAAAAATGTATTGACGAAATCACTTTTAAACAGTGGGTAAGTGTTGACAGAGATAAATTAGAAACGATGATCCAACCGACGGAGGAGTTTTTAGACTCTCTTACCGAGAAACTTGAAATATTATTTCCACATTCATTTATTTCGAAAGATCAGCATGCATTCTTAACATATAGTAAGACTTCGTTGAAAGATAATGAGTATGTCGTTGTTTGTGATTTTTCTGAAAATGTGTCCTTTGTTATTCAAGACTCAGTCCAAGGATTTTACTGGAACAATTCGCAGGCAACATTATATCCAATTGCAATATATTATAAATTAGATGGAATATTAAAAAGCACTAATTTTATAATTATATCGAGTTGTCTTGTACATAACACAGTAGCAGTCCATTTATTCCATAGACACTTGCATTATTTCCTCAAAAAAAGATTTGAAAGAGTTCCATCAAAAGTAATATACTTTTCTGATGGATGTGCTGGGCATTTTAAAAACAAGAAAAACTTTGCAAATTTATGTTTTCATAAGGAAGATTTTGGATGTGATGGTGAGTGGCATTTTTTTGCTACAAGTCATGGGAAAGGTCCTAGTGACGGCCTTGGAGGCACAGTTAAAAGAGAGGCACGTAGAGCAAGTTTGCAACGTCCTTTGGAGAACCAGATCACAACGCCACAGCTTTTATTTGACTGGTGCCAAAAAACAGTCATTAACTGCAATTTTATATTACTTTCTGAGGATGATCATAACGAAGAAGAGGAATTTCTCAGAGACCGTTTTGTTGGGTTACGTACAATACCAGGTACACAAAAATACCACTGTTTTATACCTGAAGGAACAGGAACATTAAAAGTAAAGATTTACTCCAATGATACCGTTTTTTTAATTGAAAAAATTTCTTATTAATTATTTGTAAACTTAAACAACTTTTTGTTAACGTTAAGCTTTAAATATAGGATAAATTTTATTTCATTTAATTTAACTTAATTTTATTTTATTTTATTAAATTTTTTTTTAAATGATTTTATTTTATTTTGATTTATTTTATTTTAATATTTCATTAAACCTAAGTGAAGAGTTATGAAAAAATAAAGCAAAACAATATTGGTAAACCAGAAATACCGATGAGATGTAACATGACGGAGATTGAAAATACTATTACTAGTCTTAACACCAGAAAAGCCCCAGGTGTCGACAAAATAAGCAACAAAATGCTTCAACAACTGCCTTATACTGCAAAAAGAGGTTTACTCTTCATTTTTAATAGTATTCTACGGCTGCAATACTATCCTGCAGAATGGAAGGTTTCGATGATTATTATGATACCAAATCCCGGCAAGGATCATACGAAGGTTGAATCCTATCGGCCTATTAGCTTATTGCCCAACATTTCAAAACTATTTGAAAAGCTGTATATGAGCAAGCTGATGCCTATAGTGACTAGAAGTGGATGCATTCCAGATCATCAATTCGGTTTTCGCAGACAACATAGCACTATTGAACAAACTCACAGACTTGTGAACGTAGTTAGAGACACCTTTGAAAAAAAGAAATTTTTCTCTGCGCTCTTTATAGATGTTTCTCAAGCTTTCGATAAAGTATCGCACGAAGGTCTTATCCACAAATTAACACGCAATCTCCCCGCAAACATCGTCAAGCTTTTAAAAAGCTATCTAAAGGAACGAAAATTTGTAGTTTGGCAAGGCAATTTTTTAAGCCCTCCGCAGTCGATCGAAGCCGGAGTTCCCCAAGGCAGCATCTTCGGTCCCTTTCTTTATTTATTTTATGCCTCTGACTTACCGCTAAGCAATAACATTCATACATCAACATTTGCTGATGATACAGCTTTTTTAAGCGTCCATGAAAATCCAGTAGAAGCTTCCACCAACTTACTAGGGTATATATCCAAATTGGAAAAATGGCTTAAACAATGGCGTATAAAAGTTAACGAGCAGAAATGTGTACACGTCACTTTTACGTTGCGAAGGGAAACATGCCCGCCTATACAAATCAACTCCGAGACTATTCCGCAACATACTGTAGTCAAATATCTAGGCGTTCACCTTGATCGCCGTTTAACATGGAAATCGCATATAGACGCAAATTTGATGCAAATGAAATTAAAAACTGCCCAAATTAATTGGCTTATGGGAAGAAATTCTATACTGAGCCTAGACTGTAAACTTCTACTATACAACGCGATCCTGAAACCAATATGGTCCTATGGAATCCAGTTATGGGGCACTGCCTCAGCATCGAATGTCGAAAGAATTCAAAGGCGACAGAATAAAATCCTACGTACAATAACAGCAGCCCCCTGGTATGTCAGAAACCATCGAATTCATAAAGACCTAGACGTTCCGTTGGTGAAGACAGTATTTTCAAAACATGCGAAAAAATATATTAAAAACTTGAGTTGCACCCAAATCCACTTGCGCGCAATATTCTTCATTATAGAGGCCACACCCGGCTGAAAAGAAGGGATACTCTTTTTCTAAGCCGTTCACGAGAGATGTAAAACAACAAAAATTAACCGTTGAAATTTTTTTTAGCATTGGCTAAACTTACATTTAATATTTTTTAGATTTAAGATTTGAAAAACTTATTGATAATTTAATATAAATAATTAAAGATTCAATAAATAATAAAATTATCAACAAAAAAAAAATTTTTTTCTATGCGCTATTGCTTCTATTATTATTGTTGTCATTTCTGCTGCCGTTGTTACTATTTCCAGGGCAATTGGACGAAATATGTCCCTGTTGATTGCAGCTATAGCACCGTCGTTCTGTATCGTTGTTGCCTTGAATACGAGCTCTGTTTTGATTTAACGGAAAATTATGCGGGTTAGATCTAGAGTTGTAATCAGCATACTCCTGCCATATGCCTTGATTATAGTGGGTGCTGTTTCTTTTGTTAAAACATTCGCTCAACGAATGACCTTGTCTATTGCAAAAACTGCAGTATTTTCTGGGGTTCCTCTGTATATTATTGTTCGGTATGGAGTGGCTAAATGTTATGTTATTCAGGGATAGCTGTCGCACTTCTCTTACCAGTTGTTTAACCGTTTCGTGTAAAGGTTCTTCGCCTTGAACTGTTGTGACGTTTGGAAAATACATCCTAGTATCCAATAGATTTTGAGCATTCTTGGTTATTTTTAGCAGGGTAGATAACTCGTTGTTTTCGTGACCAATGAAGTTTGATCTCGTAAGCCTCTTATGTAACTTCTTACAGCTGATTGGTTACAATGGTCTATCATGGATTTTCGATGGGAAACATCTTGCCACTGTGATGCAATTAGATCTGTTGCATTACTAAGGAGTGCCTCTAGTCTCTCTCCAAATTCATACGCGCTTTCTGTTGAACTTTGCTTACTATTAAAAATTAATTCCTGTACCTCTGTTAATGATCTGGTCTTCGTAAATTTTTCTCGGATAGCCATGCAAAGCGCTTCTACAGGTGCGAATTTCTTATTGTGTAAATATTTGTATGCATTTCCAAACAGCCTCGTTTTTATACACCTAATTATGTCGACCACATCACCTGTTTCCCCTATTTTATCCTTTGCCAACATGCACCCTTCAATAAATTTATTCGCTTCGGTACTGAGGTCTGGTCCATCTGTTCCATAGAAAATCAGTAGCACATGGGAAATAGTTTTCAAAATTTCACTGAAACTTGTCATGTTGTTGCTGATTGTAACGTTGTTAGTGGAAATCTCTTTTCTCGTTCTGCCTTCCTTCAATTCGTGAATCTGTGCCTTCAGAGTTTCGATTTGTCGGGTTTTATCTCTGAGTTCTTTTTTGTTCCCAATGGCCTGCTGCAGCTGATCCGTAGTCAAATTAGGGTTAATACGCTGCACAAGATCTTTAAATACTTGCGTTTCTTCTTCGCTTTCCAGAATTTGCTGTCCCGCTTCCTTAACGGTTTTCTTTAAGCTGTCGTTTTGCTGCTTCAAGATCCTGTTCACTTGGGAATATTCTTGTATTTCCGCTGATATAGTTGGATTTTTTTGATGTTCCTGCAGCCCCTGTAATTCTTCTAACAAAATATCTATCTTCTCGAATTCGGTGATGTTCCCTTGGCTTCTTATTTTATGCTTAATTAATTCTGTATACTCTTTTGTGTTGTTAAGATACCTAATAAGACTCCACACTTGTTCTAAAATTTCCCTTGACTCTTCTTGTGTTCTCTTTAGTTTCGCCTGTAAATCCTCCATATGATTTAAATCTCCCTAAAATTTTTATAATATCTATTTAAATATATCTTCTCACGTAAATGTAAATTTCCTGCCAACGAGCTGTGTTTACTCCTTACTTTTAAATAACACAAATTAAAAATTCTATTAAATTAATGACCAAATATACTGGTCCCATTTGCTTCGAGTAGGTTGTTTGGTCGTTGTTTAGTTTACCAATAGAATCGATACAACTCAAGGCAGCTAAAATAGCTAATTAAAACCTTTAGAAGTTGGTGCTATTAGCTTAAAAAAAACAATGAGTCCTTTTAACAAGGATTATGTATTATGAAATTAAATTGAGCTAAAATAGCTTTCCAATATCACAATACTTTTTTCCTGGTCGAAAGGTATCAAACCTGTACTCTGCAAATTGAACTACCGGCTGCGCCAAAAATGTTATGTTTAAAATTAATACACTATTAATTTCTTTTATCTTTCAACTTTTTTATTATAAAACTCCAATCCTACGACTATAAATATTGACTTCACTTTTACAACTCTTTGCTTTTACAACTGTTTTCAACTGTCTTCTTTTACAACTTGTGACAACCAAAAGTCGTTACAAACTGTTTGCTTTTACAACTGTTTGCTTTTACAACTGTTTTCAACTGTCTTCTTTTACAACTGTCATTCTATTTCTTAAACCTAGCTTATTTATACTCAATTACTATTAAATAATTATTCTATTTTAATATTGCACAACAATTCTTACTCAGCTTATTTTTTAGTATATAATAATTATTATTCTTTAATATTTTAATGTTGCACAATTATTCTTAATCAGCTATTTATTAGTATTTAATAATTATTATTCTTTAATATTTTGATGTTGCACAACTATTCTTACTCAGCTATTTAATAGTATTCTTCTGTTTGTATTTAATAAAAATAGCTTAGTAAGCTTTTGGGCATTTCGCAAATTATCAACGCAAACAGTTGCACAACTGGTCAAGTCAATGCACTGATCAAGTCAATGAACTGGTGACTGTTTGTGTTAACAAGTTGCGAAATGTTCATGTAGGAGGGTTGATCAGGTCTGACTCATAACAGCCGCTGCCAGAAATGTGGAAAAAGGCACCACACTCTAGTTCATTTGGAATCAACCACTCAATCAAACATGTTATCCTCTAACGTAAATAAATCTCCTAGTAAGGAAACTCCTGCAACAAGAGGAGAATACAAACCCCCGATACAATCAACAACGCTAAATTGCAAATCAACCGAACACGCGGCACCTTGGGTCGCCACGCCAAAGTAGAAGTCAATGGTATGGCAGTAAACTCTGCAAACAAGAGACCGTATGTCCTCTTGGGAACAGCACTGGTCAAGGTCAAAACAAATGATTTAAGAATCGAATGCAAGGCTATTCTCGATTAAGGTGTGATGCCAAAAGTCAACAGCTCTCGTTTTTGGCTCACACAACGCAAATTACTAAAATACATTTATTTTTATCCATTTATACTTGTATATGAACTACTATTTTCTATATGAATTGCTATGTCATATATTTTATTTTGATATATATACCTATATTTATATACACTGAATTACATGTATTAATCCATTTTCTTGTATATGAACTACTATTTTATATACATATATTCTATTTTGATACATACATATATATATTTCTATATATACATATATATATATATATATATATATATATACATATTTATATATTCCCTATGCTTATTAACATGAATCATTCGAATATTGTTTATAGCTACATAGTTGTACTAATGTATTAATAATAATACTTCAGCACGAAGTAATAGTGTGTAAGTTTTTATAGAAATTTAAATGGTGGATGGTTTCGGAGTGCCGCCATCTATGTGTCAAAGAATTATGCCATTAATGTTCGCAACGTTGCCCAACACTGCCAACTGTACACAGACAGCTGTTGCTTAATACACAAAGCTAACAGCTGCTGACGTGTACGGCCACAACAGAAGTATCAGCGACAGCGGAACATACGCTGCACACACATACTGACGTTGAGTTATTTTCCCTCAACCAACAAAAATTACCTACAGCAGCAAAACATACGCTGCATACATACACAGACATATGCTGACGTTGCAATAACGTTGCAGTAATTTTCCTACAGATATATGCTGACGATGCAATACCGCTGCATACATGTATATGTCAGTAACTTTCCTACAGAATATGCTGAATTTGCATACTGGCACACTTAGCAACGACCACGCCAGCGGCAGCGAACGTCAGCAGCACCGTTCATCGAGCAGCACAAAAGTGGGTATAAAAGCGGAGGGTGATTTGGTATGGAGGTCTATTATTCAGTATATCCAGTCAACGCTAGTCAACTGTAGTCAGTGAAGTCAGCTCTAGCCGAGTCAGTTCTTAACACATAACAAAAATAACAAAAACCTGATCAAACACCAGCCTTAAAAAGCGGGTCCCTGAGATGGTTATAATTTAATAAACCTAGAATAGAAAACAAAAATGAAAACCTAAATAAACTAAATAACTAAATTCAAAATAATCCTATTGTCTTGTGTTCTTAATTCTAAAGAATAAGTTACAAAATAAATTGTAACACGCTTTTCAAATTACTCTTATTTGTGGTTAAATAGCAATTGGAAGGTACTACAATACACCAGGCTGCTTCAGTCTACCGTATTGACCTAGTGAAGGAGAAACATCTGATGACCCGGGCATTACTCGATCGGACGATCTTTTCTTTTACTGGGTAGCCTACCAATTGCTACATCGGCTCTTTTGGGATATATTCCAGCTGTGGGCCTCAAGTACTGTCCTCTACAGTCGAGCTGAAGTTGCGAGTGTTGTCGGAAGTTCGTTTCGCTTTTCCGACCGCTCGTGCCGACAGTACAGGAGTGAGAGGTGGGAGTTCCAATACACAGGCTTTTTCAGTCTACCGTGTTGGGAATCCTCCCTGTTGCTTTTCGGCGTAGAGCCAGTGACCAGACTCGCCTCCAGTTGGGGAACTCCTCAGCCAACCACCACCACGGACGTTGTCCACTAGCAGTAAGGGTTTATATAGGAATTTATACCTGAAATTTGACAACAATAAAAATCAAATAAATTTCTATTACCATACAAACGTATATTTGATTTATGGAACGACGAATCCCTGGCTTCCACTGAACTACCCCAGCAACCAGCGGATTCGTGTCGTTACATTGGCGCCCGAGCAGGGACACTTTTTGTGTTCCAACAACAACAACAACAAAACATTTATTACAACATTTATAACCACAAAATATTTACAAAGAAAAAAAAACGAGCAATTACGCTCTGAAGAAACCATTATCTTTGGAAAAAAATTAAAATTTTTTCTAACAACATGAGCATCGTTGGGCAAATACCTAACCGTACGCAAGAAACGCTATCCCTGGACACTCCTAAATTGTTGGCGGTCGGCCCACCACCTACAATAGACGAAAGAATCTACGTTATTGATACCGTTAGAAAGTGGGGCTTAAAATATGATGGTGGTAAAGATCCCCTGGGTTTCATTGAACGCATCGAAGAGCTGGCTGAGATGTATAATGTGAACGTGGACCACCTCCCACGTATCATGCCGGTGATATTTAGCGAAAAGGCACTGATCTGGTTTCGCAATAATAACAAGCAGTGGACCCGCTGGGAAAGTTTTAAAAAAGATTTTAATAATTTCTTCCTACCACCTAGATATTTCGTCAAATTGGATGATGAAATCCTCAAACGTACCCAGCGACCGCGGGAGACTTTCAAGGACTACGTGCTGGCCTTACAAAACCTCATGCGGCCCACCAGCCTCACGGAAGAACAAAAAGTGGAGAGGATCTTCCGCAACGCGGCACCCGACTACCAGTGTTACATCCGGCGGAAAGATTTCACAAACCTAGATGACCTCGCCCAATTGGCAGATGACTTGGAGAGTATACCAACCACAACCCTGCACAGTCGTCAAGATCACCACCGCATGCTGCAACAAAATGCCCCACAAATCGGTAGCATAAGACGTCGGTCAACTTCCAGTGGTCACGGTTGTGTCGATATCGGTCGCACCCCGAGTAATCAAAAAGTTCACAGTTCTAACTCTGATAATATAGTTGAATACTCAGATGTAAGTTCAACAAATTCTTCGGATCCCGAGGCCGGTGAACTAGACTCAGATACGTCGCTGGGTAAACCATGTAACACAACTGTTGAAAAAAAAGGGCATATTGTAACAAATAAGATTATAAATAAGCCTGCCACTCTGAAGCCTGTTGTGCGTTCAGATATCAACCTCAACAGTGACGAAGAGAACTACAGAAACAGGAGGAAAAACAGTTTCGATAGTTTATCCAAACTTTCCCCTGATCACGTGCGACGTATTATTTTCGGATCTCCAGTACACAGCTCTGCAAAGATTAATCTTTCTGAAGGTCATACAGTTTCCAAGGTCTTGGACGAACAAAATAAGAAAGACAAAAAACACAAGCGCAGTCGAAAATCGAAAAAGCTCAAAAAGAAACGTAACAAACCATATTCAAATATGGAAGGTATTTCGGGTAATGATCCTGACGTTGTTTTAAATAACACGTTGTCTTTGAGGCACTACACTCCGCCAACGGTTGGAGCTATAGCTGCTAAAAGTCTGTCGGATCCAACGTACACTCCCATTCAACAACGCATTCCTTTATCTTCGGACACCCCACCTCGTATACGACCTGACAGCAGCACTAGTTATTATCCGGAATCGGCTAACAAGACGGTACAGCCAGGCGTATCAACTTCAACTTCTTCATCGTCGACTAATAATATTGTGGGCTTGCAAGTGAGCGTATCGAATCGTAATAAACGTCATCGTACACCCCCACGTACTTCCATAACGAAAAGTCGTTTCCCAAATCCTCATACGCCACATACTCCACCCTGGGATGCTGGTAGCAGTACTTCGGTTTTGGGTCACGATATTCGCAACTCCCGCTGTGTAATAAGTCCCAATAAAGATGATCATCGCTATCATCACCTTGGGCGGCAAGAAATCTCTGGTGCCGCTGGTAATCATCACTATCATCAGAGACAAACGGCAGCTATTATCTCGGAGAATCAAAAATACAAAGACACCGATAGATATTCCCGTCACCAACCATCAACACTTCCTCATAAGAAACGAAAATTACACGATATTAGTAATGCTGGTAATACGCCAAACTATTATGATCATGACAGTAGAAGTAGTTCCCGAAACATTCGAGTGGGTGAAGAGGATCGTTATAATAGAGATAACTACTATAAACGATATTCCAGAAGTCCAAATATATCGCTTATGAGGATTCGAGGCGGACAGTCGCCACCCTCGTCTAACTACCGCCACAGCGGGGGGTCAAACAAATATAAAAATCCACATCAGCCGTGGCAGTCAACTTCAGGCGTCCTGGCTCCCCAAAAACCCCTCGGGACGAAAGGGGGAAATGTGATGCCAAAAGTCAACAGCTCTCGTTTTTGGCTCACACAACGCAAATTACTAAAATACATTTATTTTTATCCATTTATACTTGTATATGAACTACTATTTTCTATATGAATTGCTATGTCATATATTTTATTTTGATATATATACCTATATTTATATACACTGAATTACATGTATTAATCCATTTTCTTGTATATGAACTACTATTTTATATACATATATTCTATTTTGATACATACATATATATATTTCTATATATACATATATATATATATATATATATATATATATATACATATTTATATATTCCCTATGCTTATTAACATGAATCATTCGAATATTGTTTATAGCTACATAGTTGTACTAATGTATTAATAATAATACTTCAGCACGAAGTAATAGTGTGTAAGTTTTTATAGAAATTTAAGGGGTGGATGGTTTCGGAGTGCCGCCATCTATGTGTCAAAGAATTATGCCATTAATGTTCGCAACGTTGCCCAACACTGCCAACTGTACACAGACAGCTGTTGCTTAATACACAAAGCTAACAGCTGCTGACGTGTACGGCCACATGAGTGTGCGTGTGTTTGTGCATCGATAAGCATGTTGTCTACAAGTATAAAAGGCAACACATTAGCAACAAACAGGCAGTTGCTGTATAGCCGAGCTACGGGTAAGATCATAATTTGAAGTTCGTTTCGCTTTTCAAATTACTCTTATTTGTGGTTAAATAGCAATTGGAAGGTACTACAATACACCAGGCTGCTTCAGTCTACCGTATTGACCTAGTGAAGGAGAAACATCTGATGACCCGGGCATTACTCGATGACGATCTTTTCTTTTACTGGGTAGCCTACCAATTGCTACATCGGCTCTTTTGGGACATATTCCAGCTGTGGGCCTCAAGTACTGTCCTCTACAGTCGAGCTGAAGTTGCGAGTGTTGTCGGAAGTTCGTTTCGCTTTTCCGACCGCTCGTGCCGACAGTACAGTAGTGAGAGGTGGGAGTTCCAATACACAGGCTGTTTCAGTCTACCGTGTTGGGAATCCTCCCTGTTGCTATTCGGCGTAGAGCCAGTGACCAGACTCGCCTCCAGTTGGGGAACTCCTCAGCCAACCACCACTACGGACGTTGTCCACTAGCAGTAAGGGTTTATATAGGAATTTATACCTGAAATTTGACAACAATAAAAATCAAATAAATTTCTATTACCATACAAACGTATATTTGATTTATGGAACGACGAATCCCTGGCTTCCACTGAACTAACCCAGCAACCAGCGGATCCGTGTCGTTACAAAGGATCACAAGTTAACCTCATAACCGAAAGATTAGTAACGTGACTTAGGCTCCCAATAAGACCATCATCCGTTTCTATGAATGGTATTGGAAAAAATAGGACCAAGGTTCAACATCGAGTCAACATAGAACTTCCATCTCGAGTGAATAATTTTTAGACGCGAGGCCTTTGTACTTCCACAAATCATTGCTCCCCAACCAGCGCAACCACTTTACATCGAAAAATGGTCCATTCCAAACAATGTCACCCTGGCAGACCCAACCTTTAATCGACCGGGAGCGGAATATTATCACCAATTACTCACCATCGGCCAAATCAAATTGGCTGATGATATTCCAGTATTGCAAAATACAACCTTCGGCTGGATAGTAGCAGGAAAGGTATCTAGCGAGCAACTTTCAGCGGCAACATGCGGTATATGTACTGAAGACGATACAATGAAGATGGCAATTGAACGTTTTTGGAAACTTGAGGAAATCGAAAATCCACAACAGCAACTATCCCCCTTTGATGCACAATGTGAATCACACTTTAGTCAGCATACTCGACGCGATGAAAACGGAAGGTTCGTGGTTCGGCTTCCATTTTGTGATGATACATCTATTTTGGGAGACTCACACAGTATCGCTTTTAACCGTTTCCTCTCATTAGAGCGTCGTCTAGCAAGAGACCCTTCATTAAAGGAACAATATACCCAATTTATGAAGGATTATGAAGCGTTGGGACACATGACGAAAACTAATTTAGCTGATCTCGAAGGATCTAAGTACTTTATTCCTCATCACTCAGTGTTACGTCCTGAAAGCAGCACCACCAAACTTCGGGTTGTTTTTGATGCCTCATCAAAAACATCGTCAGGAACATCACTAAACGATATATTGCATACTGGACCACCTCTACAGAATGAACTGTTTACTATTTTGCTTCGATTTAGGCTGCCCCGTTTCGTTTTTACAACAGATATAGAGAAAATGTATCGCAAAATCATAATCCATACCGACGAAAGGCGATTTCAGATAATCCTATGGCGACATAATATCACTGAGCCTATAAGTTATTTCAAGCTAAATACAGTTACCTATGGAACCAGGCCAGCCCCGTACCTTGCCATTAAATGTTTAAAAGAAATAAGCAAAACTGTCAAGAGTCAATTCGAATTAGCTGCTACGTTTTTGAATAAAAACTTTTATGTTGATGATGGATTGGGGGGAGCCGACAGTCTGACTACAGCACTAGAAACTCAACGCCAACTGCAACACGTCATGGCAATGTACGGCTTTAACTTAAGAAAGTGGTGCGCTAATCATCCTCAGCTCCTTCACAATATCCCAGGTCATGATCAAGAATTTAATTTAGTTCTCTCAACCGACGATAGCGACTATACAAAAACATTAGGTTTAGCATGGCTACCTAAAAATGATTTGCTAAAGATTAAAGTCAGCCTTCAACCAATAAAGGCTGTAACTAAACGCAGTGTAACTTCAGATCTGGCTCGGATATTTGACCCACTCGGGCTCCTATCCCCAGTAGTAGTCAAGGCAAAAATGTTCATCCAGGAACTATGGATGCTGAATCTATCATGGGACGAAGCTGTTCCTTTAGAATTTGACACTTGCTGGCGGCGGTTCCGAAATAGTCTAAGTGAGCTTGAAAACTTTCAAGTCCATCGCCATATCTACAAAGGAGAGACTCCTTCCAGTACCCAGCTACATGTCTTTACCGATGCTTCAGAGTAGGCATATGGAGCAGCAATACACGTCCGAACTTCTCTTCCAAATAAAATTCTTAGTGTATACTTACTTTGTGCGAAAACTCGCATAGCACCACTTAAAAAACAAACGTTACATAGGCTGGAGTTGTGTGCTGCTCAGTTGGGAGCTAATCTAGCTGCAAAAGTCAAAAGCAGTTTGGATACATTTGGATACACCAACATTTTTCTGGTCTGATTCAAAGATAGTGCTGACATGGATAAATTCAAGATCTTCTTCACTTCACACTTTTGTAGCAAATAGAATCGCTGCTATTCATATATCTACTCTCCCCGAACAATGGCGACATGTAAGCTCACAAGACAATCCAGCAGACATTATCAGCCCAATCACGAATAATAATTCCGCGTGAGTTTTCTCCCTTTCCCCATTCCTCCTATTATGAATAAAAATCCCGCATGAGATTTCTCACTTTACCTTTTCTACATATTTGTACGATTTTTATCAACCGTGTGAAAGAGAATAAAAGTGAATGGGGAAAAAAGTAGTTATTCCTAATGCCTTTGAATACAGTTTTTTCCCAAAAAATATTTCACTTAGAAAACTGAAGGGAGTTTACATAAAAATGTAAGTAATTTTTAATAAAACACAGTTTAAATAAATAAAAAAAATATTTAATTGTTTATTTAGGTCGAAGAGCACAAATAAAGCGCAATTGCAACATTTGGTAACATTAATGGAATCCAATGCAGCCATTGCCTGTGGTTTCCATAAAGGTAGCAAATACCTAGTAAATACCGAAAAGCCGGTTTATTTACTCTATAGTACTTTTGAAACCTGTTGCAAGCTAAAAACTTTAAATCGAGTAATTAATTGTATTTACATATGTACTTACAGTGACAGCGGCAACTCAAGAGGATTAGATGCATCCCGCAACTGCCTTCTGGTGATCCGTTGGTTATTTCTTTCTTGGTGTTGTTCTTCAACAACAAGTGCTCGTAAAGTTAAATTATTCATTTCAAATTTTTTTTAACACAAATTAATTTATATATAGACGTATGAAAATTAATATTATCAGGCTCAATTTCAGTATTTTTTATTTTTATTTAATTATCTTTGCACACACAAAACCGCAAATTGGAAACAAAAACAAGAAAATTATATGCCAATAAGCAAAACAGCTGGCTTCAAAATTCAGTGATGCCACTTTTTAACTTTTTTGTTCCCGCGGAATTTATAATTGGAGGAAATTTTTCTCGAGAAAAGTATTTTCCGTGGGAGAGAAATTCCGAGGGAATATTCGTGATTGGGCTGTATATCCCGAGGATTGGACCCACCACAGCTGCAGCAAACGCCACATTGGCTCTATGGGCCCTTCTTTCTCCATGGAAATGAAAACCATTGGCCAGCTACATTTACTTTGAGCTCCGAAGCAACAATTATCGAACGAAGACAGAATCCTCGCAACTTACTTGCATCTTTCCAAGATGAGAGTCCGCTACACAGTATAAATCACCGAAATTCGTTGAAAACTCTTCAGCGAATTATAGGATATGTTTTCAGATTCATAAAAAACGCCAGAACTCCCAAAGCAGACCGACAAACTCGATGAGCTCTGACTCCCGTTGAACTCCATGATTCACTTCTTATCTTCGTTAGAGCGACTCAAAGGTTTGCATTTCCGGAAGACATCAAGCAGTTGCAAAGACAAAAGGGACTTAAAGGATCAAGTCCGATCAAAAGTCTGTCACCATTTTTCGATGAAAATTGCATCTTAAGAGTTGGAGGCAGGCTCAAAGAGTCAACTTTGCCATTCGATACAAAACATCCAATGCTCCTACCGTATAATGACATAGTCAGCAGACTAATTTATGAGTCAATACACAAGGAAAATAAACATTGCGGAGCCCAAGCCCTCCTTGCAGCCGTCCGACAACGGTTTTGGACCATCAAAGTAAAACACTTAGGACGAGAAACCATTCATAAATGTGTTTTCTGTGCAAGATCAAGGCCAAAACTGCTTCAGCGGATTATTGCAGTATTTTTCTGTTTCACCACGAAAGCAATACATCTAGAACTCGTCACAAACCTTACAACAGAGGCGTTTATCGGAGCACTAAAACGATTCATCAGTCGCGGGGGGCACTGTCAGAATCTGTACTGCGACAACGCAACCAATTTTGTCGGAGCTCGAAACCAGCTAGCGAAATTATCAATAGCCCTCTTTACTACAACAGCTCAAGAAACAATCCTACGGGAATGTGCGAGTAAAAACATTACTTTCCATTTCATCCCTCCACGAGCACCGCATTTCGGAGGATTATGGGAGGCAGCAGTTAAGTCAGCCAAAAAACTATTAGTCAAAGAGCTGGCAACTGCGTCCTCAACGTATGAAGAAATGGAGACTGTGGTCATAGAGGTCGAGGCTATTCTTAATTCCAAACCTCTTACAGCACTATCAAATGACCCTAATGATGCAGCTGCTTTAACTCCTGGCCATTTCTTGATTGGAGAACCTCTCACGGCACAAGTCGATGCAACTGCACAATCGACATCGGCATCACTCGCCATCCGTTGGGAGCTGGTATCAAAAATCAAGCATCAATTCTGGAAACGATCGTCCCACGAGTACTTCACTGAACTCCAGCAGCGCAACAAATGGCAATCTAGGTCTCAAAGCTTACAAGTGGGTACTATAGTTATAATCAAAGATAGCACTCCTGTCATGACGTGGCGACTCGGGAAAGTGATCGAAACATTCCCTGGGCCCGATGGCATCGTCAGAACGGCAACGGTTAAAACATCTACTGGTATTTAAATTCTTATTTTTAGAGCTAAAGATCAATGTATTTTATAAAAATTAAGAATTGTTTTTTATTCCGATATTTCGCTACCAACAATGGGTAGCCTCTTCAGGGATTTAAATTATGTTTTTTCTTTAAAAAAAAAATTGTGACAAATTCGTATAAAACAAATATTTTACAATTGTTTGAAAATGAAAAATTTTTGAATACATATCTTAAGGGTTCTAATATAAAAATTATTTTTGTCATTATATGAAAAGTAGAAAATAACAAACATGTATAAGAAAAATAAAGTTTTAGAACAACATATTTTTAGGCATTCTAATAACAATCATATAACATATAAATTTAACATAACTGTATTTTGAACATTAATTCCTACTTTTATTGACTAAATATCTATAGTTCTGAGCTACATTTGCTGTATCAGTTTTGTAATTAATTCGTTGTTTAGAAGGGACTTTTATGATCTGTAACATTTCTAGCATAAGTCTACGTCTATAATTATTTTCTCTATTTAATATCAATGTATTATTAAAATCTGGATAGTGATTTGAATTAACGCAATGTAATGATAACGCTGTTTTCTGATTTAATGAAGTATTCCTATACTTATAATCAGATGTATGTCCTGCAATTCTAGTCTTTAATTTATTTTTTGTTGTCCCTACATATACTTTAGAACATGTCTCATTATCTCAAAAGAAACCAATCCTCCACTGACAAAACTGCCACACCATCCCCAAAACGGTTCAACTTAGCTACAACAAGCCTGCTATTTATTCTCGCTCTATTCTTTCCACTAGCGACATGCCAACAAAGTCTTTACACAAAAATCAGTAGCACTCCTGGGCTGCACTTTGAACAGATTGGTCAAGTTAAACCAATTATCTCAGACTGGAAACTCCTAGTATATTTTGAATTCCATTCAAAATAAAAATTTAATTTATAACAAAATTATATTTAGAGAAAACGAACTTAAGCCTGAGAAATTAATAATTTCTTTGATTAAATAATATTTTTATTTATATTATTTGTCTTCAAATTATTAAGAAGTAAAATGTAATTATTCATTTACTTTCATTATTTTATTCTAATTATTAAAATTTAATTTAATTTTACAATTTTATTATTTTTAATTATGTTCATATTTTTTTTTATCCATTATAAAGTTATAAATTCTTTTTTGCAAAATTTTAAAATTTTTAAAAATATTCTTGAAGTGTTACTTTTAGTCTTATTTTATTAATCTTTAATTTTTATTTAAGTAACATTTTAATTATATTTCTATTTGGCGTTTTTGTAAATAAAAATGTTTTTTTTTAAGATTTTAGCTACGAGCTATTTAGTAAACAAAGCACAAATGTTTGCCACGAGCGGTTAACGCTTACTGGCCCTAGTGTGCAAAGTGAATGCACTATAGGTATTAATAAAAGATGTAGAATAAAATTATTTATGTAATAAAAGACTTATTTTCGCATCTACCCAAGATGGTGGTGTTATTTTAATGGAAGATGTTGGCTATCTCAAAGCCTTTTAGCTAGACGGTCATCCTTCTTTGGTAGCCTCTTGGCCAGGCGGACCTTTATTTGGTTCCTCTGCTGGGGTGCCTTTTAACTAGGTGGACCCTCTCATTATATTCTGCTCATTCCAAGGTGCTTAGTATTTTACAGCACTCTTGGAACTGGCAGGATCGCCATGTAATGAAATAGTTTTTATTTTATTTAATTTTGTCTTAGAGCTTGTATAGTTTGAGCTCCTAAGACTTATGATTTATTAATGTATTCTAATCTAAATGACATTGGCTTATATACTAATTATGAGAATAATTCTTAGGGGTGCCTTAACATAACAGTAAAAGAATAGAAATATATATTATTGTTGGGTAAGCACATTTAGCTTCCCACGATTTATGTATGGCATGTGTTCAACAGATTTAAAGTCCAACGAGTGCATACCTAAACGCAACAGATACTTTATGTTGCTTATATTTACAATTAAACAAATGCAGTTAATAAATGTGTTTCATTTAAGTGCATTGTGCAGCTGCACTTGATTAAACGTACAAGTGTAAAATTAACGTCGCTTGCAGTTTGTCAACGGTTACATGTTGCGGTACTATTGAATCGCAATGCATACTACACACTGTTGTTCACATGCTACAATGTTTCTTCACCTTTTAATTAATATCGTACTATTTGCACACATTGAAAAAAAGGCAACATATTGGAACTCCCATCAACGTTTAAAACAGCTATTTTGCATTTTATTGTTTTTCAATTGAAAAAAATGGACGACAAAAAATTAATACTACTGGTGCAGGAAAATGAACTCATTTATAACAATTATTCTCCGGGAATAAAAAAAAGATTTCGAAGAAGAAC
Source organism: Lypha dubia (assembly GCA_947311025.1). Taxonomy (NCBI): domain Eukaryota; kingdom Metazoa; phylum Arthropoda; class Insecta; order Diptera; family Tachinidae; genus Lypha; species Lypha dubia. The sequence continues at coordinate 91,410,892 of OX371260.1, read as the reverse complement.
AGAGATATATTATATAATATGTTTAATAAGAATTTTTGTTTTTTATGTATGTATATACACACATATGTGTGACTGCACATGCATATGTCACGTGACACATTTTTAAGCACTATATCTGCCTGTTTTTAGAAAATGAAAACAAAATAGTGAGTGAGAATTTATATTGAAAACAAAAACAAATTTTCCTATTTTATTGTTGTTTTCAATATAAATTCTCACTCACAATTTTGTTTTCATTTTCTAAAAACAGGCAGTATATCTACAAAAACTGGCTCTTACATTACATCAATATTTAGCTTAAATCTACAATTTCAAAGGTCGGCTAAATGGGCCTTAGCTCCACCTTAGGCAGGTATTACATGGTCCAACTTAATGTGTGAACAACATGGTGTGATGAGAAAAAGTGTTTTGCTATTAGACTATCATACCAGGTGTGTCAAACATCATTTTAAAGCAAACACTGAATGGTGAAGTTTATGTTTATAATCGCGCGTGAAGCTACTAACTTGTCGTTTCATTTATTTATTTTTTAATTTGCGTCTGTAACAGCAGCACAATATATTTATTTTTTTTTTAACAACTCCAATATAATATACATATATATTAATTACTTAAATTAGAGAACCATCTTTGCCCTTCGCTTACGAACACACAAATGAAATTTGCACTGAGCTTGACAGAATTGCTATTACACGAGTATGATGGTGTGATGACAAACACAAAATATTGTAATAAAATAGTTTTTATTTATTTTATTTTTGTCTTAGAGCTTGTATAGTTGGAGCTCCTAAGACTGATGATTTATTAATTGAATTATAAACTAAATGACATTGGCTTATATACTAATTATGAGAATAATTCTTAGAGGTACCTTAACATAAGAGTAAAAGAATTAGCTTCCAACTATTTATGTATGTATGGCATGTGTTTAAAGTCCAACAAGTGCATACTTAAAAGCAACAGATACTTTGTGTTGCTTATATTTACAATCAAACAAATGCAGTTAATAAATGTGATTCATTTAAGTGCATTGTGCTGCTGCACTTGATTAACCGTACAAGTGTCAAATTACCGACACACAAAATATCTTGCTTGCATGTTGCGGTACTATTGAATCGCAATGCATACTACACACTGTTGGCCACATGCTACACCTCCACCTTTTACAAGAATGTTCATATAACGTTAGTTTTATGGACATTCTTTTACAATTAGTTTTTAATTAGTATAAGTATAAGTGTAATATAATATTTATTTTGTTTTTAAAGAAAAGAAAAAAATTATAATATTTGTATATGTACTTACATATATTCTAATTTTATAGTAGTCCGGACGTACAATATTATTGAATGTTAGTTATTATTATATATCTTAAGTCTATTTTTAAGAACTATTTGTTGTTTATTTGTTTTCTTATCTTCTATGGTAACATTATTTCTTAAATCTATTTTCTTAATTTTATACGAACCAATAAAACTAAAGCCAGTATAAAGGGTTTTCTGATTAATTTTCTTCTATTATATTTTTACCTTAAAATTTTGTTTTACTTTTTCTTTATTTTGGGGTTTTTTTTTGAATAATAAAATTTATTGGAAAAATATATGTATGTATATATTCATTAATTTTATGTTATTAAACTAGTTTGAAAATCAAATAACTTTTCACTCTGTACCTTTGTACCAAAAATAAAACAGTTTTAAATGATTCTTACTTAAAAATTATTTAGTGGACCAAAAATTTTTTCTGTTTTTATATTGTCAACCTTTGAATTTTATGGCAGTAATAAAATGTGTCTCAATAGACTTTTCTAAGTTATTCTGAGAGTTTTCAATGTGTACAATAATTTGAAAAGCTTTAGCATTTTTCTAATCAATTTTGGTTTATTATTTTTGATTTCTGGCATTTTTGACATATTTTAACATATTTCGTTCTCTTTTATCATATTTTTCCAATAGTAATACCTCTTTATATTTTCTATTGTTCGATATATTCCACAATGTCCTCCCTCTATCGGATCATCGTGGTATTTCAGCATTAGATCAAGAATTGCCTGAGCATTCTTATCATTTATATTGGTCACCTCATTAAGTAGTAGCGCTACTTTTATGCCCTTTTATTTATAAATTATTTAATTGAGATAAATTCTAAAATTTTCTCATTAGGTGCCTATTTGTTCACCGGCCACTTTCTCAAGCCTTGGGAAAAATTGTCCTAGGTCAATATTCCCATTAATGAACGTTATATATAATTTACCGGCCACTTTTTCAAGCCTAGGGAAAACTTGTCCTAAGTCAAGATTCCCTTTAGTAAATAGTGTTCTTCTGACGTCATATTGGGCTTTTTATCATTTTTTTTTTTGAATTTGATGCTGAATATTTTCGATATTACTTTGCACGGTGCGCCTTAACTAAAATTAAATAAAAAGGTCTTACACCTAGAAAATTAGTAAAGATTCTGAATTTACAATGTTCATAGATGAGAAAAATCAAAAAACTAAAATAATCTGTGGAGAGATTTTTAAATAAATCCACTTTGAACATTTTTGCGATTTTAATAACGAATGAATAGTTTTGACTCCATTAAGAAAATTGTGCAACAGTTTTTTTTTTATCTCTTATGGTTTAAGATATACAGACTGAGTTTTTTTAGACCCAGTAGGCCAATGCGTATACTTATTTTTTACCTAATAATAGACAAAAAAAGTATTACAAATAAAATGTATTTCTTTATTCAATATAAGGTCCGTTTCATTTTTATAACGTATGTATGAAATTATACTTTAGAGCTCTATAAACTTAAAACTAATCAAGTTACCTTGAATTTTTTAATTGGGTATGAATTGGCAAAAAGTCTGTTCTTATGTACATATGTTTCAGATTTTATTGTTTTTATTTGTTATTTTAGGCAAGTCTAAACAAATGTCTGCGACAAAACGGTGCGACGTGTGCTTAAGTGAGATTGGAAAAGGCAAACCACATAAATGTGGGTTGAAATCTCGAGTAATAAATGTTTCAAATCATATATCAGATGGATCTTTAAAAGCTAATGATCAAATCATGTCCCGTGTGATTAAAGAAAAAGTAAAAGAAGATTCTAAGGGTGGTCGAGAGCCTTCAGTTTTGCGGTTGTCACAAATTCACGGCAAACCACTTCAAATCGCAGTAGGCAATAATAAAAACAACCTTTCCACAACAAACTCATCTACATTATCTGCGGATGATATGTTGAAAATGAAAAGCAATTTGAATTTAAGTGATCGTGCAACTTTAAAAATGGCAGCTTCCATTCGTGTGTGTACAAGAAGTAGAAAAGCCATTGAACCAGGATTAAAATTAAAACTTAATAACACAGCCCATTTTGTCGACGATTATTTTGATTTTAAGGAATTTCCTTTTGTTTGTGTAAAAGGCGATGAAGTCTCGGATGCTCCTGTGTTTGGAGTTTACTGCAAAGATGTTCCTGCTTTTGTTCAGTATGTGAAAAATAAACGAGATGCACTGGATGTTCACTTAAAAATGGGTATTGATGGAGGAGGCGGATTTTTAAAAATATGTCTTTCTGTTCAATCAAATGAGTTGCAGTTTGAGTGCAGCGGTAAGCGTGCTAAGTATGATGAGGGGATAGCAGCAAAAAAATTTAAGGATTCTGGAGTTAAACGACTATTTATTCTAGCAGCCGTTCCAAGTGCGCAAGAAAATTATAAGAATGTAGCCCAACTCGTTTCAACGTTGAATATAAGTCCTTTCCACGGCACAATTGCGACCGATTTGAAGCTAGCGAATATCTTGGCAGGTATTATGTCGCACAGTAGTGCATACCCGTGCACTTATTGTTATGCCAAGAAAGATGAGCTAAGCAGCTGTGGCGAATTGAGATCACCCGAAAATGTTTCATTGTATTATACAAAATGGCTGACTGAAGGAAATGGCTTAAAAAACAAAGCGAAAGATTATTTCAACTGCATTCATCCACCGCTAATTACAACTGTTGGAGGCAAAACATTCCTAGATATTATTCCACCGCCAGAATTACACCTTATGCTTGGTGTTGTTAACACTGTTTTCACGCATATGTTGAAAGAGTGTGAAAATGCGTCGCTGTCATGGGCAAAAGCTTGTCACGTTCAGCGTGAAATCAGACGAGGATGTTCTGGGTTTAAAGGAAATGCATGCAAAACACTTTTAGATAAAGTAGACCTTCTGCGCCAGTTTGAAAACCTAGCAATACCTAAGTATGTTAAAGTATTTGACGACTTCAAAAATATAGTTTCTGCATGCTTCGGATATAATCTTGATCAAAATTACAAAGCATGTATAGAAGCTTTCAAAAAGAGCTACATGGACTTAGGTGTCAGCGTTACACCAAAGGTTCATGCAGTTTTTTTCACATAGAACAGTTCTGTGAAAAAAACGGTGAAGGATTAGCATTTTTTGGGGAGCAGGCGATGGAGTCCGTACATTTCGATTTTTTAAAGTCTTCCTGGGAAATGAATAAGGTTGCTGCGAATCATCCGGATTATCCTAAACACCTTTTGAGCGCTGTTTGTAGATATAATGCTTCACATGTTTAAATTGATGTAATTATAATTAAATTATGTTACATTTTTATATTTTATTAGTACTAAAATGTTGAAATAATAAAAGTTTAATAGATTTAACACTTAAAAAATATTATTATGTCATTTTTTCCTTTCTATTCATATAAAACAATGCCATATTTTCCAAAATATCGTACTTCATGCGCAAAAATGTTCAAAGTGGATTTATTTAAAGATCTCTCCACAGATTATTTTAGTTTTTTGATTTTTCTCATCTATGAACATTGTAAATTCAGAATCTTTACTAATTTTCTAGGTGTAAGACCTTTTTATTTAATTTTAGTTAAGGCGCACCGTGTTTGTTGTTTATATGCCATAGATTTTGTTGTGATTTTTAATACTGTTTTATTTTTTTTTATCTTTTACTGCCACAAAATGGGTTGAATGTTTATTTATGGTGAATTTTTATTTCTAATATTATTATTTGATTAACTACAGATTTTAGCATCAGGCTATTAATGCCTTCGCTGTATAATTGTGACTTATATCTTAATTTTGGCATATTTAATATATATAGGTCGTCTACACTAATATATTTTTATATTATGTCAAATTATTTTTATTATTATTTTCTAAAACTACTAGCAATATTTCGTCAATACTCGTACATGTATTAAACTTTATCCAAATCATTTGCTCTACTAACATATTTCTTCCGTAGAGCTCTTTTATGCAACAGATATATCTTAAGTAATAGATTTATTGCTGATATTATTACCAATATTAGCAATAGTAGCCATAATGAATTTATTTCTGACTTATGGTCTATGATTTCCAAATTGGTAACCACGTTTGCACTGGGCTTTTCTAATTTTGATTCCGTTTTGCCCATCTTTAATTTTATAATAGTATTTTTATGTATATTATTTTGTCTTAAAACATTAAAAAGTTAAATGTAATATTAATTTACTTTCATTATTTTATTCTAAGTATTAAAATTTAATTTAATTTTACAATTTTATTATCTTTTATTAAGTTTAATTTTTTTATCCATTATAAAGTTTTTAAATTTTTTTTTTTTAAATATAAAAATATTCTTGAGGTGTTACTTTTTGTCTTATTTTATTAAGCTTTAATTTTTATTTTAGTAACATTTTATTTATATTTCTATTTTAAGTACCTTTGTTGGCGTTTTTCGTAAATAAAAAAATGTTTTTTTTTAAGATTTTAGCTACGAGCTATTTAGAAATCAAAAAAAAAATGTTTGCCACGAGCGGTTAACGCTTACTGGCCCTAGTGTGCGACTTTAGCGCACCACTTTTAAAGTAAAAGTTTTAAATACATATAAAAAAAATTTGATGTTGTTTTTGTTGGGCTCCTTCCCCATTTTATTTTTGGTGCCTCTTGGCCAGGCGGACCCTCTCTAATGTTGGTTTGGTAATGTTGGGGTGCCTTTTGGCTTGGCGGACCCTCTCCTTTTTCTGCTCATTCCAAGGTGCTTAGTATTTTACAGCACTCTTGGAACTGATAGGCTGCTCTTGCTTCTTCAGGGTGCAGTTTAGTAGCACTCGCTGAAGAAGACTGGCAGGATCGCCATGTAATAAAATAGTTTTTATTTATTTTATTTTTGTCTTAGAGCTTGTATAGTTGGAGCTCCTAAGACTGATGATTTATTAATTGAATTATAAACTAAATGACATTGGCTTATATACTAATTATGAGAATAATTCTTAGGGGTACCTTAACATAAGAGTAAAAGAATAGAAATATATATTATTGTTGGGTAAGCATATTTAGCTTCCCACGATTTATGTATGGCATATGTTCAACAGATTTAAAGTCCAACGAGTGCATACCTAAACGCAACAGATACTTTATGTTGCTTATATTTACAATTAAACAAATGCAGTTAATAAATGTGATTCATTTAAGTGCATTGTGCTGCTGCACTTGATTAACCGTACAAGTGTCAAATTACCGACACACAAAGTATCTTGCTTGCAGTTTGTCAATGCTTGCATGTTGCTGTACTATTGAATCGCAATGCATACTACACACTGTTGGCCACATGCTACAATATCAAAATTTTTTGAAAACAATCCGGCCAAGTTGACAAACACGCATTTTGCAATATTACACGAGTTGGATGGTATACCATCACACCATTTTCACACACCAAGTTGGACCATGTAGTAGCCCCTTTAAACGCGTGTGATCACTGTTGCCATTTCAGCTATTTTCTCGTCAAATCTAGCTATTTTTCATTTCATTTTGCGGGAAAAAATATGATTTAGCTATTAGCGGGAAATCTAGCGATTTTTTGGTTTACTGACTTTTACTTTTCAAGCGTGTTTTTAATAATATAATTATGGTCAATATTGTCAAAGAGTTGCAACAAAGCAAGATGTATGTATCTGGCAATTTAACGCACTTGTTATGAGTCGTTTTCCCCCAACCAACAGAAATATCAGCAGCAGCGAAACACACGCTGCATACACATACTAACGTTGTCATGAGTTATTTTCCTTCAACCAGCAAAAATACCAACGGCAGCAAAATACCGCTGCATGCATTACTGACGTTATTACCAGTAATTTTCCTACAGATATATGCTGACGTTGCAATACCGCTGCATACATATATATGCCAGTAACTTTCCTACAGATATATGCTGACATTGCAATATCGTGAGAACCGCAATCGGCTGGAAGTTCCACGGGTATGAATATGCTGAATTTACATACTAACACACTTAGCAATGACCACGCCGGCGGCAACGAACGTCAGCAGCATCGTTCAATCAGACAGCGAAATTGGGTATAAAAGCGGAGGGTGATTTGGTATGGATAGTCTAGTCTGTAGAGTCGTCTAGTCGGTAGAGTCGTTCTAGTCAGTAAGTTCTAGTCTGTAGAGTCTTGACAGAAAGCAGTTCGGGAATATTCTTTAACACGTAACAACTAACCTGATCAAACACCAGCCTTAAAAAGCGGGTCCCTGTGAAGGCTTAATATATTTTATAAACCAAAACCTGATCAAACACCAGCCTTAAAAAGCGGGTCCCTGTGAAGGCTAAGTAATGTTTTAGAATAGTCTGTGGTTAATAAATAAAAATAATATTAAATAAATAATAAAAATAATGTTTTAATCCAAACATAACATTTGGCGCAGCCGGTAGCCGCGTAAATAATAACATCAAAGAAATATAATAATCCTTGTGTTGATCTTGCTCAAGAAAAAACTGTCTGGTGTAGCAAAATCAACAATACATAAAAGTCTAAACTCTAGCTACCTTGTATTGTTGCATCCTACATTCGACGGTGTAGAACTGCACAGAACAAATTGAATAAAGTCTAAACTCTAGCTACCCTCATATTGTCATTGCAGGACTAATCGCTAAAGCGGATCAGGACAAAAAGGAGAATTACTTTGATCGTAAAAATTTTGCGCGGTTGCGAACTAAAATAAAATAAAAAAATAATAATATAAAGTGAAAATAAGCCTAAACCACAGACCACTATGAAGATAATAACCAGCGGAACATGGGTAAGTAGCAGACAGCTTTAATGGCCAATCCACAGAGAAAGACAGACGAATTGATACAACGAATCGACAAGTGTAATTATTCAGTGGACAGTCTACAAGTTCTTGCGTGGACAGAACTTAAGGGTTTAGAAGCAGACAAAACATTCCTGGACAACCATAGGGAAACAATAAGATACCAAAGACTGACAAAATTAGAAGTAAGCTGTGTCCTACAATTAATAAGTGAGTTAAGTAAAGATAGATCACAGGAGTTTATAAAAAAGATCGAAGAACTAGAAGAAACAAAAACATTTCTAAAGGGCCATTGCGAAAAGCTAAGAGGACAAATAGAATATACAGACAATTTATTAGAGGACGTAGTAAAGGAAAATACAGAATTAGAGGAACAATTGAAAGGGAAAGAACTTAGTGAGGAAAACTTTAAAAAACAATTGAAACAACAGCAGTTGATAGAGACACAAGACGACACTATCCAAAGGCTACAAACAGCATTGAAAAACGCAAGAAGAGAGTTGGACACAATTTACAGAGCTAGTTCACCAAATCCTTCACTGCACGAAGAACTAAACGAAGCAGGACTACCAACAATAGTCATATCACACGACAAAGAAACACCTGCCTAGACGCTGTTGGAAAAAGTAAAAACCCTAATAAACAACGCAAGGAAAGTGGGTAGCAGGGGGTACTCCGCGGAAACAAAAGCCAGGAAATTAAAGGAGTTAAGCGAATACACGCTGAGATTCGGTGAATTGGAAGAAACCGAAGGAGTTGACAGCAGAATAACGGAGGAATTTAATAGACTGATCCCAGTGGCCCAAGAAATTTTGAATAGACGATCACCATCACCCCGGCAAAACCATACTATTGAGAGAGCAGAAATCGAAACGATCAGAATGACTTCGCTATCCGAGATTATTAAGATAGTTAACAACACAGTCCCATCATTCTTCGGGACCGATGGGCCAGACTTGTCATCAGAAGTATTCAGGTACATACAAGGATGCAAGATGGTAGAAAGAGAAGTACTCACAGGTGCAAATAACGTTCTAACACAAGATGTAATACAATGCCTGAAATTGAGACTCCTAGGGGGCGCCTACTCAAGAATTTCCCAGACGAATTTCAGTTCCGTGGACGCGTTATGTAATGAGCTCAAGAAATATTATCTAAAAAGCAAGAGCTTAGATAAAATAAGGGAACTAATATTGAGTTGCAAACAGAGCATCAGAGAGTCAGCATGCAAATTCGGAGAACGCCTGGATAACCTATTGAATGAGGCAAAAACAACAATAGAGAACGAATGGCCGGTGGATCTGGCCGGGAAACCATGCTGAAGGACTTCAAACGGATAGCAGTGAGAAGTTTCACCAAAGGGTTGAAAGACCATGCTCTCAAAGCTCGATTTGTGGGACAGGAAGAGGAAGAGCTCACAAACTTAATAGAGGTAGTGGAAAATTTTTTTTTTTTTTTTTTGGTGGTAGTTTTATTATTTATTGAATCTTCAATTATAAATTGAAACATCAATAAGTTTTTCAAATCTTAAATCTAAAAATACATAAATATATGTTTAGCCAGTGCTAAACAAAATTTTTAATTCCAACTGTTGATTTTTGATGTTTTACGTCTCTCGTGTACGGCTGAGAGAAAGAGTATCCCTCCTTCTCAACCGGGTGTGGCCTCTATAATTTAGAATGTTGCGCGCAAGTGGATTTGGGTGCAATACTAGTTTTTCAATATTCACCCCTCTGCCTCGACTTTTTCCCACCTGTTCTTCTCTTGCTCTTCTCTGTCCCTCTCTTTGACTATTCTTCTTCCGACTTCTAATCTCCCTTTACTACTCCCTCTACTACTCTCCTTCATTACAGGTAGCACAATGGGACCATGTAAGGACCCAAGTGAGCTGGAATCTAATCTTCACTTTACCAGCAACCTGCTAACCTAACCTAACCTAACCTAGTTTTTCAATATATTTTTTAGCGTGTTTTGAAAATACTGTCTTCACCAATGGAACATCAAGATCTTTGTGAATTCGCTGATTTCGGATATACCAGCGGGCTGCAGTAATTGTACGTAGAATTTTGTTTTGTCGCCTTTGAATTTTTTCTACACTTGATGCTGAGGCAGTGCCCCATAACTGGATTCCATTGGTTTCAGGATCGCATTGTATAACAAAAGTTTGCAGTCAAGACTTAATATAGAATTTCTTCCTATAAGCCAATTCATTTGGGCTGCTTTTAATTTAATTTGTGTCAACTTTGCGTCTATATGCGATTTCCATGTTAAACGACGATCAAGATGAACGCCTAGATATTTTACTACAGTGTGATGCGGTATAGTCTCGGTGTTGATTTTTATAGGCGGGCATGTTTCCCTGCGTAAAGTTAAAGTAACGTGTACACATTTCTGCTCATTCACTTTTATCCGCCATTGTTTTAGCCATGTTTCCAATTTTGAGATGTACCCTTGTAGATTCCAGGAAGCTTCTACAGGATTTTCATGAACGCTTAGAAAAGCCGTATCATCAGCAAATGTTGACGTGTGAATGATACTGCTTAACGGTAAGTCAGAGGCATATATTAAATAAAGTAAAGAACCGAAGATACTGCCTTGAGGGACTCCGGCTTCAATCGACTGCGGGGGGCTTAAAAAATTGCCTTCCTTAACTACAAATTTTCGTTCCTCTAGATAGCTTTTTAAGAGCCTGACGATGTTTGCGGGTAGATTTTGTGTTAATTTGTGGACAAGACCTTCGTGCCATACTTTATCAAAGGCCTGTGCGACATCAATAAAAAGCGCTGAACAATATTTCTTTTTTTCAAAAGTTTCTCTAATGACATTCACAAGTCTGTGAGTTTGTTCAATAGTGTTATGCTGACTGCGAAAACCGAATTGATGATCTGGAATACATGCACTGCTAGTTACTATAGGAGTCAGCTTGCTCATGTACAGTTTTTCAAAAAGTTTCGACATATTGGACAATAGACAGGCCGATAGGATTCAACCTTTGTATGATCCTTACCGGGCTTTGGTATCATAGTAATCATCGAAACCTTCCATTCTGCCGGATAGTATTGCAGTCGTAAAATACTATTAAAGATGAATAGTATTATTCGTTTTGCAATGAAAGGCAATTCTTGCAGCATTTTGTTGTTTATTCTATCAATACCTGGGGCTTTTTTTGAGTTTAGACTTGTAATAGCCTTTTGAATATCCACAATATTAAATCTTAGCGGAATTTCTGGTAAAGCGACGACTGGTGGCAGTTCAATAATATCAGCAGAAATATTTGGAGTAAATACTTTTTCTAAGTGTTTAACAAAAAGAGCACCTTTTTCAGCATCAGTCACCATTTGAAGCTCGTAATGGAGGTTTACATATCACCGGCCTTTTAAGTCCTCTGGCTGCACGCCACAGCGAATAATCTGTTGATGGTGTTGCATCGAGTTCTTGCAGAAATTTTTGCAGCGAAGCTGTTTTTTGTGTTTGCAAAACTTTTCTAAGCTGCTTGGTACACTCCTTAAGCCTTAATTTTAGCTGGGGCGATCTGTATCGTTGCCATTCTCGTCGAGCTCTCCGCTTTTCAGTCAATAGCCTTTCTATATCTGCACAAAAAATATTGTTATATCTCGCTTGTTGATTTGGTTGAATTGAAGAAGCATTAAGAGCAGCTTGTTTGGCATGTGCTTCAAACAACCTAATAGAATTTTCTATGTCAGTAGGTGTTCTCAATGGCATATTTTCCGTGCAATGAGCACTCAAATATTTTTTGTATTTCAGCCAGTTAATACGTGCAGATGTCAGCGGTAAATCACATGTTGGTCTTGCGGTTGTGTGTGAGTAAATAGTGATAATAGTAGGCGAGTGATCTGAAGACAAATCCAAAGATGCTTCTACTTCCGTCATTTCGCTGGGCACACCTTTCGAGATTCCAAAGTCGATAACATCAGGAATTTTTTGTCGATCCGTTGGCCAATATGTTGGCTGACCACTTGAAACTACATTCAAACCCATTTTTGAAATTGTGTCAAACAAAACACGACCCTTAGGTGAACCCCAAAAAGTGTGTTTAGCATTGTAGTCGCCAGCTGCTAGAAAACGGGACCCCAGTGTTGTATAAAATGCGGTATATTGACTCTCTGAAATTGAAAACCTGGGAGGAGAATAAACAGATGATATCACAAGCTTTTGATAAAAATTTTCAATACAGATATTTGTTGCTTGAAGATATTCTTCACGAAGGTCATTTAGCAGGTAGTGTTTTATTCGAGTTTTTATTAGGATTCCAGAGCCACCACAAGCTCTACCTCGAGGATCCTTAGTATCGTAAAAATTATATCCACTAATTTTAAAATAGCTTCGAGACGTCAAATGAGTTTCTGAGATAAGCATAACGTCGATTTGTTTATCCAGAAGAAAATATTCTATTTCATTTTTATGTTGGCAGATGCCGTTTGCGTTCCAATAACAGATTCTTAAGTTCATGGTTTTTTCAATACCGCCTGCAACAAGGTAGACTGCATTTTCAACATTTCCTGCATCATACAGGACATGTTGAGAGTAAATGTATTTACTGTTTGTATTAGAATCTCTATCGAGGCTTCAATACGACTAAAATTATGCCCTGATTCTTCATTAGCTGGTACAGTTTTTTGCGCCGGAGTCTGGTTACTCTTTAAAATATTAGCGTATGAAAATTGACTATTAGGTTTTTGCTGAGTAAGAGTCGTGTTAGACTTTAAAACATTTGAGTATTGATTATGGCTAGACGACGGTTGAGGTAACTGAGGGTAGTTTAAAGGGGTGTTGGGCTGATCGGGAGTAGCATTTGTTTTTCTGTTCGACGAATTTTTAAAAAAAGAATAAAGAGGGCAGCGTCTATAGTTAGCAGTGTGGTTTCCACTGCAATTGCCGCATTTTTTTGCCTTGGTATCACCTTTTATTTTGTCACAGTTAGCGGTACTGTGCAACTCACCACATACAACGCAAACGGTAGGCAACTTGCAATAAGTTTTGGTATGGCCGAATTCTTGACAGTTCAAGCATTGGATAGGTCCATTTTTTTTATGTGGCATCTCAACTGTAACTCTTCTGTGTAACAAGTACTTTAGATTATAGATTGGGTGCGATTCATTTTTTTTAATTTTCAAGTCACCTGGCTGTAGCTCGACTCTAAAAATAGGTTGGGGGATTTTTTCCCTATTTTTGATGTTAGAAACATTTTTAACCTTGAAGCCATTATTTTCAAGGCCAGACTTAACCTCTTCTGGATGCACACTAGAGTCTATACCTTTTATTACGACGGTTAGACCTTTAGCACTCTTTAATTGGTACGTATAAAAATTTTTGTTTTTTGACTCAAGGTCAGAAACTATTTTTCGGTAATTACTTTCTTGCACTACCTGGATTTTTGTTTCGTTAATATTTCCGCGCTTACTTGGAGTTAGATAGAACTCATTTTCTCCAATTAAGGAGATAAGGCTTTTTACAAAAAAACTAGAGTTCTGCTCTCTTAAATATATCGGTGGAGGTTTACTCGACCTTGTTGTAGTTGTGTCTTCATTGTCTTGTTCTGATAAAATCGCGAAACGATTTTCGGAATTTTTTGTTTTGTTTTTTCCATCTCTGGGAACTTTCGCTGTTGAAGCTATTTGAGCTGATTTTGGACTTCTTCCCCTTTTTAACACGGTTATGTATCTGTCCATTCCTGTTTGAATTTTATTATCATTTATTGTACTCACCGCATCTACCATTTTGTGCACGTTGGTCACCTTGTTACTTATTGTTTGTTTGTTTGTTTGTACAGCTAAGCTGACAAGTTTGCTGATGGGTGCAATTGTTGTTGCTTCTTGATCACTATTTAACATGTTCAGAGATAATGATCGCACACGAGTATTTGTGTTTTCTGTTAAATTCAGGTTTTTGTTTAATTAATTTTTTTTATTGTCGTCATCAGCAACTAAAGTTATATATTGTACATTCCTACTGCTTGTAGGATTATTGTTGTTTTTATCAGAAGATGAACTCATCAGAGTTCTCTTTTTTATATTTTCACTTATATTAGTTTGTGTATGCAAATATTTATGTATATTGCATGAGGGTGGTGTTGGCTGAAGTGGTTAGCGCGTTGACTACTAAGCAAACAATGACGTGGGGCCTGGGTTCAAACCCTGGCCAGAGCAACTCAATCAACATCATTAATTTTCTGTAATGTACATTAGTGAGACATTGTATTAATTTGTTGTCGGACTATTTAAGTGATGAAGGCATAGCACTGGTCACTAAACACTGTTCCGACAGCGATTGATGATGTTCCAAGCTAATGTACACAACATCGCCCTCCTTCGTCGGTTAGCAGAAACATCGGCGAAGTAAAACAATTAATAAAATGCCTGCCAATACAGCTTAACAAAGTTAATGCGTCTACCTAACACCGGAGGCGCCTCAACACTGCCTTAAAAATTAACATAACGCGCAAAGCAGAGTTGTAAAAGAGTTAAGCCTTCTACATTTTCAACATCTATCTTCTCTACTCTATCCCTCTCTCTGAGTTCCGGCACAATGCACTGCATACGTAAGGGTCATCCCCTGAGTGCTGGTCCTAAAAAAAAAAAAAAAAAAAAAAACAAGCAAAAAATAAAATAAAACCAGTAAAATAACTGTTCAATAAATGTTTTGTTTTTGTTTTATATTTTTTATGACTTGAAAAATTATTTTTTTTATATATTTTTTATATTCAGTTGCGACGATTATAAAAACGCGTCTGTTCACTACGAAAGTTGAAACTGAATCGTAGTGGAAAATGCAGAGGAATTGTTTGGTGAACCAACGCACAGTATCAACGTAATAGATTCAGAAGTCCCCTGTAGTTTTTGCAACAGGATGGGGCATGAATGGAATAGCTCCAAAAAGCGGCTGAACACACCATACTGTATGAGCTGTGGAAAATACGGCCATGAAATGGGGCCACTGTGCAGGAATATCGTGAGCTGTACGTTCTGTGGAAACAGCGGGCACGATGTGGAAAACTGCAGAAAGAGATTAGGCTCCTTATACTGCCGATTGTGTAGGATAAACGGTCACAAGGAAACCCCTTTCTGTGAGCCAAGAAGAAACCTACCCAACCAAAATCAATCGGATAGGCGGACGACAGAAAGAAATAGGAGGACAACAAACACAGAATTCCGTGGAAGCCCACAAATAGCGACGGGACATAACATAAACAGAGGGGCAAATAGAAACAATGGTACACGCTTAACCTGTTTTAAATGTCAGCAACAAGGACATTTTGCATGGGACTGCAGAAGTAATGTTAGACAGAATGAAGCAATGGGTGCAGGGATCTACCAGCAGGCACGAAATAGCAACAACGGCAGGGACCAAGCTAACAATGCCGTAGAGACCCATAGCAACACAAATCGGACAAATGCTCAGGGAAACGAAATTCGGCCCAGTTATCGCCAATAACAGGGGTCCCGCAAATTAACAGAAAATTAGATTGGCATAAAAAAGATAACAAACACAAGTATAATAAAGAAACAGAAACAAAGAGTCGGGTAAATAAAGATGATACGGAGACTGACTCAGAAACAGAGCAGCCAACCAGGATAGTAACCGAGGCAGTTGTACACTCGGTAAATAAGGAGAACGGGCACACTATAGAAGAAAATACTGCGAAAGATAATAAATTAAACAAAAAAAGGAGGAAAAAAGTGAAGAGATGGTGCGAAATATAGAAGATAGTACTGAATCACCGGGCAATGTGGACACAGTTTTTATTACGCTACCCTGCCAAGTAGCTAGGGAGCGAAAATTGGTCTTACTTGTACATACGGGAGCAGTTACTAAAGTACCGGTTAATATCATATCAAGAGATAAAACCATGATTGTGCAAAAACAGGCAAATCAAGAGAACGGGCAAACTTTGGAAGTAAAAGCAGAAAAAGACAAAGGATTAAAACATAAATATGAAGAGAAACAAAGTGAAGAGATAATGCCAAATATAAATAATAGTACTGAATCACCGAGCAATGTGGACACAGTTTTTATTACGCTACCCTGCCAAGGAGCTAGGGAGCGAAAATTGGTCTTACTTGTAGATACGGGAGCAGTTACTAAAGTGCCGGTTAATATCATTTCGAGAGATAAAACTGTGGTTGTACAAAAACAGGAGATTTCCCCTGGAGTTTATGTTGGAAATACTGTGGTCAACATTAAAACTGGAGGCACAGCAGTACCCATACTGAACGCAACCGAGAAAGATATCCCATGGAGGAAGGAAATCCAGTCGAGAGTTTCAAATTTCAATCATTACACACAGTATGGAGGGACAGATCAAAGCACATTATCGTTGTCAAATAAGGGAGAAAGAATAAGACGTCTAAAAAGCTACATTATGACGGAAATGAATTGGAAAAAGAGAAGAAGGAAAAACTCACCACAAGATCGACGCTAGAAGTAACGCGGATACCATGCCTATCATGGTCGTAAGGTCTTCAATAGCTGAAATAGAAAAAGAAATACATATTTATACAGGTCTAAATTAAGGAATAACGAAACTTAACATTCCGTAGGGAATTTTTTTTTATTTATCCCTCGTTTGTAATTTCCAATTACTTTCATAGGTTGGCGTCAAGGATCTGAAAGAAGCAAAATAATTAGTAAAAGGGAAAGGTGAAAAAAAGGATGGAACGCTACTTACACGGTATTACCTTCTAACCGACCAACGGATACTTTTCTAAAAATAAAATTAAGCAGACAGATTAGTTAGAAGCCGCAACAGATTTACGAAAACGTATTAAAATAAGAATAAATAAGAGACGTATAAAATTTTTTTTAATAATATTTAAATTCTAGAAATTTTCCGAGCAATGAAAGTTTTTAAAAATATTCTTCAAAAATGAAACTAAAGAATATCCAAATGAATTTCACTATAGATTATTTTGTGTTGAAAGCACGAATTACACTCACTGTCTTGCGGGACATAATGAAAAATTGGAAACCGAATAAGCATATGAGAAAGGACATAGTTTTTTTTTTTTTTAATTAGGACCAGCACTCAGGGGATGACCCCTACGTATGCAGTGCATTGTGCCGGAACTCAGAGAGAGAGATAGAATAGAGAAGATATATGTTGGAAATGTAGAAGGCTTAACTCTTTTACAACTCTGCTTTGCGCGTTATGTTAATTTTTATAGCAGTGTTGAGGCGCCTCCGGTGTTAGGTAGACGCATTAACTTTGTTAAGCTGTATTGGCAGGCATTTTATTAATTGTTTTACTTCGCCGATGTTTCTGCTAACCGACGAAGGAGGGCGATGTTGTGTACATTAGCTTGGAACATCATCTATCGCTGTCAGAACACTTTTTTAGTTACCAGTGCCTATGCCTTCATCACTTAAATAGTCCGACAACAATTAATACAATAATTAATGTCTCACTAATGTACATTACAGAAATTAATTATGTTGATTGACTTGCTCTGGCCAGGGTTTAAACCCAGGCCCCACGTCATTGTTTGCTTAGTAGTCAACGCGCTAACCACTTCAGCCAACACCACCCTCTAGTGGTGCAAGGAAGGGCTTACCGAATTGTGGTAAACAGGAATGGAGAGGAACTTCTAAGGGCGATATAATTCGAAATCACGTCCGATTACTTATTTATATTTTATTTTTGTTTTCTTCTCCCCAAATAAAATCATTTTGTTGGACCATAACACTGAGGATTTTTATAGGAAAAAGCAGTAAATAAATTCAAGAAAAACTTTAAAAAGAAAAAGAACAATATTTTGAGCTTAAAATATTTTTAAGTATAAATCAAAACGAAACACCAAATTAAAAGAAAACCGAGAGAAACCAAAAATTAAAAACAGCAACCACATAAACAGCATAAATAAAGCAAAAATTTAGTAGCAGAACCTATAGTCAAATACACACTAGTTTTTAGCTCGAAGTTCAACAGATTCTACACCAATTTAATGACACATATCGGAAAGATTAATTTAATAACAAATTTAAAAAAAGAAAGAAAAAACCGATATAATTTAGAGGAACGAGTTAATGCAGACATTCAAATTACCTGTATTACTGCGTTTTTTTATTGGACATTTTTTTGGCTTCTAGACGACCGGCTGCTGGTGTTGGTTGATTTGCAGCTGGTGAAAATTCCTTTTGGGTGGAAGTGTTCTTACCGTTTTCTGTTGAAACCATTGTGCGGAAGAAAAATGTTGGCTTTACAAAATTTGTACACTTCACTTGTGTATAATTAACTCAATATTTTGCTTAGTTTTATCCAAAAACTATTTCTTTTTAGTGCGCATGGATTTTGTTTTTTTTTTCAATTTATTGAAAACTTTTTGTCACTTCATGAAACATTTTTTTTTTCTTCTCAGTTTGTATTTGTATAAAGTTTTTACAAAACACGCACTTAATTTTAATTAAACTTTCCACAATAATTTCACTTGTAACCGCACCGTTTCATTTCGTTTTCAAGACTGCACGATGAGATTTAATTTTTAAATTTGTGCATTAGTGCAGTTTTAATGTTATCCAAAATTATTGTATGAAATATACTAGAACTCAAATACATGAACAAAAGCGACCCAATTGGCATAGACATCCAATTGAGTAAAATATTAAAACGATATAAAATATGTATAGTAAAATATACATACACATTTATAGCAATAATCGCTCAATTATTGAGCCCAATAGTTCTTACAAAGTTGTGGTTGATTCATGGCGCAATGAATACAAAATTGTTGTAGGTGTTGCATAAAACTTGAAATGCAAAGCTGTTCACAATTACGTTCAGTGACGAAAATTGTCGGCCATTTATGCATCAACAATGACAACGGTTAACGAAATCAATTAAGTTTAGGTTTAATTTATAAATTTTAAACAAAGAATTGAACTCAAATTAAATTCAAAAAATTTCCAACTGGGTTATTTAGGTTTTTTTTTTTTTTGCATGCGTACTTGGTTATGAAACATTATTCCACAGCAAAATTTTGCCAGACAATTTCACGGCCAATGACAACTAAATCAAACTGCATAGTTTAATGTACGTCTGTGCATATGTATATGTACGTATATGTGGGCATATGGATATGCAAACAGTAACAATAATAAAAAACTTTTCGAATTTTTTTTTTCTGTTTTTTGTTGATTTGAAAATATTTATCCGCGTATGTATGTATGTATGTATTTTTTTTCAGATCAACAGAAACAACAAAAGTATTAAATTTCTTTCGCTAACAAAATACTAGCAAAGGCAACTGAACTCACTTTTTAATAAAAAAAAGTGCTTTAATCAGTTGAAATTTTGTAAATTTTTTCCTACTCATTTTTAACATGTTTTTAAAAATTTTCAATTTCGTGTAAAAGTTAGTTCAAGGTTAAGATAAAAATTAAAGCCAATGTTAAAAATTCTTTTTTTCAAATATCAAACAAAGAATTTGTCATACATACATACAATTTAATATTAAGTAAAAATTAAGGTCATACTCATACACAATAAACTTATAGAAAATTCATATAATTTTGGAAATAACTTGAATCGAAAAAGATTACACTAACATTTTTACAATCTCTATCTGAAGGCAGAAGATCTTATTTTTCTATTATTTAGTACTTATGTTATTAAAAAAAAAATATCTTATTTAATTTTTTTAAAGAGAAAACTGCCACATAAAAAATAAAGTTAATAATTTCTATTTTTATATTATTATTATTACGAATAAACGTAATTATTATTTGAACTTATATTGATAATATTACTTTTCATATGTAAATCAATATAAGTTCAAATATTAATTACGTTTATTCGTAATAATAATAATATAAAAATATTAATTCCGCTTGGGCACGAGCTATAAATACCCTAATAGCAGGGGTCACAGTAATATGTGAATTTCCCTAATAGAGAGTAAAAACAACAAAAACGTTAAAACACAAAGTAAAATACTTTGATGATAACGGACTATGAGTTTGTGTTGATTATTAGTTCCAAACAGTAATGAGGGAATTTCGTACTAACCAGCACTGTTTCATTGTAGAATAAAAATTGAATTAAAAATTAATTCTCATATTCTATTTCTGTTGAAAACTGGTTAAATAGTTGATATTCTTCTCAATTAGTATCCACTTTACGAAAATTGTAAAGATGGACAATTGAACGCTGATGAGAGGTGTAGCGGCCTTGAAATCAGTACTGATACGTTCTGCTAAAAACTGATTGGATATAAATAATAATATTTTCCAACACAAAAAAACTCTTAGTAATTTTGAATTTTCATTAATTCAATAAAACTGAACTTGAGCCTGATAATATTACTTTTCATACGTTAATAATTTCTTTAAATATCCGTAAATATTGTCCTGTAAATTAACAGTCAAGACTTGTATTAAGGCCGAAAATTTTTTTAATAGTGAAAATAAAATACCTATGTACAATCGTAATAGTAGATTAAGAAAAATTGGATTTATATTAAATTTATGAAAAATGTTAAACAAAATATGATTTGTTATTTCAGGCATACATACAATTTAAAGTTGAAAATTATAAGAATTATATTTTTAACACAACTCTTCTCAACTAGTAATAAGTAATTGAGAGAAATATATACAAAAATAAAAAACCAACCAATTAATGATACAAACTTAACTTATAAAACTTAGAAACAAATAAGAAATATTTGAAAATTAAAATTTTTGATCAAAATAAGTAGAATTAAAAAACGCAATAAGCAAATATATAAGTAAAAATTTTTTTTTAGTTATAAGATTAAAAATATTAACCCGTGTTTTAAAATCAACCAATAATCATCATCCCGTTAACAATGAAGAATCCAACAATCATCAACAGCAGTCTAATGGCCAATAAATGAGTGGATGATAACGTTTCATTTATTTTTAAAACTCGTTTAAATGAAAAATTTTGTTTTTCATTGCAATATTAAATCAACATTAAATAGCCAACGTTGTGTATTTAAACTTGGTTTAAGTTATGCAAATTGAACATATGTTTTCGACTGCTTGTTCTTCTTGTTTGAAAAAAAGCAAATAAAATATTTGTGGCTGCTGACTAGTTGCATAAAATTTTGGCATCTTTTTTCGATATTACCCTTTTAATCGTTCTGAAAGTTGCTCTTATTCTTTTAAAACATTTCAACAGTTCTTAATTATTCTTATTTATAGCTAAAATAATAAAATATTTTTCGGGATTTTTCTTAATTTGCTCTAGTCAGCTGTTTTTTTTTGGGAAATTTAGGGGAAACTTTTTACATTACGTAGTGCTACCATATTTTCATAGTAATTAAATAAGTATTTTAAGTTTGACTGAAAAAAT
The DNA here is from genome assembly GCA_947311025.1 of Lypha dubia. Lineage (NCBI taxonomy): Eukaryota > Metazoa > Arthropoda > Insecta > Diptera > Tachinidae > Lypha > Lypha dubia. The sequence continues at coordinate 91,389,470 of OX371260.1, read as the reverse complement.
TAAAGTGTGTTTAAACGAATTTTAAATTTTTATGAAAATTAACTAAAACTATAATTAAATATCCACTCATTTATTGGCCATAAATGTATCAACCTCACACAACCGCAAAACCTATATACGATACCACAACACATATGTATATAGACGGAATGACCAGTTCCGTTGGAAAGGGGGAATCAGTACAACGCCAATGACAACTACAAAGTCAATAACAACCGCAGTATTGCACCAACAATATCATATTTTTTCCTTGGTGACGCAGCGAACGTACCAAGTCGACAGACACTTAGCAGTCACCAACTAATGGTAAACTGCGAACCTTCAGGCAATCAAGGCTCGGGAGATCATTACATATTACTCCGGGAGCTGCCAAAGCTGTATCGCCAAGGTAGTCGGATGCATACACACATCTATTTTGACTTGATTCCAGAAGGATGGCTACGAAACATCCTAAGACAGGATGTTTCTTGTCCGCATTGGGGGAGGGATGTTATGATGTAATAAAATATTTTTAAATTTATTTTATTTTGGTCTTAGAGCTTGTGTAGTTGGAGCTCCTAAGACAGTTGATTTATTAATTGTTCTATAAACTAAATGACATTGGCTTATATACTAATTATGAGAATAATTCTTAGGGGTACCTTAACATAAGAGTAAAAGAATAGAAATATATATTATTGTTGGGTAAGCATATTTAGCTTCCCACGATTTATGTATGGCATGTGTTCAACAGATTTAAAGTCCAACGAGTGCATACCTAAACGCAACAGATACTTTATGTTGCTTATATTTACAATTAAACAAATGCAGTTAATAAATGTGATTCATTTAAGTGCATTGTGCTGCTGCACTTGATTAACCGTACAAGTGTCAAATTACCGACACACAAAATATCTTGCTTGCAGTTTGTCAATGCTTGCATGTTGCGGTACTATTGAATTGCAATGCATACTACACACTGTTGGCCACATGCTACACCTCCACCTTTTACAAGAATGTTCATATCGTTAGTTTTATGGACATTCTTTTACAATTAGTTTTTAATTAGTATAAGTATAAGTGTAATATAATATTTATTTTGTTTTTAAAGAAAAGAAAAAAATTATAATATTTGTATATGTACTTACATATATTCTAATTTTATAGTAGTCCGGACGTACAATATTATTGAATGTTAGTTATTATTATATATCTTAAGTCTATTTTTAAGAACTATTTGTTGTTTATTTGTTTTCTTATCTTCTATGGTAACATTATTTCTTAAATCTATTTTCTTAATTTTATACGGACCAATAAAACTAAAGCCAGTATAAAGGGTTTTCTGATTAATTTTCTTCTATTATATTTTTACCTTAAAATTTTGTTTTACTTTTTCTTTATTTTGGGGTTTTTTTTTTGAATAATAAAATTTATTAGAAAAATATATGTATGTATATATCCATAAATTTTATCTTATTAAACTAGTTTGAAAATCAAATAACTTTTCACTCTCTACCTTTGACTAAATTGAACGTCTTTTTTAGATTTTTAGGCAAGAATAAAACAGTTTTAAATGATTCTTACTTAAAAATTATTTAGTGGACCAAAAATTTTTTCTGTTTTTATATTGTCAACCTTTGAATTTTATGGCAGTAATAAAATGTGTCTCAATAGACTTTTCTAAGTTATTCTGAGATTTTTCAATGTGTACAATAATTTGAAAAGCTTTAGCATTTTTCTAATCAATTTTGGTTTATTATTTTTGCTTTCTGGCATTTTTGACATAATTTAACATATTTCGTTATGTCTTTTATCATATTTTTCCAATAGTAATCACTCTTTATTTTTTCTATTGTTCGATATATTCCACAATGTCCTCCCTCTATCGGATCATCGTGGTATTTCAGCATTAGATCAAGAATTGCCTGAGCATTCTTATCATTTATATTGGTCACCTCATAAAGTAGTAGCGCTACTTTTATGCATTTATTTATATATAAATTATTTAATTGAGATAAATTCTAAAATTTTCTCGTTAGGTGCCATTTGTTCACCGGCCACTTTCTCAAGCCTTGGGAAAAATTGTCCTAGGTCAATATTCCCATTAATGAACATTATATATAATTTACCGGCCACTTTTTCAAGCCTAGGGAAAACTTGTCCTAAGTCAAGATTCCCTTTAGTAAATAGTTTTCTTCTGGCGTCATATTGGGCTTTTTATCATTATTTTAAATTTGATGCTGAATATTTTCGATATTACTTTGTTGTTTATATGCCATAGATTTTGTTGTGATTTTTAATACTGTATTAATTTTTTTTATCTTTTACTGCCACAAAAATGGGATGTATGTTTATTTATGGTGAGTTTTTATTTCTAATATTATTATTTGATTAACTACAGATTTTAGCATCAGGCTATTAATGCCTTCGCTGTATAATTGTGACTTATATCTTAATTTTGGCATATTTAATATATATAAGTCGTCTACACTAATACATTTTTATATTATGTCATATTATTTTTATTATTATTTTCTAAAACTACTAGCAATATTTCGTCAATACATGTATTAAACTTTATCCAAATCATTTGCTCTACTAACATATTTCTTCCGTAGAGCTCTTTTATGCAACAGATATATCTTAAGGAATATATTTATTGCTGATATTATCACCAATATCAGCATTAGTAGCCATAATGAATTTATTTTTGACTTATGGTCTATGATTTCCAAATTGGTAACCACGTTTGCACTGGGCTTTTCTAATTTTGATTCTGTTTTGCCCATCTTTTAATTTTATAATATTATTTTTATGTATATTATTTTGTCTTAAAACATTAAAAAGTTAAATTAACTTTAATTATTTTATTCTAATTGTTAAAATTAAATATAATTTTATTATCTTTAATCCATTATAAAGTTATAATTTTCTTGAAAAATTTAAAAATATTCTTTAAGTGTTACTTTTAGTCTTATTTAATTTTTATTTAAGTAACATTTTAATTATTTTAATATTATGAGGCTCTTTTAATAAAAGATTTTAGCCACGAGTTATGTAGAAATCCATAATAATGAAAAGAAAAAAAAATGTTTGCCACGAGCGGTTAACGCTTACTGGCCTAGTGTGCGACTTTAGCGCACCACTTTTAATATAAAGGTCATAAATATAAAAAAATATCTATTGTTTTTGTTATTATTTTTTTTGTTGTATTGTTGTCTGGGGTGGCAGTCTTCCTTCTGTTATTTTTGGTGGTGGTATTTTAGTGGAAGATGTTGGCAAGGCGGTCATCCTTCTTTGGTAGCCTCTTGGCCAGGCGGACCTTTATTTTCTCTGTTGGGGTGCCTTTTGGCTAGGCGGACCCTCTCTCTAATATATCTTTGTTGGGGTGCCTTTTGGCTAGGCGGACCCTCTCCTTCTTCTGCTCATTCCAAGGTGCTTAGTATTTGACAGCACTCTTGGAACTGGCAGGCTGCTCTTGCTTCTTCAGGGTGCAGTTTAGTAGCACTCGCTGAAGAAGACTGGCAGGATCGCCATGTAATAAAATAGTTTTAAATTTATTTTATTTTGGTCTTAGAGCTTGTGTAGTTGGAGCTCCTAAGACAGTTGATTTATTAATTGTTCTATAAACTAAATGACATTGGCTTATATACTAATTATGAGAATAATTCTTAGGGGTACCTTAACATAAGAGTAAAAGAATAAAAATATATATTATTGTTGGGTAAGCATATTTAGCTTCCAAATATTTATGTATGGCATGTGTTAAAAGTCCAACGAGTGCATACTTAAAAGCAACAGATACTTTGTGTTGCTTATATTTACAATCAAACAAATGCAGTTAATAAATGTGATTCATTTAAGTGCATTTTGCTGCTGCACTTGATTAACCGTACAAGTGTCAAATTACCGACACACAAAATATCTTGCTTGCAGTTTGTCAATGCTTGCATGTTGCGGTACTATTGAATCGCAATGCATACTACACACTGTTGGCCACATGCTACAATGAGTCGTTTTCCCCCAACCAACAGAAATATCAGCAGCAGCGAAACACACGCTTCATACACATACTGACGTTGTCATGAGTTATTTTCCCTCAACCTGCAAAAATACCAACGGCAGCAAAATACCGCTGCATGCATTACTGACGTTATTACCAGTAATTTTCCTACAGATATATTCTGACGTTGCAATACCGCTGCATACATATATATGCCAGTAACTTTCCTACAGATATATGCTGACATTGCAATATCGTGAGAACCGCAATCGGCTGGAAGTTCCACGGGTATGAATATAATCACACACATGTAATCATTTTAATTCTTAAATCACATACATGTGAAATCATACACATGTAATCATTTTTATTCTTCCGTTCCCACAAAATACCAGTCGCAAACGTCAGCGCATTTCATTTTAAATTTAATAACAACTTTGTTTAAACAAACAAACAAACTTCTCTGATTACTTGTTCTTTCTCGCTGAATTGACTCATTTTGTTATTTTTTAAGCTTAAAGATTTTGTAAGTTAGATTTAAGTTTTCAGTCTGGAATAAAGATTCAACAAAACAACTACTAAATTGTTTTTTAATTACTGGCGCAGTCGGCAAACCTAACGACCACAAACACGATGAGTAAAGTCAAGTGTTAAGAAAAAATTTTAAATAAATTGATAGTCAACATAAATTTTTAATTTAATTTAAGGTTAATTAATTCTGAAAGAATTAAAGAACACCTTTAAAAGACTAAACTAAATTATAAAAAAAAAACATTCACTAAGTAAAAAGTAAAGTGGAATATAAGTAAAAGTTTATTGTAAAATTAATAAATAAAAAAAATAACATTTTTGAAGAAACAATACAATTTGCTGAAGTTAAACAAAAAAAAAAACGTAAGACACAGCAACAAGTAAATGCAAGTAAAATTTTTTCTCTACAAATGAAAAGACTTGAAATCAAACAACTTTAAAAGAAATTGTAAACGTGAAAAGACTTGAAATCAAACAATTTTAAAAGAAATTGTGAACGTGAAAAGTCTTGAAATCAAACAACTTTAAAAACGCTGTGAACGTGAAATTTAAAACAAAAATCTATAATTGGAATCGGCTGGTGGAAAAAAGCGGAGCAGAAAATTCGTAAGCAGCAAGCAGACAACTCTAAAATTTAAAAAAAAAAACCAAGACCTACTCCATGAAGAGGACTTATTATTGACAAGTAAAGTAATATTATTAAGATAGTATTTAAATTAATTATTACAAATTATTGAATTAATTGATAATAAAAAAAAAGAAATTAATCTATTAATTAATTGTTCAAAATATTCTCTATAAAATAATAATAAAATGGATCAATTCGAGGTAGCTAGGAAATGTATTTGTTCAATACAACAATTTAACGGTAACACCTCAGACCTACCAAACTTTATAAAAAGAATAGAATCCCTATCCTCCATTATGGAACCTCTTGCCGTAGATTTGAAAAGAATTTTGTTGGGCTATATAGAAGATAGATTAGTAGGTAAGGCCAGAGACTCCCTTGCAAGGAATGGTCAAATACTAACGTGGATGGAGTTGCGAGCAATGCTGATTAGGGAACACGGTGATCACACACCGAAAGAGAGGATTCTAGACGAAATAACTTTGTGTTGATGCACAGACGGTATAGGTAGTTTCTATAATAAATTAAATCAACTTTTAGTGCGACTCAATAAGTCATATCTATTAGATGACAGTTTAACGACCCATCAGGCTACTAGGAATAGAAATTTGGTTTTGGAGGTTGTAACGACACGTTTTCGCTGGTTGCTGGGGTGGAGACTCGCGGCGTCCAGGGTTGTTACAAAAATTTATATTTATAAATAAAAGCCGATAAATGAGAATTTATTACACTTTGTTTTCGTTATAATTGTTTATTTCATTAAATCTCTTAGTCTATATGTTTTACACGTTTTTCTCTTTATTAAGAGTATTATTACTATTACTGCTCGTTATCCTCGGCCGGGCTTTATGTCGGTGGTGGAAGGAGAACTGCTGAGAACACACACTACGGCGGTTGTTTTGGTTAATATTGAGTAACGCACTACGTTGGTCACTCGTATTCCTTTTACGGGCGTTTATATCCAATAGTGTTTGAGCAGTGTAAAACACAATACTCAGGCAGCACAAGTTCGCTGGTATCAGCAGTGGGGGAGCAGTGTAAGACACGATACTCAAACAGAGAGAGTTTGGTAGCTGTAGTCGTGTCTGAGCAGTGTAAGACACGATACTCAGGCAGAACAAGTTTGCTGGCATCAGCAGTGGGGGAGCAGTGTAAGACACGATACTCAATCAGAGAGAGTTTGGTAGCTGTAGTCGTGTCTGAGCAGTGTAAGACACGATACTCAGGCAGAACAAGTTTGCTGGCATCAGCAGTGGGGGAGCAGTGTAAGACACGATACTCAACCAAAGAGAGTTTGGTAGTGGTAGTAATGTCTGAGCAGTGTAAGACACGATACTCAGGCAGCACAAGTTTGCTGGTATCAGCAGTGGAGGAGCAGTGTAAGACACGATACTCAATCAGAGAGGGTTTGGTAGCTATAGGAATGTCTGAGCAGTGTAAGACACGATACTCAGGCAGGAATCTATACTACGAGTCAACCACTGTCTTGCGACTAATAAATAAGGTCTTACTTGCTTGCTGGCCTTAGGCTGACTCCCTCGCTATTCGCGATTGTCTGCATTTATTAAGTTGATGTTTTCTGTGTCTCACCATGCACATACATATGCGTGTGTGCAACTACATTGGTTTGACCACACCAGCTGATCAATGTTGTTTATTATAGTAGTTCATCATGGTAGTTGAGTGTGGTTGGTTTTCGGTGGTGATTTCTTTGGCTGGCCGTTAATGTGCAGCGTATTTTCAATTGAGTATATTTAATAATATATATACATTAATATAATAATATAATAATGATATGGATTTTAATACTATTAGTGGTAATGTTAAAAGTATATCTATATTATTAGTAGATCATTATCATTTCTAACTAATGGTTTATAAATAAGGCGATAGTATACTATATTATGTACACCAAAAACGAGTCTACGACTTTTGGTCGTTACATTGCCTCTCCCCTTTGGGGTGAGTAAAAAAAATCATTCTTATTATTTTATATTTTTTTTTTTTTTTAAATAAAGGAGTTTAGCTATGAAAATGTATAATTATTGTGAAAAAATGAAAAATACATTTCTTGGTAATTATATAAAAAAAGTTATAAATTTTCTTCAAAATTAATTGAGTTTAATTTAGGATTTTCTTAATTTTCTTACAATAAATGATTTCAATTTATGAAAATGTATAATTATTGTGCAAAATCAGAAATATATTTCTTAATACTTTATAAAGAAAAGATTATAAATTTTCTTAAAAATAAATTAGTTTTAATTCATGAAACTGTATAATTTTATATTGTAACATGAGGTATACATTTCTTGGTAATTCTCTTATAGAAATTTTCTTTCATAAAAGGATGAGTTTAATTTTATCATGTAGAAATCAAAAAAAAATGAGTCTACTTCATGGGAATGCATAATTAATATATAAAATGAGAAATACCTTTCTTGGTAATTATATAAACAAGAGGTTATAAATTTTCTTAAAAATTAAATGAATTTATGTTATAATTATGACGTTAAGTAATTAAGTAGAAATGGAAGAAAAAATTTGAGGAATACCGTCTTTGGTAATAACATAATAGTTATAAGTTTCTTCCCAAAATAAATGCATTCAATTCCTAAAATCATGGTAGCTGGGTTTGCGTTCAGGCCTTTAAAAGAAATTTGTTTAGGATATAAACGGCTTCAATTCCCCCAGGTGTGCAGTGCGTGACTCTTTATTCTCCCTCGTTTTTAGTTTCACGATGACGGGGGAGATAAATCGATCTACGATAAACGGACCTTCATATTTGGGAGCCAATTTGGCTGCAAAATTGTCGATGGCTTTGGACAAATGATGTTGCCTTAACATCACTTTGTCGCCAACTGTGGGCTTCCAAGCCCTACGCCGCAGATTATAGTGTCGGCTTTGTTCGCAGGACGCCTTTTTAATATTTCGACGGACGATTTCGAAGATCTCCTTCATTTCACGACCGTGTTCAGCTGGGTTATGATGGTGTGCCCCTGTACCCATTGTGACCTCATCGTACAGTGCCTTGGGCAACCGGGGTTCTCGTCCTTGGGTAAGGTATGCTGGTGAGTATCCTGTGGCCTCTGATACGCTGGTGTTTATGGCCAACATAATTTCTGGTAGGAACTCGTCCCACTTATTGTGTTGGGTTTCGGTGAATTGCGCCATGATGGTCTTGATGGTGCGGTTGGCCCGTTCTGTCGGGTTCTCCTGGGGTGTATATGGTGCGGTTAATTGCTGTGACACCCCGTAATCGGCGAGACAATTTTTTAAGGCTCGTGCAGTAAACTGGGTACCGTTGTCCGTTATTAACTGTTTTGGGCTTCCGTATCTGGCGATGATGCGTTCCCTAAACGCTTTTATGACCCCTTCGGCGGTGGCTTTCCTTAGTGGGACGAGTTCGACCCACTTTGTGAATCTGTCTATAAAGACTAACAGCATGTTATTTCCGTGTTTAGAGCGTGGTAGTGGCCCAACAAAATCGGCGCAAACTGTAGCCCATGGTTCTTCGGGAACACGTTGTAACATTTCCCCGGCTGGGCGTTGCTGACTCGCCTTGTGACGTTGGCAGGACTCACATTTACGTACATAACGACTTATATCTCTGGACATACCTGGCCAGTAGTATCGTGTGTAAATTCGGTTGGTAGTTTTTCTGATACCTAAGTGACCTGCGTGGACAGAATCGTGGTTTTCAGCTAATACACGTTCTCGTAGTGGTCTCGCGACACATAGCTTCCAGGGGTTGGAATCGTGGTCGTCTATATTACGGGAAAAATGACGATATAACTGGCCATTCACCACACTGTATTCGGGATACTTTTCTGGCTGTTCGGCTACGGCTTTCATGCGTCCTTCAAGCCAAGTACATGAAATAGGGGTTGCAGGCGTATCGACAATGTTGAGGGTTTCCCGTGGTTGTCGGGAGAGCGTATCGGCAATTACGTTATGTTTACCTTTTCTGTAGTTCACCACGAATTGGTATTGTTGTAATTCTAAGGCCCATCTGGCCAGCCGTCCCGTAGGACTTTCAATGGTGTTTAACCACTTTAAGGATAGGTGGTCTGTGATGATATTAAATTGGTACCCCTCTAGGTAGGGTCTCATCTTCCGAATGCCCCATATAATGGCTAAGCATTCCTTTTCCGTGGTCGAGTAATTTAATTCGGCTTTGTTTAGATGACGGCTGGCATAGGAGATGACCCGTTCGGCTCCGTCCAGTTCCTGGGTTAAGACAGCTCCGAGGCCGTAATCACTGGCATCCGTTTGCAACGTAAAAGTCTTTTCGAAGTCGGGGCATGCTAGTACGGGAGCTTCAGTGAGTTTGCATTTGAGTGTCTCAAATGCTGTTTGTTGTTCCTCTGCCCATTTCCAATGTCTTCCCTTTTTTAACAAGGCTGTCAATGGTTGGGCTATTTCGGCAAAATTAGGTACAAACCTCCGATACCACGAGGCTACCCCTAGAAATCTGCGAATTTCTTTGATATTCTGTGGAGGTTTCATTTCCCTGATGGCAGCTACCTTCTCCGGATCGGTTTTTATACCCTCTTCACTTACGATATGGCCCAGGTATTTCGTCTCCCGCTTGAAGAATTCGCATTTTTCTGGATTGATTCGTAGTTTGGCGGCTCGCAGGCGACGGAAGACTTCTTTTAGATTTTCTAGATGTTCTTCGAGTGTTCGGCCCACCACAATGATATCATCGAGGTAGGCGAAAGCATATGGTTCCATATCTACCCCAATCACGCTATCGAGGGCTCTCTGGAAGGTGGCTGGTGCTGAATGGAGTCCAAAAGGCATGACACGCCATTGATATAACCCACGTCCGGTCACGGAAAAGGCGGTGTATTGCTTGCTATTTTTGTCCATTGGAATCTGCCAATACCCATCCTTCAAGTCCAGACTACTGACGTACGCCGCATTTCGCAACCTGTTCAAAATGGTATCTATTCTAGGTAATGGATAAGCATCGGGTACTGACCTTGCGTTAAGTTGCCGGAAGTCCATACACATCCTCCAGGTACCATTCTTCTTTCTGGCCAGCGTTATTGGGAAACTATATGGGCTGTTTGAGGGTTCGATGAATCCCTTTGTGATCAATTTATTCACCTCTGCATCGATTATGGATTGCATCGCCGGGTTTCTTTGGGCGTAACGCAATTTGATGGGGCGTTCATCTTTCATTATTATTTTGTGTGTTGCGATGTTTGAAAGACCGGTGATGCCATTAAATAACCGTAACTCCTTCTCTAGAAAGTTATTGATGTGTCGTTGTTCCTCGGGGTTGTGCTCGTTAATAGACCGGTTCCTAGGAATGTGAGCTTAGTGTAATGATGGTCGGTTTTGGGCTCTGATAGGCACAACTGGTTGTTAGGCCGGCACAGCTTAACGTGGCACCGAAGTTCCGTAGGAACTGTAGACCCAATAGCATATCTTCGCTGCATTCTGGCATGATAAGGAAGGTGCTCGGCTTGGTCAAGTTGCCCAAAGTGACGTCATAAGTTACTTGTTGAGAGAGGTGTTTGCGTGAGCCGTCGGCTAGAATGACCTCAATATCATCGGTTAGCTTGCTGGGTGGCACCCCGAGTTGTTTCACGAGCGTTGGCTTAATGAAATTTCTCGATGCCCCTGTGTCAAGGGTGGAAGTGATTAGTCTGTTTTTAATACGGATTCTCGCGCTGATTCGGCTTTCTTCACATTGTAATGCGGTGTTGTTATCTGAGGTTCTTTTCTTTGGGGGGTCAGCCAGCCTCAGACCTGTGGTCCCCCGGCGGCGTTTCCCGTACCACTTGCCCTATCGTCTCTATTCTGATTTCGGTATTGATTGTTAAATGGAACTGCACCCGTGTTTTGGCGGTTTGGCTTTCGTATGTTCTCCAGTTCCTCCGTTAGAGTAAGGAGTTCTGGCAATGAAGAAAAATCCTTTCGACGGATGTACCACAAATAATCGGGATGAGCGTTCCTGTAGATCCGTTCCAATTTCTGTTCCTGGTTCAGGGTAGAATGCCTCATGAGATCCTGGAGGGCTAGGAGGTAGTCTTTGAACTGCTCCCTGTCCTTTTGCCTGCGATTCTGGATTGTCTCATCTAGATTTTCATAATATTTGGGTGGCAAGAAAAATGAACACAGGTCGAACTTGAATTTTTCCCAGGTCGGCCATTCATTGTTGTTATTACGGAACCAGACCAGGGCTTTTCCATGCAGGAATTCCGGCATCAAGGGTGGCAGGATATCCATTGGGATGTGATACATACGAGACAATTCTTCCATTCGATCGATGAAATCTAAAGGATCTCGTGTACCATCATAGCTGACTTTCAATTTTCGTACTTGGTCGATTAGATTCAAGCGGGTGTCGGTAATATTTTGTTTTGGTTGTTCGTCGAGGAAAGTTCCTTTGATTTTGTCGCCACTATCTTTAACAGGTATGCTGACTTCGGGGAGGCCCCCGTAATGAGTCGACACACCCGGGGATAGTGTGCTGGTGGTCGCGTCATGTTTGTTCTGTATCTCTAGCAGACGTTTCATCTGGTCTTCGGTATGTGTGTTGCCTAGGAATTTTCCCCAGCGTCTACGGAGTTCTTCCACATTTCCCGTGGTATCCAATTCGAATTCTGTTAGGTATATTATTAAATCTTCCCGTTTAAGGGAATATCCCCAAGACGTGCGGAGCATTTTTATTCTCTTTTTTTTTTTTTAATAGTTTACAGCACAGTTGTTTTTTTTTTTCTGTATTTGGTTTTTATATTTTTATCAAATATCCAACAAAATATTTATATGCTTTTCCCGTTGATTTTGTAATCACTTATGGTACAGCTTTTATCGATTTAGTAAAAAAAATTAACTGTTTATTTTTTTGTCCCGTTCGTTGTGTTTTTTTTTTTTTTTTTTTCAATTTCACATTAATTTGTTGAAATATTTAAAGTTTATTTTACCGTTCACGTCCGCTGTTTGGTTGTTGTTTTATTTGTATGACCAAATTTTGTGGGTTCAATTTTTGTTGAAATTATGTTATGTGTTTCTTTCATTCTCTTCGACTTTTATTTAGAGACATTTTACTTATGTCCCTGCTCGGGCGCCATTGTAACGACACGTTTTCGCTGGTTGCTGGGGCGGAGACTCGCGGCGTCCAGGGTTGTTACAAAAATTTATATTTATAAATAAAAGCCGATAAATGAGAATTTATTACACTTTGTTTTCGTTATAATTGTTTATTTCATTAAATCTCTTAGTCTATATGTTTTACACGTTTTTCTCTTTATTAAGAGTATTATTACTATTACTGCTCGTTATCCTCGGCCGGGCTTTATGTCGGTGGTGGAAGGAGAACTGCTGAGAACACACACTACGGCGGTTGTTTTGGTTAATATTGAGTAACGCACTACGTTGGTCACTCGTATTCCTTTTACGGGCGTTTATATCCAATAGTGTTTGAGCAGTGTAAAACACAATACTCAGGCAGCACAAGTTCGCTGGTATCAGCAGTGGGGGAGCAGTGTAAGACACGATACTCAAACAGAGAGAGTTTGGTAGCTGTAGTCGTGTCTGAGCAGTGTAAGACACGATACTCAGGCAGAACAAGTTTGCTGGCATCAGCAGTGGGGGAGCAGTGTAAGACACGATACTCAATCAGAGAGAGTTTGGTAGCTGTAGTCGTGTCTGAGCAGTGTAAGACACGATACTCAGGCAGAACAAGTTTGCTGGCATCAGCAGTGGGGGAGCAGTGTAAGACACGATACTCAACCAAAGAGAGTTTGGTAGTGGTAGTAATGTCTGAGCAGTGTAAGACACGATACTCAGGCAGCACAAGTTTGCTGGTATCAGCAGTGGAGGAGCAGTGTAAGACACGATACTCAATCAGAGAGGGTTTGGTAGCTATAGGAATGTCTGAGCAGTGTAAGACACGATACTCAGGCAGGAATCTATACTACGAGTCAACCACTGTCTTGCGACTAATAAATAAGGTCTTACTTGCTTGCTGGCCTTAGGCTGACTCCCTCGCTATTCGCGATTGTCTGCATTTATTAAGTTGATGTTTTCTGTGTCTCACCATGCACATACATATGCGTGTGTGCAACTACATTGGTTTGACCACACCAGCTGATCAATGTTGTTTATTATAGTAGTTCACCATGGTAGTTGAGTGTGGTTGGTTTTCGGTGGTGATTTCTTTGGCTGGCCGTTAATGTGCAGCGTATTTTCAATTGAGTATATTTAATAATATATATACATTAATATAATAATATAATAATGATATGGATTTTAATACTATTAGTGGTAATGTTAAAAGTATATCTATATTATTAGTAGATCATTATCATTTCTAACTAATGGTTTATAAATAAGGCGATAGTATACTATATTATGTACACCAAAAACGAGTCTACGACTTTTGGTCGTTACAAGGTATTCAAGCAGAATTTACCTGAACCAGTGAAAGGAATAATTATTAGTAGAAATCCAACCAGCATGGTGGATGCTTATTCAATGATAGAAGAAAATGGTTATCTGAAATTTACCGGGCTTTCATTTAATAATACTAATCGCCTTAATAGGAAACAATTTCAAAATAACAACAATAATAGCTATAAAAGAAATGATTCAGTGAATTATAACTCAGGAATGCGTAATTTTCGGCATCCACAGAGTAGTGGAAGCCCTCGTCATGTCGGTGGTTTTCGGTCAGGTAATCGGGAAAATTTTGCTGGAAATGTTGCAGGGCCAAGTACTTCGCAATCACATAGAGACAATTTCACTGGACAATCACGAAATTTTAATATGTCACAACATGCTCGAAATGGAAGAAACTATCAGAATCAAACAATTGAACCTATGGACATTTCGAACAATTTTCAAAATTTTCAGATAAGCAGCCTTCCAGATACATGCCCTATATAGTTGTCGATAATCCAGTCAGGAAACTTAGGTTCATAATAGACACTGGAGCAGAATTTAATTAATCCCGGAGTATGTAATGAAAAATGGAAATCGTCCATAAATATAAAACTTAAAGCGTGTAATAACGAAATTATAATTAGGAAAAAATGTACAATACCACTTTTTAAAGAATTTGGCCTCGAAAATTTTTATGTGGAATTTTTAGAATACAATTTCGCTGATAGATATGATGGACTCATAGGAAATAATATTTTGGTCAGCCTCGATACCAATATTTCCTACAAAGACCGAATAATTTCAACAGAGAACAGCATAATCAAGTTATTTTTTAATAAAGAGGAAGAAGAGTACTACAATCGGTCAGTAAATGGACCAAGCATTTTAACGTGTGAAGAGGCAAATATTTTCGATAATGGGATACTGTCAGGAGATCTGATGCAATACATAAACGTTGAAAATCTTAACGATAGGGATGTAAGAGGCTTAAAAAGTTTGCTTTCGAAATACGCTAACACATTCTATAGAGATAATGATGATTTGAGTTTCACTAGTGAGATCAAACATAAAATCAAAACTACAAATGACATTCCAATTTATACAAAGTTGTACAGATACCCCCAGGTACATAGGGAAGAAGTTGACAGACAGATAAAAGAAATGTTGAGGCAGGGAATTATTAGACCTTCCCGCAGTCCGTATAACGCACATATATGGGTAGTACCTAAAAAGAAAGACAACTCAAATATTCAGAAATGGCGTATAGTCGTTGACTATAGAAAACTCAACAATTTAACAATTGACGATAAGTTCCCCATGCCAAACATGGACGATATGTTTGACAAATTGGGAAGATGTAATTATTTCACCACGATTTATCTAGCCAAGGGTTTTCACCAAATAGAGGTGGACCCTTTGGATATTCCCAAGACAGCATTTTCTACATCTACAGGGCATTATGAATTCCTCAGAATGCCCTTTGGTCTAAAGAACTCTCCCGCTACTTTTAGCGGATGATGAACAACGTCCTTTCCGATTACATAAACAAAATATGCGTAGTTTATCTTGACGATATTTTGGTGTTTTCGACATCTATTGAAGAGCATTTGAATTCACTTAGGTTTATCCTCCAACGTCTGAGTGAGGTTAATCTCAAGATACAACTTGACAAATGTTCATTTTTACAGAAACAACCCGAATTTTTGGGGCATTTGGTTACTGATAATGGTATTAAGCCGAACCCTCAGAAGGTTGAGGCAATTCAAAAAATACAGCTACCTAAAACACAAAAGGAAATTAAGTCGTTTTTGGGAATTACTGGTTATTACCGGAAATTCATTAGAGATTATTCGAAAATAGCGTATCATATGACAAAGTACCTAAAGAAAGGTATAAACGTAAACACCACTGACGAAGAGTACATTAATGCATTTGGAAAACTCAAGCAACTTTTGATGAATGACCCAATTCTTGTCTATCCTGACTATGATAGGAGATTCATTCTTACCACAGACGCATCAAATTTTGCGATTGGCGCTGTCTTGATGCAGGGCGAAAGGGTTATTTCATATTACAGTAGAACATTAAACGAACATGAGCGTAGGTATTCTACAATCGAGAAGGAACTGCTCGCTATTGTGGCAGCCACGAAATACTTTAGACAGTATTTATGGGGTCGGAAATTCACAATTAAAACGGACCATAAACCTTTGGTTTGGCTGGACTCATTGAGGGAGCCAAATCTTAAACTGCAAAGATGGAAAATCAAGTTGAATGAATTTGATTATGACATTGTGCACGTTAAGGGTAAAACAAATGTGGTGGATGGATTGTCAAGATTACCAAGTGTAGAAATTAATAATGGCGAATTAGTGTCGGAGAATGAAGACCAGAACGACACAAGTTCAAATTGCGCGACCATACATAGCGGACAGGAAGACAGCTCTTGTTATATTTATATTACCGAAAAACCAATTAACGTTTATAAAAACCAACTATATTTCAAAAAAGGATCTATAGAAAAATTCATTATGCTAATTAAACAGGGAAAGGTAAAGAATTTTGTTACAGTCACTGATAACAGTGACCTGGTGGCGACTCTGAGGAAAGTACTGAAAGATAAAGGCGTCATGTGTATTTTTTGCGAAGACGATCGACTTTTTGTGCAGATTCAGGATGTGTATGTACATTATTTTTCCAATAACAAAAGTTTAAAAGTGTTAAGATCTGCGAAAAAATTAATTGAAATTGCAGATGGAGACGAAGCGCTGAGCATAATAAAAGCCGAACACTTAAGAAATAATCATCGTGGCATCGATGAAGTATTTAGAGAACTGAAAGATAAATACTACTTCCCTAAATTGGTGAACCTAATAACAAGATTTATAAGTAATTGCGAAGTCTGTCAATTGGCTAAATTCGATAGTAGACCGGCAAAGGTCCCATATCAAATCAGTGAATCCCCAGGCAATTTTAATGACATTGTCCATATGGACATATGGTTCCCATTTCGTAACGTGATGTTTCTAACAACAATAGATAAATTTTCAAAATACGCAACAGTACATAAACTAAATGATAGAACGTGGTTATCCATACTAACTGCACTCAAAGAAAGGATAAGATTTTTAGGGAAAATGAGAAAACTTGTCTATGACAATGACAGGTGCATGCTTCATAACGCTGTTAATTTGTTTTTAACTGAAAATAACATTGAAACTCATGTAACGACCGCACACCACAAAACAGGTAACGCGGACGTTGAACGCTTACATGGCACACTAAATGAACATATTCGAATTATAGCAGCTGATAAAGCAATAACAGATGAAAATACAGAAGACAAAATACATAAGATAATTACAATTTACAACAACACTATTCATTCAACAACTAAATTAAGACCCATTGATTTTCTTGAGAAAAATTTTGACAAGGAAAAAATTGAACAACTTGCAGAACAATTTAAGAAAGAAAAGACCTTAAGAATAAATAAACTAAACGAAAACCGGAACGAAGACATTGACTTGACCGATACAGTAGTACGGAACAGAAACATACAGAAAAATAGTCCTAAATATAGAAGACTTTTACAATACAAGTACGACGGTAATTATGTTATAGACATTAGTAATAAGAGAAATAAGAAATACTACAGAACTCAAATGAAACGCAAGTTCAAACAACAAATTTAATGTTTTACAAACATACGCTGATCTTAGCATTCTGAAAAAACAGATAGAAAAAATTTCAGATGTTGTTGTGATGAGCAAACAGAACATATTACCGCATGACATATTGACCGAAGAAGAAAAGATTAGATACAATATTACGGTGGAAACTTTGCCTTACCTTAAAACAAGCATAATGTTTTTTGAAAATAAATTAATTTTTGTGCTTCAGATTCCGAAATTTACAACAGAAACATATTTTAGGGCCCTCATTATACCGTTTCCGAATGATCACTATGAAGAATTAGACTTGTCAATAGAAGAAATAGTGGTGCAGGCTGAAATGGTGTACAAGAACCGCGAAAAAATATTAGTGAAGAAAAACCTTTTTGATCCATGATAACAACTGTGTAAGAAATTCATTCCAACAGAATAATGATTGTAAGCTTAAAATTAATAAAGAACCAATAATTAAGGAAATAAAAGCAGGCCTTGTTGCAACAAAATTGATTGAATTTACCAAAATAGATCACAATTGTAATTTTATTCATAAAAATTAAATGTTGTAAAGTGAGAAAGAACAAAATAGAACTAAAACTCAAAGACTACCCCGATCCATTTGCCCGGAGAGCAAACACTAAGGGTGGGGAAATAACACACATGTAATCATTTTAATTCTTAAATCACACACATGTGAAATCACACACATGTAATCATTTTTATTCTTCCGTTCCCACAAAATACCAGACGCAAACGTCAACTTTCGTCCCCAATAAAGGTATGTATATTAAGCATCATAAAAACATTTTTTTTTATTAATTTTATTACATACATTTATTTAAGTTAATGCATTCGTATGTGCTCAATGGAACTTTTGAATCCATAGAATATTTTAAAATTCCATACACGGAGTCAAATTTATTCTTTTTTCTATACTTTCGAGTTGTAAATTTATAAATTACTCAAAATGTTTCATACTCTCAGTCAATATTTTAAGCATTTCTTTTGTTAGTACAGTTAAATAATCTAAAAAAATTTGTTTGAACTTCTTTTGCTTCTAATTCCTTTGAACATTCTATGCCAACATCGATTTTAGCAACAACTAAATTACTTTCCTTATCGTCAATTAGTACATCCATTTTGGCAATATCGAATTCAATAAATTCTGGTAAATTTTGAACAAATTGTTATAAAAACCAACATCTTCAATACCATCGTTTTGAAATAATCGAAATATGGAGAAAAAAACGCCAAGATACATAAACATATATGTATGTAAATATATGTATGAAACATAATGGTAAAATAGAGCAAAATTAATAATAGGTATACTGAAAGTTAAAAATCCCCAAATCCCTCCCCACGATAATCTGTCCCAAAAAACCATCTAAAATCACTAATTTAGGGAGAAATCCCTACACCTGGCAACACTGCAGCTGACAGCACATACATAGTAGATAGGTGAAATTATCATCATATCATCACGGCCTTTCAACTATCAAACTCTTTATAAATATTCCCTTATTTACCGCTTTTGACATTTTTTTACACTATTTCAATGTTTTTTGACAGCTACAGAGTAATTTCTACTACCGGTTTTTTATTGTTGTAGAAATGTGTGTTCCTGTTAGTTATGAAATGCCACAAAGTGGGTCTCGAATAACGGTATTTATTGTTAATGTGTGAATTGTGCTAGTTTTTTGCATTTTAATCTTTTACTTAAGGAAAGAAAAATATAAAAATTTTTAATGGAACGCCTTCTAAATACAACCAAAAATTTCGTCGGGAATGGCTAAACCATGGTCAATTAAAGTCTTGGCTGATGCAGGATGAAAAGGACGAAACAAAAAGGTTTTGCAAATATTGCAGACGCTCACTTTCAGCAAAATTATATGATCATCTATGTCACGCTGAAACTAAAAAACACAAATCGACCGCTTTGATTAGAGGGTCATGTAGGAAAAAATTGAATTTTGAGCAAAATGAAACTATTGTTGATAAATGTAAAATACAAGAAGCCTCATTAGCTTTATTGATATGTCAGCATACGTCAAATAATTCAATTGACCACCTCAGTGACTTATGCAAAAAGAATTTTGATGGAAATGGCAAAATTCGTATCCATAGAACAAAATGTACTGCAATAATAAAAAACGTTTTAGCCCCTCATTTCGTAATTGAGCTTAGGAAGGATATTTCATTATCTAAGTACAGCATATTAATGGTTGAATCTACAGATGTTGGTATTATAAAATTGTTAGGCGAGTATTTTTTATATGAATACATGTGCATCTAATATTTTTATTAAATATACATACATACATACATATGTAGGTGTTGTAATAATTTATTTCAGTACCGAAAAGCAAAAAGTTATATCAACATTTCTAAGTTTAGCCGAAGTAGCTGACACAACTGCTGAAGGTATTACGCATGTAATTCTAGACCCTACAAGAAGACTACCAGCTATATAACTAGTTATTTAACTGGTAGTGCTGACGGCTATGTCGGTTATAGTTTCCACTATTTTATTAAGAGCAATATGCAAAAACTAACCGAAGCTCTTGTATACGTGTGATTTTGCATCTTTCTCTAACTGATTAAGTTCCCCGACTAAATAACATATATCTGTACTGCTTACTCTGCTGCTTTTTATTAGTCAATGATAACTTAAATATTGGTTAGCACTAACTAGTCAAACCTAACCAAAATATTGGTTAGCACTAACTAGTCACAGCTAACCAAAATATTGGTTAGCACTAACTAGTCCCACCTAACGAAAATATCCGTCAATACAAAATGTTTTTTCTTTTATATTTCATATGAAATGTTCATATTTATTTGATATTGTATATTGTTTACATATTTATCGTATGTGCCAAAGTCATCTACTTATATTGCGAGCATCACACTGATTCAGTATTAAACGACGTCCTACACAACGTTCTTCGTAATCGAATAAATATTCCTTCATAACTTTACGTATACGATTTACACGCGATTCCATCACATCATTACATACCAATTGTTCGGGATGCAAAGTTTGTAACATTAATAAAGATTTTCCACCGGGAGCAGCACATGCACCCAGAACACGCTCACATATAATACAAGTGGTGGCAGAACTCAAGCTCCATAGAGTAAATAATGTGAAAGAAAGCCTGAAAGACATTGGTAAGTGAGACTTTTTATTACAATAATTTAATAATACAAAAATTGTATTTCTTATCTTTTTGTCTTTTGGTAATCGTGTCCATATTGCTGCCTATATCGTGGTTGGTTTTATTCTCCCCATATGTGGTTGAATCTTCTAAGCGTTCTTTGGCCAAATATACATATAACAAAAAGAATCTTGGCACTGCCTTTAACGAATTTCCAGAAATCACTTTTTGGAGTTTTAGGCAACATTACACAATTTATAAAACAATTTTAATATTTTCTCACTGTTTTAATTCCTTTTGTGGCATTTTTTTTATATATAATGTACATATATGTTCCACTCTAACACACATGTTGGAGTGGGACAACTAATGCAATATTTGCCTGCAA
The DNA here is from genome assembly GCA_947311025.1 of Lypha dubia. Taxonomy (NCBI): domain Eukaryota; kingdom Metazoa; phylum Arthropoda; class Insecta; order Diptera; family Tachinidae; genus Lypha; species Lypha dubia. The sequence continues at coordinate 91,368,709 of OX371260.1, read as the reverse complement.
TTGCCACTAGCAACACTTTTTTCCCAATACGTTTTCTTTCAAAATACCCCCAAAATTTCCCAAATCCATTTTGTATACAAATTACATTTATTTTACAATAAATAATTAAATTATTAAAATGTATGAACGCATAATTAGTAAATTTTGATTGAACTTTTATTCAAATGAAAATTAAATAAATATGTACATAAATTGCTAAACCAAAATAAACAATACACATTATAAAAACAATCCTTAAAATTTTATTTCAAAAACTAAACAGTGGCAGCACCAATAGCAAAAATTCAATATAAAATTGTTGCAAGTGGGTTAGTAAAAAAATGTTGCTTGTGTTGGTTTCGGTTATCCATTTCTTGTAGGGGAGCTACTAAAAATGTATAATTTGGGACTGCAAAATCTATTGGGTATTAGCACTGACAATGCCAATGTTATGGTCGGCAACAAAGAGAGTGTATTTGTTGAGTTGAAAACAATGGTACCAAACCTTCTAGTTATAAGGTGTGTTTGTCATTCGGTACAGTTAGCAGATACATATTCTTGGAAAATTTGTATGCCAAGTTGTCTGGAATACATGATTAACGAAACCTACAATTGGTTTTCAAGAAGTTATATAAGACAACCAAGTTACAAACATATATTTGAGGCAATAAATGATGGAGAGGTATGTGTACCCTAGAAATTCAAAATTTTTTTTTATTATAGTTTAATGAATAATTTTAGTTGGGCTTAAATTTGTTTCTTTTTGGAAATGAAAAAGTGAACTAAAATTATTCCCTGAATCATAAAATATATCGATGGCTTAATATAAAAAAGGCGTAACTCGATTTTTTTCAAAAAGCGTTTTTGACTATTCTGTTAGATAAATGTCAAATACACAATGCTTTCAAAATAAAATAAATTGTTGACTCTTTTTTATAAAAATTGCACTAAAACATTTTATATGTACTTTAAAATTTACGGATTTTATTGCGATTTGTAGTTCAAACTTAAAGAAAAAAAACGAGTTACGCCTTTCTTATATTAAGCCATCGATATGTATATTGTTAGTGATTTTTTTTTAATTAAATTTTGCTTTTAACCTTATATTATTCTTAAATTATAGAATCCATTAAAAATTACAAATTTTTGCGATACACGATGGTTATCTATCGAGGTTTCAATATCAAGAATTGTAGATCAGTGGATTGAACTTAAAACTCATTTTGGCATTGCAAAACAGTTCGAAAAATGTTTCATGGCAGAAAATCTCTACAATTTATACAATGAAATAAATATGTGTTACTTGGTATTTCTTCGACCAATATTAACTCGAGTTCAATTACACTGTGATAGTTTTTGACCCGAAAAAAATGAACTTCGATGAATCCTTATCGAACTATTAGGGGGAGTCCCCTGAGTGCGAAAGTACATTTGGAAGTGTCAGGTTGGCTCCAGTTTGGAAAGCGTTGCCGTATTACTTTTTTATTGTAACTTAAAATGTTTCGAAAACTATTTGCAAATAACAAGCTATTTGCAAATAAGATGTGTGATGCTACCAGATGACTAAGTATATATTTACTGCGTGTCATTACAAAAAATATAACAACATTTCTAAATGCTATTAGCGTATAAACAGTGAGTTAAGTTTTTGCAAATAATTTTATTTGCAAATAAGTAAGTAAATTTTTGACACTTATGGCAAGTAAAATGACAAATAAAGAAACAGTGCTACCGAGGATGAGTTTTATATCAATTAACCAGTATTTAGTAAAATAAAAGTAATGTTTATAGCTGACTAGCCTATCCCGGTGTGCTTTGCTACCCCCTCATTATAAAATAAAATTAAGAGTATTTATATATCCTATTGTGAATATTTAATGACGATCGGTCCAGTAGTTAAGACTATATTACAATTTTTAATTTTCCTAAAAAAGGGGCATGGTCCCACCCACTTTTCTCCTGGTACGTATTCCAAATTATGTCAATACTATATGTACCAAATATCATCGGCGTAGGTCAAAAAATGCCCAAAATATGGCGATTTCAATTTTTGGGTTATATTGGAGCTGCCACGCCCACTTGTCCGATAACGCCCATTTTTGTCCTGATTACTCACATTAGTAACATATGAACTATTGCAATGTTTCAAAACTATTGCTATCACAATAGTCAAGATATATGATGTTATTCAATTTATGTGGGAGGGGTTACGCCCACTTGAAATATTAAAAGCCTAAAACCATCCTCTATAAATTCCCTTTTGAATGACACCAGTTTGGACCAAATCAGTTGGATAGTTTCCGAGTCTATAGCGAACATGGGTAGAAACATTTTTTGTATTTTTTATATATATAGATTTTCTGTGTATTTATAAAAAATAAAAAACAAAAAAAAAACACATCTATACAACAAAGCATCTTAATAGTATTTTCAAGCATTAATTTCATGCATTTTGAAAAAAATTTGTTAAACCAAATATTCTTTTCAGTAATTTTATGATATCGACAACACGGCAATACTGGATTCACATATTTTTCATAGCATGCATACGCCTCGAGAACATTTTGAAAATGAACTTACAACTGACTGTGTAAACGCTAGATCAACTTGCAAGACTTTTGGCTACAATTGCGACATTTTCGTTGATAATACGTATACACTACTTGCAAGTAATTACTTACATGTGTAAATGCAGGGTTAAAGGCCCAACCATAATATGCATAAGCTAGCTTAAGTCAGCTTAAGCAACTGTGCGAATACATGTAAATCGTATGTGGCAACTATAATGAACTTAAGCAAACTTTTCGTTAAGTTTTATGAAACGTCATTTGCTTAAAGGGCTAACTATAATGTGCTTAAGCTAGCTTAAGCTACTGTCAGAAATCAACGAAAAGCATGTCAAATGCTTAAGCAAATTATTGACGACTTTTGTTTGGCTATATTGTACTTATTTGACTTAAAGATCTTCTTCGCTGAGTTGCAAATATATGTACTATTCAAAAACTATTTTCTTCTTATTTTTCCAAAAAATGATTTTAAGTCTACGTCTAATTAATCTTAAACCATAAACAAACAATTTATTTAAATTTTTGTTATGTTAGAAATGAAATGAAAACATTCACAAATAAAAAAGTACCAAAAAATGCAACAGTTTCAACTATTTTCAATAAATAAACGTATAAGCAGCTGTTTGCTTAAGCAAGGTACGATTGGTTTCGATGTTTGCTTAAGCAAATGAAGTTTGACGAAACTTGACGAAAAGTTCTTAAGTACATTATAGTTGTCAACATTTGGTTGTGTGTATTCGCACATTTGCTTAAGCTAGCTTAAGCACATTATAGCTAGCCCTTAAGCAAAGTGCGAAACTGAACGCACATTCCGTACGGAATCAGCTTTTCTACAAATACATACATATATAAATACATATGTATGTTTGTACGTAAAAATAAATTAATTTTGAAAATGGAAAAAGAAGATGAAAGAGTTTACATATATAAATTTAATAGAAAATGTGGAAGAAAAGAAGTGTCTGTACACGAAAGTGACATTTCATATATTTTATTTAACATATTTTATTTCCACTGATGTATATTTTAGTACTTTTGCCCTTAAATAAAATAAATACTACAAAGTACATAATTTCGGTTGTATCTTTTCTTATTATTAGTAAAAATAATAATATACGTATATTTTAGCATATTTTTTTTTAATTACAAACGTTTTATATACATTTGAGTACAAGACTCAATTTGTTTAGGATGAATACATACATATGTGAGCAACTATGACTACTTAAATTTTAACGCCCGCTTTCACGATGTTCGATTAAAAAATAATCAACACTTTAACCGAAAGTCTGGCTAAATTGTATTACACAATAAATGATTAACTCTTAACCGACAGAATTTAACAGAAAAGTTTATGTTAAATTTAATTGAAAGAATTTTGCCGGTTAGCAATCTAATCGGAGGAAAATAAAACAAAATGTATAGAGATACAAATCGATATTTATATGTTTGTAATATTTTTAATTTAAAAATTTCTATTCACGAAAAAAGAAAGAAACTGCAATATGTTTAGGCAAAATCTGGGCATCTGATAATTTCGAAAACGCAACATGGCACATCTGTATCACTTGTATTACAAGCTAATGCAAAACGTGTGGTCTTACTATAAATTTTCATTATACACCTCAGTGATTGCTGTGCACCCTCAGTCATACTGTCAGCTTCATCTAGTACAACAATGTTATGATGTCCACGGGAGAGAGTGACTTTTTGTTAAGCAAACATTTTAATTTTATTCCACACTACGTCCAAACCACGTTCATTTGAGGCAGTTAATACTGCTTCCTTATAGCTGACACCAAGTAATATTCTAGCCTAACATTGCATAGCCGTTGTTTTGCTCACACCAGTTGGACCCTATACCATACCAAAAAAAAAAATCAGCTTTTGCTTATTTTTTATTCATCATTTTACTTACCGCTATAATAATGTTAAGGAGCGTAGCAAGTTCGGACAAACTAGCTACAGTATCTTCATTGCCTACAATTTCATCAAATTTTGCCGGTCGGTATTTTTAAATCCTAGATAAAAGTATTGGACGTTAAATACGATTATGTACATATTTTTACATCATCTTACCATGGCAAATTACGTCTCTTGATTTATTTCCTATCCTCTGGACACATCCAAACTAGTTTTCTTCAACTATGTATGTCCCAAATACGTTGTCGTCGGAGAACATACTACAAACAAACAATTTATATTAATGCTGTTAATGCGTAGGCTCGTTTGCCTTGCTTAACGGAATAAATAAGTGAATAACAAAAAGGACTAATAGGTTGGTAGTTCACCAAACTATTATATAGTAACTTTGTAGAAATGAAAGTTATCCGAGTGGTACACCAGAATAACTTGTAGTGAATTAATGCAAAACGCAGGTTGATTGATTGATCAGTTATGATGATTTTTATTAAAATTCAAAATTATTTATACTAAAACTAAAGAAAAACATAAACAAAAAATATAATACAATTAAATTGCAAATTATCAAATAAATAAATAAAGTGCAATGTAGACAAAATAAAACAAACAAAAAATAAAAGAAAGAAATATTTGCTGGTAGCCGGAAATCGTTCATTCATATGCTGCCGTTGTAATAAATTTTTCTCACACGTTCAGCTCTAGCAGAATAAAAGACAAATATCCAATTTCATTCTGTCTGGAACTAAACGGTAACAAAACAAACAAAAATGTAAAAGAAACTAAATTTAAAATCAAAAAATTCTGCTGACTTATTGAATCTCACGCTTTGAATAAAACGTAGACAATAAGTTCGCGCGTGTTAAGTAAAACAAGAAATATAAATATTTGAGGATTAATTCGAATGATGATTCTTTTTTAATTTGTTAACAAACAAAAAAAATCATAAAGAATTAACATACTGCCCCCCAGGGGGTGCAACATAATACAGTGGTATTAAGAAATGAACGAAATGCGGCTTGTTATCATATATGTGTGTGAGATATCTAAGCTTATGGTTCTACAGCAATATCCCAATTCGATCTTGGCCGTGGCTGTGGAGTTGGTATTGTAGGTGGGCCTTTAATTTTTCTTTTGCGTATTTGTTTTAGTGAAATGATGATAATTACAGTCAATATGAGAGCTAGTCCTCCATAGCTCACTGCAAGACTGTGCACGCCATGGTTGATAGTTGGGGTAGGTATATTGCGCATCTGTTCCCTTACTTCCTCTTGCAGCCTGGTTATGTTCTCAATGCTCTCTAGGCTTGGCGATGCTCGAGTTAAATTGATAACTTTCTGTTGTAAATGTGGAAATGAAATGCCGGTGCTTGTGTAGGATTGATGCAGAGTCGAGGTGATGGTTTGGTGGCCATATATGGTTATTACCTCGTTTTTCATTGTACATCCTGCTGCTAAGGTAAGCAATCCAGTTCCTTGCAGAACTTGATAATTGCTTTCGCCATTACATACAGTACTTAATTTGAGCGGATTTTTAGTTGCGAATATCCATTGGTTCTTTTTATGGAGCTGGTACCATACATTATCATTGGCTATTAGCTCTGGATTACAGCTTGAATCTGATTCATTATTGAATAAATGTATTTCACAGCGACACATTGGTGAATTTTTGGAATGTGTAGCTTGGATATTCGGGCATAAGAAAATATCATGCTCAAGTATGTTGCAATCATGAAGCTTGGTATCATCAATCGGGAAATATTCGTCTCGGTGAGCGTTAAGAGCCATCATTTTGGTTGTTGGCATGATGGCAACCAACGAACCATTTACTAGCTGTGGAACTGGAGTAATATAGAACAAGTCGAATTCCTCTGTATGTGCTACTGGGATGACCAAGGTGCAAATAATGTGCTGATTTGAGACGGCTGCATGGGCTGTCACTATCCCGTATAGATGAAGTATATCCGTGACTGGTAGTGCTAAATCCGATGGAAGATTTGCCTTGATGTTGTCAACTTCTGTAGCGAATTGTTGTGGCGTCAGTACAGAGGGACTTATTCTACCATGATATGTATCGGTTAGTAGATTCATTATGGCCTTTAGCATTGTTTGCACATTGTCTGCAATAACAATTACCTGAATGCTAAGCGACAGAATGAGTTGTGATTGATGGGTATCATTGACTGTGAAGTTCTCTAGCCTTTTCAGTCTAAAATTGAATTTTTCAAGGATAGCTTGAGTATGAGCTTCAGTTTGCTTCATAATATTAAGTGTAGAGTCAAGAAATGATGTTTGATTTCGTAAGAGCTGCGACAAGTGGTCTTCGTTGGTTTTTATACTGTTGATAGTGCTGGTCATTTTTTCGGCATACTGTGAATCAAGAACTCCAAATAATGAGTTTGCTACATTTCCAACGAAATCAATTGCTCCTCGCTTCTTTCTTCTTATAAGGTTTTCGAAACTGGCCACTACTTTGCCTTTAATGTTGTTAAAGTGTGTCGCAAGGCCGATACATTGATGCTTGAGGTCTGAATTGTTGCAAGAGTTCATTAAAGTATTGGTTCCGTTTGTTAGAAGTTGTAATTCATTGAGGAATGGTGCAAGTTCAAAATATACTAGGAGTTTCCAGTCTGAGATAATTGGTTTAACTTGACCAATCTGTTCAAAGTGCAGCCCAGGAGTGCTACTGATTTTTGTGTAAAGACTTTGTTGGCATGTCGCTAGTGGAAAGAATAGAGCGAGAATAAATAGCAGGCTTGTTGTAGCTAAGTTGAACCGTTTTGGGGATGGTGTGGCAGTTTTGTCAGTGGAGGATTGGTTTCTTTTGAGTCCAGAGCTAGTGTTTTTACTTGGGTTGGTGGATTGATGGTTTCCTTTGAGAAGAGGACTGTTTTCTGCACGTTCACTGCCAGTAGTGGTTGGGGGTATGTCCAGAGGAAGTGGAGCAAGTAAATGAATTGCCCGTTTAATGATACCAGTAGATGTTTTAACCGTTGCCGTTCTGACGATTCCATCGGGCCCAGGGAATGTTTCGATCACTTTCCCGAGTCGCCACGTCATGACAGGAGTGCTATCTTTGATTATAACTATAGTACCCACTTGTAAGCTTTGAGACCTGGATTGCCATTTGTTGCGCTGCTGGAGTTCAGTGAGGTACTCGTGGGACCATCGTTTCCAGAATTGATGCTTGATTTTTGATACCAGCTCCCAACGGTTGGCGAGTGATGCCGATGTCGATTGTGCAGTTGCATCGACTTGTGCCGTGAGAGGTTCTCCAATCAAGAAATGGCCAGGAGTTAGAGCAGCTGCATCATTAGGGTCATTTGATAGTGCTGTAAGAGGTCTGGAATTAAGAATAGCCTCGACCTCTATGACCACAGTCTCCATTTCTTCATACGTTAAGGACGCAGTTGCCAGCTCTTTGACTAATAGTTTTTTGGCTGACTTAACTGCTGCCTCCCATAATCCTCCGAAATGCGGTGCTCGTGGAGGGATGAAATGGAAAGTAATGTTTTTACTCGCACATTCCCGTTGGATTGTTTCTTGAGCTGTTGTAGTAAAGAGGGCTGTTGATAATTCCGCTAGCTGGTTTCGAGCTCCGACAAAATTGGTTGCGTTGTCGCAGTACAGATTCTGACAGTGTCCCCTGCGACTGATGAATCGTTTTAGTGCTCCGATAAACGCATCTGTTGTAAGGTTTGTGACGAGTTCTAGATGTACTGCTTTCGTGGTGAAACAGCAAAATACTGCAATATATGCTTTTTGTGGTCGTTTCCCTCGGGTTTTGAAGTGAACCCATATAGGACCACAATAGTCAACTCCGGAATTTATGAATGGTCTTGCTGGGGTTACCCTTGTTGCCGGTAGATTTCCCATAATCTGCTGAAGCAGTTTTGGCCTTGATCTTGCACAGGAAACACATTTATGAATGGTTTCTCGTGCTAAGTGTTTGCCTTTGATGGTCCAAAACCGTTGCCGGACGGCTGCAAGGAGGGCTTGGGCTCCGCAATGTTTATTTTCCTTGTGTATTGACTCATAAATTAGTCTGCTGACTATGTCATTATACGGTAGGAGCATTGGATGTTTTGTATCGAATGGCAAAGTTGACTCTTCGAGCCTGCCTCCAACTCTTAAGATGCAATTTTCATCGAAAAATGGTGACAGACTTTTGATCGGACTTGATCCTTTAAGTCCCTTCTGTCTTTGTAACTGCTTGATGTCTTCAGGAAATGCAAACCTTTGAGTCGCTCTAACGATGATAAGAAGTGAATCATGGAGCTCAAGGGGAGTCAGAGCTCGTCGAGTTTGTCGGTCTGCTTTGGGAGTTCTGGCGTTTTTTATGAATCTGAAAACATATCCTATAATTCGCTGAAGGGTTTTAAACGAATTTCGGTGATTTATACTGTGTAGCGGATTCTCATCTTGGAAAGATGCAAGTAAGTTGTGAGGATTCTGTTTTCGTTCGATAATTGTTGCTTCGGAGCTCAAAGTAAATGTAGCTGGCCAATGGTTTTCATTTCCATGGAGAAAGAAGGGCCCATAGAGCCAATGTGGCGTTTGCTGTAGCTGTGGTGGGTCCAATCCTCGGGATATAATGTCTGCTGGATTGTCTTGTGAGCTTACATGTCGCCATTGTTCGGGGAGAGTAGATTCATGAATAGCAGCGATTCTATTTGCTACAAAGGTGTGAAATGAAGAAGATCTTGAATTTATCCATGTCAGCACAATCTTTGAATCAGACCAGAAAAATGTTGGTGTAGAGGCCATATCCAAACTGCTTTTGACTTTTGCAGCTAGATTAGCTCCCAACTGAGCAGCACACAACTCCAGCCTAGGTAACGTTTGTTTTTTAAGTGGTGCTATGCGAGTTTTCGCACAAAGTAAGTATACACTGAGAATTTTATTTGAAAGAGAAGTTCGGACGTATATTGCTGCTCCATATGCCTTCTCTGAAGCATCGGTAAAGACATGTAGCTGGGTACTGGAAGGAGTCTCTCCTTTGTAGATATGGCGATGGACTTGAAAGTTTTCAAGCTCACTTAGACTATTTCGGAACCGCCGCCAGCGAGTGTCAAATTCTAAAGGAACAGCTTCGTCCCATGATAGATTCAGAATCCATAGTTCTTGGATGAACATTTTTGCCTTGACTACTACTGGGGATAGGAGCCCGAGTGGGTCAAATATCCGAGCCAGATCTGAAGTTACACTGCGTTTAGTTACAGCCTTTATTGGTTGAAGGCTTACTTTAATCTTTAGCAAATCATTTTTAGGTAACCATGCTAACCCTAATGTTTTTGTATAGTCGCTATCGTCGGTTGAGAGATCTAAATTAAATTCTTGATCATGACCTGGGATATTGTGAAGGAGCTGAGGATGATTAGCGCACCACTTTCTTAAGTTAAAGCCGTACATTGCCATGACGTGTTGCAGTTGGCGTTGAGTTTCTAGTGCTGTAGTCAGACTGTCGGCTCCCCCCAATCCATCATCAACATAAAAGTTTTTATCCAAAAACGTAGCAGCTAATTCGAATTGACTCTTGACAGTTTTGCTTATTTCTTTTAAACATTTAATGGCAAGGTACGGGGCTGGCCTGGTTCCATAGGTAACTGTATTTAGCTTGAAATAACTTATAGGCTCAGTGATATTTTGTCGCCATAGGATTATCTGAAATCGCCTGTCGTCGGTATGGATTATGATTTGGCGATACATTTTCTCTATATCTGTTGTAAAAACGAAACGTGGCAGCCTAAATCGAAGCAAAATAGTAAACACTTCATTCTGTAGAGGTGGTCCAGTATGCAATATATCGTTTAGTGATGTTCCTGACGATGTTTTTGATGAGGCATCAAAAACAACCCGAAGTTTGGTGGTGCTGCTTTCAGGACGTAACACTGAGTGATGAGGAATAAAGTACTTAGATCCTTCGAGATCAGCTAAATTAGTTTTCGTCATGTGTCCCAACGCTTCATAATCCTTCATAAATTGGGTATATTGTTCCTTTAATGAAGGGTCTCTTGCTAGACGACGCTCTAATGAGAGGAAACGGTTAAAAGCGATACTGTGTGAGTCTCCCAAAATAGATGTATCATCACAAAATGGAATCCGAACCACGAACCTTCCGTTTTCATTGCGTCGAGTATGCTGACTAAAGTGTGATTCACATTGTGCATCAAAGGGGGATAGTTGCTGCTGTGGATTTTCGATTTCCTCAAGTTTCCAAAAACGTTCAATTGCCATCGTCATTGTATCGTCTTCAGTACATATACCGCATGTTGCCGCTGATAGTTGCTCGCTAGATACCTTTCCTGCTACTATCCAGCCGAAGGTTGTATTTTGCAATACTGGAAGATCATCAGCCAATTTGATTTGGCCGATGGTGAGTAATTGGTGATAATATTCCGCTCCCAATAGTAGATCAATTTTGTCCGGTCGATTAAAGGTTGGGTCTGCCAGGGTGACATTGTTTGGAATGGACCATTTTTCGATGTAAAGTGGTTGCGCTGGTTGGGGAGCAATGATTTGTGGAAGTACAAAGGCCTCCAATCGCGTCGAAAAATTATTCACTCGAGATTGAAGTTCTATGTTGACTCGATGTTGAACCTTGGTCCTATTTTTTCCAATACCATTGATAGAAACGGATGATGGTCTTATTGGGAGCCTAAGTCGCGTTACTAATCTTTCGGTTATAAGGTTAACTTGTGATCCTGAATCGAGAATAGCCTTGCATTCGATTGTTAAATCATTTGTTTTGACCTTGACCAGTGCTGTTCCCAAGAGGACATACGGTCTCTTGTTTGCATAGTTTACTGCCATACCATTGACTTCTACCTTTGGCGTGGCGACCAAAGATGCCGCGTGTTCGGTTGATTGGCAATTCAGCGTTGATTGTTGTATCGGGGGTTTGTATTCTCCTCTTGTTGCAGGAGTTTCCTTACTAGGAGATTTATTTACGTTAGAGGATAACATGTTTGATTGAGTGGTTGATTCCAAATTAACTAGAGTGTGGTGCTTTTTTCCACATTTCTGGCAGCGGCCTAACATCGTACATTGTTTAGTTGAATGATTATGGTTGACACAGTTCACACAAAGCTTGTGTTTTTGTGCAATGCTGAGTCGATTTGCCGGTGTTAATAGTAGAAATTCCTTGCACCGATATATGGGATGATAGTCTCGCTTGCAAATTATGCATCGTCGAATCTCCGGTTGAGGTTGTGATACCAGAGTGCATGTTTTGTGATTTGAGAAAGAGGTTTTCTCTTTTTGTCCTATTGCTTCTAGAGTTTGGAAATATTTTTCGAGGAAAGCAAGAAATCTGCTGATTGGTTGTAACTCCTTTGGGTTAGATATGGATTGCTCATATTGAGTGTAAACTGTTTTGTCGACCTTTTTAACGAGAAGGTTAAATAAAAGCGGATCCCATGACGTAGTTTGGAGCCCCATGTTGGAGAGGGCTGCTAAACACTCCCTTGTGGTGTCGTGCAATCGCTTGACAGCACTCAGCGTACACGCACCTGATGGTTGGTCGAGCAGTCTCTGGATTGCTGTTGACACCATCAACCTCTTGTTGTTGTAGCGATCCTGCAGCAATTGCCAAGCAGCTTGGTAATTCTCCTCAGTAATGGCAAGATGACGTATGAGATTTGCTGCTTCTCCAGCGACATGATTCTTTAGGTACCACATTTTATGAGCATCGGACATTCGTTGCTCATGAACAACCCTTCTGAATAGGTCGGAGAACGATATCCACTTCATGTAATCACCATCAAATTTGGTAATTGTGATAGTGGGTAATGGAAGAGTAGAGATTCTTGCTGAAGTATCTGGGGTTGGAAAATGGTGGCTTCTATTAGCAGCGCTGAGCTGAATGATTGCTGACTGAGCAGCTTGTTCAAGGTGAATGTATCTGCTTGAATCATAGCCGGCAATGTCTGGGTTGGGATATTTGTCCAATACTTCATCATTGAGCTGCTCTATTTGTTGCCAAAGCTTGGTAATCGTGGCCTGCTTAACTTCATAGTAAGACCTATCTTGTCCTGGTTGCTGATGAAGGCCTTCTAATTGCCTGGTAAGCGCTGCCATCTTCCCAAGAGAACGGCTGATAAGTCCATCGTGACCACCAGCTGCACCTGCTTGTGGCTGCTTTGTAGGTTTTGAAGCAGGCAGTACTTGACTTGCAGATTCTTGGTCGAGCTTACCGAGCTCTCGCTCCATTATTGCGATGTGCTTTGACGTCATGCTCTCGATTCGGGCATAGAAGTCTGACGTGAAGTACTCATCAGACGTATCTATATCCTTTAACTCTCGCAACTCATTATCACTACGTTCGAACTCTGTCCATGCTGTCGTCAGACGGGACAATCGCTCTTGGTAATAGCCTAGTGTTTTACGACTGGCAGAATCCTTGTTGAAGTTTCGAATAATCGAGGCAATATGCTCCCCGATTTCCTTCAGCTGTTGAAGGAGGTTCGCAGCGGTTTTTTCCATAATGGTTGTGTTTAAGGATTGTAGTTGATGGCTTGGAATTTCTTTACGCGGTGGGTGCTTTCAGGTTCGTGTCCTGTCACGGTCGCCAAAAATGTTAATGCGTAGGCTCGTTTGCCTTGCTTAACGGAATAAATAAGTGAATAACAAAAAGGACTAATAGGTTGGTAGTTCACCAAACTATTATATAGTAACTTTGTAGAAATGAAAGTTATCCGAGTGGTACACCAGAATAACTTGTAGTGAATTAATGCAAAACGCAGGTTGATTGATTGATCAGTTATGATGATTTTTATTAAAATTCAAAATTATTTATACTAAAGCTAAAGAAAAACATAAACAAAAAATATAATAAAATTAAATTGCAAATTATCAAATAAATAAATAAAGTGCAATGTAGACAAAATAAAACAAACAAAAAATAAAAGAAAGAAATATTTGCTGGTAGCCGGAAATCGTTCATTCATATGCTGCCGTTGTAATAAATTTTTCTCACACGTTCAGCTCTAGCAGAATAAAAGACAAATATCCAATTTCATTCTGTCTGGAACTAAACGGTAACAAAACAAAAAAAAATGTAAAAGAAACTAAATTTAAAATCAAAAAATTCTGCTGACTTATTGAATCTCACGCTTTGAATAAAACGTAGACAATAAGTTCGCGCGTGTTAAGTAAAACAAGAAATATAAATATTTGAGGATTAATTCGAATGATGATTCTTTTTTAATTTGTTAACAAACAAAAAAATCATAAAGAATTAACAAATGCTTTATATACATTGTACACATGTATTTAATAACACTATTTTAATTATTACTTACCTGAATTTTACTATTATTACAAAGTTTTGTTTCTCAAATTTGCAAAAACTGTCCTTTTAATTCTTTTTTTATGTAAACAAACCGATAGTATTGCCACATTTTTATTAAATTCTTTTGTTAGTTAACCGAAGGATGGTGAAACGAAAATACGTAACCGTTGATTAAATAGTGCCCGTTAGCCTTTATTTATACCATGTTCACACTTATGTGTTTAACGTCTCATTCGTGTTTAAGAGCTTAAACACTTCGATTTTGATATGTTTTACCATACATTGACTTGTTTTGTTAAACATCTCAAATGACAAGTTTTAAGGCCCAACTATAATATGCATAAGCTAGCTTAAGTCAGCTTAAGCAACTGTGCGAATACATGTAAATCGTATGTGGCAACTATAATGAACTTAAGCAAAATTTTCGTTAAGTTTTATGAAACGTCATTTGCTTAAGCAAAGTGCGAAACTGAACGCACATTCCGTACGGAATCAGCTTTTCTACTAATACATACATACATATGTATGTTTGTACGTAAAAATAAATTAATTTTGAAAATGGAAAAAGGAGACGAAATAGTTTACATATAAAATTTAATAGAAAATGTGGAAGAAAAGAAGTGTCTGTACACGAAAGTGACATTTCATATATTTTATTTAACATATTTTATTTCCACTAATGTATATTTCAGTACTTTTGCCCTTAAATAAAATAAATACTACAAAGTACATAATTTCGGTTGTATCTTTTCTTATTATTAGTAAAATATTTTAGCATATTTTTTTTAATTACAATCGTTTTATATACATTTGAGTACAAGACTCAATTTGTTTAGGATAAATAAGAAGATACAAATTTTCGAAAAATTATTTATGCTACATATGTATGTATGTGTGCAACTATGACTACTTAAATTTTAAGTCGCATAAGTACATTATAGCCACCTAAAAGTCTCTGCGAATTTCCTTAAGCATTTGACAGACTTTTCGTTCAATTTTGACATTAGCTTAAGCCAGCTTATGCATATTATGGTTGGGCCTTTAGATTTAAACATCTCGCTAAACACGCAAAAGGCAGGGTTACAAATGTATTTGGAGTATGTTCACTGCGTTTTTTGACAACTCTGTTATGTTTGTATTGCTATTAAATGGCGCCACGTCAAACATTTTTCACCAACTCTGTCATTTTGCCATGCTATTATATGACGTCACATCAAAAATATAAAAATTCCATATGCATATAACATATATTTCACCTTTTAATAGGCTAGCAATTTTACTAATTTCATGAGAAAGAAAATAATTATATAAATAATAGTTTTTTACTGATATTTCTTTCCAGTTGTAATATAATATTAGTTTCTCAAACTCGCAATATTACAAAAACACATTAATCAGCTGACGAAAAGTTAATCTTAAACATCTCAAATGTAATTCGAACGGTTGTGTTTAGATTCGAAAACATTTGCCTTAAACACGTTTAAAAACACAAGTGTGAACTTAGGATAACCAGCAATTAGTTAATTTTTTGTTAACAGACATTTTACCGAACATTGTGAAATCCGCAGTAAGTCGCATAAGTACATTATAGCCACCTAAAAGCTTCTGCGAATTTGCTTAAGCATTTGACAGACTTTTCGTTCAATTTTGACATTAGCTTAAGCCAGCTTATGCATATTATACTAAGTTCACACTTGTGTTTTTAAACGTGTTTAATACTAAGTTCACACTTGTGTTTTTAAACGTGTTTAAGGCAAATGTTTTAGAATCTAAACACAACCGTTCACATTACATTTGAGATGTTTAAGATTAACTTTTCGTCAGCTGATTATTGTGTTTTTGTAATATTGCGAGTTTGAGAAACTAATATTATATTACAACTGGAAAGAAATATCAGTAAAAAACTATTATTTATATTATTATTTTCTTTCTCATGAAATTAGTAAAATTGCTAGCCTATTAATAGGTGAAATATATGTTATATGCATATGGAATTTTTATTTTTTTGATGTGACGTCATATAATAGCATGGCAAAATGACAGAGTTGGTGAAAAATGTTTGACGTGGCGCCATTTAATAGCAATACAAACATAACAGAGTTGTCAAAAAACGCACTGAACATACTCCAAATACATTTGTAACCCTGCCTTTTGCGTGTTTAGCGAGATGTTTAATTCTAAAACTTGTCGTTTGAGATGTTTAACAAAACAAGTCAATGTATGGTAAAACATATCAAAATCGAAGTGTTTAAGCTCTTAAACACGAATAAGACATTAAACACATAAGTGTGAACATAGTATTATGGTTGCGCCTTAAGCCGTCGCCTGTAATTTATCTATAAATGATTGCCCAGGGTAATTTTTCGCCTTTTCGACATTAAGCCGCCGCCACCGATGAAACCATTCGGCCTCGATGCCTAGTCATATTGCGAGTTACTAAAACTTTCTCAAAAAAATATAAAATGAGGTTTTTTTCAAGATTGTATGCTCAGCATTTGGGATGGACATTTAAAAAACACTGGCAAATGCAAGGCAAACGAACTCCAAATGACACGGGCGCAGCATCAGAATTGCAAAAAGTAGGAAATCAAGTTAGAGATGTGCAAGACGTTTTATTACCAAAAATTAAAAAATTGCAGTAAGACCTATTTTGTTTTTAAAATCTAAATTTAAAAGATTGAAAATTTTTAGATTAAATTTTTTGGGCAATAGTGCTGTTGCAGTGCCTGAAAACGAATCAAATCCTCACTGGAATCAGCAAATTTGCCATATGTATGGAAATGAAAGTGTTTTACTCGAAGGTAAACAACAAGCGCAAGTTCTAACGAAAACTTTAGAAATTAAAGGTTTCCCAAAAGCAGCCGAAGATTACATAACAAACATACCATTACATAGTAATATTGACCGGCGACTCCATCACATAATAATGACTTCACATGTTTTGGATGCCGAACAAATGAAACTGCCAAAAGTAAAAATTATTCAAAGACCGGCTTTTAATTTGCCTAGAGATTATGGTATTTCCCAGCCGCGTAGAACGTAATTCTAAATGGTCTAAATTCTTTTCATTTTAATATTATTAAAATAAATTTCAGTCGTCTTCTGACAAACAAATTGCTCAGTGAATGTGAAAAGTTGAGTGGAAAGACAGTGAATTCCCATCGGCATTTGCTTGATAATGCAACTTTCAAGGTAAATGTTTCCAAGGGTGATGATTTACTGCAACTTCAAGTGTCGGCTGAAAAGTTTATAACATCATCCCAACCAATCGAACATCTTAAAGTAAAGTTTGATGGAGATTTGACCGATTTATATCCTCTCAAGTGCACAATTTCTTTGCCAAAAAAAAATATTTATACAACGGAAACTTTTTATCGTAAGATATACATATATATAATAAATTATCAACAAATAAGACATAATTGTATCCCTTTAACAGCTCTTAGTAATAGAATTGATTGTTCTCATCCCCACACAATTATTTCGTTCTTCAATAAGGAGTTGACTGGAAATTTGCATGCTGCTGAAGTTACAACGACGCAATTTCAAAGTCGCACAATAATGAAAGCTTTTACAGTGGCTGCGGCAAGAGCAAAGCAATTATATGGTGTAAGTGATTTATACTAAACGTATGGCGTTTTCTTTTCTGCAAAAAAATTTGCACTTTTTCTGCCCTTCGTACATATTTTGTTTATAAAGGGCAGAATAAGTTCAACATATTCGTCAGAAAAGAAAAAGATTTTTTAACTGCCTATTGACGTATATATATATACATATGTATATTTCTATTCAAAGGAAACTGCAAATCAAAATTTACCAAAACCCATTATTGTGCAAAGTATACAGACAGATGGGCGCACTTTTCATTTCGGAATTTTTCAGTTGAACACGTTGAATCTTGGAGATGCTGGTAATCTAAAAAACTATTGGTTTCACGAATCTAATATGGATATGTTTGCTTCTTGCGGCTATAAATGCGGTCGCGCATATTTAGAAGGATACAACACGGACGTTTTCCGTTGCTTGATTGCATTTTATAATAAATTTTAAAATTATTAAAATCTCACTATACTTTTCATAAACAGATTGAAACATATGTATGTATTAAGGCAAATTAATAACGGGTAGACTCGGCCCAAAGTATATTTATACAAGTATGGGAACAAATCTAATTTAGTGACGCAGCTCCAAATGAAAAAAAAATTACATAGGGCGATAGAAAATCGAAAAATAAGATGAAAAATTTCATGTGGTAACTTTCTCGGAAACGCATAGTTTTCGAGTTATTGGCCTCCGAAGTTTTTATATATATGTACGATTTCCCTTTGCATTTCTCAAGGTATAAGGTCAATTTGGTATCATTTGAAAGCTTTTGATTAGAACTATATGAATTTGTAAATTTTCTATTTAAATTTTGAAATCTTTAGGTGTCAAAGCAGTTTTTTAGATTGTCTGCATAGCCGGCCTTTGACCGGGCTAAATGATTTTCTCCACCATGGTATTTCCCGACACGGCGGTATATAGAATAGATGATCTACATAGCCGGCCTTTGGCCGGGCCTAATGATTTTCTCCATCTTGTGCACCAAAACAATGATATAGAAAATATAGACCCCGATTATGGTTTACAACATCAAACATATTAGTGTTGTTAAATTAAAATTGCGATTACGGTTTACAACACGTAGCTTTAAGGCCAATAATTGACTTCCTATTTAAATACTCATTCAGCTAATTTTCATTTAAATTTATGTTGCATTTAAATAAGATTCCATTTTTTCAGTGAGTAATTATAGTTCTTATTTAATTACGATGAAAATATGGTAGCACTGCGTAAAATAAAAACTTTCCCTAAAGAACAGCTGACTAGAACAAATAAAGAAAAATCCAAAAAAATATATTATTATTTTAGCTAAAAATAAGAATAATTAAGAACTGCTGAAATGTTTTTAAAGAATAAAAGCAACTTTCAGTACGATTAAAAGGTTAATAGCGACAAAACAAGACAAAATTTTATGCAGTTTGCCAGCAGCCACAAATATTTTATTGGCTTTATTTTATATAAGAAGAACAAGCAGTCAAAAACATATGAAAATTCGTAAAACTTATGTAGTATTTAAATGCACAATGTTGGCTATTTAATGTTGACTTAATTTTGCAGTGAAAAACTTAATTTTGTATATAAATAGCATTTAAAAATAAATGACATATGACATAAGTTCAGTTGTCTATGTTCATTTACAGCGATTATGGTTCACAACATGTGTTCTTGAGTGTTGTTACAACTGTGAAAATCTTACAACTGCTCATTAGCTGTTGTCTAGTTGTCGTTGCAAGTTGAAAAATGAAAATGGAGAAAATTGTTTTTGAAATTTGTAACAGCCATACCTAAACAAGAGCGGCAAGCGTTTTTTAGCTGTCAAAAGTTCTCATGCCCATACAATTTGTATGGAGCATCCCGAAATAACGCGGCGGCAAAATTTAGCAATTGGAAAATCCGATTTTGACAGCGCGTTTAATAGTGAAGTTAGCTGCAAAAGACAAGCACTCATGATACAATGACTATAAGGTAGTCTTACAAGCCCAGCTGACAATTCTTGTAAATTACTTGTTTTTTATTTCAAGTGTTAAATTTTGATTTGTATTTATTTTTTCGTATTTGAATGAATAATTTTTATTTATATTTTTGTCACAGGTTGAAACATACACACATACACATTTATACTTTTGACTTCTGAGGAATTTTTTTGTTGTGTTTGTTGTAGAGATGCATGTATTATTAGGTTATGAGTATACTATTATAATCAGGGTTGTTATATATCTTGTAATAACCCTGTTTTTATGACAAAGCGTTGACGCTCTTGTTTAGGTATGGTATTTCAGCGTTAACGCTAGGCGGTAGAAAACGTTCCGCTTTCCGCTCTTGTTTAGGTATGGCTGTAAGTATATATATAAAATTTCAGTTTTCCGCAAAACGTTTATAGCTGCTTTAGTATTTATTAGAAAAATATCAAATAAAAAAACAAATAGAAAAGCTGGTGGAGGTGATGAAAGCAAATCCGTTTATTCTTAAAATGGAGCAAACTGTTGGTAGTGAAACTCCAATATTAAAATCATTACCGCTTCTTCTTTGATAGCTACCATCAGCAAAAAATCAATGCGCAACACAATTTTAAAATAGGAGGAATGGCAGAACACCGATTTGAAGGTTTTAAAAAAATGCTCAGCTCCTGCAGCAAGAATAAGAACCCATTCATGTTTATGCGGAAAAATTTTATAAAACTGAAAAATTTGTATTTATATACATTTATGTTCTGCATTAAAAACATATAACTTAGTCAGTACTTGTGAGTTCCAATGGGCTTGAATTATCCCGAATTCTTTTCCGTAGACGTGCCATCTGCGTTTTAGCTGTGCCTTCATCACAATCATCACTTATTTCACTTATTTGTATTACAATAAAAATGTATATGCATCTTTTAACAGTTTTTATGTACATATTTATTTTTCAACTAGGCCGCTTTTTGCAAACATCGTTGGAATTGTGTGGATATGTGTGCTACTATTTAAATGCAACTCTGTGACATACACAACAGCTAGCTTTTGTATACCATAATCGCAAAACAGATTAATGTTGTGTTGTAGTATGAGAACTTACTCGTTTGGTTGGTGTGTGCAGAGTTATTTATTTTATTTTTCATTTTTTCTTACTTGCTAATTCTGTTCCTTATATATAGTTAGTTGCTTATATAGTAGTAAGTAACAGGGATGAGTTGAAGAGGTAGTAGGCGACAGTGCTGCCACTACACCTCCCTTCTTTTAAAGAAAAAATATAAATTAATTATTACTTATAAACAAATTTATAGTTTAATATAAATTAATTATTACTTATAATACAATCATAACTTTGCAAATATTTATTTTTGTTTTTTTTTTTTTTTTAATATTTATATTATTGAAAATGTTGATATGTTGTTTTTTTTCTATTTGAAAATATTTATAATTTGAAAGTATTTGTATTTTGTTTTTAAAGTTTGGAAACATAATCATTGGCCACCTACCTATGCACCTCCCTTTTTATAAAAAAATGTTGGACCAAGCAAGATGATCAGTCTTGCTTGTTTCAAGATTTTCCATAATATAATTTTGTTTATATTACCAATTATATATTTATGTTATTGTTATATATTATTATACAAGCTTATACAAATAAAAGACCTATTTTAGGAATGTACACTAGAAATTTTGTTTTGTTTTAATTTTATAAAAGTTTTTAGTTTAAATTTTTTAAAAATATGTTTAATAGTAAATATCAAAAAAACTATTTTTTTGTATTAAATGTTTTGATTTTCAAAAGAAATAAAAAATTTGTTTATTATTTTTTTGTTCGTTTGTACATTGTGTTTATTTTTTCTTATTGTAGTTAGTAATTAAAATAAATTTATTATAATAAAAATTTGTTTTTCCATATTATTTGCTTATAATTTTCAATATTTTTTTTTTTTCATAACTTTTATTTAGTGCTGTATTTTAAATGACATAAAGAAAAAAAATTTTTTAAATTGATTTCAATTTTTTTTTACATCTTAGTGCCATGTTCTTTTACTTCCTTAAATTGTATATCTGATTTGATACATAAATTATATTTTGGCCATTCTGCTCTGCAAATATTGCGATTATTGGCCGTAGCCTCGAAAGCAAGTAGACTCATCTATTTGTTTCGTTAATAATCCAAATTTGACAGGTAGCAGTTTCTTTAAAATTTTATATACTCTTATGCGCTTTTTTTTTTGTTGTTTTATCAATGTAAATAATTTTTTTGTTTTAAATTTTAGCACTTTTTTTTTTTTGAAATCATAAATTTGCAGTGTTACATTGTTTTGCTCTTCACTGTGTTCCTTTTTTTCTCTGTGTCATAAAAAAAATTTTGTTCTCATACATATACATATGTATGTATTTATTTATGAAGTTCGTTAGTTTAAGTAGAATTAGTTTTGATAAATTGTATTACTCGTTAGTATTTGTAAATATGTACATATGTATAATAAGAAATATTTTGTATTTATGGTACAAATGTATTTTATATATATATATATATATATGTAAATTATAAACAATGATAATATAAAAGATATAAGTATGTATGTTTGTTTTTGCATGCTTCAGTTACCCACGTTGCTATACGTTTTTGCTGTCTTCTTTGTTTCTTCGTTTTGAATTGATTGTTATTGCTGTGTCTGTGTTGTTGTTGTTGTTGTTGTTGTTGTAACAGCTCTGATGCTGTTTGTGACGGGAGTTCTTTCCTAAAAGTGTAATAGAATAGTAATAGTAATAGTTGAGAGAATTAGTTTTAATAGTTTTAATTGGGTTATTGGGTTTTGTTGGGTTTTATTGGGGTGTGTCATTCGGTGGAATTGGGGTTGGGAGTTGGAGGAACTCTGCCACCTCGGTTGGTCTTAGCCATAGGTCTATTGGGCTAAGGGAGGTTGATCTGTTCGGGCAGTTGAACAAGTGCTCAGTGTTGTGCGGGCTCTGGAGACAATTTGGGCATCTGTTTATAGTGCCGGGGACAATGCGCTCTTGGTAGCAGTTAAGTATACTGCTCCAGCCGGCTCTTAGTTGTGCCAAGATTGAGCGGGATTGTCTGGGGAGCCGCCGTTCGCTATCTGCGATCGCGGGTGGTCTTGAGTTAAGGACCTTGTTGCATCTATATCCGCTTGTTGTTTCTATGACCGCTTGTTGATGCAACTTCTTGAGGGCACTTGTGATGAACATCTGTGTAACGTCTGGTGGAATGGCGTTTCCGATGTCCTCGCTGTAGTGCCGGAAGTCCTTACGGATGCGTCTCGGGAGAGGGTTCTGCAGCACCAGTTGGTGGTTGGGGTGTGTTGGCAGCTGACATGCCATCAGGAATTGCTTTGAAAGCATCACATTATGCTGCCTGACGGGCAGCATTAATGTCTCCTCATGCAGGTGGTCAATGTTGGTCATTTTTACGCATCCTGTAGCGATTCTAAGCGCATTGTTCTGTGTGGTTTGCAGAGATCTCCACTGTGTGTCACTAAGGAACGGGGTCCATACTGGTGCGGCATAATTTAAGAGGGAACGACCGATGGCTTTATACGTCGTTAAAAGTACCTCTTTAGTCATGCCCCAGGAGGTGCCCGAAAGGGCTTTCAGGACTTTGTTCCGGGCTTTCACTTTTTGGCTGATATATGTGGCGTGCGAGGCGAAGTGAAGGAGGCTGTCGAATACTACGCCCAGTATTTTGGGGTTCCGCACCGTAGGTATGCGTCTTCCCTCGACAGAGATATCTAATTCCATCCTTACCTCTTTGGTCCAAGAAGTGAAAAGTGACACTGACGACTTTGAAGGTGATAGCTTCAAGTTACGTACCTTCAGAAAGTCTGTAATGGCGGCCAAGTAGTTGGTAATTTTGGCACTTATGTCGGGTATGCTGACTCCTGACGCCAGGATGGTGCAGTCGTCAGCATATGACACCAGTGAGACTTCCTGTGGGGGGTTTGGGATGTTGGCAAGATAAATGTTGAAGAGCAATGGTGATAGTACTCCTCCTTGTGGCACGCCCATTTTTATCTTGCGGTAACTTGATTTTTGGCCTCTGAACTCTACGAAAGCTTGTCTTCCATTGAGGTAGTTGGCGATCCAGCGTTTAATATCGTTGGGAAGCCTGGAGTTCAAGATGTCGTTAGTCAGCATCGTGTGATCGACCGTGTCAAAGGCCTTGGATAGGTCTAGTGCAGTGACAATTGTGCGTTGACACGGTCTATGCTGATTTAGGCCATTAGCGATCTGGGTAGCTATCAGATTCAAAGCCGTCGTGGTGCTATGGGCTTCCCTGAAGCCATGCTGGTGAGTGGCGAGCGGGAGGTGCTATTTCAGGGATGGTAGCAGCAGCGCTTCCAAAACCTTTGCTACTGGTGATAGAAGGGATATTGGGCGATAGGAATCTCCTTGTGTAGCGGGTTTGTCAGGTTTTGGGATCGGGATTATTCTAGCCACTTTCCATATATCTGGAATCACCAGTTGGTGTATTGACAGATTTAGGATCCGTGCTAGAAAATCCAGCGCCACTGTTCCAAGTTTTTTCAACATCAACATTGAGATGCCATCAGGTCCAAGGGCCTTGGAGGGTTTAGCTTTGGAGATAATTTTCTCGACTTCAGCTGATGTGAAGGAGGGGCATTCCAAGTCCCGTTTTAGGTTCTTGGTTCTCCGTACTACAGACCTTTTGGACGGGTTCTGCTGGGGGGGATGTTCGATAAATTGTCTGCAGAACATTGTAGCGCATTTTTTGGCATCTGAGTATTGTGTGTTGTTGAAGCCTATAGCAGCGAGATTTTTCTGCTTGCGTGAGCCAGATAGACTTTTGATTGTTGACCATAGCTTTTTTGATTCTATAGAACATTGGTTGAGGTGGGCTAACCATTTATTTCGGCGATGTTCGTTAACTTGGGAAGTTATCTGTGCCGTGAGTTGTTCTATGCGTTCATCAGCTGGGTTGCAGGCGCGTAGGAGATCGCGTTCTTGTGCCAGGCGCGCTGCACTTGATGGGAAGTGTGGTCTGATGTTAGGGATTCTTCCTGCCGGGATAAAGCGCTTGGCCGCCCTGAGGATAGTGAGTCTAAGGGCTTTCTCCCCCTTCCTGGCACAAGTAGGAAGGGGTAGCTGACGGAGTGATTCGTCAATGGCGTTTGTGAAGCCTGTCCAGTTGGCTTTGTTGTAGTTCACAAATGAGCGTTTATCGGACTCCACGAAGTCACTAGGCTTGTCTATTTCGACCAGGATGGGAATATGGTCTGAGTTGAAAGCAGTGTGTGTTTGCCAGTTGATGTGGGCAAGTAGTGATGAGCAGACAATAGAGATGTCTGGAGAGCTAGAGCATCTAGCTGTAACTCTCGTTGGGGAGTCTTCATTTATGGCAGCGAAGTCGGATTCGTCTATCTGGTCAGCAATGAGAGTGCCGCGGGGGTCGTTTGGGAGCAGTGAGAACCAGCTCTCGTGGTGAGCATTGAAGTCGCCGAGTATCAGTCTGTTATCCCCATGCAGGAGGTGGGATATGCTTGGGTGATAGCCCGCCCCTATGCTGTTAACGGGCGGGATGTAGACGTTGACGATTTCCAGTTCAATATCTCCGGTGTTTATTGAAATGCTCATGGTTTCTAAGTACGGGTCGGGTTCGGAGGGAGCAGGTGGGGCGGTGAGTCTGTAGTTGACATTGCGTTCAATTATGAACGCAAGACCCCCACCATGGTCTCTTTCTCTGTCTCTCCGAATTATGTTATAATTCCCGCACGACGAGAGGGTGCTCCGGTTGTGAAGCTTTGTTTCCTGGATTGCGGCTATGGGTATTTGGTTTGCGTGCATGAAGTCTGTAATCTCCGCTACCTTATTCCTGAGACCATTGCAATTTAGCTGCATGATTCGGAATGAAGGTAGTGGAACAGAGTCATGCGCGCGCCGCTGTGAGATATTTCCAGGTGGCCGTCGGGGTATGGTGTTGGCTGTTGGGGTTCCCGATGGCAGGTTGAGTTGCTGCGCTTGAGGGGATTGCACTTGTGGTTGCTCTACGCTTGCCGTTGATGTTGTACGGGAGGCAGAGGCTCGGGGGCTACCTGCGTCTGGTGGATTCAGGCAGCAGGTAGCCATGAAACTTGAGTTCCATTCTCTGCGAAAGCGTAGAGATGTGCACCGCCTCATGTGGCACCAATTGTTACATCCATTGCATCTAACTGCGGTTGTGTTTCCCCTAATGTTGTCCCTACATATTGCACATATCTTGGGGGATGGCAGGGCCCTATGTTGAGGTGTGTTTACAAGGGCGGGAATATGTGGGATTGTGTTGGGAGGGGGAGTGCTAGGATTTGTTTGGTGCGAGTTGCAGCAAAAGCTACAAAGCTTGGTGTCCATTCACGGTGGCTGGTGAGACCTGAACAGTTTTTCAGGTGACACCAGCCATCGCAACTGGTGCACCTCACAGAGGTGACATTTCGCATTAAGCGAACATGACACACAGAACAATACCAGACTTGTGGGCCTGGATTTTGTTCTATGCCAGCTCTGAGTAGTAGGATACTGAGCAAGCTCGCTGGCATGAGTTGCTCACCTGTGGAAAAAACTTCCGTCTGATACAGCTGTTGCTGAGTTGACAATCCTTGGCCGAATTGGATTCGGGTCGTTCCGGAGCGAAGATCCGATTGTCGTTTTTTTCTTGTATTTTATTTTATACTTTTCTTTTGACTTATTTAGTATATGTATGAGCATTGTTTTTCGTTACTTTTCCATTTTTTTTCTTGTGATGTTTTTAAATTTTCATTTTTTATTTCAGGTATTTCTACTTTTATTGTTTGTTCTGTATTTTTATATTTAATGTTGTGATTGTTGTGTTTTTTTTATTTAAAATATTTTAAATTTGTGTACATAAGTTGTTGTAGAAGCATTTAGAAGTATTTTTGTAGTGCCTATTTGTTAAAATTTTTTTTGATGATAGGCATGAAAAGAGTTTAGTTTTGTATTTTTATTTTTTTTGTTTTAAAATTTGTTTGTTTTTAAAATTTTCTTCTTTTCCTTTTTTTTTTCGTGGTATTATTTCAGCAGTAAATTTGAAAGTTTAACACAAAAATTTTTCACTTTATTTTCATGTTTATTTATATGTTTCTTTTTCATATTGTTTCAGTAGTGGTTCAGTTAATTGTTCATATATTTCATTTTGTTTCTTCCATTTGTCTTTCGTATGTTTCATTTTTCATTTCGTTACTTTTTTGGTATTTCTTCTTTTCAGTTAATTTTTCCCCGATTTTATTCTTGTTACTAGGTGGTGTAATATGATTACAACAATTTATTTATTCTTCAGAGTTTGGATAGTATTTTTATTTGTTATTAGAAATATTTAAATTGCCGGCGCTAATAAACGCCACTGGCAAATAAAAGTAAAAGGCAGATGAATGCCAGTATGAATTAATAATGCCGATTGAAGGCAAAGTATTAATTGAATTCTTAAACTAATTTACATTGGCTTATATACTAATTATGAGAATAATTCTTAGGGGTACATTAACATAAGAGTAAAAGAATAGAAATATATATTATTGTTGGGTAAGCATATTAAGCTTCCAACTATTTATGTATGGCACGTGTTCAACAGTTTTAAAGTTCAACGAGTGCATACTTAAAAGCAACAGATACTTTGTGTAGCTTATATCTACAATCAAACAAATGCAGTTAATAAATGTGATTCATTTAAGTGCATTGTGCTGCTGCACTTGATTAACTGCACAAAGTGTCAAATTACCGACACACACAAAATATCTTGCTTGCAGTTTGTCAATGCTTGCATGTTGCGGTACTATTGAATCGCAATGCATACTACACACTGTTGGCCACATGCTACAGTGGTTTTTTTTTCTGTACCTGTTTTTTCCACTACATTTTTCGGTTTTGTTCTATTTTTTTCGGTAGCCATTTTTTTTTTCGAATAACGGGTTTTTTTTTGTATTTATACTGTTTTTTTTTAAATTTGTCTTTAGCAGGAATTTTTTTAATTGGTACAGTTATACCCAAAACTTTGCTTATTTCTTTATTTTTCAGGAATTTTTAGTTAAACAGTTTTTTTTTCAATCTTAGATTTTTTTATTTAGATTTTACGATGTTTGCGTGGTTGCTATTGTTAAAAATTACAATCGATCAAACACTTTCTTGGAAACAAAACTTGTACTGTGATTTACACAATTCTTTTTGTAAGTTTCAATAGTTTGGTTTTTTTTTCGCTTCGGAGCTCAAAGAATAAGTTTTGTCTTTTAGTTTTTATTTAATAATTGGTTTTTTAAAATGCTTTTATAATTATTTTTTTTTGGTTTGTTTTTTTTGTTAGAGTTTTGTTTTTTTTTTATATATGTATGTAACTTTTATATTTAGTAGCTTTTTTAGTTCATGATTATTTTTGTTTTTATAAGATTGATTTTTATTTTTTCTAAGACTGTTTAATTTTCCTTTTTTTCCACTTCTCCATTTTTCTTTCAAAAAATTTTTTTTTTAATTTGCCGTCGCAAATTCAGCTGTCACGGTCGCCATGTAGTATAAATGAGAACTTACTCGTTTGGTTGGTGTGTGCAGAGTCATTTATTTTATTTTTAATTTTTTCTTACTTGCTAATTCTGTTCCTTATATATAGTTAGTTGCTTATATAGTAGTAAGTAACAGGGATGAGTTGAAGAGGTAGTAGGCGACAGTGCTGCCACTAAAGTGTTGTAGCTGAGACAACACAACATTTTAGTGTTGTAAACCATAATCGGGCCCATAATATTTATGACATCAGATTGTACGCTGGAGGAAGAGTTTGACAGATATCCACACTAACCTGTTATATTTTAGTACAGGTTAGCAGGTTGATGGAAATGAGATACCAGCCCACTTGGGTCCAAAAACAATATTTTTTTTAAATATCACTAAAATCTTCTGTATTTTAACAAATTCATATAGATCTAGTCAAAAGCTTTTAAATGATACCAAAATTGGCCTTATACGTTGAGAAATGCAAAGGGAAATCGCACATATATATACAAACTTCAGAGGCCAATAACTCGAAAACTATGCGTTTCCGAGAAAGTTACCACATGAAATTTTTCATCTTATTTTTCGATTTTCTATCGCCCTATGTAATTTTTTTTTCATTTGGAGCTGCGTCACTAAACTACGTTTAAGCCCAAGTATGTACCATGGTGGTATTACCTGCCGTTTACACATGCAAGTGCAAGTGCGAAAAACTCAATACACTCACACTTTTTCATTAACACAAGCATAATTTTCGAACTTGCAGCTCTACTTACAAGAAAATATGCTTCTAAGTAAATTTTTGACACTTACGGCAAGTAAAATGACAAGTTAAGAAACAGTGTTACCGATAATGAGTTTTATACCAATTTACCTGTATTTAGTAAAATAGAAATTTTGTTAATAGCTGATTTTCTGTGTATTTATAAAAAATAAAAAAGAACACATCTATACAAAAACGCATCTTAATAGTATTTTTAAGCATTAATTTCATGCATTTTGAAAAAAAAATTTGTTAAACCAAATATTCTTTTCAGTAATTTTATGATATCGACAACACGGCAATACTGGATTCACATATTTTTCATAGCATGCATACGCCTCGAGAACATTTTGAAAATGAACTTACAACTGACTGTGTAAACGCTAGATCAACTTGCAAGACTTTTGGCTATAATTTCGACATTTTCGTTGATAATACGTATACACTACTTGCAAGTAATTACTTACATGTGTAAATGCAGGGATAATAAAGTGCGCTTATCAACGCAACAACAAAAAACGACATAAATTTTGTTTGTGTAAGAAAAACATGATATTGTCAAAAATAGCTGTGGTTTGTATATATTTAGTGGTTATGCAGCAACAAAAAGCATAGCGTAAACAAAAATATACATGATGGCGGCCAAAAATGTAAACAACTTTTGACAAGACCATGGGACTTACCATATTTTTGCAGATTATTTAACGGTCAAAACACAACCCTACAAAAAACCATATTCCTTCTTGCGCGAGCCTTATTAATTCCACCATGGTATGTACATGCATGAGCACAGCTGATCGTGTTTTTTAATACATATTTTCATTGCCTTGTCAAAATTTTTTCAATTTTCTTTCTACACAATTTTCTTTAAGTTCTGCTTAGCAGAGCTGTAAAAGAATGATTAAAATTTGGTTTTTAGTTCAAAATGATTTAAAAAAAGTTTAATTAAAGTTTAATATAAATGTGAATTTAATTGAAAACAATGCATTCCTCACGAATTGAAAATTCTCTCATTCATTCACGTCACTAAAAAGATTATTTGAATGAATTTATTGGTGATTTAAAGAAATTAAATTTTTAATTCACTGTTTTCACTAGAATTAGTATCATTTATAAAAAAAAAATTTTAATGTTTAAAAAAAAAAAAATAAGAGTTTATGATTCGTAGATTCTTTCAAAAAGGAATCATTCCTTTACAGCTCTGATACTGAGCTATTTTAAACAATTGTAAATTTAATTTACACAAACAAAAAGCCTGTTGTTTTTTTTTATTTTTTATGTTGTTGCCGAGATGCGTATACTTGATATTGATATACTTTGACTCGGCCCAATTTGCTTTGAAAAACCTCCACTTACTTAGTCAAAAAATGTACTGTAAAATATGTCAACAAAGCATCTGATAAAGTAACTGGAGCATAAATACCAGGGGCTAATCTTATAATGATATGATTATATAAATATTTTAAAATAACAGTATTCAAACTATTTTATTTAGAAATTAAGAATATATGATTAAAAAAAGTATAAAAAAAATTATTCTCACTTAAATTTTTTTCCGCTTGGGGGTATCAAGTGCTATTTAAATTTAAATAAAGTTTAATAACTTTCACATATATTGTCCGATTTAAAAAAACTAAAGTTCATTTTATTTGTTATAAAATTCTATTTCAAATTTTTTATACAAATACATCTGCTTTTATAGAGAAAATTATAAAAAAAGAACTCAAAGTTAAAAAAACATAAAAAAATAAAAAAAATTGCAGATGTTATTACGAAAATTACTACCAATAATTAATTAATATAGCATAAAATGTATACGGTTGGAAAGATCTATTCTTTGTCTATCATAAAGCGTTCAAAAATTGAAGATCGGATTAAAATCAACTGAGTTACGTGTTCATAAGTACTCGGACCTACCCGAAAATAGTTTTTTCGGAAAAACTCCGAAATTTGGGGGTGTTTCCGAACTTTTAAAAATTGATTTATGATCTACTTAATAATGCCTACAACTTACACTAGGTCACTTTCCAAGTATATTTTCACTGTAGCACCGTGTAATTAAGATTTACGAATTTCCATATGTTTTTGACTGCTCGTTCTTTTTATATAAAAAGCCAATACAATTTTGTGGCTGCTGGCTGTTATGAGTCATTTTCCCCTAACCAACAGAAGTATCAGCGACAGCGGAACATACGCTGCACACACATACTGACGTTGAGTTATTTTCCCTCAACCAACAAAAAATACCTACAGCAGCAAAATATACGCTGCATACATACATACACAGACATATGCTGACGTTGCAATAACGCTGCATACAATACTGACGTTATAACCAGTAATTTTCCTACAGATATATGCTGACATTGCATTATCGTGAGAACCGCAATCGGCTGGAAGTCCCACGGGTATGGATATGCTGAAGTTGCAATAATCGCACACTCAGCAGTATCGCGGGAACAACCACGCCAGCGGCAGCGAACGGCAGCAGCACCGTTCATCGAGCAGCACAAAAGTGGGTATAAAAGCGGAGGGTGATTTGGTATGGAAGTCTATTATTCAGTCTATCCAGTCAACGCTAGTCGAGTCAGTTCTTAACACATAACACACATAACAAAAACCTGATCAAACACCAGCCTTAAAAAGCGGGTCCCTGAGATGGTTATAATTTAATAAACCTAGAATAGAAAACAAAAATGAAAATCTAAATAAACTAAATAACTAAAATCCTAATAATCTCTCGTGTTTTTAATTCTAAAAATAAGTTACAAAATAAATTGTAACATTTTGGCGCAGCCGGTAGCCGCGTAAATAATAACATCAAGGAAATATAATTATCCTTGTGTTGATCTTGCTCAAGAAAAAACTGTCAGGTGTAGCAAAACCAACAATACATAAAAGTCTAAATCCTAGCTACCTTGTATTGTTGCATCCTACACACGACGGTGTAGAACTGCACAGACAAATTGAATAAAGTCTAAATCCTAGCTACCCTCATATTGTCATTGCAGGACTAATCTCTAAAGCAGATCAAGGCAAAAAGGAGAATTACCTTGATTGTAAAAATTCTGCGCGGTTGCGAACAAACTTATATAATAAAATAATAATAATAATAATAATAATAATAATAATAATATAAAGTGAAAATAAGCCAAAACCACAAACTACTATGAAGATGACAAACAGCGGAATATGGGTAAGAAGAAGACAGTTTTAATGGCCAATCCACAGACAGACAAATTAATAGAACGACAAGTATAGTTATTAAATGGACAGTCTACAAGTTCTTGCGTGGACACAGCCCACTACCAAGATGATTACCAGCGGAACGTAGAAAGACGATCACCGTCACCCCGGCAAAACCATACTATTGAGAGAGCAGAAATCGAAACGATCAGAATGACTTCGCTATCTGAGATTATTAAGATCGTTAACAACACAGTCCCATCATTCTTCGGGACCGATGGACCTGACTTACCATCAGAAGTATGCAGGTACATACAAGGATGCAAGATGGTAGAAAGAGAAGTACTCACAGGGGCAAATAACGTCCTAACACAAGATGTGATACAGTGCCTGAAATTGAGACTGCTGGGGGGTGCATACTCAAAAATATCCCAGATGACTTTTGGTTCAGTGGACGCCTACTGCAACACCATCAAGAAGTTATACCTAAAAAATAAAAGCCTGGATAAGATAAGGGAGCTGATCTTGGGTTGCAAACAGAGCATCAGAGAGTCAGCATGTAAATTTGGAGAACGCCTGGATAGCCTATTGAATGAGGCAAAGACAACAATAGAGAACGAATGGCCGGTGGGACCTGGCCGGGAAACCATGCTGAAGGACTTCAAGAGGATAGCAGTGAGAAGTTTCATCAAGGGTCTGAAGGACCATGCTCTTAAAGCTCGATTTGTGGGGCAGGAGGAGGAAGAGCTCACTAAGTTAATAGAGATAGTCGAGAACGCTGAGGAATTGTTTGGCGAACCAACGCACAGCATCAACGTAATTGATTCAGAAGTCCCTTGTAGTTTTTGTAACAAGATGGGACATGAATGGAATAGCTGCAAAAAGCGGCTAAACACACCATACTGTATGAGCTGTGGAAAATACGGCCATGAAATGGGACCACTGTGCAGGAATATCGCGAGCTGTACGTTCTGCGGAAACAGCGGGCACGATGTGGAAAACTGCAGAAAGAGATTAGGCTCCCTATACTGCCGATTGTGTAGGATAAACGGTCACAAGGAAACCCCTTTCTGTGAGCCAAAAAGAAACCTACCCAACCAAAACCAATTGAATAGAAGGACGGCAGAAAACAATAGGAGGATAACAAACACAGAATTCCGTGGAAGCCCACAAATAGCTACGGGATATAATATGAACAGAGGGGCAAATAGAAACAATGGTACACTCCCAACCTGCTTTAAATGTCAGCAACAAGGACATTTTGCACGGGACTGCAGAAGTAATGTTAGACAGACTGAAGCAATGGGTGCAGGGATCTACCAACAGGCACGAAATAGTAACAACGGCAGGGACCTAGCTAACTATGCCGTAGAGGCCCATAGCAACACAATTTGGACAAATGCTCAGGGAAACGAAATTCGGCCCAGTTATCGCCAATAACTGGGGTCCGGCAAATTAACAGAAAATTAGATTGGCATAAAAAAGAGAACAAATACAAGTATAATAAAGAAACAGAAACAAAGAATCGGGTAAATAAAGATGATACGGAGACTGACTCAGAAACAGAGCAGCCAACCAGGATAGTAACCGAGGCAGTTGTACACTCGGTAAATAAGGAGAACGGGCGCACTATAGAAGAAAATACTGCAAAAGATAATAAATTAAACAAAAAAAAGGAGGAAAAAAGTGAAGAGATGGTACGAAATATAGAAGATAGTACTGAATCACCGGGCAATGTGGACACAGTTTTTATTACGCTACCCTGCCAAGGAGCTAGGGAGCGAAAATTGGTCTTACTTGTAGATACGGGAGCAGTTATTAAAGTGCCGGTTAATATCAAATCAAGAGATAAAACCGTGGTTGTGCAAAAACATGCAAATCAAGAGAACGGGCAAACTTTAAAAGTGAAAGCAGAAAAAGATAAAGTATTGAAATATAAATATGAAGAGAAACAAAGTGAAGAGATAATGCCAAATATAAATAATAGTACTGAATCACCGAGCAATGTGGACACAGTTTTTATGACGCTACCCAGCCAAGGAGCTAGGGGGGGAATATTGGTCTTACTTGTAGATACGGGAGCAGTTACTACAGTGCCGGTTAATATCATTTCGAGAGATAAAACTGTGGTTTTACAAAAACAGGAGATTTCCCCTGGAGTTTATACTGGAGATACTGTGGTCAACATTAAAAATGGAGGCACAGCAGTACCCATACTGAACGCAACCGAGAAAGATATCCCATGGAGGAAGGAGATCCAGTCGAGATTTTCAAAATTCAACCACTACACGCAGTATGGAGGAACACAACAACACACATTGTCATTGGCAAAACAGGAGGAAAGAATAAGGCGTCTAAAAACTAACATTATGACGGAAATGAATTGGAAAAAGAGAAGAAGGAAAAACTCACCGCAATATCGACGGTATTGATGATTGATATTTAGGGTCTTCAATGGCTGAAATATAAAAGAAATACATATTTATACAGGACTTTAATAAGAAACAATGAAACATACCTTAAAGGGACAAGGAAAAAATTGCGTCAAGAGGGATCCAACTTGAGGAACCGGGGACCCAGGTTGACGTCAAGGATCTGAAAGAAGCAAAATAATTAGTAAAAGGAAAAGGTTAAAAAAGGGTGGAACGCTACTGACCCGGTATCACCTTCTAATCGACCAACGAATACTGCTCTAGAAATAAAAATTAAGAATAATTTGATTAATCAATCAATCAGAGCAAAAATCTAAAAAAAAAAGAGAAAACAAGGTCACATGTAAGTAAGTAAGTGACCTAAAGTATACAAAATTGTTGGATAAACAACAGAAAGAAAAAATAAAATTAATAATTCTCTTGCAACAGATTTACGAAAACGTATTAAAATAAGAATAAATAAGAGACGTATAAAATTTTTTTTAATAATATTTAAATTCTGGAAATTTTGCGAGCAATGAAAGTTTTTAAAAATATTCTTGAAAAATTAAACTAAAGAATATCCAAATGAATTTCACTCCAGATTATTTTATGTTGAAAGCGCGAATTACACTCACTGTCTTGCGGGACGTGAAGAATAATTGGAAACCGATAATTACGAAATCACGCCCGATTACTTATTTATTTTTATTTTTGTTTTCTTCTCCCCAAATGAAATCATTTTGTTAGACAATAACATTGAGGACTTTTATAGGAAAAAGCAGTAAATAAATTAAAGATAAACTTTAAAAAGAAACAGAACAATATTTTGAAATTAAAATATTTAAAAGTATAAATCAAAACGAAACACCAAATTTAAAGGAAACCGAGAGAAACCAAAAAATTAAAAACAGCAACCACATAAGCAGCATAATTAAAGCAAAAATTTAGTAGCAGAACCAATAGTAAATAAACACACTAGTTTTTAGCACGAAGATCAACAGATTCTACACCAATTTAATGAAACATATCGGAAAGATTAATTTAATAACAAATTTTAAAAAGAGAAAGAGAAGACCGATATAATTATTAGGAACGAGTTAATGCAGACATTCAAATTACCTGTATTACTGCGTTTTTTTTTTGTTGGAAAATTGTTTTTTTTTGGCTTCTAGACGATCGGCTGCTGGTGTTTGTTGATTTGTAGCTGGTGAAAATTCCTTTTTGGGTTGAAGTATTCTTATCATTTTGTATTTGTATAAAGTTTTTACAAAACACGCACTTAATTTTAATTAAATTTAAACGAATTTGGTTAAAGAAAAAGTATTCACTTCTACATTTGTAAATTTTTAAGAAAATTAATGACTGCATAGCAGTATAAACAGAAAGCAATTGCAAAAATTTTTCAATGTTTGCACATGCTTGTGTCAGTAGATGTTTGAATAATAAAAACAAAACCCTGCAGT
This sequence comes from Lypha dubia, assembly GCA_947311025.1. NCBI lineage: Eukaryota > Metazoa > Arthropoda > Insecta > Diptera > Tachinidae > Lypha > Lypha dubia. The sequence continues at coordinate 91,333,057 of OX371260.1, read as the reverse complement.
TTTATGCACATTAAAAGAAACATAAATAAATCAATTGCATTGCATAAAATTTTGTATTCTTTTGCCGCTATTAACATTTTAATAATTTTGAAAGTTGCTTTTATTCTTTTAAAACATTTCAGCAAATTTTAATTATTCTTATTTTTACCTGAAATAAAAATTATATATTTTTGGATTTTTCTCTATTTGTTCTAGTCAGCTGTTCTTTAGGGAAATATGTGGGAAATTTTTTATTTTACGCAGTGCTACCATATTTTCATCATAATTAAATAAAAACTTTAATTACTCACTGAAAAAATGGAATCTTATTTAAATACAACATAAATTTAAATAAAAATTAACTAATTACATACTTAAATATGAAGTTAAAAACTGGCCATAAGAAAAAAGGATTTTTACAATATTATAAAATTAAAGAAAACTCTGTACACAAATTTTAAATTTATTATGATCAAAAACATTTTTTGTACAAATAAATACTTTCAAATAATTACGCCACAGTACTGTAGTGTACACATGTCATACAACTTGCACAGTAGGTAAATACCAACTTTAAGTGTGTAGCGCAACAAGCGATAATGTTACACATGTTGAAGTATGGCAAAAGTTATTTGGAACAAATATTGGATTACAAAAATTACTGTGTGCAAGTTGATGACACATGAAAATTTAATTCAATTTAATTTTATGATATTTTATTTTTCTTTATTAATAAATTGAGTGATTTACAAATCACTCAATTCTAGATTATCATATAGATTCTCATAAGTAGTATTTAAGCTAGAATATTTTGTAAATAAAATCAGACTTAAACTATCAACATAATTCGGCACTCGCTTGCCTTTGTTTTTAATTTAGTTTCAAGAATATTCTGGCAGTTCTTTTGAACGCCTAATTACTAGCTGGAACCCTTCCAGCTGTTTAAAATAAACCAAGGGATATAGGGAAATAAAATATAAACATCCTTATTACCCCACATGGCGATCCTGTCATAACATTATTACACCACATCCTTTCACTCTCCACATGGCGATCCTGCGGATTTCGAACTGATCCTGCCGATTCGGACCAACCATAAAAAAAAAAAATTTTATTATCAAAAATTTTTATGATCCTGCAAATAAAGATTTTTTTTTCCTGCCGACACTACATAAAGATGATTTAAACAATTCAAGAAGTAGAAGAGCAGAAAAGACTAAAACGAGCACAGACGTAAAATTGTATAAAAGTATTGTTTGATTAAAAATAAAGCGTCCAGAAAATAATAAATCTGATAGTAATAGAACGTACCAACTCGGATAAAAAAAAAAATATATTAAAGAAAATTTTGATCCTGCCGTCACCACATTGATGTCTGAACAAATAGATGCAATTTTTGCAAAATGGGAGAAATTTATACAGGAAGAATATGACCCAGGAGCAACCACTACAAACGTACCAACCTATGTACCGACACCACTCAATGCTGGACCGAAACGATTAACGCTAGAAGAATACCGTAAAAGGCAGATAAAAAAAAGCCACAACTGCCCACGAAGCCAGATGAGACGAAAACAAAGAAGAAACGCGCTGGCAAAAAGTTCCAACAAAGGAAGAAACTAGCCATCCTCTACAACAAACTCAACCTAGCGCACAGAAAGGAAGATAAAGTCGAAATAAAATATGAAATAAACAATTTAAAAAAAAAAACAGTAGAATAAAAATATTCAATATACTTACAAATTCATTAATAAACTTATAAATTTTTTTTTAAAACTATTAAAAATATAAATGGTAGGCCCTATATGGGGATATAATAATAAAATGGGTAAACCACAAAGTAAAGTGGAAATCCAAGAAAACATAGTTGATAATGGAAATGCTGTAAATAATAAATTTGTAATACCAGAATACTTAATAACATTAATAGTAATAACTTTAATTTTATATATAGCTTTCAAAATAAACAAATATTTTAAGAATTATGTACTTAAACATAAAGACAGAAACATTGCTAATAATGTAATAACAAATGTTTAAATTTATATACACAATTATTTAATAAAATTTAACAAGAAGTAGTCTAATGGAAGAAAATATTACCGAATTAAAAGAGATATTAAAAAACCTAAAGAAAAGTCCAGGAAGGACATATACAGAAAAGACAATTCAAAGCAAATTAGAAACAATAGAGAATATAAGAAAAGATTTTCAGTCAAATACACTCGAAGAAAATGATGAAGATAAATTATCTGCTCTAAAATTAGAATTTAATAATATATATATAAAAATTAGAGAATACTTATTGGAAAGTCCGAAAGAATTAGAAAAGAAAAATACAAACATGGCAACATTTAATTTAGAAACAGCATCAAAAGCACTACCATTGTTCACTGGTAATTATTTGGAATTAGAAAGCTTTTTAATAACAGCAGAACTCATCAATAAAACGCTATCAGACACAGCAAAAATAGACTTTCTTCAATACATTTATCATGCCAAACTAACATCTAATGTTAGAACAGCAATAGGAAGTTATAGCAAACCAGAAAATTTTGAAACTCTAAAAAATTTGTTAGAACAAAGGTACAAAAGTACTAAAACAATACCAGAATTACAAAATAGGTTAAACACA